>OX637477.1:4578725-5828725 GCA_951800055.1 Cenopis cana | reverse complement strand
GTGACAACGTACGCTTTGGCCTGAAGAAGTCCAGGGAATTCATGGACAGTCGTTACAGGAAGAAAAGTGACATAAAGACGCTGATCAAGCTGCATAACCATAATGCTGGGAGGTTGGTTAGTAAGAGCTTAATTCGACGGCTTTCAGACTGACATAGTTTTTCTTTACTGGCCTGCCTGTGTATGTTAATCCTGTTACGATAAGCAGATACCGTAGCCTATGGATGCTAGCGACTGCAAAACAATCACAATCGCGCTGCCGACCCTTATTGATTCAATGATTCGTTGTTAGTGAAAGAATAGACAAATGCAGAGCCCGGTGCCCTAAACAGCGCATCTTTGGGTGCTCTAGTGACCTTTCCCGTAACCTCACTTCAATAAATCAGGAATATCGAATATTTGGGAAACAGTCTAGTTACTTTGTGCTCTCAAGCTGTGAGTATAAGCTTGCCAGTTGACGGAGTCGCTGTCGCCATATACGGCGAGAAGGACTTTAGACCTCTATAGATATAAGCTAACTAAGCAAATGAAAACCATGATGACCACATTGAGAAGTCTTCATGAAGACTCAAAAAAGCAGTTTCAAGTTGGCCATGCTCATCTCATAACTTTTACGTGAGTGATAATAATGTGTGGTATTCATTTCAGGCAATTAAGAACAATTTAAAAGTGGAGTGCAAATGCCATGGTCTCTCCGGATCATGCACTTTGCGGACCTGCTGGTGGAGAATGCCCACTTTTAGGGAAATAGGTGACAGATTAAGAGACAGATTCGAAGGAGCTGCTAAGGTGTGTACACAACCTATATCAGGATATTTATTGTTTATTTCGAATGGGTTTGTTCTTGGCCAGCATCTAGTAGTGACTATTTTAACCATTTCACGCTTGTATTTCTTTATGTGTTAATATAAATGTAACTAAAATAGTAAATAAGGCTTTGGGCCTCTAGAGATCCTTTATTCATAAATTCATTACATAAATTTTGCTGTCGTAAATGTCGACTTTGTAATACAAGCGGAATTCTCTGTTTAATAGAAGGGATTAAGTACCAGTTTCCGCTTTCATTAAAAGCAAGGGACCCATCATCATACGTTATTATTTGTAATTTTGTATCAGTTATTATGCATTAACTGGCAGCTAATTCTTAATTATTAACTTACCTCGTTTAATTAACAGGTAATAGCAAGCAACGATGGCGATAGTTTCATGCCAGAGAGCCCAAGCATCAAACGCCCAGGCAAAAAAGACATCATATACTCAGAAGAATCTCCAGATTTCTGTTCGCCAAACATGAAAACTGGGTCCTTGGGTACTGAAGGGCGCCAATGTAACGTTAGCTCCGCGGGAACCGATAGCTGCGACCAGCTTTGCTGCAGACGGGGATATGTGCAAACGACGGTTAGAGAAACCGAAAACTGTAATTGTCAATTCAAATGGTGCTGCGAAGTTATATGTGAAACTTGTTTTGTGAATCGGAACATACAAACATGCCTTTAATGTGATAGATTATACATATTATTATGAAATGTTTTGATATTAAATTTACCAACGAATCTGGTTTTGTTTTTTGAATCATTCGTCTGCTCCGAACGCATAGTATAGCTGCTGTCAAAGCTCCCCCTTGAGTCTCATTTGTACTCGTATATTGTAATCAACACAGCAAGTCCGCTTTTCGTGGCGGTTTTCGATATGCCGCCACTAAGTGTTGGAACACTCTACCACCAGTCCACCACCTATCAGAAACAGTAAATTCGTCGCATCCTTTAAAATCATTGATTTAATTATTTATATACGTTTTTAATAGTAGAATCTTAACTAGCTTGAAATTTAGTTGTCTTCAACGTGTTTTGTCTAATTTTGTAGAACAATAGTCGTTCCTATTCCGCTAAAGAACGAGCAGTTCTCTTGTCAATAGTGTAATGCTAATGTTAGTGATGAATGTTAGCGGAATAGCAAAGAATCTTGTTCTAAAACTGTATTATAGAATTCTGCATAGTAACGCCTGATTCCATCTATTACTTTATTAGGTGTTTCATTTATTAGCAAAACGTCATCTTTTATTACTTTATTATCTACATTATTTGTTTCTGCAACATGTTCAGAGATAAAACAAGAAATCGAAGGACGAGCTTGACATTAGTAACAAAGTCGTTCTGTTATATGCTGTAAGCACGGGGTATTGTCTATTCCTTGACGCCATGGATGTTGATAAAGTAACTGTAGTGTGAAAAACCGGCCAAGTGCGTGTCGGGTCACGCGCAAGGTAGGGTTCCGTAGTCGTCCACCCGTTACATTACGTGGACTAAAAAGTTCGCAAACTTATATTTGTTATGTTTTTGACAGAATTAACAACATTATCTAAGGTATCAATGGTAATTGTACGAAAGTTTGCTTTTGCAAAGTACATTTCTGAAGTTCGACTATTACTCGTTAACTCGTAATGTCTACTTAGCTGTGATAGTTTTCCTTTTAAATTCATCGTATATACTACTACCATGATACTATCACATGCCTAGTAGCTACCGTTTAGCTGGCAGGGGGGGGGGGGGGGGACACTTGACCATAACAAAAATTATCACTTCAAAGCTTAATATCACGTCAACTAATTCTTTAATCAAATGCTTTTAGAAACCTTACAATATTTTTGAAAGAGCTATCCAACGATAACCCACACGATGGGGTTTGGAAGAAAAAAAAATTGCACCACCACTTTACATGTAGGGGAGGTATCGTAAAATTTTTTTTTTTAAGATTTAATTGTACCGTTTTGTCGGCGTCATTAATATGTATACTCATGCTAAATTACAGCTTTCTAGTACTAACGGTTACTGAGAAAAACGGGGACAGACGGACGGACGGACGGACATGGCGAAACTATAAGGCTTCCTTGTTTACTACGGAACCCTAAAAAAGGAGTAGTATAAAACAAGCATACGAGTACTATGTGACTGCGTATTAGAATTGCGCAGATACCTTTTCTTCCGTGGTCATCATTGTTGATAATCGTGTCGTGTCGTGTCGTGTCGTATGAAAGCTTTCATGTTTTTGTAAAGGAGCTGCTTCCATTTGCTCCGGTTTATGTCTCCTTAAGGGCGGTTGATACATGTTATGTGAAATACTTTTGTGACACCAGTGTTTGGGTGGACCGCGTGGTCTTTTCGTCATTCCCTTTAATATGTATATCACTAGGTATACAGGAAGTATAGTTAGTGCGTGAAACACCTTTTACGAATGTTTTCTTACGTTGGTTAGTAAATTTTATCCAATGCAAAACAAAAGACAGATATTTTTTTTATTATCCCGTTGAGTTGTTATTTAATCGAACACTATTTAGATGCAAGAAGTCTGTATGAAGTCGAACAATTCATTAGAACAATTGCTCAACTTTTCGAATAAGCGTTAAACGTTAAACCACATCAACTGAGATTTTCACCTTTTAAAGTGATAGTTCAAACTACTAACGCGCGTTCGAAAAGTGAAGCAATTAGCCTGCAGGACGTGTTCGTTATTATGGCCCTATCTTTCTACGGAATAACATGTTTACAAAACTTTAATACATAATTTAGTTAGTAGTTAGCTTGATAGCTCACTTAGTAGTTCACCCTTCATATCACTTGGACGTGTAAGTAACTTCTCCGGATTATTATCATTTTTAACTGCCGCAAGATACTTCGCTGGTTTCGGCCTCTCAGGAATCTTCTCCGGTTTCGTCAATTTTAATTTCCTAAAATTAGGACCTGCTCGATATAAAGCCTTGCAGTCCGTTGCCTTAATTCCCCGTGGCTTGTTTTGCATAATGTTACTATATAGTAACGATATTTTAAACAAATCTTTGCCGCTGTAAGTTTTTCTTTCATCGTGTAATGAAATCATATCCTGAAAAATAAGCAATCGTCATAAATTATGGTCATAAATAAACGCGACGAAAACGTTCCAGAGAAAGCCTTAGAAACCCTTATGCGCTGGACACGGACAGATCCCATCCGTGACAACTTTCACGAATTCATACTGCCGAAGACCATGACAGGTGGAAAGCGATCGTCCAGAAAATATTTTGTGGAGGTCACGATCCCGAGCAATAATAATTATATCCTGAGACCCATTGCGTAATAAATTGCTTGTAATAGTGTACTCTGTTGTATTAGTTATATTTACAAAGCATAACGCAATAATCCCCAGGTATTTGATAAGGTGCGTTCCATATTTTTTGTGCCTAAAACTAACCTGGTTGTATCGTATAACAGTCCGGAGTCCCCTTTGGCATCTAATTCCAAGATTTGGCAGACACTAGTTTTATGAATGCGTACTGCCATATTGACCTTTCATTCTAGAGGAAAAACTAATCCTTTTTGAGATTAGGTCGCTTTCTTGATGATGTAACGCAAATTTTCTCGCCAAGAGTATAGCATATTTTATATAGGGGGAAGTCCCGTAAAGCCAGACAGTACTTATCGCTGGACACTAGTAATATTTCAATAAATTGTAATGGGTCCTATCTAATATTTGATAAAAGGGGTGCAAGGGCGTCCGTCGCATATTTTTCATCCATTTTTGCTTATTAATCATTAAGAATTACCGAGATATTACGAGTGTACGGCGATAGGTGCCTTCCGGCTTTACGGGACTTCCCCCTATATATAGCTAACACTAGCGACCGAACGAGACAAAATAATGGCGCGGCCAAGCTTTAAAAAGTAAAAATCACAATTTAAATTATAACCTCATCGTCGCCGAATAACCACCGGGGATATGTAGACGATCCGATGCCTATTGCTTTGCGCGAGCGTTGACTTTTCTGTAAGTAAAGTTAGTATAATGTGAATTATTGAGGTATTTTTGGCTGTCAAAATGGCAAAAATAAGACTCATCGCTCGTTAGTCCGTTTCCAATTGATACCTATGTAAGCTTAGGTATTTTACTGGGAGACTTTTATTTACTTTTTATTAAGTTTATAGACAGTAAAAAATACCTGTTTCAATTTTTGTGCTCCCGTTAGCTTTATAGTTTCATGCCCGTCAGCAGTGTATTTATGTAACGGATAATGAGATACACTACTGAAATCATATGGAACATCATGGAATAACCAGTCAGCGTCCTTCAGTCGCTTGAACAAACCTCTCTTCTCTGTAAAACAAAAAAAAACAATTGAGTAAAAGTCTACTAACACTTGGTGTCGCAATTTTTTATTTCAATTGTTTGCACTCTTCCAATCTTAGGCCGCGTTTTTAGGTTGACGACGCATGCGGTGCCACGAGACGCGGGCTATGAGGCACATATTATGGATACACGCCTAAGATATCAACGCCGCGACGCCGTCCGTCCGCCTCGCTTATCCATGAAGAAGGCTTTAGACCGCGTTCACGACCAGACATCATTGCACGCTAACTCCCGTGCAATTGTCACAATACATGGAAATTGAAAATACTAAACGTGAGAGATATGGAAAAACTGGTGACGTAGTGATACAATACAGTACAGTATAGTATAAACACCCTTTACTGCACATCTCATGCTAAAGATCTCTTCTACACAACCGTTGGATAGTGGAGAGAAAGAAAAAAATAGATACGTATTGTTGTTAAACTTTGGTCACAACAAAAGGTACCTACTTTAGTTAGGCGATGCAGACTGTCAACCATACACCCAACCCATATTTCAGATTTCCAGCAATTAAGTCTTTGTTGGTCTTCAGTTTACCTACTCCTTACCTGGAAGAATATGGTCTGTGTCCACTTTGATGTATTTATCACGATCGGGAGCGTTGTGCTGAGGCGGCACTCCCACCAACGACATGACTATGGCTGCCATCGGACCACCGTGTTGGAGACAATTGTAACCAATGATCACTTTCTGAAAATTTCCATCAGTTAAAACAGGGTTATGAATACTTTCCCTGAGACATGATGAGGGTTGTACATTGTATCAAAAACAGAAGTTTCATAGAATGTTTTGCTTCACAGAATTTTCACTTCATTGACAACATTTTTTTTCTAAAGGCTTTTAAAAAAAAGCTCGAACCTAGCCTAACCTACTTTTGCGGTAGATTTAATTAGGTTCTACACAATTAGCTGTACCAAAAAAATAAAGGTTTCTGAAAAAATTAAGTTTATATGCACCTAATGATAATTCTGCGAAATTAAAACCGCGTTAAAAAATCGCGTTGGGATCGCTTGCTATACAAGTCGGTCTCGCGCGGCGCCAATCCGGCTATAGCGGAATTTAACGTCGTGTTCTCGCATAGTACATGGCACAACATTCTTCGAAATATTATTCTGCAAAACTAGGGTAGGTACCCATTATGAGTCATCACAGTCAGTTCAACAGTCATATTATACTTAAAATTATTTGAACTGTCCGAGTTGTATCAAATTAGGCCGACGAGGTAAAGCGACTTTGCTGTCCAAGCGTGAAGATTCAAAGTCCAATGACAAGTTTTATAAAATGTCGGACATTTTAAATAATTTCTACTATACCTAACGCACGCAACTTTAATTTTATACGTAAATGTTTCCAGCACTGATTTTGATAGTTTAGCAAGTGGCTGTCAAATTGGTGGGCCTTCGGGCCCGACTTATAAGTTATTTAAAACGTATTGTTTCAAATCGAATCAAACAGATACAACAATCCCATCTCATCCAAACCAAAATCCTCTTTACACAACCTGGACTCCTCTAATTGTAAATGAATTGGTGTTATAATCCTTGCAGTCTAGTTGTCCTCGGCGGTTTACGAAGAAGACCCAACGATTGTCGTCAAGTTCGGGTGGGTCCAAAAGCTCCTCAAATTGGAGACCAGTGAGGGATCTCGCTTCGTCCAGATAGTGACGAATTTTGTCACGAAGTGCTTTGTCTGAAATTAAAAGTGCAATTTTAAATGCAGTCGGCACCGGCAGTTTAAGGCGGTGGTAGATATTGAAGTAAGCTGTAGAGGAAAGGAAAGTGTAGGGAAAATGCTACGAAAATATGTGATTTAGATGTTGATAGAGTTTGGCTACTTTAACTCTACCAAGCAAATGAACTGTAGACATGTGTAGTTCACGAATGAATGATTCAATTGAAGTACTTCACTTGGTGTCCTTCATTCATTCACTAGTTCAGTTCGGATCTATATACTTCAATAGTTCACTTAGTTCAGTACTTCAGTTCATGTGTCATCGTTTCAATCATCTATCTCATGAGGGTTTTTACAAAAAAAATTTTTTTATTAAAATTCAAAATAAATGTAAAATTTAAAATCCTTATCCCCGAATTAGTCGAAATCGAGTATACTGACAAATTTTTCGTAAAAAGAATATTTTTACTTAAATTATTCAAAATATATATAAAATTTGATATCATTATCCCCGAATTAGCCTTAGAATGAGAATAACGCGACGCGACGACTGACTGATCAATATGATTAGTTGAATCGGTTGAGCTAGTGAACTAAACTGAACTGAACTAGTGAACTAAATGAGTGATATACTTCACAGTGAAGGATTGAAGTATATCACTCTTTTCTTGTTAGTGACACATTTTGCGCATGTCTAATGAACTGTCAAACAAATATTTGGTTTAGCAACACTACCTCACACGTCACATTTCCGTGACATTTCCATAGAAATATGACGTATAATGCACAGTGTTGCCAAATTATACTTGTTTGACAGTTCATTTGCTAGGTAGAGTTAACGTAGCCAGACTCTAATAGTACCCTCAATCAATAAAGTTTTCTTATTTTGCGCGGGCTATTTTCCGCAACTCAACGTCATTATAGTTAGGACTAAACTTACCATAGGAAAGCTCGTCAATATAATATGGTATTTTTGCTTCAGGCCATATTTTAAACTTGGTCATTTCTTCCGGGCTGAGTTTGAAGCCCGAGTACCTATCCGATCCGATTGCAGGATCAAGCTCATTAGTTGAATCTGAACTGTCATCCTGTAACTCATTATTTTTGTTTTCTTCATCTATCTGTTCATCTCCAGCGGGAGCATCATCCTTTTCACCTGCATTGGCAGCCTCTTCATTATCTTGTACCACATTATCCGCATCTGCTTCATCTGCAGCGGGAACATCATCTTTTCCATCTGCATTGGCAGGCTCTTCCTTATCTTGTACTGCATTATCCTCGTCTGCTTCATCTGCAGCGGGAACATCATCTTTTCCATCTGCATTGGCAGGCTCTTCCTTATCTTGTTCTGCATTATCCGCGTCTGCTTCATCTGCAGCGGGAACATCATCTTTTCCATCTGCATTGGCGGGCTCTTCCTTATCTTGTTCTGCACTATCCGCGTCTGCTTCATCTGCGACGGGAGCATCCTCTTTTTCATCTGCTTTGGTAGCGTCTTCATTGTCTTGTACCGCATTATCTCCGTCTGCTTCCTGTGCTTCATCTGCAACGGGAGCATCAAGTTTTTCCTCTGCATTAATAGGTCCTCCATTAAAGCCTTCAGCATCTGAGAGCCCTTCATTACCTGCACCTGTATTTTTTGCTTTCTCATCTCCTATTAAAAATAATAGTCATTAAACAATGCACAAGAATATTATAAATATCGAATTATATTAAGGCATAATGTTTGTGAACCTCTCTAAACAGAACAGTTTCTTTGGGGTCAAATACTCATTTCACCTAGCATAACATACTGGTAGCAGATAATTTATGTACCTAAGGGCATAGGTGGGCATTAACTCGTTAATCGTTAATTAACGAAGTTGACAAAATGCTTAACGGATTAACGTTTATGTTAATTGGGCGATAACTTGGAATTTAATTACAAGTACAATAAAGTTTTAGCATGACTTTAGAGCATACGGTATACTTTCCAAAACTCACCCAATATAACAGTAGCTCTAGGATAAGATTTTCCAAACATTAACTAATTCGAACGCGTTTGCGTTTTGTCTCAAAATGTATGAAAACGCTCTCACCGAGTTTGAAATACGCGCGTTCATCGGTCAGCAACAAATATTATACTCGCTGTTTCAGTTTCCACTAGTGACCACCAGAGGCGCTATTCACGTTTTCATACCACTTTCATACATTTTGAGACAAAACGCAAACGCGTTCGAATTAGTTAATGTTCCGAAAAAACTTATACTAGAGGTACAGAGCGAGATTAGGCCTACTTTCGGCCTTTAAAATCATTTACTGTCTGAGGCAATCAGTTGCTGATCTAATTGAGCTACCAATGTAATGTTACTAACTGAGCGCTCCCGTGCTTTGGAAGGCACGTTAAGCCGTTGATCTTGGCTGCTGTTTATGGCGGCAGTCGTTAAGCCAAGATTGCCGGCTTGAGAACTTCTAACAGTAAAGTTGCCCACTCACTTGACAAAGGGGTTCGAAGTTGCACGACGTCCGTAGGGAATACCCACAGCTACCCTACACGTGACTACGTGACCCCTGGGTGGTGCTAAGTGCAACAAAACTGGCAACCGTACTGTCTTCTCGAAGATCTCACGTTTGCTCATTCTTCGCTAGCCTCACTTACCTGCAAGCTTTACAATTTTTCCGCCATCGGGCCCATCAGTGTCAGATGATGAATCAGGGTCAGATGCTTGAGCTAAAAAAAACCATTGCATTGAGTCAGGGTAACATCCGCCAATGTTAATTTTCAGCCGAGTAAGTAAAGATACCACGCGACTAGAGAACACAGGCTTCGTCAGGTGCGTACATAAACAAACAATCACAACACAGAGACACCAGAGATTAAATCCGCCACAGGCTTCGTCAAATGGACTTAACAATTCGGCTATATCAGCAATTCGGTTAAGGCGCAGGGTAGGGCAAGGCCTTTCCCATACAAACTTTGTGCACGTTTTATTCGTCGGTTTTGGCACTAACAAATATTTTTCTTTTTTGGTTGTAAACATTAGATATGCGAAGATCGTGATGTAAAAATTTTCAAATATTTCAATAAAATTCAAAATAAAAAAAATAAAAAATTATAATTAAAAAAAATTACATCACGAAATAGCTATCAGAAAATAAGCATACTGACCAAAAATCATTACTTTAATGCAAACACAAACGAAGTAAATCCTGCACAAAGTTTGTATGGAGAGAGCTTGCCCTACCCCTCCTCTTAACGAAGTTAGCTATGTATTTGATTTACGATGCCCACCTCTGGGAAGGTGTCGTATTAGAGCCTGATCCTTATATTGAATTGATTTGTATTTATTTCCGGTTTGGTCCTTTGATGACAAATAAATATAAAATCATTTGCAGAGCATAGGCTTAGGTATTGAGCTACCAGTGCTTCGTTTATCTAATCTTCGTCGATCTTACTTACCTTGTAGCTTAACAACTCACATTGAGTACTCATTAGAGTACATGACTCATCCCGGCCCTTTTTAATCAGGAATGACCCGCGAGTCCTGCGACCAATATCGTCGACCTATCGAGGAGTTGAACTACCGACGCTTCCTTTGCTCATTCTACGTTAGCCTTACTTACAACTCAAGCGAGCTAAGTTATCACCTCGCTGGCAGTGCAGTCGACGCGAGGTGCAAACTTAGCTTGGTCGAGATATAATCACTTACAATTTTTACAAATTTTCCGTGATCGGGGCCAGCAGCGTCGGAAGATGTGTATCAGGGTCAAATGCTGGAGCTAAAATAAAACCGTCCGATTGTCGAGAAGTTGGACAAACGACGCTTCGTTTGCTCATTCTTCGTTAGCCTCACTTACCTGCAAGCTTTACAATGTGTCCGGGATTGGGCCCATCAGCGTCCGATGTGTCGGATGATGTATCAGGGTCAGATGCTGGAGCTAAAAGAAAACCGTTGGATTGAGTGGGTAACTTCCGCCAATGTTAATTTTGAGCCGAGTCAGTAAAGATACTACGCGACTACATTTAAATGAGTGGCTACTGATCGGCGCGGGATAGGCGGATGCGGGTCGGTAGTGGTACAACTTATGCGTTAATGTAATACTGATTATATACCGATAACTAAGGAAATATAGTAAGCGTCAGAATGCTGTCGGAAATGTACATAAAATCTCATACGGGTTGCGCCTCATTAGGTCAGGAAGTAGTCGTATTCGAGTCTGATCCTTATAATGAACCGATTTATATTTATTTCCGGTTTGGTCTTCTGATCAGAAATAAAAATAAAATAATTTTATTTTGGTTAGACTTGGGTTAGGTAAATATTTTTTTAGTTACACAGGGGATTGGACTGGAATGAAAAAGTAATCATAGGATGAAGGATCCAATCGGACTGATATGGGATCAGATTTTCTCGCTGTAAGGGATCGATATGTGACATTTTCTTCTTTGACGTAAACTTACTGACGTCGCAAAGATTCTCACTTGACATAATACTGTCAGTATTACTTTTGCGCAGTAGTAATATCAGTAGTAATATCCGCAGCAGAAGCGGAGCAATACCGCCTTCGCATCGTCCCGCTACCGCGCATCCCGCGCCAGTCAGGAAGCACTCATTTAAATGTAGGGGCGCAGTAAAAAATGGTACCGAGTCGACTGACAGCTGACACTGTCATTTGACACTGCCTCCGCACCGACAAATCAGGAAGTCGCCTAAACTAGTCCGCCAGACACTACCAGTAATAATGTCAGTATTGTGTACCTGTCTTATTTAATACGATAGGTAGCGAAATAGTGTCATTATTACATATAGTATCTGGCGGACTACTGTTAATTAGTTATAGGAGGGTATTGTTAATCATATTAACATACAAAAAAAAATTGAATTTTCTTGCGGTTCAAGAAGCGCCTTGAGATTTGGTACAACGCCACAATTTTGGTACAAAATATAGAAAGTAATTTTGAAGTTTGAAGTATTTAAAAAAAATGGAATGCAGAATGAATAATTTGAATTAAAGATGTTAGCAAATGTAACTTACCTGCCGTACAAATAATTATTAGTAAACATAATTTGATACAGTTAAAAATAAGTTTATGCTGCATTTCGTGTCCCGATACCTGAATGAAATGGCTGTTCGTTTACTGCCCAAGTGTTGAAAACTACTTATTTGACATCGTAAATGCGATAAGGAAGTTAATAGTGTATTACTTCACTTAAACTCATGCTATGTTATTGTTGCATGTATTTTCCTCACCTACAAGATCGCTTCTATTCTCATAAAAGTATTTCTTGTTTTGCTGATTCGCTTTGTTTACCCGTCGTCTACCAGTCCCTGGGATCCCAGGACAGATTACAAAAGAATGGCATTGTATATTTTTTTCGCCGGGAGAAAATGGCTTCTATAATTCATCATTACATACAGATACATTTACGATTTTTTTATTTTCTCTATCAATCGCGGCGTAGTTTGCTCCTGATTTCACGATGTGACTGACGGTGGTCATCTACCGGTGACGGATATTTCCGGGCATAATAATATAACAAAAGATTTTTTTTATATATTTTTTTGCCTGGTGAGGATCGGGATACGAAATAAAGTTATTTCACAGTTTAATGGTAACTGCATATTTTATAGTACTTTAATCATACTAAGTATAGGTACCACAGGTTGTAAACTGACCTAGGAATCTTCAACATTGTCACACAAAGTTATCCAAGCGCATCAGCAACTAAATTCGCATGCGCTAAAGGAATGCTTAAATACTTGCGCGCAAAAAATTATTCACGCTATTTCAGATTCAGCCACGCCATTCGTATCCCTTATGACAGATTTCTCAGTTCATAAACATAAATTTTCCAACGTGCGCGATACTCGTGGGAACGTGCCTGCGGCCGTACCGACCACCAACACAGACCGACTTTTCACTTTCGAGGGCTCAACACATTCAATAAACGACCTTGTATACACAGCGTAAAGCTGAGATTCATATGACCCCAAACTCTTTGTTAGAAAATGAAGCAGTTTCAGAAAAGTTCGCGCTATCCGAACGCGCTACGGTTGCGGTCGCAATAAAACAAAATGGCGGAGATATGACAGTATTCGTTGCATCACCGAACACGAGCATAAATTTTAAAAGAAACATCATCGTATATCGAACCGTGGACAACCCTGGACGCTGTTTTCGAACGACCCACTACGTATGCCTCAACGTCGAAGAATGAATAAAATAACTTGATAGGTTTGCCTCCAAGAGGGAAAGAGAGGTAAATTGATGGAAACTGCGAGCCGGTACGTAATAGACCATGCAAAGTAAGACAGACAAGGTGATGTCGACAGATAAATGTCTAATGGAGATGTAATGTCTTGTAGGTTCGCGGTAATAATAATATGTCATGCCGCATGCGTAATAAAGTGATGTAATTGAGTGGCCAATCGAGTAATATTAAGAGAGATACGATATGTGATCGGGAAGTACTTGAGTTATAATTTGACTTGCGTGATGTAAGTGTTAATTCCTTTCTAGAGCGGTGATTCGACCCTTTTCATGGCGCGATTGTATGGAAAAAGGTTTCGTAACTTGCTACTGTACAGTCCATCGGTTGTTCCTTAATTTATATTTTTATTTTAGGTCAAGTTAATACTTCAAGGTAGGTAAAGAATCTCATTAGAAACCCTCTAGAGTCGACCTTTTGCACTAGTCTCGAAATACTGAGCCAGAGATAGAGAGCACAGACTCCTACTCTTATAAATCAATTCAATTCTTTAAAAAATGGCTTCCATCAAATTTATGATGATTTCGCCAATGTCACATGTTCAATGACGTTGTTCGGTAACGACGCCATGACAGTACATAAGGTTTTGTACGGTAAATGGATTCTGCTCGTCGTCGCCCCGGGCACGTGTGCTCACCAACGCGGCGACGATCAAAATCCTCCTACTCCTACTAATATTATAAATGCGAAAGTTTAGACGTTTGGATATTTGTTACTCAATCACGTCACGCGGCTGAACAGATTATGATGAAACTTGGTATACTGTGAGCTTATAGCCTGAATTAACATACTTATAGGATATTTTTATCCCGAGAATCATCCCTACACTGAGCGAAAAAAATACTAATTATTAGTAAGTTTTAGTGAATCCCAAGACAAGGCGATTATATACTAACGGTTACAAAACAGTTTACTAGTAATTAGTAGTTACAAGGACAAATTTTTTGGTATTAGTAAATAACTACTATTATCAAAAACTGTTTTGTAACCGTTAGTATATAATCTCCTTGTCCTGGGATTCACTAAAACTTACTAATAATTAGTATTTTTTTTCGCTCAGTGTAGAAGGGATAAATAGGGAGTGGAAGTTTGCACGGACGAAGTCGCGGGAAAAAGCTAATAATTAATATGTACTACTCACTATGCATAAGTCCTCTGTCTAACAAAGCCGATATGTTTAGCAAAATAATGGCCTCAACTTTGACAAACTTGCAGGACGTGCTCTTTAGTTCGTTCGGGTATATCGACACCCCTAGACAGTAACCTCATCCAGTCTGGGCTCATACTGGAATGCCACCTAGCCCTGGAGTTGGGCTGCGTTTCTGGGTATTTAGTGACAAATTAAGGGGAGGTATCCCCAACGCAACTGTCCCGCTCTAACATGCGTGAGTTTACAATTAACCATCCCGCTCTCTACGCAAGCTCTGCGCGCAGTTTTGTGAATATTTAGCTATAGTTATTAAGCCAATCATTTTATCAAAGCAAACCCTGCGAATTTGTCTATAACTATTTACGATCTTTAATTGAGTACAAAAATTAAATGTTAAATATCAGTAATATAGCCGTAGTATTGAAAATACATTCCAAAAAGGGGTAACTTCGCGATTATTTTCTATCGAGTGAAATTCATCAAATCATGTAACTGACTGCGATTTTGACTAGACAAGATCCTCATGTAACACATATATTTTTTTTAGATTTTAAGACACTATATTCTATGTCTCAGATGGTTTTTAAAAACTCAAAAGTGGTAATACACGGCCTTATTAGAGTGAATAGGAATTTTATGGGTGAGCTCGCTTCATCGTCGGCCTCATCTTTGCCCCTTGGCTAGATGCTGGCTGAGAGCAATCCCATTATTAATCTAAAAAAATATTTATTTATATTAGTGATAGTTACTATACACAACAGTGTACGAGTATGTGGGATATTATGGAAAAAAATACGTCCAAGTTTTTGATCGATTTTGTATTTTTAGTAACAACTAATCAATATTTTAATTATAAATAGATACTGCTAATGTACAACCAATACTATAATAAATGTGTCAACCCCAAAAAAGTGGTCATTGGACGAAATATAATTTCAAAAGGTACATTCATCTATACAACAATAGCGAGATTCAGAATAGTTCAGCTGATTTCAATTGTATGTTTAACTAAGATTTACAATTAAAATTGCTACTTTCTCATAAATAAATTAAAATATCAAATAAGAGTTTATTTACATGAGTAAAATTAATTTAAAGAAGTGATTTAATTCGGAGAGACTTTAAAACTGGTAAAACTGTCAAAAATAATAAAAGGTAAAATTAAAAAATGGCACTAATAGAATTTGATCGTGTGGATACTAGTTGTTTTAAATTAAAGTTAAAATACTTTTATCACAATAGATTTCGTGTTAAAATTCAAAATAATGGCTTCTCGAATCCGTCATGGATATTACAACTACGAAATTATAAAATACTTCAGTCTTTTAAGTCCTTGTGGCTACCACTCGGCTCTCGTACAAAATTACAAATTTACATTGCCACTGGTTACTAACAAAAGTAAATTTGAACGCAAAACTACTTGCGACGAGGAAACCATATTTCAATCGGAATCCTTAACCTACGATAGATGAATCTTCATAATGAAAACCTTTACATTTGATATGACTATTACAAATAAAAATTATGTCATGTATTAAGTGTGTAGCTATTTTCATGACACATTTTTTGAAATAACTTCTACTTCAGCCTGATCTAGTGAAAGTAATGACTTCCTAAATTACCTAAAACATGGAATCATTAAAACATTATTCATGCATTCAGGTATAAAATTACATCCTAATGGAAAGCTTTTCTCTATTCAGATCCATCTAAACATTTATTTACTTTAAAGCTATATTTTAAAGTAAATTCATGCATAATAAAAACAAGTTTGCAATAAATATTAAAAAGAAACCTACATTGACAATATGTTTGCCATAAAGGGTAATGTTACCTACATAGGCCGGTTTATCTATAATACTTACTGGCTAACTATTTTATATCACATATGAAATTATCATTTTCACGTACGATATATTTTCATAATAAATCCCTTTTAGGCAAAATATCGAATTTGGACAGTCAAGTTTAGTAGTATTATTGGGACATTAAATATTGCCTGATATCCATTGAGGGTGGGAACGTCAAGGCATACACATTTAGAAGCATATAATAGGTACAGAGGCTTCATACCATATTACTTGAAAGTTATTTGCTTCCAAATGTTTTTGGCAATTGAGCGATGGCAAATTTAATTTACAATCAACTACAAAATCACGTTCCATACTCAATAGACACAGGTTATGTTTCAATCTGTCATATTAATTAGTGGAAAATAATCAACGGTGGTTGTTAAAATTAACTGTTAAATAATCAATCAATCAATCAATCAACTTTGTATATCGCATGCAATAATCAATAGTTTGTAGATACTTCTACTAAAATCCGTTATAATCGGCAAATATAAAGTTACAAAAAGTAACACATGCTTTTAGATGGGGACATACATTAAGGACATCGTAAATGGACGAGCAAATGTAAAATGTACAACAAGTGTCCAGCTCGCGTGTTCATTATCTCGGACTATCGGACGCAGCACGCATACAATATTATACGTATAATACTGATTATTTAATTCGTTTAATATTTAATTAAAATTCTCGAGAGCTTTTATCTCGTAATGTGGGACACTTTTACGACCACTACTAGCGGGCTGATAACAGGCGCCCAGCGTCCGCGAAGACACCCTATGCCCTCGGAATAAGACACAAATTCCAATAACAAGCCTAATTATAATATGAAAATTATACTTATAAGATAATTTCGCTTTTGATGCAACAGTTATACGTGCGTGCACAGAAGGATGCTTTAATATAACTAATTAACCCGATATAATCATTGCAATTGTTATATCCAAGTATAACTATCCGCAAAAACAAAATCTATCTATTATACACAACTTTGAAATGATATTAAGAAATATCAATTAAAGTCAGAATAAGCGTAGCGTAGGTGTCTCCAGTCGGAGCGCAGTCAAACGGAAATAATACGTATAGGTACCATATCTAAAATAAATAAATTATACACCTGACTGCATAAGGAAACCAATAAAACCAATTCCAATAGTACGAGGGATGACAGGCTGACAGAAACAAATCGTCATTAAACTGGTCTCATTAGTTTCCGAATGACAGTGTTCACAAAAAATAACGTTACTAGATCACATGTTCGCACTTAATAGCCAAATAAATTAACCGGGCGAGTGGGCCGAGATTACTACACAGTATATCGCTTATTTTAATTTCACGCCGGATCAATTATACGCGTAAAAAAGAAGAAATAAACAGTGATACAGAACTATTTACATAAGTCAACATGAATTACGATTTGGTCGACTCCGATAGAAGAAAAAGTGAAGCGATTATATACACGGTCCGTTATCGCCTCGGAGCACTTTAAACGGGTCCACTCTCGAGTCCGAGTCACAACCACCAGAGTTTCTAATCACAAGTGTAACTGGTACACAGTCCGACGTCTGACGCCTATAAACACGTGTGGACCACCTTCTCGATGTGGCAGAGCTTGCACTTGACCTCGCAGCACCAGTGGAAGGTGCAGTTACACCGCTCCACCACGTTCATGATGTCGGTGCGGTAGCCCCGGCCGCAGCACATGAGGTCGCAGCCGTCGACGCCGAAGCTCGTGTCGTTGCAGGTGCGTCCGTGCGTGCCGGGGATGCCCAGCCGCGGGTTCTTTTCGCAGAAACCCGGTGACGCCTCCAAGTATACCAGGTCCTTGACGCCCGGCGACTTGTGGTCGGGGTTGTGCGGCCGCAGCTGGAACCCGTACCGGTTCCGGCGCGGCGCGCGGTGAGGTGCCGCGTCGTTGCGCTGCGCGGGCGCCTCTTGGTCCGCGTTCTGGATCATGACGCGCGACGCGCCGTCGAACCTGTCCTTCAGCGCGTCGCCCACCGACCGAAAACTCGGCAGCCGCATCCAACACGTCTTCACCGTGCACGACCCCGACATGCCGTGGCACTTGCATTCCTGCCGCATCTCGGTTTGCACGTGCTGCCGACAAAACAACACTATTAATACAGAACGTTGCGCTGCGCCTAGGAGGGGGTCCGCATAGAAGCATTAGATACATAATGATGTACGAATATCTTTAAATTCCTTCGATAAGCGTCGATAGAAGTGATCGATGATTCCTTAAGCGCACTCCGTCGATCGCATCTCACGATCGAGCAAATTGTTACAAATCGTGAGGAGGTGGGCCGGTCGTCACCGCGTGTGGACCGATCATAAATCATGCTCTAGGGACATTCATCATTCTTAGAAGGTAGATAAATGACGTGAAGACGGAGACAGTAAATATTTTACTATCCCCGAGCGCTGGCGCTTCGTAGAACGTGGAACGCGTATTTATTCATTCACATTGTACGGTCGAGTGTCCAAATATGTGTAAAACAATCGATGGAATGTGGTGAATATTCATCAGGTGGACACCCAGTGCGTGTGTCGTGACAGGAATTAAGCGCGTGGCTTAATGATGCGGCTGGGTGGCTCGAGGCGCCCGTCGTCCCTTTTTGATGAATTTTAGGGGAGAACAGACAGCGGGTATGCAAATGGTGGGTGCGGTGGGAGGGAGTTGCGCGGGCGCAACGAATGGGTGGCGGTCGCGCCGGCCCGGCCCGCGGCGTAATTAATGCACGGGCGACGCGTCAAGTGGCGAGGATCGATCGTCACCCGTAATGGTAATGTAAACACGCCAGACGACAATGCCTGTCGTTGGCTCGATAGCCGATTGTTTTATTTAATGGATGTTTATGAGGTGCTACCGGCTAAGTGGCTATTGGATAAGCGTTGATGGATGGAGTGGGCCAATCGTGTAGACTTACCGCTCGGCCGGCTTCGTTGTTGTGTAGATTCATTTTTTCTCTGAGGGTTTTGCCGCGTTCGCCGGTGTCGACGAATTCGCGGCTGAAGCGGAAGCCGAAGCCGATGTTGTCGCTGCAGCCGCCCCACTTCCAGACGCGCACGTTGTTGGCGGCGGCGGCGCGGCTGCGGTGCGGCTGGCGGTCGACGTGCGAGTAGTCGCACGTGCACGATTCAATCGCACCCTCGGCGCAGGCGCGTGACACTGCGTGCGCGACTCCTGCGCTCGTTATCGCGTAAATAAACGCGGTTTCTCGGCAACCTACGACAAGAAAACACAAATTATAGTGTTTTACAACATGAACAAATGGCTGCCGTATGATTGACGTGACTGTGCAATTCAAATAACTATATTTTATTACTATTGATAAATTATATTGAGTTAACAAAATGATTTGCGGGTGCAATATGCGAATGGAATGGTTCAATATATTGCTCAACTTGACATGTTTGGCATTTCATACAAATTAATTCGTTTCAATAACGGAGGGCCTTATTTTAATTACATTTATCGCGAAGGGTAGGATTATTAAAAATATTTCGAAACCAGTCGTAAACAAATCGTACCAATATGGTGCTGTCCCCGTGGCACGATCGGTATTAGGTTAATTATATTGGGATACCCATTGTCGTTTTATGAATTTATGGGTATGTTAATTAAAACTGGGCTCGACATTCCGAGCAAACAGAATAAGTCATGTTGGGATTCGGATAGGATTTTTCGGAGTTAGAGCACAAGCGCGCATCGATCGCCCCGGCCCATTCACCCGAGGACGACTCGGGCGCGCATCCCGTATCGAATGCTATAAATAATTAATGGCCGGTATTAGAATCAAATACTCATAAAATACAATTAAAAGAGAGAGGGTATCTATATCTCCACGATTGAAAATAAAGAAGTGCCTTACCTACCCGAGAGATTATAAATTTGATCATTACAAGTGGTACGCGCGTCGATTCCTCTCTCTTAATATCGATTTAATAACCCCAGTACTCGATTAAAGCGAGCCCAACTCTTTGTCTACGCAACGAGACGATATTATTAACGGACCCGAATGAATAATGAATGACCGCCTAGCCGTCGAACATAATTAAATTTACATTCGTTCAAAAAAATGTGCATAAAACTTTCTCGGCTGTCTCGTATGGACATTATCTCGTTATTAATTCGCGTAGACATTGTAATTTTACGGCATAATGCGTATTAATAACTCGGGTATTGTTAGTGTAGGTCTCATTAAGGGGTCCGGGGCGCGTCAAGGCCGGGATGGAATTCCTCGCGGGCTATAAAGCCAGGCCGATCGTTCACGAGATAGGCCTTCGATTAACGTAAAATTAGCAATTAATGCCGGCCTAATCCCCGTCTGTGTCACCTCCCGTCGTACGATCACGAATATACGGCGCGCGAGCGACGCCTTTGGTGGGCTACCGGCCACCTCGCGGTCCGGTAAAAACGAACGACTCCTTTATGGATGTAAAAATAATAAGGAACGCGTATTTGTTGTTATTTATATTAAAAATATGTGGAACGAGCCCGGAGCGCCAGCGTTATTAAGGACTCAATAAGCAAATGAAATCATTTTTTTATTGAGATGTCATCGTGCACCGATATAAATTACGAGACGCACACTGCCGCTCGGGCCCGGTTTTTGTTCGCTTTGGGATGTTATACAAAAGTATTTTATTCAGCAATTACTTTAGACGTTCGACTGGGAATTTTAATGTCAATTTCGCCATCATTCAATGCTCGGACGAAATTAATTCACGGTACAGATACGAATACGAGCGTCGCAGAGCGGGGCATTTATCTTCAGTAATGACTTGGAAACGTTCTCTCGCATTAACTATAACGAATAGGTGTGGGCCAATTAAATATGGCACACGTAAATAACAATCGTAAAGTAATAGCTTTCGGCTAACGCGGCACCATCCATCGCGGGTCGAATGTTTTTGTAAACAAACAACTTTCCAACTTTATAGATAACAATACATTAAATTTCTAAATAAAGGAAACATTTAAAAGTTTCGGCTCCAAAGAGAAATCATACCTGCGAACTTCTGGCATTCGCGGCTAGGCGCTCGGGCCTCCAAAATTCCCGATAGCTGACGTAGCTCACACTGAGCGAAAAAAATACTAATTATTAGTAAGTTTTAGTGAATCCCAGGACAAGGAGATTATATACTAACGGTTACAAAACAGTTTTTGATAATAGTAGTTATTTACTAATACCAAAAAATTTGTCCTTGTAACTACTAATTTCTACTAAACTGTTTTGTAACCGTTAGTATGTAATCTCCTAGAATAATAATTATTATTAGTAAGTTTTAGTGAATCCCAGGGCAAGGAGATTATACACTAACGGTTACAAAACAGTTTTTGACAATAGTAGTTATTTACTAATGCCAAAAAATTTGTCCTTGTAACTACTAATTACTACTAAACTGTTTTGTAACCGTTAGTATGTAATCTCCTAGAATAATAATAATTATTATTATTATCTCCTTGTCTTGCGATTCACTAAAACTTACTAATAATTAGTATTTTTTTCGCTCAGTGCAGTAGCTAGGGCGACTGGGCGCAAATGCCAGAAGGTCACAAGGTTCGATCCCTGCACAAAGCCTAAATTTTTAAATATTTCCATTATATAAAAAATTGTAAGCGTTAGCAGCGTTACTGCTTAATACAAAATTAAAGTAATACATTTTTATCTTTTCAAAACGCAACATTTCGATTTATAGTCAGGTTATAAAACGGGAGAGGTCCAACTGGTGGCTGAGTATCGAATGCGGAGGTCTGGCGGCGGGGAGTCGCCAGGTGCACGACCACGTGCTGCGCCCAATAAACAGCTTCATAACGCGTAGATATCTGTCCACACATCTGTCAACAGACATCTGGGTGGATTTCAACGAGAAATTTTTCACCATACAAAAAAATATTTTTTATTTTATTTCTTTCAAATGGGACAAAAACTATTCTAAATGATGTAGGAATGTTTTCTGAGTAATTTAATAGTATTTAGCCAAGCATTTAATGCGTATTTTCGAAGTTATAAGATTCGTAACATTGAACCATGAGATGGTGTTGACGAATGTGGTCCGGCGATGATTTTTTAATAGACGGTGATGATATCACTTGTATGGTAATGACTAGTTGCTGGTATAAAGGTAGGTATAAAATAAACCACAGAAAAGCAAATTAACATATTTTTTATTTGATAAATCAATAATAAGTACTAGTGATGCGCCGAAATCGCCGAATACGTTTTTCACCGAATACGAATACTCGGCCATTCAAGGTTCAATTTTTCGGTTTTTCATAAAAATCTTGTCAACGGTGGCCCATAGTAAAAAAACTTCCTGAGGCATAAGTGATCTACATAAAATTATCTACAAAAAAGGTTCTATATACTTTTCCGCTAGGATTAACATTTAATGAGATAATAAAGGGGGAATGTAAAATTTTATGATAATTTAAGTGGCTTCTCATTCCTTTGTTTTTGAATATTTTTAAAAACAAAAAATACTATATTCTTGCACTCAATGAGCTCTACTCGTCGATATACCCCACTCGGTGAGGAAGGCCATTTTTCATATATTCTTGAAACTTGTAACAAATTCCACTCAAAAATATTTGTTAAATATTCGGCAATTAAACCGAATAATTCGGCTGAAGACCGAACATTCCAAAACATGCCAAATCGGTTATTATTCTTTATATGCCGAATACCGAATAACCGAATATTCAGCGTATTTCTAATAGAATATGCCAAATACCGAATAATAACCGAATATTCGGCGCATTTCTAATAGAATACGCCGAATACCGAAAAATAACCGAAAATTCGACGTATATCAAATAGAATATGCTGAAAACCGAATATTCGGCGCATCTCTTATAAGTACACCACTTCTTAATAATCTTATATTTTTGTAATACTTGACAGCCAAAGTGTGTATGGTTTTTTATCGAGGACGTTAATATTAGTATCATATTTGATTTAATTTTCGCTCCGACGATCTGAAAAGAAGAAAATCTATATTATGAGTCCACATCTAAAATGCGGCAAAAATAGCATTTAAAACGTGAAAATCGTAACACCAACAGGGTAATAACATATTTTTCGAACGCGCGTCACCAAACATAAGCATGGAGTTTATTAATTTGTTAAATATTTACAACTCGTAGTGCATAATACGCAAAACCAAATAAATAAATATAGGAAATCGTCATCACCATACATATGGAATCATAACCGTCCATTGCTTGAAAACCGGTGATGACGGGTATGGTGTTGACATTTTGCAAACTTTTTGAATATTATTCTTGAACGCTAAGTATTATTGCTAAGCCACTGCCACGTCATTAATCTTCATTTGGAGTTACGGTTTCTTAGGTAATTTGTTTTAATATCATATAAGTACTTACTTTTAACGGCTCCTGGATGGTTATGACGCGAATCATGGCTAATCATTTCTCCCAAAAACACTTTTTTGATTTTTTCTGTTCGGTGCGCCTATATGTAAACGTCCACTCATTTTCGATGTTCGAATCGAATTCAGGGAGCAGAAGGGGACACCCACGATGTGTTTGACCGCGGATATACAAAACTACCTCGACTTTGATAATACGCTGACGGTGTTGACGAATTTCGGTACTAAATTTTTAAATAATTTTATTTGTACTTATTTGATGAACGAATTATTTAATATTTTTTTATATGTAAAAAGGCAACATGGAAAAACTGTAACTGACGAAAATTTCGGAATCGTACGTTGCGTACGCGATATTTTTCACTACAAACATAAAGACTTGGATTTTTTCACACGACGGTGATGATTTTGAACATATAAAATATTTTCCTCCAAGAAAACTGTTTAATTATTGGTGGTTTTGATTGAAGCACTATTAATATATAAGTACTAGCCAATGAATAAAAAAGTTTCTATATCTGAAACTTGTTAACTTTTTTTTATAATGACCGAAACATAACTTTTCGCCTGATTTTGAAATCCACCCATCTGTGAATGAGTGCCCGCTGTGATTTTAATGCCGCCTTTTTCTCGGACCAACGGTACGGCTAATTAATAAACCGCACATTTTTAATCTCTGAGAGGCTTCCTAACTTATGATGATTCACTGCGGATCCCCCGGCTTTGACATAAATTAGGAATAACTCTTCGCGTTTTAACACGCGGGACAATATTTGCGCAACTATAAATAATTGTATAATTTATAGTCCGTGACCAGACCCCATCGGTTTCCTCGGCCAACAAAGCCGATTGTCGTTTTGCGAATAAATCGCGACGTAGAAAAATTATGACAGATGCAAAGAGGTTTCATCCGAGGGGTCGCATTAGTCACGGCATTAAATAAAATGTAAATGACCTTCCTCGGGCCTAATTAACCGCCCAAACAACTATAATCCGACACCGGCCATACGTAACCTGCGACACGGACAATAGTGCTGCGCTGCGCCTGCGCGCTTTAAAAATAATCATATCTAACGCGCCCTATTATTTTATTATGGCAATTTCATCCCATCAAATCGCAGTCAAATAAGAACAAACATGAGTAATGTTAATCTATAAAAGTAAATTATTATTATAACTGATAATAAAGTGCTGTCGGTGGATTATCTGTGCGGATAATGAATGGTCGGCTGGTCGGTTTACAGCGAGCAGCGAGCGATAATTCCATCCCAAGGATTGGCAGTTAAGGCGAGGCGTCGGAAATTTATAAAAGTCAAAATCTCGTAAATCGGATCTTTCGATCGCTCGTGTGAAATAAAACTTAATTACTGTTGACGCTTGACGAGCACCTGGCGCGGGCCAGAATCATTCAATAATTCAATATTAATGCACTAATTAAATACGTTTCTGTCCGCATTAAGTCATCACGCCTAAGTGTTGCCACAAGATTAATAAGAAGGATTGACTTATGACGGTTCGCGCGTCGCGCCTCTTGTGCCTTATTATTTACAACGACTTACATTATTCAAATTTGATGGGACGTAATTACTCAAAACAGCTATAAATCACTCGTTTATAAAAGGAGCCACGGTGTTTGACCGGTTTGGACGGCCCCGAGTGGCTCTATCGAACTATGATGAACTCATTACGGATTTGTATTTATACTGTCTTTTACGACCGCGTAATGACATTTTATCTTCTGCTGCAAGAGAAATGACTCCAATTCGTTTCGACGAAAAACACATAAAAATTACTCGGTAACGTCGACTTAAGGTGCCGTTACAAAATGAAAAGAACGTCCAATAGTAGCTGCCATTAAGGAGCAAAAACAAAACAAAAGTGAACTAGTGAAGGTAATTTTGCTATAAAGGCGCGTCGAGAATGAGGCAATAAAAAGCAATAATTCATTTTCGTTATGCCGTGTATGGGTGATAATTTCACATTGATTCCGCGGTCCGAGCCTTCACTGCGACAATTGAGAATTACGTCGGCCGTATATCACTCATTGTGACTATTGTGAGTGGCACAAAGCCGGCTACCACTCGGGCCGCTACCATCCGCCACCGCTCCCGGGCACATTTCCATTCCCAGTCCCATTCACGCGACAGACAAAGACATTTGTTTTCAAACTCGAAAAAAGCACCGAAAATAATTCCGTTTCAAGTGAGCTGTCAATAAACAATAACAGGCAGCTCGAATTGAAACTTTTGATAGGTCGTAATTTCACAGGACAAAAACCTGAAATACCACGAACTTTTTGCCGTAAGCGTACGACTACGCGAGTAGAATAAAAAAGCGACGAAACTTCTGTATCTCAAAAACAATTCAAACGCCACAAAACCTAAAACGCTTATCTAATTGAGCATTAAATATTTCGTCGAGCGCATTTTGTATCCATTTTATTTTGTGTGTCGATCGTTTTATACGTTTTATCCACCCACGGCGATGGAATCTTGGGAGCCGATATACGAAACACTTCAAAACAGGAAATATTTGAAAAAAGGTCGGGTTTTATTGGCCAAGTTACCTGCTATTAGGCGATGTTAGGTGTAAACGTGGCTTCCGTGGAGCGAGCTCGCTGCACTACTCGGCGGGAGGGCTCGCTCGGCTCGCTCGCCACGGGGCCCCATATATTTTTCTATTCGGCTTCGACAATAACACGAGGCATAAAGGCTCGGGAAGCATTGTCCCGTTGTCATCATTTGTGTTAATGCGATCCTTGAGGTTTGCACCACAATGGGATGAAGATGTCTCGCCTAGTGTCAATGCTGTGACGACGTGTAAATTAGTAATTATTCGCGCCCTTCCGGGCGGTCTTTGTGAGCTGAGCGGTAATTATGTCGCGAGACAAACTCTTTGTTAGCGGGGATTGGATGAGCGTTTTCTATTTAGCTATGATTCGCGAACTTCATTAACCGAGTCGCTGGCCTCCCGCTGCGATCGGCTGCGTTTTTATGCGTTTCGCAAATGGAGGTAATTGCGAAGTATAAAAAGTTTATCGTTGATATTTGCTGCAGTAACACGCGGCCGCCCGCCCCGGTGCGCGCACTCTTAATAAAGTAATACGCTCTAAACACACACGCATATAACATAAATTTTGTAATCGCTAAGGTTTTTTTATTCAATGAAATTATAACTACGGTGGTCTCGGCGTACTTTTTAGCAGGGTGTTTTATTAAGAAAAAATATCAGAGTTTTATGAGGTCAATTATGTGGCGTAATTTCGTAATATCGTAATGCGATACGGCGTGATAATATAAATAAATTCATGTAATGTAGTAGCTATACCTACCAGCCGTGTAGTCAGGTAATTGAATCAAAAAATGAAAGTTGATGATGATGACATTTAAAAAATAACTTAAACGCAATATACTTTATTATTTATCGCTATTTCCTCTCAAATCTTTATTCACGTTCAAAGTCATAAAGCTATTCTCAAAACGGTGATAATTATAGCATGCGTGCTCAATTAGTTTAAATTGGTTCTGTCTCTGCAATTTACATGTTTTATTTAAATAAATAATCCAGATCTGGACCGATAATAATTCTTATTTACCAATCCCCACTGACCAGTCTAGCCGCGGGGTAATGTCGACCCCGTAACGTTTCTTTTCCAACTAATGATCATTAATATTGAGTAAACATATAAATCTAATTGCGATTTGTTACCAATAACCTTACATGAATATTTCATAAGTTAAATGGTTTATGATCCCGTTCACGAAGCCTTATTAAGAACCCATTAACAAGAGTCTATCACTTGACCATACACGAAAGGTTACACAATCTGTGAAGTTTATAACATAAGTGAAGAAAGGATTCGAACGGACGGACGGTCCGTAAACAATGAGTCAATCTCCTCCATTCATACCGATAGTTAACATTCCCCGAGAAACGTGAGCGCACATTAAGAATAGCATCTTTCACTGGAGCAACGCAAGTGCATTTGAAGCTAATAGAAACATCGTTTACCGCAAACGTTTGGACATTTCATTAACGCGAGTTCAATAACCGGGGCGGCCGACGTCCAAACGGATGGCTCCAGATATCGACCGAATTCGAAATAAGATCGAATTAGCTGGAGATATGGAAGCGAACGCTCTTAATTTTGAAGATAACCCCCTAATGCGGGCGCGCCGACCTCCGATCTAAGGAAAGCTTTTCGATATAACTTTTTTATTTATGTTTTAATCAATGCCAGACGGTTTTTACACGGTTGCGTAAGAATGTGTCTATAAAAAGATACTTACATTTGAATCGCATACTAATTAACTTATTTATCGAAATGGTCGTATTGTGTATCGAATTTAAATAATAGCATTAAGTAAATTGATTTCGTTTACAAGTCTGTGAAGTTTGCAAACAGCGCAGAAAGCCTGTGAACGACAAAATTGAATTACAAACTGGCTTTTTTGCTGTTTTTATATAATGGTCTTAAAAGACCAGATGTTCGCGAGCTCATAATAAGGCATATCGCGTACAAAGCATCGAAATCGGATACCGGAGATGGAACAACCATGATTCGGGCAACAAAGTAACCATTTGCAGTCAAGCAACTTGATTGTTACACAAATTGGTGTCTTAATGAGGCAGAATAGAAGCTATTATGTTTTTTTGCGACCAGTGAAAGTAGTTTGGTTATTTAGGTCCGTGCGAGTTTAGCGAAGTGTCTACAAGATGTATATGTTTTGACTCTTGTTTACACACCGAATAGACTTTATTTATTGTAATTCTGGCTAGTCAAGTAGTCAGTAAATTAACGAGCTACCTACTTAAATGGGTTTGGTATTTCTCACGATCACTTCTACGCGATATTAAAGGTGAAATTAAGTTGCACTATGCTATATATATGTTGATGCGTTGATCGACATTACGTTTACTTACACTTTTGAATATGTTTATACAGAATGTATGTTACAAAAATGGCGGTGAGGCGTTTCGCATACTGGCAAAGAAATAAGTAGAAAAATAAAATACTAAACACAAAAACAATTTTTGTTTTAAAAGGGGGATTTGCTTTAAAACGGTCCGCCAGTTATTGCTTTAATTTTATATTAAGGCGCGGCGGTGGGCAAGCTCTCTCCATAGGTATGTACTTACAAACTCAGTGCAAGTTTTTCTTCGCTTGTGTTTGCATTATCTACACTTATGATTTTTGGTCAGTATGCTTATTTTCTGTTAGCCAGAACGAGAATATTTTTTTTATTAACATTTTTTGAAATTTTTGCATTTTTTTCTTGACATTCTTTGTATATCCAATATTATTCATCCAAAATTATATTCGGGAGTGCCAAAACCGATGACTAAACCTTGCACAGAGTTTGTATGGAAAAGGCCTTGCCCTACTCCGCGCCTTGACTTAACGTGAAACGTCTGCTAATTTTAAATTCGTAACTGTCAGAGAATCCAACTTTCATTAAAAAAATTCATAATGATGCGATGAAAAAAGTAAACAGTCATTAGGTAAGTACTCGTCTACCATTGCAATATTACATAGCCCGAAGTTAATATATACAAGTCCGACTGTACCAGTATTGTGAAGCTAATGGGGATCTATTCGCTGATACGTATCTATTGATAATATCGCCCATTCAAATCGAGTAAATGGAGTGTAGGGTGCCAGTGCGCCGAGATTATGGGATTTAGTGCGTGGCAGCGGCGCGGCCAGGCGGAGCGCAGGATAATGTCCATTTTACATTTTATAAATAAGTAAATACTGTTCATTAAATGGACCCATGATTTGCAAAAATTATACGGTTAAATCCACGTAATCACTTATACCTAAGTATTTTTGTTAGGGACAACTACGTAGTTACTACATATTATTGAATTGACAATATTTCATAATTTCCAAAAGTTTTAATTCGAAAACCATTTCGGTAAAAACGTGTGAAGTACACAAAAAACATTTTTTTAGTTTTTTTTCTCCGTTACTTTTGGAAAAAATCGCAAATTACTGTAAACCGAAAGTTGACGTCATCTTCCTAGCTGTATTCAGGGAGACCTTAGTACAGAGTACAGACAATCGCTGTTCTGGAGTGGCTCTGGATTCTTGTTGGGAAGATGACGTCATATTTTACTTACGCCCTTTTGTAATGACCTACTTTTCAACGTGTTTTTTTGTATGAAATAATGAGTTAAATTGAAAAAGAAAAAATACGGGTGGCTTAAATTTTTACCTATTTTCTAACTAGTTCATAAAATAAAGTAGTTAAAAATATGAAATGTTGTCAATTAGCGCAATATAGAATAATTATTTCTATCATCATCCTCCTAGGGTTTTCCCAGTGATGTCCAGGGTCCGCTACCTAATCCCAAGATTTGGTGTAGGCACTAGTTTTGCTCTAAACTTAATTGGGTAGCAATCGGACCTCGGCATTATTTTAGATGCAACTGGAATAATGCTAAGCTGATAAGATGGAGTAATTTTATTTATACCAACCAACCTTTAATTAAGTTTCTTTTGGTTGAATGTTTGATAATAAAGTAGCTCATTCCTTTACCATAATTAATAGTATTAATACCACATTTAAAAACAGAAATTTTAATTACTTTTAAATCGATCATATTAATACGTATTCAATATTTTAGCTACTTTATTAATGAACGGCAACTGTAATATATAGGTACAAGGCCCAATTTTACAACTTCAATAAAATATCACTCACTCCCTTTAACAAATGAACGTGTATAAAAAAGCGGGATAGTCACTCGGGCACACGTAATTGATCCGGGATGTTTTATCTTGATGAGCCCTTTATACATCCCCTGCTACCCCATTCACGATAACATCTAAAGTTGCTTACAAATATCACTTAATTTGTACCCAGTCTTTGTTACTTCACTAAACCGCCCTTTTTGCATTAAGTGTACATTTCAATTGCAAGTTTTTTAAGCTTTCAAATAATCCCTTCTTCTCAAAAATGACTCTTATCGACTTATTTTTTAATTTTGTTTCGCACCGAAATTGAGACAAATGAATGACGCGTGTTCTTAAAATGGCTGTTTAAGTTCTTAAGTGGTGGTGACAGGATTAGCGTGACTTGGGAATTAGAGGCCAAAAGATTATTGTTAAAAAATTGATTTATATGTATTATTCACTGATGAGACCAGAGACTTACTATTGACTTATTAAACGCCTCCCTTAAGGCGTTTGTATAAATGAAGGAAGGATTGAGGAATTTTGACCCGGGTAGTAATCGCACCTATAGCTCAGTTGGCTAGAGCGACTGGCCGCGAGTGCCGGGAGGTCGCAGGTTCGAATACTGCTCGGTGCATGAGTTTTTCTATTTTTCCTTCATTTCTAAATTTTGTGACAATGTTATGCTTAATTAAATATCTTGTAAAATATTTTATGTCACACCTGGCCATAAAGCGGCAATTATCGCACGCTCCGCGCGCGGGAAATCCCACTTCCTGGCCAGGGGGTGACATAAAATTTGTACTTAAATACTAAAGATAGCTAGTAAAAATAGGTAATAAAGAAAGCCTCAGATCGCATATTTAATGCAAATACCTGCAATCTGAGACATTCTTTGTTTTACCGCCCTTGTTAAGTAATGTACTATTAGCTGTTTGTACAATTTTACCGTGTAGTAACAGATTGATTCAACTGCAGCTAATCTAAAAACAGTGCTTACCTCTGTCTACAATTTTGCCGAATAAATTCTTCCCTCTTAGAAAATTTCTCGTTGAACAGTTCCATCTTCTATATTTGAACTGGTGCTGGCACTCGGCGACTGCCATGCTGGCTCCTTTCGCCACAGCGGCGAGCACCCCGGGGTTGTCTCTAGCTAGCCGCCGCTGTTTCCGTCGCAACGTCGCGTGTACCGCGGGGTCCATGTACAACACGCCCGGCGAAATAGGCGACAAATTATTTGGCTCCCCCGCTTTGGCGATACCCCTGAAACAAAACAGAACGCTACAGCAAAAACGATCGACTTTTGTCACCGTTGCAAAAGACAATAGCCTACCAAAAAAACGTAATCCGAACGCCACTTAAGGCCCGGTGCTCGAAATGAACTGCTCATTTGAAAAGGTAAAGACAACAAACAATTGACGAGCGAACTGTCAATCCGCAGACGTTTAGATAAATATTTGCGTCGCGCATTAATCTTCGAGGACCGAGTCAACAGGCGGAGCGATCGAGATCACGGGCTGGCGTGTTGACTCGTCCTCGGCTCGAAAACTTCGTCTTCACTATAAAAAAAACCCGGAGCACTCGCCGACCGCTCCAAACGCTGGAAATGGTATTACTTTTCTATTTGCTTTTCTTTGTAGTCGAGTGTTACGTAAATATGGACGCGTTCGTCGGAAATTCTCATTTCCTCTAAGAATTACTGGAGACGCTGCGACACGGTTTTGTTTTTAGATTTTAAGCCTTTCTTTACTTTTAGCTCAGGATTTATGTGCGCTAACTTGTTTTCTTTAACTCCTTTATACTTTTTTTCTGGCTGTTACACTTGATTTGCTCGTACCTCTATTACCTACTTTTTGTGGAAGTCGGTTGTTGAATAAAATTATCTTAATGGTGTTCCAAAAACATCGGTGGCAATCAGATATTTCAAGATCTTTATCTAGTCACTACACCGAATTTAAATGATTAATTTACAAAGCATTTCGTTTTTGTACCATTTAAAATAATCAAGAACAGTTAATTAATTTGCATATGTCAATTTCTTATTCGGGACCCAACACGTAAATTAATAAATTCTCGGCTAATCATTTCTTTTTTTTGAAGTTGATACGCAAGTGCATTCAATCGTCATTTGGGTCTAAATCGTTTATCGAGACCAATTTTATTTGTCAGTTCGCATAATTTATTCAATATAAAATGACCATCGATAAGAATAATCAAAAAGTTACTGAACTTAATCTTACTGTCTTGGTTGCGATTTTGACGCATCGTCAGTCTGAAACGATCTTAATCCGATATTGGGTCCAAAAAAATCGACACCCACAACTTGGAAAACAAAGGATATTTGCCTGTCCATATATGGTTCTTAGCACTTGTCACGTCGGTAGGAAACTAAATACGAAGCGAAGTCATGAGGGAAAAAAAAATGTGAATGACTTTCACGGGCACACGAAATGTTTGGACAGCGATAAAAGTCTGTATGAATGTGTCAAAATAACAAATATTGTCTTTGGAAGGCTTGGGCTCTTATTCGAGTAATTAAGCGTTTCCTTGGGTCATGCTGATGTAAGTGGGAATGGTACATTTAGTGCTCACAGCCAAGAGGTGGACAAGCTTTATTAAGTTAAATGTGCTCATATTATGTACTATCGAACCAACTGAATCGTGACCCACCGTGGAACCTTGTCACAGAAAGTGTCATAACGAATTTCCTTGTCAGGCAGTACGATGTCACTATGACATTTTCCGTGACAAGGTTCCACGGTGGGTCACGATTCAGTTGGCTCGATAGTACCTATACGTAAGACGACTACCGTCGTAGGTATTCTAATTTTTTTTGTGAAAAAGAAAAACAGCGCAGTGCCGTCACATAACTCAGATACATCGGTATGATTCAGGGGGTGCAAAAATATCTATAAATAGTCTACAGATCTTTGTGAACATCGTATGTGCTCCGCATGTAACCTGACTGACGGCGACTGCGCCATAAAGCCATTGAATATTGAACCAAAGATAAAATCAAATGGTATATGATATGTACCTCTCATAGTCCCCTACCCTTTAAATTTAATGATTTCGTGAACCAGTTTATCCAAGATGAGACAAGTCCGAACTTGAAACAGTCTATTAACATTAATACCAAGCCCATTCAAGTATAACGTAATGAAGCCATTATCATATGATGGGGGACGGACGTTACATGAATGAATAATGTCATAGGTATATGATACGAACATGACCCAGAAACATGCATAAGTTGAATAAGATTGGTTTATCCAATTTAAAACGATTGCTTATTTTTTATAGACATGACAAACAATATGAATTTATTTGAATAAATAATTACATATTAGCAACAATAAAAAAAAACTTAAACTAAATATTTACAAAGTATAAAATTAAAACTACAAATAATAAATTGCTTATTTGTTTAAATTGTTCATATAAATTTTGTAATGGTTGTTAATTTGTAGTCAACATTTTGTATGTAAAATTCATCATCATCCTCCTAGCGTTATCCCAGTACAGTTGCATCCTGAAGGATGCCTGGGGTCCGCTACCTAATCCCAAGATTTGGCGTAGGCACTAGTTTTTACGAAAGCGACTGCCATCTGACCTTCCAACCCCAAGGGGAAACTAGACCTTATTGGGATTAGGCTTTGTCAAGTGAGTGGGCAACTTGACTGTTAGAAGTTCTCAAGCCGCCCGAAGGCCTCCAACTCGGCTTAACGACTGCTGCCATAGACAGCAACCGGGATCAACGGCTTAACGTGCCTTCCAAAGCACGGGAGCGCTCAGTTAGTAACCACTCAAAGCGGTCACCCATCCAAGTCCTGACCGCTGCCCACGTTGCTTAACCTTAGCAAGCGCAAGCGGTTCGCAAGCGCCGCTGGGCCACGAGCGCCCCTTTGTATGTAAAATTATTCAATAATTTGAACTAGGTACCATTATGAAATGCAATAAACTACCTATTGTAATTGGAATATAACATTACGCATATAACATTCTTTATTCATTCTTCATTTTATAACATTCTTCCTGATTTAACAATATTATAGACTGAAACGTCAAATGCGACCAAATTTTTCAAAATTACTTCATTTGACTTTGTTGATTAAATTTGTGTGAATCAGAAAAAAATGGTAAGAGGTAAATTTCAAATTAAATATTATGAGTTAATTTGGTTTAGCACTGATAGTTTGCAGGACCTCGACCCTCGGTCGTTGGTGGAGTGCTCACCAACTAGATGGACGAACAAGTTCAAAGAAGCCACATCCTCAGGAAAGTTTCACCAAGCTAGGAGGGCTACCATAGATCGAGAGTCTCGATCCATGGTAGCGATTCGAGACCGACGGAGACAAGTCATCGGGTCTGCGAAATCCGGAAGTGATGATTTATTTATTTATCGTATGGCATTTATTTCGAACCGTGAGATCTTCGAGAAGACAGTACGGTTGCCAGTTTTTGTTGCACTTTTAGAACCACCCAGGGGTCACGTGATGATTCTCAGGAATGAGGGACCAGCTGAAGAGAGAGACTTGGCACTACAGACATACAGATAAGTGACTTTCTGTAGTATAGCTGAGCGTATGTTTTCTACCAGCAAACTGTCATGCAGTTTGGCACATAGGTAAGTTTGAGTGTAATACATACTATGTAACCTGTTGCCGACCGGCCAATCAACCTTTTTAGTATTTACTTTTTTATACATTTAAGTTTAACTTGTTCTATTTTCTTTCGAAATTATCTGTCATATTTTTTTCATTTTTTGACAATTTATACTTCAACAGTAGGAAAATACAACACAGGATTAAATGGTACATTTCAAGTGGCAGTGTGTTTAATTGTTATTAATCTTTAATGTAACCTTTTCTTAGTAGTAAAAATGAATTATCAATGAAATTTTTATCAATAATGGTATTGCTCTTGGCCAGCATCTAGCCAGGGGGCAAAGATGAGGCCGACGATGAAGCGAGCTCACCCAGAAAATGCCTATTCACTTGATAGGACGTCACTGTATGAAAAGAATTGGGATATGAAACAGGATTCCTAAGGAAATTTACTACTGATTTGTAGTCTTTAAAATGTTAATGTAAAATGGGCTAAACGCGCTACACCAATTTTACTTTCTATTGACCGTCTAGTTTAAAAAAGGTTTGAATTTAAACTTTTGTGAGACATGTTATAACTTTATTTTACAATTAATACGTGAGTTTTAACCGTTTAGTAAAATAAAGTTTAAAAATGTTTATTATTTAAATGAGCTTAACGCGCTGCACCAACTTTACTTTCTTTTGACCGTCATATCTAATCACTTTGGTATAGTACCTACTTTTATCTCACGAACGGGGGTGAGCCATGGTTGTGTGTTGATGATTGATAGGTATGAGTTTACGTTGTCTATGTGTGCGTATGACTCACAACTACAACCATGGCCATTGGCCAACCCGCGCTCGTGAGATAAATGTACCTACTGTACGGCTGTTTATGTGTTGCAAAAACATATACAAAAACATTGTTTAAAGTACAAGCAACCTCAATTGATATTTTAACCACACGTTTAAATCTTTTTAAACTGGATACGTTATCTGCGTTATCGAGATGCTGGCACGCGATTTCTTAGCGTTATATGGGAGAGATGTGATGAATACAAATTAGCTGAACAATTTTGTTTTATCTTTTATCGCCAAGTGTGTAGGAGTTTTAATACTAAGTTATTATGTGCGTTGGTTTTTTATTAATGTTTTTTGCGGTTTGGAGTTGGTTTAAATGTTTAGTTTTGGTTTGAAGTGGTTCCGGCAGATGTGAATTGGTTTAAAGTGGCGAAAGGGGATTCATTTCCTTACAAGGAGAGAATCCATCTTACTTGATTAATACTTTTATGATACCTAAATATCGTTTTATTCCGTCTGTTATGAAACTTATGTATTTCTATATAAGCATATTAAATATTTAAAAAACGTCGACAGCCGACGGTGTACGCCTTATTGTGTAACATTATTAGAGTTCCGTACCCAAAGGGTCAAAACGGAACCCTATTGGTGTCGCCCAGGCGCCCGTCCATCCGTCGTCTCGTCTGTCACAAAATTTGTTCCGAAGAATTTTTTGACTTCCCATTGACCTATGAACTTGAAATTTGGTGACAATGTTCAGTATTACGTATATTTTAACAACAAATACTAATATATTGATAAATCATATTTTTGAGGTTGGTTCGGAACCCTAAATATGCGAAGTCCGATTGGCGCTTGGCCGGGTTTTTGAAGTGAAAACTTCTTTAGCGGCGCTGAGCACTTTTGTACTGGGGAAAAATGTATAAACTCGCGATAAATTCTATGACCAGGTTAGTTGACCCCTCCTAGTATGGTGATTGCTATGTTACGAGGGGTCCCCAGCTGGTCTTCTTAGAAAGCCAAGGTTCTAACTGTTCTAAGTCAATCCTAAGATATTCCATAAAGATCATATTTCAAATAAATTCTCATGGAAAGTAGCTCTTATTGTCCCTAAAAAAGCGTTTCCAAAGTCCAATATCGGATAGCCAGACTGACCGATTTCCGTAAAGATCATATTTCAAATAAATTCTCATGGAAAGTAGTTCTTATTGTCCCTAAATACGGTGACAGTTTACTTCAAAATTCCTAATGGCCAAGAGTGATGGACAGGGGGAGGAAACTTAAAGAAAAGACCAGTTTCGCGTGAATTTGGCGTAGAAAGTGCTGCCTCCTATTATATTTGATGTTGACAAATTTTGTGTAATCCGTCTCAAGCAGGTTTCGTTTTTATTTCATCTTTCCCAATACAATTAAGGCCGGATTATAGTAAAAATCTGATTTGGTAAACGGTTTTATTGCGAAATACTACATATTAAAAATGTAAAAAAATACGATGTTATATTTGAGACCTTTATCTAGTGCCGTCGGATGTCCGTTACACAATTTGCAAAACTTTGTTCGATAGAAAAAAAATCCAAACATACCTCTATTTTCTATCTTAATAGTAGTTTATGCAACTGGTACATAATGAGTGTGTTTTATGAAACGAGCCGAAGGCGAGTTTCATAATAAGGTCACACGAGTGTTTTAATGCCTAATTATGTACAGTTGCATACATTACTTTATCTACACACATATTATAACTACTCTAAGATGGGTTCAGAAACCGTTGTAAATAAATACAATAATTGTGTTAATACAACCTTTTTTGCACGGTTGCGGAAATATCGAAATCAGAACTGGCAACCGATACCTGAATGTTATTTTAAAAAGTGAAGAGTCCCTATTCTGATGTGATCATGTCGTTCTAGCTCAAATTTCGTGCGATATATACTAAAAAAACATCGAGCTGACATTTGGCATCGACTGAATTTGAATTTTCAGTGATACTAGAATAGGGACATGTCCACTTTGACATTTAAATTTTGACAGTTTTGTTTGACGTTTTTATATTTTAACATCATATATGAGATTAAAATTAAAAATTATATTACTGCTGTAGCCTTAGCCACAGATAAGAAAATTGCCATAAATTCATTGAATGTTGAAATGAGAGTCATTTTCTTCGGTTTCCGAACGCATATTAGAGGATTTATGATATGTGTGTAGATAAAACTCATTTTATTTCAATCTTAGGTAACATGATGAGTAGAAAATAATACTAAAATACACGTATTTGATGGTATGAGGGATGTCGGGATTAATATTGTTAATATAGTAAGCCATGTATTTTTCTCACCCAAAAATGTACTAAAAATTTACGAAAATTACGCGCACAGTTCCGTAGAGAGTGGGATGGTCAATGCAAACTCACGCGTGTTAGAGCGGAACATTCGCAATGGAAGAATCTCGCCTTAATCAAAGCTGAACATGAAAAGGAACGTTACAATTTATCGTAAAAATTTAATTTTCAACTCTATGGTCACAGATTTTAGAATACTCTATGGTCGTATGGTTGCCATGGTTATTTTTAAATATTGAAATAACACGTGTGTCAATAACGTGTCAACATATTGAAAATAAAACAATCTTAATTAATTATAAGATTTCCGCATTATTCTTGTGAAAAGCAGTTATCAGATACGCCGCCGAGTAAAGTAAGTATTTTTTAATTCATTATTTACTATCCCTGTTCACACCGATGCGATGTTATATTTATATTCCAATCAATTGATTTATTTAGGTAGGTAGTCTGTTTTGCCGGGTGGTTATGCAGCTCATACATAAATGAATATCAACGAAAACAGTTGATTACTTAGCAATATAAACGTTTGAGTATTGAACTACGTGAGCTATACGATAAACGAATATGAAGCCCACTCTTCTTCGTGTTGTCTTTGAAATAGGTATAGTAGATAATTAGGGACATAATTTCAAAAATACACACATACCTCCTACGCTCTCATTTCATTATTTAATGTTATGTTTTGCAGGTACATAGTGCATACAATTGTGCCACGTCCTCATGCTGAGAAAAAGTCAGGACAGAGGTATTTTCAACATGGATGTCAATTGTTGGAGAAAACAACACTTAGCCTGGGCCAATACATGAAATCAGGAAGATATCTACAACGTGCATCCATTTCAAGGTGAAAAAAATGGATACATCTTTTTGTAGACGATTGTACTTCACCAATTCGTTTACCAGTTAGTGATTGAAGAAGTTAAACAAATCGCTATCAAGTTATAGGTAATCGTATTTAATCCTTCTTTTAATATACTACTCATAAATAAGTTAGTCAAAAATAAATAAATGATATTATATATACAACTTAATTTTATTAGTCTCCTGACTGAAATAATTATTTGTGTACAAATCACGTAACCCTTTCAGTACGGCGTGATTATAATTTGTACTCAAATTTGACGAGTTAACACGCCAATCCGAGAAAGATTTTTTATAGATAAAAGTAAACAATAAAATACTGTTCATGTACTATATACCTACTGTGGCATCTTAACCTTTCCGTATAAACTTCCCCATTGTCATACTAAAAAAATATAGTAAATTATGACTTCTGAAAAGAATAACTTTATTACCATTATTCAATTTAAAATGTGGGAAATTGCCTCGGGAAGTTTAATAATAATAATAATAACAAATCGCAGGGCAGCTTGTGGCGAGCTGAATGGGAAGTGGCGTCCCTTGGGTCCCTTGCCCCCGAGAGTCGGTCAGGCCCCTCTCTCCGCTTGCCTTTGTTGGCCGGCGGAGTGGACCCCAGCAGGGGCCGCAGGACTCTCACCTCTGGCTTGCCTTAACCGGCCGGTCAGAGTGGGGTGCCAGAGCTATATGCTCGCAGGGTGGAAGTGTATTGCACGTAATGGCGTAATAGCGAGGAAACCCGCTCACGGGGGTAAACCCCGCGATGGTGAAATCGGGGCCGCACCTCTCTGCACCCTGAGCTGCTCACACCAGTGTTGCCACCCTCGCTGCCATCCGGTAGCCTTTTATAGGGGGCCCACCTAGTGAGTGGCGAGTCACCGCCTGCCTTCTTACAATTCTGAGACTTATTGTTACGGCAGGCGTCCGCTAGAGTGAGGGTGTGTATGTGTGTGTGTGTGTGTGTGTGTGTGTGTGTGTGTGTGTGTGTGTGTGTGTGTGTGTGTGTGTGCGTGCGTGCGTGCGTGCGTGCGTGCGTGTGTGTGTGTGTGTGTGTGTGTGTGTGTGTGTGTGTGTGTGTGTGTGTGTGTGTGTGTGTGTGTGTGTGTGTGTTTAGATAGCAACCTCATTTAATAACAGGAACGTAAGATATCCTCCGTGTCACTATACGACAAAGTGGCAAACCATTTCTTTAGAGTTGACTTAACTTTGTATATATTGCACTGTTTTATGTCGCAGATTTTGCAGACAGCATTATATACAAAAGGGTGAATGAAATATGCGGAGCGTTTTGCGTGTGCCGATCTGACTGTGGGAATGGGAACTCGATATATGCGTCTGCTCATGATGGCGTCAACAAGAGGAGACTTTGCGGTACTTCTGTGGACTCGAATAACAGCATTCATGATAAACAATTGGCGAACTCTAAGGAAACCTGTTTGCTGATATAGAGTGTTGGTAGGAAACCTAAAGGGTTTTCTTAACATTACCTTGATCACCGCCCGTTGCGCGCGTTCAAGGTCAAGAAGCGCCGTCTTACCAGCGCTACCCCAGACTGCTATACCATATTGAATTATTGATTGGCATTAGGCTTGTGTAGTACATGTACTAAGAACTAAAAAGACCTAGTTCCCAACACTGTACTAGAGCGAACTATTCCGTAAAGTTTCTGCTCTTAGTACATTTAGTACATGCGGAGCGAAACCTGAATAGAGACAACAATATCCGAATGACGTGTGAGTGACCGACCGACCAAAGCAACCGAACGAAACCGAACGGCTCTCGACTGGCGCGAACGCGAGCGAATGGTCATTCGATAATTCACTCATTCAATTCAGTCAAAGGAGCACGAATAGTCACGTTTCTCTCGGTGTACTAGTGTACTAAACGAACTAAAAGACCGAACTAGTACACGTGAGAGATTGTACTAGTCCGGAGCGATCCGTTCAGTGAACGAGCGCGCACAAGCCTAATTGGCATAGCGCATGGTATACTACACGTAGAACCTCAGGAGGTGAGCAGTCCCGGAGACGTTTTACCAAATAAATCAGTTTCCTAACTTTTTTAGAGAGAGCTATTATGTGACATTTGAAGGACAGGTGTTCGTCCAATATTAGACCTAGATACTTTACTGTGGTACATCTGCTTAAAGTGCCGCACGAGCAGCTTCCACCGAAATTTCCACAGGAGTGCATTTTAAGTTGAATTGAATCCGGCGGAGAGGATACTACCGTTTTCGAAAACGAAATGTAGTGGCTCTTATTCACATTTAGTGTGAGAAGGTTGCTATCGAGCCAGTTCGATATTCTAGCTAGTCCTACCTTAGGTGACCGGTATGTCTCCTCCCAAGTGTTGTTGCTAAAAAGTACTACGGTATCGTCGGCATAACATATTGTTTCTGAGCTAGGAATGGACTGTAGGAGAATATCATTAATGTAAGTGACAAAAAGCGTTGGGCCGAGAATACTGCCCTGTGGGACGCCAAAGCAGATACGATCTCTGCTGCTCTTGGACTCCCCGATCTTTACCACTTGTTGTCTGTTGGTAAGATAGCTGGAGAACCAGTCATGAGCCAACCCACGGACTCCCAGCGCCTCAAGTTTCCTTAGGAGTTAAGTTTAAGATGTCACAGTAGGTAGATGGTAGATGCAAGTTCATCCGACTATTCTAAGTCTAAGGAACTAAGGCACAGGGCGAAAGTCACTAAATATTATGAACGCGTTTGTGCGTTCAAGGCACTGGGTGAAAGTAACGGAAACGCACAGGGCCGTTTTTAACCAATTTGAGGCCCTGGGCACATTAGGGTAATGGGGCCCCTATGACCTTGATAGAGCACGATTCTGTTAGAATAGACAAATAAAGTAAACGAGTCACATTAAATGAATAGATAATAATAATATAATATTTCCTAAAAAATAAAATTAATTTTCAAAATACACCAAAGTTGGGTTCTTCGTTCTTCCTTAGAGCAAACAGCTAAATAAAATTTTCTTAAATAAACGCCTAATTCTAACCAGTCATATATATTTTTTTAAATTGAAAATGAGACCGACGGTGATGCGGGCTCACCCAGAAGATTCACTCGTACCTTAAAAAGGTCCAGGTTATTTGAACTTGGAAGTACCTACATACGCCATTCGAATACCAAACCAGTACACATTATTAAAAAAAAGATGATTTCGACCAGGTAATGAAAGTAGCCAGTCGTACGTCGTCTGGATATCTGATGGAAGAAGGGGGAAGGCGGTATGAGCTCATGGAGTTCCTGAGCACACTCAACGAATCTAAAGAAATAAAAATGTGAAATAGGTAGTAGTATTGCTTACAATTTTTGAAGTGAAAACTTCTTTAGCGGCGCTGAGCACTTTTGTACTGGGGGAAAATTTGTTGAACTCGCGACAGATTATAAGATTCTAAGACCAGCTAGTTGACCGCTCCTAGTAATCGTGATTGCGATGTTAGGAGGTGTCATATCAGCTAAACTCAGGATGCGTAAGACACAATGATACTCGGGACATATTATGTATATATGTAAATTGATTATGCGAATATGAATATGAACATGAGTATGAGTACGGATACGGATACCGATACCGATACCGATATGAATATCTTTGTTATTTGGGTCATTGTCAGTCGGAAAAACAAAAGTTGTCCATTCGGTGGACAATAGTTAACGGCTTGTGTGCATGTAATTTACGTTTTTATTACATGGATTTATAGACACGGAATTACAGATTATGCGGGTTATCAGATCAATCGAAAATTAAGCTTTGTAGCCCTTAACTTTTGGCATATCCTGTCCACCGAAAAGACGCGCACCTAAATCTGACAATGACCCATTTACTATCTTTATTGAGTTTTCACTTCTGCCGGCACTCCCAGAGTGCAACCCGTTGTTTTTTTTTTAAATGGCGCACTTGCTCTTTTATTGTAATTACATACGAAGTAAATATGTACTTTAATTTATCTTCGCAAAAATAATCATTGTCACTCAATGAATTCCTTTTTAGTTTAATTGATTAAAAAAAGCTTATTTATACACAGACAGATTTAAAAGAATTACAATATTAGTAGAGCAAACAATCAAGACGTGTTACGCGTGCCTTGTTAGTTCTGATATCAGTGATAAGGACAGTGTGAATTAATAAAGCGATAGAAGCGCCATTTAAGTACTTTAGGCAAATCACTTTATAAATTACTATACAATACAAATACTCTTTATTGCACACCTCAAAAAGAACACAGTACCAGCGGCGGAGGGTCCATACAACTCGATTCCCACCGGCTTCCCTAAGAATATTTTTGACGCGCCGCCACATTAGGCTTAAAATAGAGGTAAACAACAGGCGGTCTTATCGCTAGAGAGCGATCACTTCCAGACAACCTTTGGGTAGCGAAGATAATGCAACATTATATATCTAATTGAGTAGGTGGCAAACCGATACATGGATTTAAAATAATACCATGCGGGTACTAATAAAAAAAAGTATAATAAACATACATACAATCAGACGTAGGAATCGGCGGGGCAAAATTGTTTGACAAGTAGGGAGTTCCTATATCGATAAACTCAACTATCGATGCTAGTTGCCCCGCGGATTCCTAGGTCTGCATATAATAAACATAAAATAAACATACAAACAATTTAAATTGTTATTGTTAGCTGTACATCTTAATCTGTAAGTACCTAATCAAATTGTTATATAGATGTGCACAAAAGAGTATTTGTATTTCTATCATTTTTGCCGTCGCTTCGTCGCCGACGGCAACTGACTGTTCTTGACTTAAAATTGTTTCCGTATTTTTATTATAAAATAGTTGTATAGATAATGATTAATAATAATAATTGACTTTTTCAGAGTTAATTTATTTAAATAAATAAATCACAACAATGTGATTATAACACGGAGTCTTTCTTGCACTCACAGTTTTTAGAACCATGTAATTTTTTAAATGATACGTGAACAATGCACGCTATTCAAAATAAAGTCTATTATTTTAATAAGTAGGAAAAGTTTTACACAAAACATATTTATATTTTATTTATTAGTTTCACAATCCCATCAAATCATAATTTTCAAAATATTACTACCGTGTTTTTATTTGTCCGTCTTTATATATTTATGCCATTTATGAATTTTGCAAGTAAGATAACATGAGCAGCCTAATATAGAATGTATACACCCGACACCCGACAAGTAGAAACCATCTCTAAGAGATGAATAGCTCTAGCGTGGAATTAGGCAAGACATACCAGGAGAGCAGAGATATGAAGAGCAAATACAAACGAAATGCTCCCGTCCATCAAGCGGGATCAGTTGTCGCCATTGCTGTGGGGATAGTCTAGTGTAGTCCTCATATTTTGTATGTTCGAGACAACTCATACTTCAAAATATTATAAATTATAAAAACAAAAGTTTTATAGATTCTTAAAAAGTTTTTTGAAATGTGAAACTAAGAAAAATTATAGTTTATTTATATTATTTCAATTAATATTTATTTTGCCTATAAATAAATAAAATTATACCATGCAAGTGCTTACTATTTTTATATTACGTATGTATTAATTATTAGTCGATAGATATGGATATTAAAAGAGTGCCCGTGTAGCCTATTTCAGGAATTACTATTGTTTTCATTTGATTTCCTGTTAGGAGATTAGTATGTCACTCTTAACACGCATAAGCTATTAGATTTTAAAGAATATACTATCCAGTAAAATTCAAGAATATATCCAGTTACAACTACCCATATGCGTAGGTACTTTAGTATGAAGTCATTTTATTCTTCTTGTTTTTAATGTTATTTAATACTTTTGCACCAATAATGTATGTGTATTTATAAAGTGGCAGGTATATAATATAATATTTATAAATAAATTAAAAAATACCTGTATAAATAATACATTTCCGTAAATGTCTAAGTTGTGACGAAAACATTGTTTACTTAATGCAATTATTTTCATTGTTATGGTTATCGATAACATTTAATTCATGCATTGGATAAATAATAATACAAATAATCACCCGTCATGTGCATTGAAATAAAAAGTCTGTGGCAATGTTTACATTCTTGTCCTGATTTAACACTTGAGGCAACTAATCAATTTAGTACACTGATCAGATGTATTTTTACATTAGGTAGGTATTTCTATAACAAACTTAAGTAACTTCTAATAGAGATTAAAAAAGAACAACACACATTACCTAAATGTTTACATATGAGATTCAGATAAAACTATCTGTTATTAACGAAAAATAAAAGTTTATAGGTACCTACCTATCCATAAAATAAAACTACGACATGATGTTATATTTGTACAAATAAATCTTTTTAATCCCTATCAAACTTAATGTAGCACTATTTATAACTTGTCACAACAAACCGAAGCCATGAAGATTACATCATTAATTAAAACTTAAACATTTTGAGAGTTTAGTTAAGTTCAAAGTCGATAATTAACTTTTAGTGGGCTATAACCCGCACGCGTTAGGTTTCTATAATGATTCGCTAATTATCCCACTCGATTTATATGTGGGAAACATCTGACTGTCAGATACGCCGGCAAACAAAACATGACTTTACTACCTCACAATTAAGAGTAAATTTCGCTAATCTGTAACTTCCACATGCATTTAACTTTTGATTTTTAGTAATAACTTTGAAGGTAGGCTTTAATTGTTGTGACATTCGTACAATCCGGTTGTAGTTTCATTGATGAAAACGTACTTAAGTCTTAGTAACTATTAAGACATTTTTATAACAGAAACTTTGATAACACACAGTAATCGTCACTCAAACCTTATTTAGATTATTTATACAGTAATCCTGTGATACCGTGTCTAGTGGTAAGTATAATAACAACCTAAAGTCCATCACAGTCAGAGCTATAAGTAATATATATTTTGGTGTATTAATATATCTTATAGCAAGGCAATTTAAGATACGTAAAATATATCGTAATATGCTTTGCTATAATATATATGAATATACCAAAATACGAGTCTGTGACGGGCTTAAACCCTAGCACGTGAGGCCTCAAAATTCCAAAGAGAAAAACAGGCCAGTACTCACCACCACATGCTGCCGCGTCCTCTCCGTGGCTTGCCAGCGGCGTCGCACCGTATACACAGAACTGTGAGCACAAATAACCACAAACACTTCATTTTAAGGGGCGGGAGCGAACATGAGCGCGGCCGGTCGTAGCACGGTCACGTCTGACGGCCGGCTCGAGCCTCAAGGCGGTCCCCCGATGGAGGGAGGTCTCATCTCACCTGCCCCACGTCCGATTGGTACGCGCTTCTGTTTTTTTTCGACACATTGTAATCTTTGAGTTTAGGTCATTAGGTTGGTTATGCAATTGTTGCTTGGATTATGGGATTGTTAAGCATTAAGCGCTGTTTATATTTACCTTGCCAAAACATAGGTACTTAGGTTAATTGGTTAAGGCAATTGACCGGCGGTTTAGTTGTGATTTAGATAACTGCGTTTTTTGCATCATTAGGTTATACAGATAATAACTAAGATTATTTCTTATCGCATTACAATTAACAATTTGCCGCTGGTTTCATCATTATCTGTTCTTGATAATCGACCAGATTGGCTTTTTACCTCCACCGTATAAACACCTCAATGAACTCGGGAAGATGGCCGCTAGCCGTAGATCTAGTTTTTACTCGCCGCTACGAATTCCATTGAGGGCAGTAAAAAGTAACTGAAGCAAGCTGGTAATACCTATATGGCATGTGTTGATTTCTTACAATGTTGCAGCAGGGCCTTGTGTCATGCTTTTCCTTGAGAAGACATACACTATATGAAATTTATGAGGCATATATGTGTATAGTATATTATGTAATAAAGGAATTTATCTAATTATTAGGTTTACCAGACACTAATAATTATTTAGAAATGTTGCCTTGGACAAGATTGTGTGTCTGTGATAAATTGACAGAAGGACATATCCCTAGCTTTATTGTTTCTGTCATTGCGATTTTGAGACAGACATGCAACTCATGCAAGTAGGGATATGTCGGATCGAGTTAGAGCATTCATAAAAAATAAGCACCTAAATATAATTTCTGTCAACTTATTTAAACTTGAGCTAACCTTTTAGTAACACATACCTAGTACCTAGAAATTATAAGTAGATATTTCTTGCAATAATAAATTAATCCTTACATACAAATCTTAACTTAATAGACGGTAGGTACTGAACAAAAAATGTGGTTAAAACCTATAGGTATCTGACATTAGAAAAAAAGTGCGCGTTTAAAGCATATTTACAGGTTTCAAGAAAATAACATTTCCACAGGCCAGGCCAAATTCAATATTATGTCAATGTCATAACGACTGCGATTATAAAACTTTTCTCACTAGTTCCTTCAAACCACCAAATGCATTACCTAATCGATTTCAACTATCATACTTAGGTAATAATTTCATATATTTTTTACACATATTTTTTACTAAATCCTGTCTAACTTGAACTCTAATCTAAATCCTAGAGCAGCTAAACGGCCGTACCTCGTGGGTCCTCTATCGATGAGTCACGGTGGGAGGGGCGGCGGCGGCCAATCGCAGGCCGGCGCGCGCGCCGCGCGGGGCGCCCGTGTAGTGCTGCGCCTACGCTGCCCACGGGTACACGCTTCTGCACACTTGAAAGAAAAAAACATTTTTCACAGACACAAAAATGACAAAAACATTTGTACACAGACACAAAAATGACAGAAACAATTATTCACAGACACAAAAATGACAGAAACATTTATTCACAGACACAAAAATGACAAAAACATTTGCACACAGACACAAAAATGACAGAAACAATTATTCACAGACACAAAAATTACAGAAACATTTATTCACAGACACAAAAATGACAAAAACATTTGTACACAGACACAACAACAAAAATGACAGAAACATTTATTCACAGACACAAAATGATAGAATCATTTATTCACAGACACATATAAAAAACGTTAACAAAAGAAAAACGTCACTTTCCACTCAATCCTTCTAAGGTTAGCTGGAAGGGATTCCTCATAGGGATAGGATAAGTTCGCCTTTATATACTCTAATCTTATGTGACGTGTGATAATTTTAACACAGTCTTATTATTCATGAAGTAGATAATTAGTAAAATAAATAATAAGAGCTTAGTAACAGCAGCGGCGAAAAACTAACTTTTTCAACCGTCATCTGCGGTGTAGGTATCACCAAATGCAAAAGTCAGAAAAATATTGTTTGATAAATTTATTGACCCACATTTTAAGTTTTACTGGTAAATGTCAAGGTTTACAGTAGTTCGTAATTTTACAGTAACACATATATATAACGACAAAATCCTCTTAATAAATAATTATGTAGGGAATCTCATAAACGTTAAGTGCGTAACCATCGGTAACGCGCCTTGGAAAAGACATCAACGCCGGCGAGGAAATATGCTTAATACCATCTCTATATACGCAAACTGACAAAAATTAAATTTTAAAACTTATGTAATTTTACCATTCAACAGTATGGCATTCTTTCCATTTTGTACATCACAGTGAATTCCAATTATTGATTTTTTTAAATATTAATTAATAATACGACATACATAATTAAAAAAAAAACTGAAATGAAACCACTTTAAATTTAACAGAGACTCCTGTCCATAAAATAGCAGTTAAGAAGATTTATTCGTAAACACTTAAAAGTACCTCAAGTGGAGGAAAAAATGACATGTGACATTCATTTGGATACGTCTCAATGGTGAAAGAGCATTATGTCACAAAGTAAATAGCGGCGGCGCGCGCCGGAGCAGAGAGTCCGCTCAGTACAAAGTGCCATTTTCGCCGCACGCACAATGACGTAACATTTACAGGCATTCTCGGTTGATTTCGGACTAGCTTAGTCGCGACTGTCACTGTCGCGTCGCGAGTGCTAGTTGTGCGCGCGTTGATCACTTGACGTCCTCGCCGCTACGTAGATAGTTTATGTCACGTACGTCAAAATGAATAACCGATATTATTACAGTTGGAATGTATTTTATTGTTTAAATACACTTAAATACAACAAAAAACGGTGCCTACACTTTCTTCAAATTTTCAAACGATATTGAAAGGTAAATAAAACGGTTTTCTCATTTTGGTAGTTACAATACCTAGGTAGGTAGGTAATTTTTTGAAACTTGCCGCTTTGATAACGACGATCAACCATTACACATTCATCTTATCGTTCGCTGGTAAAACGCCAGTATTTAAGTAGTACTATGGTTTAGTTAAGTAGGTACCTAATTAATTAGGTATATTTTTGTTGGCGCTCTCGACCGCCGCCGGTCACAAGTCACAACTCGCAGCGGGTCACGCATCAATTTATTAGGGTTCCGTACCCGAAGGGTCAAAACGGAACCCTATTGGTGTCGCCCAGACGTCCGTCCGTCCGTCCGTCGTATGTCACAAAATTTGTTCCGAAGAATTTTTAGACTTCTCATTGACCTATGAACTTGAAATTTGGTGACAATGTTCAATATTAGGTATATTTTAACAACAAATACTAATATATAAATAAATCATATTTTTGAGGTTGATTCGGAACCCTAAATGTGCGAAGTCCGACTCGCACTTGGCCGGTTTTTTACCAAGATACGCTGGTTCATATTTAAATGTCATGTTGAAGAATTTTTAATTTATCTGCTCCTTTTTAAAATTCAGAATCAATACAGAAGCAACCCTGTGAGTCTGGCAAGTTTAGGTATGTATTTTCAAGAACGGCGGGAACGGACCTTCTGTATATTCTTTATTTTGTGATTATGTCAAGTTTTGACAGTTTTAATTGAACAACCATGTTTGACATTTGCTGGGGTAAAATGTATTTTAAACGGGTAGGGTGAGTTTGAGAAAAAAAGTCGTCGCTATAAAATTAAGCAATCTTTTGATGATTTAGGATTACCTGTAAATCAGTTAATGTTTAACAAAATAAACTACCTATTTTCTATTAGAATAACGATTACAATAACATTAATAAAGTGCAGTTAGCAATAGAAGAAATTATGCAGGCGAAGAGTTCTAGTTTCACTGTACTGGCCATTTGGATTTGAGAGGTTAGGCAAGACAGACAGACGGGCAGACGTGCGTAGGTACGAGTTAGCAAGAATACGTAGGTAAACGCAAAAGTTAATTTGTGCAATCGTCAGACCATATTACGTTGCATAATAAAGTCAAGAATGATCAATACCTTATTTATTTAGTCATTTTGAACAGTTAAACGTATGCTATACCTTTTAACTCAAACGGTTCCTGATATGCAGTGCGCGGCGCGTCTCTGTCACACGCAAATTTCATAGTTGTGACATTACTGTTACAAGAATTTAAACTTTCGTGAGACATGTTATAACTTTATTTTACTAAACGGTTAAAACTCACGTATTAATTGTCACTTCGGGCGACATGTTTCGAACTCGTCGGGAGTTCTTCCTCAGGATGAGTGCGTCTGCGACCCGCGCCGATTGCACACACAGTGACAATTAATACGTGAGTTTTAACCGTTTAGTAAAATAAAGTTATTACTGTTACAACATTAGTGTTTATTTAGGTACCACAATTACTTGTGCTAAAAAAATACTTCCAACAACTTTATTACGCTTTAAAATTAATGAATCGGTTAACATTTTTAAACTGGAATGTATCATTCTCGCGGCGGTTTTCCCATCCCCAGCTAACCTATAAAGAATTAAGGCGATATATCGATTGAAAGAGACAGCCTTTGTTTTTCGCTCACGACAAAACGGGATGCAACCCTCTCCGAGAATGGCTTTTTAGACAAATCTCGTTAAATATCTGACTGTGTGCAGGTTTATTAAATTTCCTCTTGTCAGTACCTAGATGAGGTAAAATACCATAATATTAACTTAATCGTGTCTTTTAATAATGCGTTGTTTTAGTAGGCTGAGGAAAAAAAGGAAAATATAGACTCGACTTTGGATTTATTTTCTATCGAGAAAATTTTAAGCAATCATGTTTCGCTATTGTCAGTACCACAATCATATAGTCAAGAATCATATATCTGAAAATCAGCCCCTACTGTTTGCTAGTCTGGGCAGGACAGCGTTTCAAAGTCTCCAAATTTCTCAGTGTAGCGCCTTAAGACAATGTGCAACTTATGAAAACTGAATCACGAGCACCAAAAGACTAACAAGCGAAAATCGACTTTAAAAAGCATATACCAAGCTGTATTTAATTTAATTAAGCCGCGGAAAATGGGCAGCTGATACCATTTTGACAGTACTCGCTCATTGTACGTTTATTGTTCACGTAAATATTAAATTTTATTGTGTTTCCGGACTCTTCCAGCCAGTGTGGTCGGCCTCCCAAAGCGGGTTAAAAAGAAAAAGAAATATATCCGCCCCTCTTTTATTACCAGCTCACCACACTGATCTAAAACGTTGTATCATCACTTTAAACACAAAAGTACTTATAACCTTTTACCCAGGTGCGGTAGTTTCCATGCATTTGTTAAGGGACCGCCAAATTCAACACTTCTGTTGGTCTGATGGTGATGATTTATATTATTTATCTATGACTATGCAATTTGAATGCTAATAGCTTTCTGTAGGAAATACGATGTCATCTTCTTTTAATCCGTTCAGTTATTTCATGGTGCGTTGAGAAATTGGGTGGGGTTATTAGGGATATTTCTATTTTTATCGTTTTTTGGGCTCCGTGCCGCAAGAAACGGAAAAAGAGAAACGTATCAACGTGTACAAATAAGTCCATGTAACTAATTAAATAATACAGCTTAATCTATAGTCTAGTACAAAATTCCTAATACATTAATACCCACATAAAATTTACTAAGGAGATAATTGCCTAACCGAAACTTTCATGAGATTTTTATTTTAATAGCAAGCATCTATTTAACATTTTATGTTTTATACGTTAATTGGAAAGAATGGATGATGGAAGAGCTGAAAAAATATTACCTTCAAGTGAATTCCGCAACGGAAAAGACCTAGAGACTAGAGAGGAAGGCCCAGGAAGCGGTGAAGGATTGTGTAGACTCTATGTTGAAAACGCCCTGAATGGCTCCGAGTAAAGGATGGTATACGGCTACGGCTGTGCCTCGTTTGTTTTGGTCGACTTGGCGGGGGCACTACCGTGCCCCCAGATACTATTCCTACTCTTATTCTTCTACACTTTAGAGGATATTTACGATGTATGGGAAAGAAAACATCCTGATGATGAAAACAAATGTAAGAGGATCGTTGAAGAGGCCAAGACACATAAAGGGTTGTAGTTCCGTAGGGAAGTAAGTAAGTACCTATAAGCTACCACTATACAATGTATTAATGAAAGTTCATAATCACGCTGTTTTAGTCAAATTCAGTCTGGCAATAGTCGTCCGAATTGAACGACAGACTGTGCGATACGTTTACTTGGCTATAAAAATCCTGAAAACTATGGGAAACTCGCTTTAAATATCTAAGAACTCAAACGCACCACCCGCGTTTTAGCTACCAACGTCCAAAAAAACTGCCATACATTATATCTCAAACCACAAATTATTTCCAAGCCTACCAGAGCCAAAAATCCTGTTGGGGGTCGACCGTGAGACACTTACAAGTCACACATAAAGTATCGAGACGAACCTACAGACGACGTTTGGATCGCAGCGCGCGCGCCGAACATTGTTGATGATCTGGTTGACCGCAGGAAATATTGACGTATTTGTGGGTTCCGCATTAGGCCTTGGAAACTGTAATTTGGTTGTATGACATTGGCATTCATTGTTGGTCTCCCGTTCATTAGGTGCAGAATGTTTTGTATAGAAATATACTGACTTACTGAGGTGACCACACTAGTAGCGTTTCTAGAGTCTGGCCATTGAGTCGTGTGAGACAAAACAAAATGCGGTAAAGAAAAATCTCATACTGGTAATAACACGAAATACATATATATATAGCGACGTGATAGGTACTTACGAGTATTACTGACAGCCTATTTGTAAATAAAGAATTTGGAACAAAAAGTTTGTAACATAACTCGCTGGTCAGACTCTATAATATAAAATAGAATACTAAAAGCCTGATAGCCTGATATATTTTTCGAAACAAAACGGAAACGAAGCGTTTGAGTTTTTTCTCAATTTGTATTGAATAAAAATAGTTACCACCAAAGGCCACCAGGGGTGCTGATCGCGTTGCCATACAAATTGAGACTAAACGCAAACGGGTACGTTTGCTTTTGTTTCGAAAAAATATATACTAGAGCTACTGACAGTGTGACTTGGAGTTGAAATATATCAAACAAAAGGTCCGTCTTTGCCGGTGTCTATAAGGACGATATCTCATTGCGCCGTTAAGGAAACAACGCCTTTAAGCCCGTGACAGACGGGCGAGTAAGTACGCGAACGTATGACTTTATAGCTCGTACGTACTTGTACATCTGTTTCGATGTCGATTCCGAGCAAAGTTCGTGAATTATCTTCTATCACCCCGTCTATAAACCACTTCGCATACTTACTCGCCCGTCTGTCACGGGCTTTAAGGACACTGCTAAAAGGGATAATTTAGCTTGAAAATTACACAAGTAAACCGCGTCGTGCTGAATACCGGTTCATATATACCGTCCACCCCATACACCGTCACGCCGCCAAAGGCTGCCTGGATGCGGATATAGAAATACCTACCCTGGGTCACTCTGCTACATAGTAACATTTCCATAGTGAACAACCGGACGCTGCGTGTGGTAAACTCCTGAGCTGTAGCTCTAGTATAAGTTTTTTCGAAACGTTAACTAATTCGAACGCGTTTGCGTTTTGTCTCAAAATGTATGAAAGTGGAATGAAAACGTGAACAGCGCCTCTGGTGGTCACTAGTGGAAACTAAAACAGCGAGTATAACATTTATTGCTAACCGATGAACGCGCGTATTTCAAACTCGGTGAGAGCGTTTTCATACATTTTGAGACAAAACGCAAACGCGTTCGAATTAGTTAATGTTTCGAAAAAACTTATACTAGAGCTACAGCTGGACCGTCCTGGTTCTGTCAAACTACACTCAGGAGCAATTAAAAAGTACCAATTCGTGAGGAAACAAAGTGTATTACACATTTTATTTGCTCTCGATTATATTTTCTACGGTAATCAAAGATCTCGGATTCGTCGGGCAAAACCTTACAAACGGTAAATAAATTATAAGTATACGCGATTTAGTCCCGTTTCCCAATAATAATGTATGAAAATCGTGTGAGTTTAAATCGATATAATCAAGGATCTACCGCCCCGCTTCACGATTAGGTTAACCGGTAGTACATATTGTTTGCGTGGGAAATCGTTGTCCCAAAGATGTTCCAACAACCTAACTTCATTCCTAAAATTTAAAACCCTTTCCAACACCGAAAAAAAATATGAATGAAACCTACCATTTAATGGCCAAGCCGTACCCTAAAAAATTGAGACATCGAAATTGTACGCATTTAGAAGCGATATTATCACCGCCGTAGTGATATATCGCTGCCCATGCAGACTAATAGCGTTTTAATATACCGGGTTAGTCATCCGGATCAACAAAAAATCGATAAAATAGCTATGTGAGTGTGCGGTCTAATCGTGATGCGAATCCTGAGTGAGACAAAAAAGGTTGTGGGTGAGCTATTATGATTAATGCTTTTATTTTAATTGTTAATTATATGATCGAAAACTCCATGTCATAAATGATTATTAGTGTAATTTAATACATATTTTGCCAGCATGACAGCATGAGCTGGATACAAAAATGGGGACGCCAGGCGAGTTGAAGGAAATCTAGTAAATCACGTGGGAATATGGGAAATAGGTATTTCAACTGTCTAAAGGATAACAAAATTCATCATCATCATCATCAGCCTGTTTCAGTCCACTGCTGGACATAGGCCTCTCCCATGGCATCTCCTCATACCTAATGCGAAATTTAACACTTATCCTTAAGGTGCTGATTTAATCAGCTGCTGTACTATTTATAGATAAATTGAGACGCTTGCTTGATTTTCTGTTATGTTTTTACCTTATTAAATATTTAATGATTCCACTCTTGAGTTTTAAAAAGCTTTTATGTCACACCTGGCCATAAAGTGGCCATTATCGCACGCTCCGCGCGCGAAAAAACCCGCTTCCTGGCCAGGGGGTGACATAAAATTTTGTACTTGTTGAAGATGAATAACAATTAAAAAACACGTTTGCCACTTGAAATATTGTCTTTAATAATATTACCCCGTGTTACCCTAAGACATGAGAATGACCAAATGAAAAAATATATGACAATTTTGAATATGTAAAAAAGAACAAGTCAAATTTAAATAAAAATTAAAAAAGGAAATATATAAAAAAAGGTTAGTTGGCCGGTCGGCAACATGGCCCCAAGCGGTGTGGAACACCAATTAACAATTTAGTCGCACTAGCTTGCGGACCGGCCTACGCAGCACACCCCCTTTAGTCGCTACATTCACCACGCGGACAATATTATCCCTACCGGGGAATACTTCCGTGACTCGTCCAATTGGCCAGCAGTTTCTTGGTAGATTGCCGTCCGCGACCAGCACCAGATCACCCGATTTAAGCTCTTCAGGAGGTGACACTGTTTTCCGCGGTATTAAGAGCGGCAAGTATTCTTTAATCCACCGTTGCCAAAAATGTTCTGCGAGTCTTTGAGCCTTTCGCCAGTCTGCGCGTCGTGAAAGATCAGCTTCATCAAATTCTCTAAGGTTCTGGTCATGGCTTGAGGTGCCAATCAGAAAGTTGAAGGGAGTCAGTGCTTGTTGGCTGTCCTCGCTCACGGACACGTGGGTAAGTGGCCGGGAATTAACAATAGCTTCTACTTCTGCTAGCAATGTGTTCAGGACCTCAACCCTCGGTGATCGATCTGTTAAAGTGATCTTGAGTGCAGTTTTTACGCTGCGTATCAGACGTTCCCAGCAGCCACCCATAAAAGGAGCCGATGGTGGGATAAACTTCCACGTTATTCCTCTATTTGTCGAGAAGTCGTACAGCTCGTGTAGAATATTCGAAGCGCCAACAAAAGCCGTTCCGTTGTCAGAGTAGATGCACGTGGGGCAGCCACGTCGCGCTATGAATCGTCGTAGGGCCAACAAGGCAGAGTCTGTGGATAGCGATTCAACTACTTCGATATGGATAGCTCTGACAGTCAGGCAGGTGAATAGTGCTACCCAGTGCTTCATGGATCGCCGTCCTGATGTGACATTTAACGGGCCAAAATAATCCAAACCGACGAAAGAGAAGGGACGAACGTGATGCGCCATCCTGGCTTCAGGCAAATCTCCGATCGGTGGTATCTGTGGCTTAGCCTTCATGTTCCGACAGAGTTGACAGTGTTTCGCCACACTTCGCACAGATGGTCTCACCCCGAGGATATAGAAACGTTGTCGTAATTCGTTCACCACAAGTTCGTTGTTGCCGTGGGCAAATTTGACGTGATAGGAGCCAATAAGTAGGCGAGTGAGCGGGTGTTTTCCATCCAAAACAGCTGGTCGTGGATCAATGGCAGTGGATGCTCCCGTGCGGCCGGATAACCGTAATAGCCTATCATCTCCTATTATCAACGACAAGTTTTTAAGCCTACTCTCTTTAGAAACGGGGCGTGCAGCGTCAATCGCAATATATTCATCTCCGAAAGAATCTACTTGTATACGCAGAAAAGCATGACGTTCTGCCGAAGAGATAAAAGTGACATCTAAAGCTGCTAAACCACGTTGCGGTAATTTTGAGTTTTGAGGCTGATGGCGAAATTTCGAGGCACCCTGGTGCGCTCGCGCGGTAGCACGAATAAACCGTAGCCACACACTAAAGTGGTTATAGTCCGCAATCACAGGTGATGGTAATTCCCGTGATTGGGTTACTGTCAAACCCACCAATTCTTTGTTGGTTTTATATTCCTCAGACGTTGGTGCGTTGACAGTTGTTGGTTCACAGGGCCATTCGGCTGGTGGTTGTTTCAAGAATGGTGGCCCGGTAAACCATCGAGAGTTTATGGTAAATTCATCTTTGAATCTAGTGGCGTCGTCCGCGATATTCAAAGATGAAGGCACGTACTTCCAATCGGAAACATTAGTGATATCGGAAATTTCACAAACCCTATGAGCGACAAAGGATTTAAAAGTGCTTGGGTCAGAATGTAGCCATTTGAGGACCGTTTGAGAATCTGACCAGAGAAAGATCCTTTCTGGCTTTCGTTTGTGAGATTCTACGATAAATACGGATAGGCGAGCAGCAATCAAAGCTGCCTGAAGCTCCAGCCTTGGTATAGTCGTAGGCTTCAAGGGAGCAACGCGCGCTTTACCACTGATCAACGAGACATGTATGTTTCCGTTTGGACACATAAAGCGCCAGTAAGCAACGCAACTGTACGCTTGCTCGCTCGCGTCTGCGAAAATATGTAGTTGAACTGAACTTATAGGATCGTTTATAGTGACATAACAACGAGGTACACAATTGTTCAAAATTTTGAGTACGCTGGTGAACCAGTCTCTCCACTTTTCAGAGAATTGTTTGGGTAATGTTTCATCCCAAGATGTAGCTAGTTTCCAGGTCTTTTGAAATAGAACACGACCTTTTATGATCACAGGAGTAAGCAGGCCTAAAGGATCATAAATTTTCATGAGGTTTGAAAGGACAACACGCTTAGTTAACTTCGCTGGTATTTTGTCAAATTCAATATGCGGAAAAGACAATGTGTCGTTAACGGTGTTCCATGAAACTCCTAGGACGCGTGTTGATGGTCGCGAGTCTGAACCTACGTTTATTGTTGTGGCACCAACAGCGCAAAGATCGGGAGGTAGCATGGTGAGAGCCTTCGCGGAATTCGATACCCAGGACCTCATTTCAAATTTGGCTGCAGCTAAAACTGAGACAATATCTGAGGCTAAAAGTGCGGCTTCTTCTTCATTGTCACAGCTACCCAAGTAATCGTCCATGTACGTGTCACGTATAATAGCTGTTGCGGCTTTTGGGTCTGATCTCTGATGTTCGGTGGCGATTTTATTTTTGAGGTACAAGGCCGTAAACGGACTACATACGGCACCGAACATCATAGACGACATGCGGTATTCCTGGATAGGTTGTGTAGGGTTGTCGCGCCATAAAAAACGCTGGGCGTCACGATCTTCTGGTCGGATTTTAACCTGAGGAAACATTTCCCGTATGTCAGCCGAAAGAGCTACACGGCCTTCTCTGAATCTCATTAAAATAGCTAACAAGGATTGTAGAAGGTCGGGCCCTGGCAGTAAAAGGGAATTTAGGCTTACACCTTCGCATTTAGCGGCGCAATCACAAACAATTCTAAGTTTCTTTTTTTGTGGATGAACTACTCCGAAATGCGGTAAGTACCATAATAAACCAGTAGGGCTGGCAGTGCACAATTCTGCATAACCCTTATCAAGCATGGCGTGAATATTTTGTTTATATTTACTGGCGTAGTCAGAGTCTTTAGTCATTTTTAATTCTAGAGTTCTAAAACGGCGTAATGCGAGTGGGCGGCTGTCGGGGACCCGTTCGATATTGTCGCGCCACAGCAGCCCTGTCTGGAATCGTCCAGATGATAGACGCGTAGTAGTTTCCTCTAATAATTTTAAAGCTCTTCTGTCTTCAACAGAGCGGCAATCCCTTTTTTCTATACCTATAGAATCTAAATTATAATAGTCTTTGATAAGGTAAATGGACCGTTAAAAAAGGTTCGTGAATGTCTGGCTCCTGTAAGAGAGCCTCATCGTGGAGGGATTGAGCAGACGTAGCGCCTGACGATGAAGCTGGAGCGATGTCACTTACCTCGGTCCTCGGCAATTGTTTTCTTGTTACTGATCGTGTTACGGGCATTATCACTTCCCATTAACTTCTGACACCAATGTTGAAGATGAATAACAATTAAAAAACACGTTTGCCACTTGAAATATTGTCTTTAATAATATTACCCCGTGTTACCCTAAGACATGAGAATGACCAAATGAAAAAATATATGACAATTTTGAATATGTAAAAAAGAACAAGTCAAATTTAAATAAAAATTAAAAAAGGAAATATATAAAAAAAGGTTAGTTGGCCGGTCGGCAACAGTACTATTAAAGACAATATTAGAAGCACGGAAGAGTACTTTCCAGCCAAGCCAAGTTTCAATTAGCTTTCATTAACGGATCAGGTATGGGTCGGGTAGGTAACGGTTCGGTTATCAGGTCGTCACATCGTCACACAACTACTTGTACTATTACTTATTCTGTGACACAACTCAAAAGTAAAATGCGTAATCTTAAAAAAACTACAACTTAAGTAGTAGTGCTTAAGTAAAACTTCACTCCAGTTAATCTTAAGGCGAGGGGTAGGGCATAAGCCATTATCCATACAAATTACAATCATTGTGCACGTTTTATTCGTCGGTTTTGGCACTCCCGAATATCATTATTTTTTTGGTATAACCTAACCTAACTTAACCTAAAGAAGAACTTTTCAAAAATTTCAAAAAATAATGCTCAATAATGCAAACACAAACGAAAAAAAATTGCACAAAGTTTGTACAGAGAAAGCTTGATTGTAAAATGAAAATGCCCTTACGCTGTCATATGTTGCAAAATTATGACCACAGTCCACAGTGAACTGAACGGGTCTAAAAATGTGTTAATGAACGTAATCAAATTAGCTCCGACGCTAATCAAACCTCAAATTTGCAAATACTAAATTATAGCGAATGATGAATTGGTCTGACGCTCGTAATTATAGGTTTGCGCCCGGCTGCCGAGGAATTCCAAATATGAACTTTGATAGCGAATTCAGTGAACCTTGCCTAGGGGTACTGGCTGTTTTATTATTTAGCCGATAAAATGCTGCAATGCAACTGCACCACTAACCCCTACCCTACCCACCCTACCCCACCCTACCCTACCCTAGCTGACCCGTCCTTTCCGATGCTCAGGAGTTTTATTTAGTCAGTAAGCGATATCGCGTCCACAGCAGGAAAGGAAATAAAGGTTTCTTCTTTCATATACCTACCGATATAAGCCACAGCAGAAACCCATCTTGTTCAATGACACTTTTAAGTACCTACTTATATGTTTATGTATATTTTGGTGAGTGAGGCTGCTAGAGGTCCTGAAAAGATGATAATAAGATTGATAAAGGTAGTGCATAAATTTTTTGAATATTTTTTTCTATTGTTTATTTTGTTACTTACTTAATTAATGTTTTTCTTCTTTCTACGTCATATCGGGCACTTACATATGCTATAATATCATGACGATAAGCCCCTTTTCACCTTTAAATAAAATAAAAAACATGGTATGATATTGGCCCACGATTTTTTTGGTTTGTCTTTTTTTATTACCTAAGTCACTGCTGCAGCATTTTATTGTATGTCGTTTCATCCACCAAAGGTCACTCCCAAGGTCACAACCTTGACCTTCTGACGAAACGGACCTAATATTACGAGAACTAGTTTTTGCTTTGCGTGTAATGAAAGCGAATTAGATTCATTGCCCTCGGGCAAGTGGCAGGCAGGTACCATAATTAACATGTTTTAATTTAACTAGCTTCAAACATCAATAAAACTTTGCATATGGCTGCTTATAAAAATTAATAGAATATACTTACTATTTATTTGCATCTTTTGACTTACATCATATACAAGCGTTTGCTGATTTGTTGGTTAAATATATTTTTTGTGTGTTGTATTCTCTTTGATTGCTTTGATTGCGTTAGTAAAATGATGTTATTCAACATTATTAAAAAAAATATATTGAAGAAACTAAAATAAAACAGTACCTAATTAAAAGACTCAAAACACAATAAGTAGGTACTTTTACTTGCCATTGTGGGCTTTGAGTACTTACCTGGCGTAGTTTACAATATATTATTTTATATAACAATCGTATAAATCACACATCACAAAAATATTACTAAAACAATACAAACTCATTACAAAATAAAATCTTGAAATCATGAATTAAAGAAGCAGGAATTATTAAGTCGGTTTAGCATTTAATTGTTTGACTTTTTTCAACATGCCATGGCGTGGTGAATGTCAGCATTCAGCCATATCAAAAACTATTTTGGAAGAGATTTTATGTCACATGGTAGTTTCATTTAGGTTTAGGTATAGTTATTTTCTTTCTTTTTCTTACTGTATATAATGTATTTTCTTGTAACCCTGTATATTAGGTTTTTTTTTATATACGACGACGGTGGCAAACAAGCGTACGGTCCACCTGATGGTAAGCGGACGCCGCAGCCTATAGACGCTCGCAACTCCAAAAGAGTCGCGTGCGCGTTGCCGACTCTTTATAAAACTTGAGGACTCTCTGTGTTGACAGCAGAAGGGATAAAAGGTCCCTCGCTCTCAACACAGTGCATCCTCGGGAGCTCTGGCAACCTTGCTCGCCTCCAGGAACACAACACTAAATACTTGTTTAGTATAATAATGTTGTTATGGCTGTGGTCTTCTGCAAGGCGGAGGTACTTCCTCAGTTGGGCTGCTCCAAATTCGAGCAAGAGATGACATTTGAGATTAGGTATGTTTCCTTTAGTTAAATAAACTTGCAATCTGTTACATTTAAATATTAATAAACAATTATTTTTCATTTTATAATTAATTTATGTTTAATGGCCTACTCAATCAGACAACTTTTTGAAAACAGTTTTAGATGTTTTAATGTTTGATAGCCCTGTCACCTGTAACTTGTCTAATATGCATTTTTAATGTTTTAAATATTATAGAAGGTTAGTTTTAATGCCAAATTATTTATTAAATAAATAATTAAACTGACTGAACCTAAAACTCTTTGGTTGAATGTATGGCTTGGGCCAACAGTAAATTTAAAAATGTTGGAAAAGTAAAAAGCACTAATGCGAGAAATCAAACTTTGCGCACGATATACAGCTACATAAAGTACCACCTTTTGAGCAACTGTATTAAAAAGTAATTTTAAAACCGAATTATCAAAATCACTTATCGATGGCAACTCAGGAATAAATACATGCCTGAAGGAAAATTAAAAAATAAATCTGCCTCAGCATACGTTATATCTCGGCAATATAAAAGCCAAATTATTTAATGAAGGTTTTTAATTATAAGGTTTGACGCCAGAAAAATACCAGACATTAATTCTATAAAGTACGAATAGGTAGTACTACTCAAATTTCAAATCAAAATTCATTATACTACTTTACATTAGTATACATGTTACTCAACATCAACACAGCGAAACAGAATTCAAGTCTAAAGTCAAGTCGCCAACTCGCCACACCTGCCCGTAGAAAATTTGTATAAAACAATAGACAGTAGGGAATTGAGACGAAGAACCCTTTGTTTAAGACAACCAGCGGCTTAGACACATGCCGTACATCAGGCCGTGTACACACAAGGGTTCAATTAAGAGTGGTTGGTATCCTTGCACGTCTTATAGTCTTCGCGATTTAGTCACAGTATTGAGGTATGGTATGCAGGACCACCGAGCATTGTGATTTTGTTTGCTTTTTATTGTTTAGTAGCTGGGTTGTGGGAGAAAATGAGTATGATGTGACTTACGTAACTTGGCTTTTTGGCGTGTTAGTTACAATTGATGATATCTCTAGTGACCACATAACAATCTTGAGCTATAACTATGAGATCCTACTTACTCGTTGGAAATTCTGAATTCAATAATCAACATTTATACACAATTTTAACCGTAATAAATACATTATTCGTTTGAGAGCAAAGCTTTTAAACTACGAAACAAAGTACTTGCAAAATTACTTGGGTACCTACGTGTACCAACCAACTCACTTGCCAGGTGTTATATGGCCAGATGTGTTAACTATAAAATTAATTCTCACTTGAAGATTTGCCACAGACGTATTCAGTACAATCCGGAATATTACTATAAGCACAACATCGTTATTTACCCACGCGCTTGATGAAATCTTATAAAATAGATTACTTCGTTGACATGACACCCCGTCTTTAGGTCAAATGCTAAGCAGTAAGCACGTCTTGGTAATTAATATTTTTAATGCCCTCAATTTAGTCCCATATTTGGCACTTTGTCCAGTAACTACCATTTCTAACTTGGCAAACTTTTTACATTTATGTTTTTGGCTGGACAAATTATTCCCTTTTTATCACAATAATATTTGAAACGAACCTATTAAAAGTAAGTCTGCTTTAATGAGATTGATACGCGTCCATAGAAAAGTCGTATGGTCGCATGAATAAGGCTCTACTAACTATAAATAAATTAAAAATAATATAATTCTATTATATGTGAAAAAAAACTATACTAATCTTTATGTGCCTTAAAAGGTTTTCTTATTTTGGTTTGATTTGCTTTCCAATTTTCCACCTTCTTTCAAAAAGTAGAAAAATCTCCTATTTGACAATCCCACCACATAACACGGTCCGAATGGATATAATTCGTAATTTGTTTCAAACTTATATTATTTCCGTATAAGCCTCGCATATCTAATGATCTTGAGGTTGCTTTTCCTCCCTAAACGAGGAAGCGAGTAAAACTACTATTTTACAAAACACTCCGCACTACCATTACATAACATGGCACAGGCGCGAGCGCACACTATTTGACTTGGCCGATTTCTATCAAATAAATCCGTTCAAAAAGCGACCTTACCGTCCGAGTTAGAAGATTCAAAAACTATTGAAAGCTTTATAAAATGTCGGACATTTTAAATAATTTCAACTATAAAGTAATTGATCCGTCAGGCGTCGCGCCCGCGGCGGACCACACCGGAGTCTAAGCGCGCTATTTCGCGATTTTACTCAGGAAGGGCTGGAAGCTAGATTCCAGTAAAATGAAAGTTGGTGGACGTTTTGATATCGCTTGCTCTTTTTCAATCAGTCGGTGAGAAAGAGAGAGAGTTTTTATGCATAATTCTCACAATAACAAGAAGTGACCAGGATTCATATCGGCTTAGACAGATCTGTCTCAAAAGCTCTTGGATTTTGGAAGAAACGATAGGCCCGAGTTGATAGCGAAAATAGGTACCTAACCAAAATCACCAACAACGATCATCAGTCATGATGGACACCAACCAAAGAACTGCAACAAGCTGTGGCAGAATCCTTGTTCCCCGTGAACTAACAACCTTTTGGTCTTCAAGGCGAGAGTGAATCGGTTTTTACTAGGTAAGCGCTAATCGTAATCGCTTAGCATTTGGCGATTTTTGGTCAAGCATAAACCTATTTAGAATAAAAAATAAACTACAATATAGAAATATCAGGTTAGGAGAGTAGCTACGTTACTTTTCCACTGGCGACGTGCGAAAAGTTAAACATTGAGAGAGGCTAAGCTCAGCGGTAGCTCTAGTATAAGTTTTTTCGAAACATTAACTAATTCGAACGCGTTTGCGTTTTGTCTCTAAATGTATGAAAGTGGTATGAAAACGTGAACAGCGCCTCTGGTGGTCACTAGTGGAAACTAAAACAGCGAGTATAACGTTTGTTGCTAACCGATAAACGCGCGTATTTCAAACTCGGTGAGAGCGTTTTCATACATTTTGAGACAAAACGCAAACGCGTTCGAATTAGTAAATGTTTCGAAAAAGCTTATACTAGAGCTACAGAACGGGAAGAATCTATGAAACTAGCCAAATATGAGCGAGCACCGCGACACTGATATTTGAACATTATTATATTTTATTTTATTGGCCAAATGGATGCCTAACTAGCAAACTTATAATTTTTGTTTTTTATCTAAAACTCATAAAAATTATGCGTCACACTGGCGTTGACGTTTAGTTTATACCAATTAGTGGTAAAATGTCACATAAAACAACTTAGTAGCAACATTTTTTTGGTCTAACACGTACCACCCAGGAACAAAGTAGATATTTGCGGCATTTCCGATCAACAATATTCATTATTAGAATGATCATAAAACTTTCAAAATTAGCATATTGTTGTAAATTAATGAGCGGTTTTCTATGCAAAATAAGTGCTCACCGTTTGTGCTTACATGACAGTGACACTTAATTATGTCATTAATATTTTACGACGTTAAAAATGTTGTGTTTTGCTAGATCGTAAAAGCGGATTCGCTTTTGTCGTCAAAGATACACTCATAATGTTATAATAAATGGTAGGAACACATATTGCTTATTTAGAGTCAAATATGTACATTTAATTTGGCCAGTTTTGACTTGTGCAACCCTTTCTAAGTAGCCTTAATGAAAAGGAAATATTTTGTAGGAACATTCGAATATTTCGAATGTCTTTCTCCAACAAAACAATACACATGACATGATACATGAACATGGCGGCCGGAGTGACAATTAATACGTGAGTTTTAACCGTTTAGTAGAATATTTATAGTTTTAACATAACTCACGAAATATGTACATGATTAAGAAATTTAAATTAAAGAAGATTCATCGTTACCGACCCGATGCTCATACTTGAACCGACTAGGAATAGCTATAGTTACCATTAAGTATTTTATTCTTTATTATCTTTAAGTAGGTATAGTGGTAGCCGTACGATTAAAAAAACCGCAAATCGATGTACAGTTTAGCCGTTTGGCACATGCATACTAGAGGTGAAAACAAAATTTTTGACCCGCAGTTCCTAAAAAAATTTCCCTTAGGGGGGGAGTGCCGAGACATTCTTTTTTTTGCATGGAAAAAAATTATTTTTTTTTAGTAACCTATCGTGTGTGGTATCATATGAAAGGGCTTTTTGAGGCGATTCTAAAAATATAACACATCATTACATTTAAGCCATTTTTTTTTTATTAAATCAAAAATAATTTTCGAGACATACCAAGTTTGAAGTCCTCCAGACACGATATGGCTGATTTTTATTTTGTTTAATATACCAAAAATGATACGTTATATCCTCATGTCTAACCTCAAAAAAGCAATTTTGAAATGATTTTCATTAAGTTTTTTTTTTTAATTTTTCAATATTACTAAGTGACACGGTTCTACTTCAATACCTATTTTACGTGAGTTATGGAACTTTAGTGCAGATACGGTACATATTTATCATAAAATGCCAACCCAAAAATTTTGAACCGCAGTTCCTAAAAAAATTTCCCTTGGGGGGGAAGTGCCGAGACATTCTTTATATTTTTGTATGGATTTTTTTTTTTGCGGAAACCTATCGTGTGTAGTATCATATGAAAGGGCTCTTTGAGGCGATTCTAAAAATATACCACATCTGTACCGTATCTGCACTAAAGTTCCATAAATCACGTAAAATAGGTATTGCAGTAGAACCGTGTCACTTAGTAATATTGAAAAATGAAAAAAAAAAAACTTAATGAAAATCATTTCAAAATTGCTTTTTTGAGGTTAGATATGAGGATATAACGTATCATTTCTGGTATATTGAACAAAATAAAAATCAGCCATATCGTGTCTGGAGATCTCAAACTTGGTATGTTTCGAAAATTATTTTTGATTTTATTAAAAAAAATAGCTGAAATGTAATGATGTGGTATATTTTTAGAATCGTCTCAAAAAGCCCTTTCATATGATACCACACACGATAGGTTTCTAAAAAAAATATTATTTTTTTGCATACAAAAAAAAGAATGTCTCAGCACTCCCCCCCTAAGGGAATTTTTTTTAGGAACTGCGGGGCAAAAATTTTGTTTTGACCTCTAGTATGCGTGTGCCAAACGGCTAAACTGTACATCGATTTGCGGTTTTTCATTGAAATTGGGCCTGTACCGCTACCACTAGTATCTAAGTTTTTTCTTTTACAAGGAATTCAGAAAGTCACTTTTGACTATTTAGTTACTTTTAAACCACCTTTTGCAAATAGCCAGTAATTAAGCCAGTATTGTAATAAAACAATTACACCTCCGGCGCCGACCAATAGACCACAGACTATAAAGTTATCAAAACCATCAATCGTACAATAAGAGGCCATCGGAACTAATGGGTAAACGATTACAACCTACATTTAACTAAAGTTCTCTGACAAAGAGCGGCCAAGTCTCACTTTCGAAGCGTGTGAATCTGGTCAAAAAGTAAAAAATCAAAGATGGCGGCCATTGACGAAATGTATCGAAATGTTAGTGTGGGAGCGGGCGCCGGGCTGTGTCATAATAATGAGTCCGTATTTCATGTAATGGTGTACTGTCGCGTTCAGTTTCGTGTGGTTTATTAAAATTATAAAATACAAGTATGTAGGTACAACAAAAGAAAAGCTTTTAAAACAATTCATTATGTAAAGCTGGTTTACACAACAACACAATTTATATTGTTCTTGAATAAAATAACTATGAACTATTTTTCATTTTCCAACAATACAATACAAATATTCTTTATTGTTCACCAAAAATTACATAGAAACCCTACTTAAAATTAAACATGAACAAAATTTTGAACGATTTTGGCACTGGCCAATTATTTTAAAAATACACAATAATTACAGGCATAAATAAATATAAGATATATACAAAATACATAAGAGAGAGGAGAATAAAAACAAAAAAAAAATATGTTAAACCAAAAAATATATAAAATAATTAGTAACACTTTTGCACGTCACTTTACGTTAAAAAATATGGACGAACAGAATTGACACGTCTGGGTTGAATTAGTTATTTTTCAATATCGGTGTAATAATTATCTTACTCCAGAGCTTGTCCAAACATTTTCTGGATGAGCTACAATTTGTTTTTAAACCAGTTATTCGAGTTTGAAACTTACTGCTAGTTAATAAGGGTGTTAAAATTCTTTTGTCGATCCCATCATTTATTTTGAATGACTATTGGTTTGTTACGAGTATTATGGGTTGGGAGCAATCGACATGAGTATAAGACAAATTCACGTAATCTTTACCATCATTATTTTGCGGTTGCTTTCACAATCGCATCATTCAAAATAACACTCATTTTATAGGAAATAAGGTTGATTTTAGTGTGATAAGATATTTGAACGGGCTGCACGTTAAAGTGTTTGTTAGTCTAGTCAAACTAGCCTGTGAATGCAATAAAGTTAGTTCCAAATTTCGAGTATATCCGTCAAGTTGTTAACAAGTGTACCGTTTATATGGCCTTCGGTTCCTGGGAATTTAAATCATCTACAAATTGCTCAAATACTATCTGTGATAATAGGGTTACAGTTTATTCGTCGTTATGTATCCTATCCTGTAAACAAACTATTTGTGAAGACGTTAATCATCATCACCCTAAAAGGTAATGTCTTCAAGATGAGTTTGTTTGTTTGACAGGACATGTAAGGATGAATACATAGACCGTAGAGACAACGAACAAACGACGGTCTAGTTTTTGCTAAGAAAATTTGACGGATCATATTGGCAACAGTTTCAGGCTAATCGCGTAAATTTTCGAAGAACGTGAGAATTATCTTATCTTATATCTTTAAACGAGCAATTCTTGTATATTTATTTATTTATACATTTATTTCGAGGATCTCGGAAACGGCTCTAACGATTTTGATGAAATTTGGTATGTGGGGGTTTTCGGGGACGAGCAATCGATCTAGCTAGGTCTCATGAACGGGAAAACGGTCGCCCAGATATTGGTGACTAATTGACCATCCTTCATAATGTTACGAAATTGAATTACCTTACTGAATGCAAGCTTGCAAGCAATTTGCTTGATTCAACATAGTTTATTAGGTAGGAATATGCATTTTCCATATTATATATCTTAATCCTGTGGGTTTTTTTTAATTGGACAGTACGTTATGCAGAGCTTGCATATATGTAGTCGTAAAATATGCCCCCTCTCTATGGTCTCATCTCGTATATATGCCAGGGTTGATTTATGGAATTTTGAATTAGGAATGATAAACAATTTCTTAATATATACCCCGTTCTTTTCAAGTTTAGAATATTAATTGTTATTTTCGCCTACAATGCTTCGTTTCCCTAAGACATCATAGAATAATATTGTGCTAATTTCACTTATTTCAGTAGCTTATAACTTCTAGATAGCACGCTGTATATTTTCCCGTTTCGAGATTGTTTTCCTTGAAATCGCATGACGACAATCGCGCGATTTTTCTAATTTGAAAAAAAAGCGAAGTTTGAAACTCGATGGTGACGAAGGTTAGGTTCTTCGTTTTTATTTTCACCTAGCCTAGCGTGGTAACCTTCATATTTAGTAGGTATGGCATACCTTAACTAATCCGTATATCTGTAACATTTACGCTATCAGCTAGCCTCGCCTCGAATAATACAAATACTTTAAACATCCACAGCTTCTCGAACTTCCAAACAAAGCTAACCTAACCTACTAATCCTACTCACCCCATTTGTAACGTATCTCTTTCTACGTAACAATGTGTGAAAGAGACACGTGCTTATCTAAGGCTACCCTAATTTCCCGCAACGTTCAACGAAACAATAGGATACAGGTATTGTGTGATTTTGCCGGATGAAATTCAACCTTATATCAACGTCATAAAGACTGACGGGTTTGTATGAATGTTATCTGATAAGCAATGGGTTTATGATTGTAACACCGGTCCCTTTGTGAGGCAAAACGCACAATAGCAAATTAAGTAAATCCTTTTAGTGGTGACCGAAACTATAATAATGAATGTTATGTTTTTTTTGTATTTCTGGATGAGCATGGAAACACCATGTGAGAGTACGCAGAACGGGAGTAAATGAGTAATTTTAGGAAACATGTATGTACACTATGTACTTAGCTATCAGGTACGAACCCACGTTTCATAAAGCTACAAGTTTAAATTTTACTTCTCTAAACTAAGGCAATCTTATACAAATCGACCTAGTCACAAACTAACCCAAGTTTGTACTATGTGTAGGCGTATATATGGACTTAAACTAATAATTAAATATATAGAAAACATCCAAGACTCACAGGAATAAAATATTCGTGCTCATCCATCATACAAATTAAATGCCGTGAGCGGGTTTAGAATACGGAACCTCCAGCTTCGTAGGCAGGGTTACTAACAACGAGTAACCCTGCTCTTATGTTTATTTTATACTACGACGGTGGTAAATAAACACACTGCCCACCTGATTAGAAGAAAGCAGACACTGTATTAGCCTTTGCACGTCTGCGACTCAAAGCAAACGCCAACGCAATATTATGTTATTATGATCTATCCCCACGGCATCTTTTCGCCATCGTCCTAAGCGACAGCATGTCCATCCTCGCCACATAGATGGTTGGCAGTCCACAACTGTGCATTTCTCCAGAAATTTCATGCCTCACACAACCAAACTATGGAATGAACCCGCCTGAGGTATTTCCGGACCGATATGACCTGCTAAACTTCAAGAAAAGAGCGCACTCCCTTCTGAAAGGCCGGCAACGGGCGTGTGTTGTAACTTGTAACTCCTCTGGTGTTGCAGAAGTTTTTGGGCGACGGTAGTCGCTTACCATCATAACGGTCGCTTACTTATTTTAGAACCAGCTAGAAAATTACCCATTTGTATATTAAGTACGAGAAAATTGTAGTAAACTACACCCACTTTGTATTAATGTAAAGTGTACTCATTTTATTTGCTCTACGGTGTAATTTAACATGCCTAGTTGTTTATAAAACAACCTCTACGGTCACGTACTTATATCATAAAGCAATTTCGACGACTGGTTTGTCACTTGTTTTTTTAAAGTTCCTTTCAAATTATTTACCTAAGTTACACCTAGAAATGCCATTACTCACAGGTGTGGCCTCTATTGACATCTTATCGCGATACCGTTTTCAAAACTTTGCGTAGGCAGTTGTTTTTATCGGTACGGTTTTTTCCAGGGCGGTAAAAGTAACATTGTAAAACTTTATTATGCCAGGGTTACCGGTATGGTGGTCTGTTTTACAACCATAGAACAATCGTGTTAGTAGTTCAAGTTACCACTTGTCTTTGGTACAATGAAACCGAAGGTGATATTGCTATGATTATTTTCTAAGAAGGGTTTAGTTTTGTTTTCGGGGTTGCTTAAGTGTAAACAAAGGATTATCTTTAATTCTTTTGTTTCTAACGTGTGGTGCGTGAATGAAGTGTGCAGAAGTTTACGGTTTAGGTGTGGTGTTTACTATAGTGCAAATAATGTGCCGTTTACAATCTCCTTCGCTTAGTTAGCATTATCCCGGAATTTGCTAGGGTTAGCTTTCTTACTTGCTCACCACCACCAATCACCAGGATCGTGCAAAAGGGAGTAAAGCAAGTGAGCCCATTCTCACTCAGTCTGTAAGACACGCTGCCATCACTAGCTTCTTGTGTCTGCCGCGGAAACGAGGACCGTTGAGGTTCTCCAGTTTCTCGACTTCTACCTCCACGTATTCGACCGTATTGAGTTCACAGTCAAAGCACTTGACAGTTAACTACAACATAGCTTAACCCTTAATTCGAAAAGGAGAACAATAATCGAATTTTATTTGAAATAATGGTTTTTATGGATTTTTAGGTGGTTCTTAACACTAGAAAAATAATTTGAAAAATCTGTTGATGATAGTTTCAGAAATAACGTATGTCAAGTATAAATAAAATAAAAAAGTTAAGGTCAATCCCAAATAGTCATGAAAAATATGTTAACTAACACAACATTATCATTAGGCCTCCCACACAGGTAGAAACCAATATAATTATTAATAATATAGACGTCCCGTCGACAAAACCTCGCACGGTTATAACGATTCACGCAATAATTAATCTTTGGTCTCTTTGGCGCAGAATGCGTGATAATCGCTTACTCATTTTGGCATTATGGCATTCTGGGAGAAAAGGAAACAAATTGGGCGACAAAACCGGCACATTTGGGAGTTAATTATGGTGTTTAAGGGCGCTGGGAGGGTATTGTGGTGGGAAATCGGTAAAAAATGGACCGAATGTGTTGGCCAAGGGCTTGACAATGAGATATTTCGTGTTATGAAGTTATATGGAAAGCTGGGATATTTTAATTATTTGTTGGTTTACACTCATTACATATATAGAAGGTATATAAAAGACGAAAATAGCCACAAAAGACGTTGTCTCCTTGCTTGACACTGCTTGCATAGTCACTTCACACTTCACTCTTTAAAAAAGGCTTCCATCAAATTTATGATGATTTCGCCAATCAATACTTGTTCAAAGACGTTGTTCGGTAAAGACGCCATGACAGTAGGCAACTGGTTTTGTTCGGTAGTGGATTCAGCCCGTCGTCGCGAAGAGCACACCAACGCGGCGACGGGCAAAATCCACTTGCATAGTCTGTAATAGACTCAAAGCCAGTTGAGGTTTGTAGTGACATCTGTTTGAGCCTAGTGGTTAGTGACTCTGCCTGCAAGCTGTCGATCCTGGGTCCGAAACCCGGTAAGGTAAGGACAAATATTTGTTTCTAAAGCTTGAAGTCTTTCTATGTATTTAATTAAGTACATTTATTCTATATTATATACCTTCCTCAATGTTCGTCGCCATATTTCCACTGGTATACCTAGTTTACCTACGGTGTGTTTCATTTTTCCATTTTTGATATAACATTTCGATCAGTATTCCACAGCACTACCTGCACATTTGTATTAATTAAGTAATAATTACATAATTAATATATTAAGTTATACATAAAATAAAATGTTTGTTGAATGTGCAAAGAAAATAAATAGCAATAATTTAAAAAACTGTTTGGTGTACCTATTCGCTCACATCCCATCAATTCATTGTATAAAAAATTACATCGAAATGAATCTCATTAATCATTTAAATAGATGTGTAGTTCCGTCTCTTACGCGTTTTAACCTAATGAGAGGGACAAAAAACAGGTTAGAGATGAAATTTATTAAATCATCATCGCTGGGACAATTATCATCGTGTGTGTTCTTTCACAGCTCCATAATGTATTAGATGAGTAATTATGTTAATTGATTCAATACAATTTTTAGGTTATGTTGAGTTTCACACTATTTTAAATTATTAAAGTAAGTGTAATAGTGGTCAATACACTAGCATATTTAGCATTTTCAATGTTATGCCATAGTGTCTACAGTCTGGCCAGCTAGTCGTGGCACATATGTTTCCAAATTCTGTATATGGCAATAATTTTACCTAAGAAATAAACTGTCCTATCACGTCGGTATTGTATTTTTGTAACCAGCATGCGTTTTTTTTTATTTGCCGCATTTCTATTGTGCCACGACTCGCTAGTCAGACTATAATGACAGAGGTGAACGATATTCTTAAAAACTTAAGAGTAATGAAAACGGCACAATTTATTAAATACGAAACTTTGATACAAGGTATAACCCGTTGTCGTTGCTCTTTAATATGATAGTTTAGATAAGTAGCTTTACTTCAAATTGTTTTTGTTTTTTTTAAAGACACTTCATTTCACTTATCAAGTAACGCTTGAAAAATTACCTTTATATTTCACATCGTGTTTATCAGTGACGAGTGAACCATGGCAATCACCAAAAAACTTTAAAAACTTCATCAGCAAATCAGCATCGAGAAGCATTTCGTAAAACGCGGCGTTTCGTTACATCATAATAGCAATATCCTGTCCATTGATTGTCAAAAATAAGGTATTTCGGCAATTACGGGTGCCCCCCACGCGATGTGTAAAAAACCGGCACCCGTCCGATGCTCTTAAAAGGTCCGACTTCTTTCCATAGTAAGGTCTGAGTTACAAGATTAGAGCTGTTCTTCATTATTAACCATGAAGTATCACTGCATATTACAGTATATACGCCGTGTCTGTCTACATGTCTGTCTGTACGCGATAAACTCAAAAACTACTAACCGGATTTCCACGTGCTTTTTAACAATGGGCGGAGTTTTTCATGGGGACGGAGTTTTCATGAAATAAAACGATAAATGTCACCTTTTTAAGGTTCCGTACCCAAAGGGTAAAACGAACCCTATTACTAAGACTCCGTTGTTCGTCCGTCTGTCCGTCTGTCACCAGGCTGTATCGCATGAACCGTGATAGTTAGATAGTTGATATTGTCACAGATGATGTATTTCTGTTGCCGCTATAACAACAATTACTAAAACAGAATAAAATAAATGTATAAGGGGGTTTCCATACAACAGACATGATTTGCCGTTTTTATAGATAATGGTACGGAACCCTTCATGAGCGAGTCCGACTCGCACTTCGCCGGTTTTTTTATCGCTATTCCTTGAGAACCTAAATTCCATGCGTACGAAACGCGGGCAAACGCTCGTGAATTATAATAAGAGAAAGAAAGGGGAGGAACACAGGCACTTTGGCATTTCCATTGAAATTTAAAAATTGAATGTATTGAATTCAATTTTAATACAATAAATCTTCATTCAACTGAAGCAGGGATTCACATCGGTAACCCTACAGTATAGATCTCCGTTTAAGTACCTATAGGCACTCGTTATGAGTCTAGGTGTCAAAACCCTTGATACACATTTAACACTTAGATTTAGTGAATTTATTAAAATTACAGTTACAGTTTTCAAAGTGACCGAGTACCCAGACTTTTTGGCCTTAAGACTGTAGGTAAATAAGGCAACAAGCTAGGAGACAAAAATACCTTGGCGAAATAATATCTCAGTATCGCCGAAATGTTCAAAATGTTCAAATCCGCCGCGTCTGACCACTTGGGCCGGTCATGCCCACAATTCTTTCCCCTTTGTTTCCTTTGTGCCATCTAGCGCCGGCACCCAGAGGTCCCGAAAGGTGTTCTAAGGCGTATCGGCCAGTATTACTTCGAAAAAGTTTGTATCACAGCACAAAAACTATATTACTTACGCCCTTTTGTAAATATTAGTTAGTGTAATGGGCGTCGGTTACATATTTATTTTTGTTTTGCGCATTCCTGACTTGACATGTAAATAAATGAATTTGTTAGACAGTTTTTCAGTGGGCGATTTCGCGATTTCATGCTTCACGGTGGCACCTATTCTAGAAAAGTGGGAGGAGTGTCAAATAATACATCTGCAGGGCCATCCCTAGTAACCATTCAGTGGTATTTCTATAGTTTTTACGTAATTTATTATAAGTTGGCACCTTTTATCGAAAGCTGTTTCCGATGGCACTAAATTGCTAACACTTGTGAGGTATGCACGATGAATAGAATAAGTATTTATTGGTTTTGTGCGACGCAGGATGAATTTATGAGTCGTCACATTTTTAGATGAAGTATTTCAATGGTATAGGTTAGGTTAGGTTAGGTTAGGTACTTATAGGACATGGATTATAAATATTAAATATGTATAAATGTTTCAGAAATTTATTTGCAATAAAATATTTGCAACCTGTGGGTTGACGGCGAAAAAAACACAACAAAACAATGTTTTTGTTTACTTGACTTGTTTTCGAGTCACCGGTCGACATGAGGTGATAGTATATGATTGCTATGTGTTCATGAATAAGGCTATAAATATCTTCCAGTTAGAGTTCCAAATTTTTGCCATATTCAGCGACAGTAGGTACCTATTATAATTATACACGACATATGAAAATATTTATAAATATACAAAGACATGGCAGAAATACCTTCATTTAGCGAGTCAAGAAGGTATTTTATGCTCAGACAGAAATTTAATTTAGAAAATTCCAGTGCATTCCAGATTTATGAAATGAAAGACGGCATTATAACAAAGTTCCCACCCCCTTTATTACCGCTCCGCACAAGGATCACTCAGTAGAACAGCACAGACAAAAAACAACTTTATTATTATAAAATTCAAGGTCTGAAATTAAATGGGATAAAGTTAGTTAAGACATAATATTAAAAGCGGCAAGTATACCACCTACGTTGCCGCCAAGGATCGGGCATGAATGAAAGTTTATTGCTACTAATAGAGCTCTAATGGCTGAAATGGTTACTTGTGAATGAAATTATTAAGAACAATTGTTCTTATAGCGTCTGGTTGTCTTTTGTTCTGTGGCGCCAGTTTTAATTGTGCAATGGTGGTTTATTTGGGCACAGTTTTAGGTTAGTTTGTGATAAACAACGCAGTAATTCTTTATCATTGTTACAAGATACGCCGACGGTATAAAAATAATTCTTTGTAACACCATTTTGTATGCCTTAATAATTATGCAATATTAAATAATAGATAATTGTGTATTTACTGAACAACTATACGTAATTAATTGCATTGTGTAATGTGTTGTTGTATAAAAAAAACACGTTAATGGATTAATATTTTTACAAAATATATCATTTATTTTCTATCATACATTTTCATTTTATTAATTCATTCGAATTACTGTCATTTATTTCACAGTATAAATAAGAAACTATACCTATACAGATGAGCAAAGCAGGTAGTAGTACTCTTTTTCGTGTTCTAATGTGGGAAAGATTATTCAGAAACACAAGACAAGACAATACAATACTTAAGAACAGAAAAAATAAATAAAGACTAAATATAACTAAAATTATTACTAAACAAAACTAAAAAATAAATAATCTAAAACAAGGAGCCCTTCTGCGGCATAGTGCCGAAGATGCTGGAAGCATTTCCCCGCTTGTTATAATTAAATTTATTACGACTCTTTAAAAATACGACACAGGTATTCAATTTCCGAAAAAAAAACAGCGTGCGCTTCATTTCTTGATTTCCTAATAACGGTTACTGTGACATTGGAATTCGATATCAAACGATTACTTCACTTGATGAAAGATTTCTCATCTCAATCAAATTCTTATCAACCATCGAACATGGTTTATTTAAAGCGCAGGAAGCTTCACAAAATCCTATGACGCTCTCGAATATATTAATTTAAACCTTATCTCAACGCAATAAGGCAGTATTTGCGGAAATATAAAAGGAGATACGAGTTTTCGAAAGTAATTGTTCGATATGAATCGATATCACCAATGCTTTTTGAATTTCGTCTCGGACAACGCGACGAAATCGAGGATAAAGATTTGCGTGAATTTTAATGATCCGTTTTGATTATTTATGTACTTATTAAATTAAAATGTCGTACGATATCTCAATGCCAGTTTTAATCAGATTTCGATATTGCATTTACAATACATTCAATCAACTTCGTCGGGTCAGGTTTGTGTCTCGAAAGTTCGGAACAATCTCACAACCGCTCCAGTTTATTAATACCATATATTATAATGGGTAGCATTTAACGAACCACCAAATTAGTTGCCGAATGATGCTCTAAAAAATTACATTGATTACCAAAAATACTAGATTCGCATCAAATTTTCAACTCCTTTTAAATATAAAGTGCAACTCAAAGAAGTAACATGTCGATAACCTATTAAATTAAATTGTTACCAAATAAATTAGTCACTACCCAAAAATACTTAATGATCACCTAATTTCAAACACCAAATTTCATATAATTTACATCCAAATATTACAGGGCTCGTAATCCTATTAAAATTATTTACACCCAAATAATTCTTTCGATACCCAGAAATACTACATGATCACCAAATTTCACGCGGCAATTGTTTTTTAACGCCCGACGCGAAAAGCAGTTCCAATCTAGTCTAACCTCATTGCTAGCACCTGATGCGGTTTTCCATACGGTCCGTCTCGCTCGCACGTCGCACCGCGTGCGAGCAAGACAGCGCTGAATGATTTTATTTTATAGAAGCTTCAAAATTTCTGTAACTTTAATGAGACACGTACATAACATAATTTAATTTAATATATTTTCAACAGTTCTTTCTGCTTTCCTTACTGGTCGCATACAGCTATTTGTTCTCAGATGTTTTTGCCTCTATTCGCTGATAATCGTCAATTTGCCTAGGTAGTAGTATTTTTCTATGACATCTATTTTTATTTCAAACTAGTGGAGATTGGAACAGTATTGACGGATCTCCGCTGGCGCGGAGCTCCTATTTTGAGTTGTTTTGGCCCTTCGGGCCGATGCAAAACTAACATAACCTAAACCTACCTATACCTATTTCTACCTATTAACTTCCTTTAATTTTTCCATGAAAGTCTATCTAAATTAATAAAGTAAACTCATTTGAGGACCTTTATCCATTTTCATAACAAACTAACAATTTAATAAATCAACAAAACTCATTTTCAAATATAAGTTTTCATTCAAACGCGCTCACGTCAACGCATTAAAAAATTAATAATAAAACTTCTTGCAGTTTGTAAACCATCAGCAATAGGTAGTTAGAATGAAATAGCAATAGGTACCTTTCACTCTAACGACATATCAATAGGTTTTATGCTTCAGACAATTCTTTGACCTTTGTATTTGATTGAGTGAGATAGCAGTATACGTGTTATTATTTCACACAGCCACATTGCGCGTTGCTTTTTAAATTAATTTAGAATTTTACTTTCTAATTTATAACATTTTGGAAATGACTAAAATATTTATAGTGCTAAAAACAATTAATTTGTAATTGTTTACTAAAATGTAGCATGCGATGTGTATAATATTTGGATGTTATTCTAATGAAAAAAGGTGCATGAGATTAGGTGGTAGTTTAGTGTTTTTGGTGGTACTTGACAATTTTTTTGATGCGATTATAAATTTATAGGAACGCAATAAGTAAAATAGGTGCAAGTGCTGCAAAAATAGGTAGAATTTTTTTGGTGACTCGGAATTGCTGATCGATAAATTTTTTTGAGTGTTCAACCTTATTTTAGGGTTCGAAAATTTGATGATATCAAAAGTTATTTAGGTGATCATTTTATTTGTTCCCTATTATAATTAACAACCGAACCTTCCGAACTAAACGTTTAGGTACATCATACAATCTCCATCAATCCATACAATCTCCAGCGCACTTGCTTTGTACTCACCCTTATAATTTCTCGTTATGACAGCGAACTTGTTTAGTTACTTTCCTATAGATTTAAGACTTAGTTGTAAGGCTATGGGTAGAGACTGAAAATCAGCGGTCTCGCTGAGTCTCAATCCTTTTCAATACACAGACATACTGTATTTGTACCTAATCACTATTATGTAACCTGTTTGTGCTGTTGAATAAATTTCATTTTATTTTTATTTTTTATTTATTTATTTTATCATTTGCAAATTTCACAATAGCGCTACTTCTACTTACTGAATCCGGTATACTGTTTTGTGTGCGAACTCGCTCAGACAACTACATACACCATCAAATAACGGAACTGTAAAACGGATTGCTATGTGTACGCGCCCTAACGTGACCTAATATTATAGCAAGCGAACGAGTCAAACTTTAGACGGCTATATTCGCCTTAAACGAATTGTACGCGAAGCCGCGGGCACAGCTAGTTAACTATAATTAATGAGCGTATTATTGCTAATTTCACTGTACAGCCTGGGAGAAGTATCAATTAACCCGTCCTAGCTTGTTAATAAACGTAACGTGTTAATATCGAAGTTTATCGACGCGGTATTATTTACTCATTACCGGACTAAGTAGTCGTGTTGCTTATTTAAAAACATTTGTGCCGGAAATTGGTATAGATTATAGTGTGGTCTAGTAACTATTAATATCATCGTTACAAATTCTGTAGTATAATATCAATGAAATGGAAGTTTTTCCCGGTGAAGTGTAGATACGGAAGACGTAAAAGTTTAAGATTAAGGTAAAATATAATTTATTCATTAAAAACCATTTCAAAAACCTTAATAAACAAAGTTTGTAAGCAACCTTCGGAGCGTGAGTTAAACTTTTAAGTTTTTTTTTAATACCTACCTAAGCGATTTTGCAAACTAGGGGAAAGCGGGTAGGATTCGTACAGGAGAAGCATTCGTACGTGGCTATATCTCTATCTCTTCTATCCAATTAATTAATTTATTATAATTATTTTTAACATATGTTACAATGTTACGTACAACACAAATAAAAAACATGTAAAAAATAATGATGTCCCAAGTTTTATTCGCGCTTAACGCATTAAATCACCGACGGTGGACGGTGGGCTTGTAAATTATGTATGGTGTTGATGCATTATTGATACATAGCTGAGTTTCGAGCTCGAGGCGTCGTGGCTCCCTGGAGCGGGCGCTGCGATCGGGCGGGGTGCAAAACTGCAAACTAGCTAGGGGCAATTTATTAATTGAAATATAATATAATTATAACGATGACATTCTGCATGAAAGCCTATTGTCTAGACTAAACATTTTTTTTCTTCATTTCTTAATTATTTTTTTATAAAGAAATATCGTTTCTAAAATTTTTCAAGGTAAAACTGTTGCAGCTTAAATACTTAATTTTTTGTCACAATTTGAAATTAAACATTTTAAAATATGTATGTAAGGCAGATTTACATGGTGCAAGACTTGCATGTGACTTTTATTATTTAGCTGCGGGATATCGATGCCCCCGACGCAAGACGAATACTTACGATCAAACATAGGCATGTAACCAAGTTTTATACAGTATCTAAACAGAAACATTAAGTATAGAATGGAAAATAAATGGGATAAGAGGAAGGAAGACTGAGGAAAAGTTGTATGAATCAGATGAAGGAGTATGTGGAGGTTGTGTCGTATCACGTCAAGAAGCTGGGGGCCGATTTTTGAGTGTCGAACGCTCGACTTTTCACTCGACATCTGTCAAAACTTCATAGTTTTTTGACAGATCTCGAGTGAAAAATCGAGCGTTCGACACTCAAAAATCGGCCTCCTGGCCTGGGACCGGCAAAGATGGATAGAACTGCATCGAGTTGTACCGACAAGAACCCAGCTCTTAAGGCGCAGGGTAGGGCAAGGCCTTCTCCATACAAACTTTGTGCACGTTCATTTCTATTCGTCGGTTTTGGCACTCCCGAATATTCTTTTATTTTTTGCTTGTAAATATTGGACAAACGAAGAACCTCAAGAAAAAAAAAAAACAAAAATTTCAATAAAAAATTAAAAAATACAAAAAATAAAGATATTAAAAAAAATGTCTCCAGGTTCTGGCTAACATAAAAATAAGCATACTGACCAAAAATCATAAGTATAATACAAACACAAGCGAAGAAAAACTGTCACAAAGTTTGTATGGAAAGAGCTTGCCCACCCCTGCGTCTTAATAGTACATTACTTACCAAGGGCGATAAAACAAAGAATGTCTCAGATCGCAGGTATTTTACGCCCGAGCCGAAGGCAAGGGCGATAAATATGCGATCTGAGGCTTTCTTTATTATCACCCGTGGTAAGTACAAATTTTTATGTCACCCCCTGGGCAGGAAGTGGGTTTTTTCGCGCGCGGAGCGTGCGATAATGGCCACTTTATGGCCAGGTGTGACATAAAAGAATGATTAGCATCATAAAAATGTAAGTACTTATACGTTCTAGCACTATTGTTTAGCGATAGGGTTGAAAAGTGCATACATAATATTATATGTATATATTTTTTTGGCCGTGACTGTGGATTTATAGGCCGGCCCCGATAAGGCGATAGGAGTGCGCGATTGAAGAGTAGCCTAGGGAGAATCCAGGGGAAACCTCCGACACGCCCACGCGGGCGGTTGTATATACGTATTTATAACGATGACTAAGGCTGGGTTGCACCAAACCGTCTGTAATCGTAAGCGGTGTTCGTGAAATCTGATTGTATGGAAAGTTTGACAAGTTTCTATGGGATGACAGCTGCCGGCGCCATATTTGACGATGACCGGTCTGTGTTCGTACGTTGGTGCAACTGGCACTAATAGTTGCGGTTACCTAAGACTCCTGTCACTTACACCGCCGCGTAACCCCGCAGGCGTCGAATATTTTTTCACGACCCGATTGACAGCCAGACAAGCTAAGGACATTCCGCAACACTGTTTGTCAATCAGAGTGAGAGTTAACCCTTTTTATTTGCCATCTAATTTGTACATTGCCTATAAAGGTAAATACTGGAATTTAAATACCGTCTTGAAACAACTTGACAACTAGTCAGCTTTGTACTAAACTGCGAGGATCTTGAGTCCGAATCTTGGTAAAATTTATGAGATGAGCACTCGTGTTGCACAGTGCACACTGCTCGCAGTGTCACAATACGAGAGTATTTAAACCTATAGGCCTATAAAGTCATCTCTCTCGGTCAGAATAGCCAACAAAGGAAGAAAAGCTAACAATGTACAGGTAAATTAATTTCGAGACGTTTTTGCATTCGTAGTAGTATTTGTATATTTACAGGGATTCTACATTTACATTTACACAAAATTAAAAAAATAATTTTCACACATTTAAATTTCGTCCATACACAACTACAAATGCAAAAGCGTCTCGAAAGTAATTTACCTGTTGGTACCTCAGATGATAGAATACAATTAAAATAGTTCCATTACACATACTACATTATGTATTTTCACATCATTATTCAATACCACCGTCAAACCGAGATCAGTTACGACCATAAATTGGACACAAAATCATAAAACACCATAAAAAATACATCAAACTCTAAATAACGAAGTACAAATCGAAATTGAACAGGTCTCAGTTGATAGAAATGAAGAGATTAAGAAGCTGTGGTATGTTAATTTTGAAAAGGGCTTATGTTTTATTGAAAAGTATATAATTTTACGACCTTTTAAAGAGCTGCAGTAGACTACGCTGGACCAGTCGCATTCCCAATTCTCAACGGACTTCAAGCAACCACTCTTAATTAAATAATCAAAACCATTATAAACTTCCTCAATCTCCCATCTTACCGCATCTTGATTTTGTAATTACAACCTTATTAATGGTGAATAAAGTTGACTTGATGATGATATGTTTGAATAGGTGCGAGCTCTTGATAAAAATAGCGATCAAAATCTGGCCTACCCTTTATACGGTTGGGGCTTTAGATAAGAATTTGAAACGTTCATGGCGGTAATGTATTTTTGATTTAATCTGTTTTATATTGTTTTCAAATAGTTATCAACAATTAAGGATTACCTATAGAAGTAAGTTTGTTACATACTAGTTTGTAAATCTTGAAACTGTTTATACAAGTAACTCTCGTGTCTAGTTACGACAACAAAGAACCAAAGTGGGCAAAGGAATTTCACAAGGAACACTTCACATATTTGTGCATTTTACAAAGTAAAGCTATTATTACTCTCGGTTTTTAATCCAAATCACCTAACGTAACTGTAAATTCGCAAATAGCACAAGCTAGAAACAAAAACGCATCAGCACAAAAGGAAAACTATTTCAATTTTCAATTTAAGACAGTTGAAGATAAGTGTCAGTGTGGAATGCGTTTTTAAACTACTTATTACTTTTTAATTTAGACGACTTAAGTCTCTTATTGATCCATCGGCATTGTAGCTGTCCATTGAGACAGGTAAGCGAGCAGGATATCGCACGTAAGTACGTTTTTTTAGAACAAATCCCCTTGCGGATGATTTGTTGTAGCATTCGCTTCGAGACGAGTGTCTTTTGTAATGGAGAATACTTGACTGTTTGTTTTTGTAAGGTTTAATGCTTTTAAACGTTGAAATTAGAGGATTTATCGGATATTTGAGAACATAGCGACACGGGTCTTAATCTTAATAAACTCTCACTTAGTTGTAGATACTTGATTTAACTGATGGCAAAATTGAATGCAAATAAGCGAAAAGGATCCAAACTATGCAAAAGTGAATGAAATGTATGTATTTTGTATTAAAAAAGGCAAAAGTTGATTTCAACGCCATTTCTGTAGGTACATACCTTGGATCAGCTCATTCCCTAAAAAACGCGCCGGCGCCGTTGAAGATTATAATTACTTACCTTATGCATAATTTTCTCTTGATCCGGATTCCATAATGAAATTAATGAATATAGTAAAAATATTGATTCAACCTACTAATTTCGCAATGAAAACCAGTTGGCATTTACTTACTGTTGTGAAAAACAACTTATTTTACCCAAGTCATGCAAATCTTACATTCTCTTCTCTTTGAACCAAGAAGCGAGCTAAAATCCTTTTCAAACTCGCCTAATGTTTGTAATTAATTGTACTCAACACTATTCAACCCTTTGAAATGCCAAAAGGAACCTATGAACGACTGCGTCATTTTCCATCCCGGTGACTTTGTATCAATTATGAGACGTATTTAACCGTCTTAGACAATGAACAGAACAAACTGACTACCGAAAAATCGCAATAAGCCTTAGAACGGAGCCTCTAATTATTCATACTTCATCTGAGCTGTGAACGTTATTATAAAATACAAATTTCAACTTACCGTCCGTAAAGCGTCATGATACGTATTGCAGAATGATTATTATTCTTATGTCAGTATATTTAGGACTGCTATTTGTGGCTTCTGATCGTGTCTATCCGCAAACGTAAGTTGGTAAAACCGTTAATTTTCTTCTAAACAGTTGACAATGACTACTTATGTTTTTTTTAAATTTAAATCCCTGAGCATTACGTCTTAAAGAATTACCGATCTTTCAGTGCAGAGTTTAGAGGCGAAATTTAATTAGCAACGCGAATGATATTAGAGTGGTTTTGTTGTATTGCGTTAAATTACCTTTGTGATATTAAGGGCTATAAGTTGTTTGGGGAGATTCTCGGTAGTGGTTGTGGGTGGTAGGTTGCGTTGCTCATTTTTAGGGTTCCGTGCCTAAAACTCTCTTTAATTACCGAATAGGGTAAGTATTCGGTACTATAGCCGTGCTGTTTTCTGACATTCCTCGTTGGGCTGTCAGTCCCAACTCCTAATAGGAGAATTAGTGGAAGTGCCCGTAGTTATACCGTGATTGGCATACGGGGTATGTTATACTATCACCACCCCGTGGAAGTCGTCCGGGTTTCACCCAGTGGCGTACTCGTGGCCCCTCGCCACAAGCCCTCTAGGCTCCACGAGGTTCCGCAGATAGTGCTCCTCCCGGCGACCGACCATGCAGGCTAAAGCGGCTATTACGCTGCCCTGAATCAGGCGTCCTAACTGGTGGAGGGGAGTTGAAGCATCTCGCTCTAACGTATAGGTCGGAACCCTTCTAAGTGTCCTGAATTCAGGACAGTTTAATGCCCGCTTAAGGCTAACTTTCTAAACTCGGCCCCCAATAAGTTAAAGAAGGCATTGAAATCAGCTGTTGGAGCAGATAGGAGGCTACGAATAGGATTATCAATTGAGGATGAACTTTAAATAATACGTCATGTTTGCAGTGAACATCTTTCACCTGAATTAAAAGTTAGAATCTTGAGCATTATAGTGAAGGTCTCAAATGACGTTGCTCAGAGCTCAGATCTTACGCACAATTTTTCCCATCAGCAATTTTAACAGAATTATAATCTTATATAGTACCTAGCTAATTCTTCGAGTTTTCTTAAACTGTTTTACCTAGGTACTAGTTGTACATAAAAATGAAGTTTGTCAAAGTTGATGATTAAATATAACAGCGTGCTGACGTTACTGCATCTGACTGTACCGAAATGTTCACGAGCACCAGCAGCCCCATTTTATCTGAAAACAAAAACAAAACGCCCTTGCCAGAAATGCCATAAGCGACAGCGTTTTTGTTTCAAACTCCGTCGTATTTTCCTGAAGAGAGTAGCATACTCCTCATTCAGCGACGCGTGTGATGAGATATGCATAATATCGCGTTATTTAACATAATTAATTAAAGACAGATGGACAAAACAAGAAGTGCATTGCCACGCTAAGTTTAAAAGTTGTATCTGCATAAGAAACTTATACTGACTTGTGACTTTTCAATATGGTTGGAAGACAAGCCTCCTCGTATCGACATCTTCATCAAGTTCACTAAACATTAATAATTGGTGATGACGTTCGGTTTCCGCTCTCAATTCGATACTCGCCTAAGCTCGTACTTTATTTTTACTTATTATTTTATGTTAGGCTGGATCGATTGATATTCGATCGAATGATTTGCATAAGTGTGCCAATATTAAGCATTTATTAGGCAGCTAACATTGATACGGTTAAATGCTCATTACGGAAGAATAGAGCTTCTTATGCCCGCTCTACATGTTGGCCCAACGTCGACCAATCTACGGGACGCCGCTATACGATAGAGGGAGCACGGTGTATTATATACCATCTCCCTCTATCGTAGCGTCCCGCAGATTGGCCGACGTTGGGCCAACATGTAGAGCGGGCTTAAGGGTTACACGCGTAACTAGTAGTTAGTTAATGATTTAGAGGTAGTTACTAACTACCTCTAAATCATTACAGTCAGAAGGATTTTTTCAAAATTTTCGAAGAATTACAATTGAGTATGAAAAGCTCATCGGACAAAAGCGCTAAAAGCTCGGAACTAGGTCCTGGTAAAAAGCTGAACGTTATTCACGTAGAAGTTACGATCTCGGGAAAAACAGAGAAAATCGGTATATATCCGTGGGCGGTGGTCATTGTCACACTGATGCGGTTCCGCGCTATGCATGTCTCACTATAGCGGTGTCTCGCCTGCACACCGCACCGCCGTTCGGAAAAAAAGAGTAAAAATATTTCTATAATGAACGCCCTACTCCTATTAAACATTGTTTCAATGTATGTGAGTTTATATGTTCTCCCCTACCATTTAGTTTACCTATGTGGTGTGGAATATGGTCGTTCATGCTTGCAAGGACATAGTAACTACTTTAATACTAGTGTATCTCTTGGAGAATGACGAGAGACATCACCCTATTATGGATTAGTTTTGTTATCATTGACTCTGAGAGACACCTCTACCTATATTAAATTGGGTTTTTTTTTAATTATTTAAATCTTATTATTTTTATTTTATTTTGACGCTTTGCGACCATGTACATCTCTAAGCACGTTAGAATAGTCATTAATATTACCTACCTAATATTTTGACGCTCAGAGACCATTTACATATATTGACATGAAAATTTATTATATTATTGTCATATTTATTAAATTGTAAATGAATTTTTCTAATGAAAAATGTATTATAATCATATGCTTATATTGTCTGACTTTATTAAATTGTAAATTGACATTATGACATGTAAAAGTGCCCTTGTGGCCTATTTGCCGAATAAATGTTTGAATTTTATTTTATTTTTTAATATACGGTGTAGTTTACCCTTCTTTTGCCTCCCAGTCTCCATATCATCATTAAAATACCTAAGCGATATTAAATGAAATCATAAACGGCTGACGTTGATAGTGGGCAATTTAGACGTGTAACATATTTTTTGTTAGCTTTGTCTCGAATTAGCTACCACTGGAACTCGATTGAGTTTTAGTGCTCGTCCGTGTGGATTATAATACTCGGATTCGGATAAAATCATTTCAAAATTTAAATCAATCATTTATTCTGCAAATAGGCCACACAAGGGCACTTCTACATGTTAATCGGTAATTATTTACAATAATTACAAAGCTACATTGTACCTACAACTTAACAAACTGAATGTCATTACAAAAACAAAATCGCTACCAATGAAAATAGAGATGTACCCTACCTATATGGTCTCTGTCTAAAACATGAGTATACGAAATTTATATCACCGATAAATATCTCTAGCGGGAGAAAATTAAAAATCAGAAGTGTTTCAAGTGTTATCGGACTAAAACATTTAGCCATGTAGGTACGATTTTATTACATTTTGCACCTTTAATTTGCGTAAAATTATTTTTTAAATTTAATGTCGGTAAGGTATCTCTTGGCCGAAGTCAAATCAAGCTAGGGTTGCCATACGTCAGGATTTGTCCTGACATGTCCGGATTTTTGACCCTTTGTCCGGATTGCGGCCGGACTTGGCAAGTGTCAGGATTTTTAGGAATGACCCTATTAAAAAAAATGTTTCTACGATACATTCATTTTAACGTTTACACAGTTTTAATAAATGTAATGATAAATTAGTAAGTAATCAACAAAAATAGTAATACTTCTTCGAAAACAATATAAAATAGGATAAATTACAGCCAAAGTGATCTCAATCAATTCGCGAGTCCCCGCAAGCCAAATTTATCTCAGCGCTCTCAGAACATTTTGAATTTTTTTCAAAAAAAAAGTAAAAAAAAAAACAAATTCATTTCTAAAACGGCAAAAAAGTATAAATAGGTTTGTAAACTATGATATTGAATTGTGGACGTCATAGTCATATGGGTTATGAAAAAAATCCTGCACTTTTTGATGAAAGTAAGCCACTTTGCACAGTGATAGTAGAAACCAAATTAAATTATTTTTTTCGAGGCAACCGAAGTTTCGCACTTTGTTAGAAGAAATGTCAGGACTTTTAGGGGGATGTCCGGATTTTTATCAGGACATTTCAATTTTCCATATGGCAACCCTAAATCAAGCGAGTAACGATCGAATTACTATAGTAACCAATCTAGGCCAATCTTCAATATCGATAAATAAATGAAGCTCAACACTGATTTTTTTTTCTTTTTCTCTCATCCAAAACAAACATAGAGCATTTACATTTAGCACCTTTAATTTGCGTAAAATTATTTTTAAAATTTAATTTAGGTACTCATGGCCGAAATCAAATCAAGCGAGTACCTAACGATCGAATTACTATAGTAACCAATCAAGGCCAATCTTCAAGATCGATAAATAAATGAAGCTCAACACTGATAATTTTTTCTTTTTGTCTCATCCAAAACAAACCACAATTTTGTGGTCAACCTAATGGCCCGGCTCGATTATAGGCGTGATAATAATATTGTAGATGATAGGTATGTAGCCGGTAAAATGTGGCCGTCCAGCTCATTGGGGCCCTTATGGTCGGTATTGAGTTACGCACGGATATAAAATCTACAATACATAGGCTACCAAAAACAATGAAAACCATGTACCTAAGTGCCATACTTTAAAAAAAAAATCGTCAAAGTTACGCAACCCGAAAATGCACTTTTGAGAAATAACTAAGAGAAGTTTAAAACTCATTTAAAGTATGTTCCCGTGGGAAGTTACATAGATGATGTTGATGATAGATTCTGAATCCTGAGGTTCTCTTCTATAGGAAACAATCAAAGATTTTTCAATTCCACTACCCCGTTGAGAAATAATGGCATTTGATCAGTGCAAGGCGCCGATCGTAAAAAAATAAGGAAAATTGTAATACGTAAAAAATAATAATAATAATAATAAATTTATTCACGAAACAACCCTTAGTAAACATTTTTTTCTTCTGCCAAACTGCAGGACAGTTTGTTGGCAGAGGGGCTCCCTTAGAATGACGGGTAAATTATTATTTCGTATTTTGTGATCTTTGTCATAGTGTATGCTAGAAAATAGTTTTCTTTACACCTCGAATGGAAAATAAAATCGAAAAACTAACGTGATATTTTTTTTAACAAATATAGAAAATGATATTTTTTCTATCTCGTCACGAATAAATTTAACAATTTCCGTGTAGTACACCATACTTACCTGTAATAAGTCTAGACAAGCATTACACAGGTTTTATTTTAATATTTAAATAATAATATTTACGTTATGTAAGTAGCAATCTTGTATTAGAACGTAATTCTGAATAAATCTTTACATTACAAGTCTTTTGAATTTTGCGTAATTTTTAAATTATTCAAAAAAGCAATTTCGCATAGTAATAATTATTTTTTAACTCTATTAAAAAAACAACCGACCAAGTACGTGTCGGACCACGCACAATAAAGGGTTCCGTACCGACACCTACTAGTCCATATTAAACCCACTAGCCGATACGTCGAATCGAAAAAGGTCGTATCTTCATAGTAAACTCACGGCACTTACGCCCTTTTGTTTGGGCAAAACAGTTTTTCAGCAATTACTCAAAAACCAGTACCCGTATTTTTATCAAACCAAAAATCGTCGTAAGTGGGCGTTTTCCAAATAAAGTTCTGTCACGTAGTGGAATTCCACCCCCAAATAAAAAATTTTTTTTTGATAAAAATGGTTTTATATGGTTCTCCTTTTATTATATTTCAAGAAAAATATTACTTTGTTGCTATATATTGTTAAATATCGTCAATAAATGAATTTAAACCTGATCACTACCAATGTGACGTTCCATTACGCTACAAACTTTAGGTACGTTTTAAATAAACTTCAGGGTGTAATTTGCAAACTTATATTTATTAAATGGAATCTAGCACAATAACAATCTTATAAAAACCAAACACATTTGCAATGTCTTCTAAAACAATAAAGTTTTTAAACAAAAATCTTTCCTTTACGCTACGTTTGGGTTTTATCACAGCTTAGCTTTTGTCTTAGCATGGAAACTATGGTAAAAAACTGGCAAAAGTTATATTTATCACAATTGGCACATATTACTTTAACAAATGAGATCTAAATACTGGACATTATCCTTAATAATTAATATAAATTCTTACAAAATCTAGCACAGCCAAAGTAGGACAAAGTGACGTTAGTGGAACAATTGTCACGTTAAGGAACTACGTGAAAGGTTTACATGCGCCCGGAAAATAGACTTCTATTAAATGCTACTAAAGTACGGGAAGTAGTGTCTGTCACCCAATGCATGGTAGGTGCACATTTTGGTATCGGATGAATTAACTTGGCACGGATGTAATATATGTAAATCTAAGCTAATTTAGCCCGGTAGCCATCCGCCAGCCCCTGGGTTTCGTTGAAAGTCCCATTTTTCGGTTTTTCATTAAAAAACTCGTAAACTGTGGCCCATAGAAAAAAACGTTCTTTGGCACAAATAATCTACATAAAATCACCTACAAAAAAGGTTCTATACACTTTTTCGCTAGGATTAATATTTAATGAGATTTTAAAGGGGGAAAGTAAAATTATATGATAATTTATAGGTGGGTTCTCATTCCTTTATTTTTTAATATTTCGAAAAGCAAAAAATACTGTACTTATGCACTCAACGAGCTCTACTTAACGTCCTCAACGATACGCCACTTGATGGGGTCGGCAATATTTTTTTTTCGCGCCCCCCTATTAGCTGTATTGGAGCCCCCCTTATAAACCCATAAAAATGTATTGTTGTAGTAAATTTATGAACACCTCAGACAAGTATCTAGTAGTTAATAGCAAATAAAATGACCGCACAAAGTGAATACAAAGTGAATGCCCTAGAACCGAGGCCGAGTAGACTAGTACAATTCTAGTAAGATACCTACTAAACTATAAGAACAATAAAATTATGTATTAAATAAAATTAATTCTTTATTAAATAATTACACGACAACCTGTTTTTTTAACATAGGTACTTTTTATTTTTCGCTGCTAGTTTTAACTATATATATATCTCAACAACTGCGATAAATTAATGTGTGTCAGACCAGCCGCCGCGCCATGTAAACCACGAATTTTCGTTCCATACGTCACGATTTTTGTTTCCCTAATACATCACGTAACGTGGCGGACGTGACGGAGGCATGCCGGATTGAATTTGAAACGAAATATTAGGAAAATCACTTGAAATTATCCGATTCTAATGCTTACGTATGAAACTAGAGCTATCAATATATCATAATTGACAAACCTATAGTAAAATAGTGATCTCTTACCTTTAGAAATACTCCGTTCGTAGTGGAAGAAATTTTTTGATGCACCGTGACGCACTACCATCTCGAAGCATTTTTCGCGCGAAACTAATTTCAAAAGGTAAACAACTAGTATTTTTAGGATGTTAATGTTGCCATTTTATAAAAACGCAGCGGTTATTGGTAGTTTAATGTTTGCATCTTGGTAAAAACGCCGTAGCGTGGCGGAACTTTCCGCCTCGTCAATTTTGAAGGACAACAATAAATTGCGATTTTATCGATTTTTTTACTTTAGGCACTACAAAATAAGGTTTAAAATACATTTTGGATTATATGATCTTTTCACACAACAGCCATACCCGGGGCTAGAAGGAGACAGGTATATAAATATTTCGCTCTAAAGTTTGCAAGGTAGACGTGAGACAGCCAAAAAATCACTACTTTTCTCCGTTTTTTTTACCAAAATTATGCTTTTAAATAGGATTTAAGGTGTTTTTTTACTATTAAGGTGCAGAAAATAAGTTGCTTTACAATGTTTTCATACAATGATTACCGTTTAATGCAATATTTAATGGAGAAAAAGTACTTCAAAGTCAGGAGACAGCGATATTTTACCCAAATATTTTTTTTGGAAAACGCCCAAGTATTTATTAATGTACAGTCACCAGCATTAATATCTACTATAACAACGGCGGCATAAATATCTGACCCGTCTTTATGTCCCTACAAATGGAGCTGTGTCGGATATTTATGCCACCATTGTTTTGACAGATATTTATGCTGGTGACTACACCACCTCATTTTTTTTCAGTATTTTCATAATTTGGAAATTAGAGGGTGGGGGGGGGGGGGGCGGCACTACCTATTTATTTTTAATTTTACATTACTATTATGTAGCAATTCATAGAATAATACTTTCCTACCATATATTTTCATAATTGGAGAGCTTATAGTTGGCTGTGACACACATTTCATCTTAATTCCATAATAATTTAAAAAGCGGTTTGAGCTGCCTGCCATCTATCGGACGCCTGCCGTATTTCGAAGGTCGACTAATTCCAGCACTGTTCAAAAGTAACCAGTTTTGCTACTCGCCGCTAGATGGCGAACTGCTTAGCTACTTAATTTTAATATAGATGGCAGTTTAATTTTGCACATTCAATTCACTAACTCCGGAATACTTATTTTTGAAATAGTAGTTTAATTAATAATTCCTGTAAATTATTGTCATTCACACTAAAATGGCCAATGTTACAAAATTGCCAATATTTTGATTCATAATATTTTTTAGTTCTAGTACAGAGTTTATAGAGTAAAATACAAAATAATAGTACATTACTACAGAGAGGGGTTGCCGGCCGAGTACATATAGATGGATAGATAGTTACGAGGTTGGCAACCCCTTTTCACGCCGAGGTATGTACGAGTCACGGATCACCTCCTCTAGATACCGCGTATGAACGATTTAGTTCGAATCAAAAGTCACCAAGGTTAGCGGTAGGTGCGGGCTGCGGGGAGGTCGGCAACAGCGCTGCGATTGGCCGTTTCAAAATGCGCGCGACTATGGCGCGACTTTGCCGCAAAATGGCGCGCGGGCTAGTGATGAGACACGGTTGTTGATTACCCGTTTTTACCAGCACCCCAATTTGTTCTAGTTAAATTATTTTACATGGCGTGTATACTTTATCTATTGAATTGACTATAATAATATCTTGTAGACATGTTTACAACCTTTACTATTGTATAAAATTGAGATTTGAAACAATTTCATTTTGATTAATGTATATATGCGCTGTATATAAATAAATAAAAATCGTTTATTTCAGAACAAATGTTGATCCATACATATTATTTCATAAGCGTAATGTACAACAGAGGCGGAGCGTCCATACAACTCGATTCCTACCGGTTTGTCCAATTTGCGGTTTGTTTGGGTGTGTGTGCTTTACTGAATAAATGGTTTTTAATCTTCTTCTAATTTTCAGCCAGTCCAGTTTTTTTACTACGGAAGCTAGGGCTAAAAAAAGGCTAATTATTATTATTCCGGCTTACTCCATCTCTAACCTAACTCCGAGATCCCTTATACTTCTTTGAAGTCCAGCAGTGCGTCAACTACGTGTCACTAGTCCTGATTGCCCACCAAGACAATACGAAAAAACCTAATTGCAATGGGTTTATCTCTAAATCCCTAACACTTCTTCGAAATTCAGTATTGGGTCCGTCTGTCCGTCTAGTGTCACTAGTCCTAAATGCTAAAAGAAATCCACCACCACTAATTATGTTACTTCTATATAAACTTCGTAATAAAATAAGACAACGACAAAACTACAATGAGAACAAACTAACTAAATATTCTATCCCATACAACTACACTGATTTGTTTAGCGTATAACCTAAAACGAGATAAAAAACTGACATTCAATATCAAAAAATAAAACTAAGCAATAATGTTTACCAACAGAATTTTAATATTTATTAAAAACATGTGATACATAAAATACGGATGAACCGATAATTAAATGAAATCGGAACCGAACATCACTGGCACAGCACTAGCCCGCGCACGTGCTGTCAGAAAGAGAAAGTATATTGGCATTTGAGGTGGTTAGAAAGGAACAAGCACACTTCACTACGCCTTATAAGCCGGCCCGGCCAGTGTAAAATGATCCCCGCCGGGCAGAATAAAATGTGTATTTGTATAATTTAACTTACCTGTGATATGTAATTCCGCCTTTCTTTAGATTTGTAGTTCGGGAATCGTTCCCACGCCACTTTACCGAACAAAAACCCATGCTTACGGTTAGTCGAAACCAATTTTAAGTATTTTTTATGCCACGTACATATAGGTCATGAACCTGGACGAGACTGACTGAGCGGCGTAAGGCGGGGCAGTATTATAAGCGCAACTTTGCCCAACTGTGGCGCGAGCGCGTCGCCCAAGAAGCTCTGTCTAGTGGCGGTGGTCTGTGGTACGAGTATAGTGATTTCTCAAACATGCAATGAAATAAATTAAAAAAGCTAATTAATTTCTACAGAAACTGTTTTTTTTTATTCATAGTTACGTAGCTCTAGAGAATGACAACCTCTATTAGCTAGAAAAATGACGCGGGGCGCTCCTAAGGGGCGCAGAAACTGAAAGTAAACTAGACAAAAATTAAACTGACATTGATTTATTTGTCGACTTCTAAACTTTATTAAAAGTAGAAACAGGCATATACATAAAAGACTGTACAGAGTGTCTACTCCGAAATCTATAGTTCGCACATGCCGTCCCTTTCACTCTCGCGTGAAAGGGACGCCAACGAAGTACGGATTAAAGACTACAATATGGTACGGATTTCGAATTTCTGAGTACATGCCCGGTCGTATTCAGCCAATTCAACTAGTATTTTTCTGTTAGAAACGCTTCGTTTTTGTATGTTTCTTAAATAATTTGCGTTTGTCGGAGGAAAAATACACTTGCGATTCTGTTAAAAAAATTAACGGCGGGAAAGCCGATGAACTTTTTGACGTTTCAAATTTTCAATACTTTTGAGGTTATGTTTATCAAATCTTATTCAAATTCCGTCTTATTATATCGGTCTCATTCCTGTTCCGTCTTATTTTTGAGAAATTGTTTTTTTTTTAATTACCGTAGTGGCAGAATGTCTTAACGAACTAAAAATCAATTATTGCATATAGTTTACTTCATGGCTGAACGCCGTGATGCTGAGTCACGTGAATGTGAAATGAAATTAAAAAAGAGCATGTTGCAGGCCTAGGCCTGCAACTTTGTATGAAATTCCTTTACAGGCCTCTCGTCTAGTCGCACCCACAAACCAAATATTAAACTAGACCTAAAGAGTGCTCGTACTTCGCGTGCTAAAACTTCGCGAAATTATATTCTTATTTATGGTCGTGCTCATGACGTTGTAAGTGTCAGACGTCCGTTGCTATACTACAAAATGTGTTATTGCGCTGTAGTTAATTGCAGAAACTTCACATCAAAAGTTAATCGAGTTAAAGCTAAACTTTTCATAGGTAAGTTAACCTCTTATTAAAATTGGCTTTATTTAATTTATAAACAATTATTTTCAATTTGAAGAGGTGCCCTGTCGTTTCTACTAAGATAATCGAAAAGAATATGTATTTTACTAGGGCGCATTTCTATTGCGGCTTCTGTACTAAGCAATAATGAAGGCAGCATTTTATAGTATGCAATGGATAGTGCAGCTAGCGATACTTTCGTTAAAATCAAGTTGCGTGGTATAAGGGACGACCGGACAGAAAATGAGAATTTCTGTTGATTTAAGGAAGTAGTGTTGTGCATTGCGATTTTTGATGCAGTATCGCTGTAACATTCGATTCTGTTGGATTTTGGTGACCAACTAATAGTTGTGTGTTGCGTTGCGTTGCGTTGCAATTAAATATCTATAAAGTTTTAGCTTACCTAAGTATCAACTTAGAAATTCTGTAAGTAGGTACTATGTTATTCAATTTAATATAAAGAAAATATTTCAGTTTTCCAATTTTGTTTGATGGTGGCATTAAACCTGTTCAAATAATGTCCAATATCTCGGACCAATGTGATTTTATAAAATAAATTGGTTAACTTTATCCAGTGTTCATCCAATAGCGACATTTGAATTTGACTGACATAGTTGGTTCTTAATACATATTGAGGGTGTTTGTTGCATTTATCTATAAATAAGGCTAGGTACATATTAAAATACGTAAAGTTGGTATTTATTACATAGGTATTTTGATAATAGGTATCAATTTTAGGTATTTTAATATGTAACCATAAATAACGAGTATTTAAAGACTTCAATGGAATTGCTTAGATAAACAATTGTACTGCAATTTTATGAATTCGCCTTATGCAATTGCGCTTTTTCATTATTCTGTCTATAAAATCGAGTGTAGTCGATAAAATAATCGATTCGCCAATATCGACATCGGCCGCGCAGCACCTTTGAATCGATTCAACGCACTTAGTAGTGTTTCACATCACTAAAGTGGTCTTGTGACGTCACAGTAGGTACGACGAAATCGGTACGGTTGGTTCTCATACAAATCGAGGTTCTTATTACGTCTATTTTAATATTTGGTCTGTGGTCGCACCCGAAACGTGACACTTCGCAGCCTATAATAAGGAACATAACCTCAATATTTCATTGCATGTTTGAGAAAAATAAGTAAGTACTTAATTATAAAGTAACTTGCGTAACAAAGCCTAACAAATAATAACCTCGAGAACATTTGTGAAATAAACCTGTATTATTTTTATGATCTCGTAAATAAATCGTTCGGCGAAATTGAGTTTGTATTGAACGGGATGGGAGCAGGTTTTCCCTGTGTTTTATTATCTTAGTGACCGTTCTTCAAATTAGGGTAGAAAATTGGTTTACAATAGATGTACAATTTAATTTAGAGCACATCACAAGTAGACGTGTGCGCCGATTTAAAAATGATCGGCGGCGGCGTTTGCCAAAAAATCGGCGGCGGCGGCGTACTTTCGGCGTGAAATCGGCGTGAAGGTCACGTAAATAAAAATGCGAAATAATTCGTATTCTTTTTTTAAATCGAGATCAATGCAATAAATCTGTATTCATACAAGTAAACCACATCCCTATATAACAAAAATGCGGTAGAAACATTGACAATACTGGTTAGGGAGCGACAAAGAATAGACGCATTCGATATGCGGTACTGGAGGCGAATGCTCAGGATACCCTGGACAGCCGAACGGACCAATGACCCAGCTCGGTATCAAGACACGGTTATCCACTGTTTGTCGGCAGTGGCTGCTGTACTTTCTACTTTCTACTTTGGACAAGTAATGCGCAGTGGTGCTGATAGTCTGGAGAAACTGGTCGTGGTTGGTGGAATGGATGGCAAGAGGGCTAGGGGACGCTCATCAACTACACATTATTATTGGAAAACGGGACTTAATCGCGTACACTTATGATTTATTTCATCAACTACATGGACAGATCAGGTTAGGGAAGCCACATCCTCAAGCAAATTTCACCAAGCGATGAGGGCTACGTTGGATCGAGACCGATGGAGACATTGGAGATAAGTCCTCAGGGCGGCGAAATCCAGAAGTGATCACGGTCCTCAGGAATGAGGGACCGACTCAAGAGAGACAGATATAGCTAAAGATATAACAAAGCTCCCATGAATGTCTTCATGTCAGCCGGCCAGGGTCCAGAGTCCACTGCAAGCATTGCAAACTCGTAGAGTTACACAATAAAGACGAGTGTTTGCGGTGCTTGAGAGCTTCGTCAGCTCCAGCACTGGTTTGGGAGCGAGTTGCGTGGAAGTGGGATTGCGCACATGCGGTGTTTCACACCAGAGCCCTCAAGAGCCATCAAATACGATACGTATGTAATGTTGTTTGCAGCATACACGTACACAGATTGCGCTTGGTGACATGTGGAGCGAGGAGCGAGTAATTGAACGGACACGCTGCAACGATCCAACTTAAGGTTAGCTGCCGATATCTGATCAATGTATTTAAGTATTTGTTTTAACCGCAGGGGATGGATTTTTGACTTTTGAAAGCTCAAACTCCACTTTTACATATTTTCGCATGAATTCAGTAAGAGTCAATTTTTTAAGGCACCAATCGAAACCTAGTGATCGACTATTAATATTTTTCATTTCGTTACATTTTTAAAATTCGTATTTTAACAACAAAATAAAATTGAAAGAATTTTAAAATTGTATTGGTACCTATCACTGAGAAAACAGTTCATCAATAATTTAGGTGATTCACATAAATTAGGGATCAAAGTGATAAATCACCAAAAAGTATGATGAAAATTTTAAATATTATGGTGAATCTAATCACATAATTACTCATGATTACCTATGTGATTAGCTTCACCATAATAGTCTAGTGTGATACGTTATATTATAACAAGTCTAATTCTTTCCGCTTACTGGGTCTACTGACACGGTTCGCAGCCATACTTGGCAGAAGACCACCACCAAGTTATCAAAACTAGTATTAAAAATACCTATATTCTGTGGAGCTGTTATCAACATCTCACCTTAAAAGCCAGCGTTGATTGTAATTCGCCTATATTCCGATTCTCGCTGAAATTGCCAACATGCAGACGGAAATAATCATTCTACGAGCTACTTCTAATCTGACGTTCCATTGTCACCCTCTTCTTACGATTATCCTCCTTATTCTCTTTTACTAAGGTCTACTCATACTCATACTCATATTTTATTGATAATATATAATTACATGTCAGTTTTTTTCCAATACAGGTCACTTAATTAATATTTATAATATCTTAAATTAATAAAATAACTCTCTGTGGTCATAGAACGCCTGCTCGAGAAGCCATTGTTTATTCAATTTGGATTTAAATATTGGTCCGCTTTGTGAAGCGGTAATGTCACCAGGCAGGTGATTATAGACCTTACGACCCATGGCGTGGCTGAGTTTCCGCGATTTTGCGAGTTTGTAGGGAACTAATGGGAGTTTACCGGCTCGCACGCTGCGAGTTTCGTACCTGCGTGTAACTTCGTTAGTAGTTCTAGGCATAGAATCTACCTCGTCTCGTGTGTTTACTGCCATTTGCCAGATAAGCAGCGAGGGTAACGTTAAGATGCCTAGTGACTTGAAGTGTGGCTTCGCAGAGTCTGTTTGAGGGACCCGAGCAATGGTACGAATGGCACGTTTCTGGAGACGAAAGACCCTCACCCAGTCAGCGGTTCCCGCCCACAGCTCGACTCTATACTGCAAGTGTGCATGTACAGAGGCGAAATAACAGGCCCGTAGTATGTCGGAAGGAAGAATTCTAGCCAATCTTTTTAGCACAAAGCACGCTGTACGCTGTCTATTCTGGTTTATTTTGGTTTGTACTGGGCTCGCCCTGAAGCAAGATCTGATTTACTATGATATATGTGGTAACAATGAGCTAGAAACTCTTCGTATCGTTTGGAGCTTTAAAGGTATTTTTAAAGGTATTACATCGCGTTAGAATTTAATTGCATTTTTTTTAATTTCAGGCACTTACCTAGTTATCGCTTTGTACCTACGTAGTTTTTCGCACTGCTCTCTGGTTTTACTCCCCCATGCGGCGACGGGATCGAAAAGAACCACCCTTCTTATCCCGGTTAATATCGTCGGAGACGACCATAGGAATAAAATTGCAGTGTGTTATGGGCGATGGGCTATCCTATCAACCTAGCTAGAAACATTTTCTACATTTTTAGATACAGGTTAGTTGGTTCTTACGAAAAAGATGTTTTCGCGTATTCAAGTTGATCTCATAGCGTATATAAGTGGTTCCGAATCAGAAATAGAACCACATTCTTTGATTGTCTATTGAATTATTATTATTTATTTTTGGTGCACAATAAAGAGTATTTGTATTATATTGAATTATGTTAAACTTCTGTCAAGTTTCCCACCAGACATGAACCGTAGCAGCTACACTGAGCGAAAAAAAATACTAATTATTAGTAAGTTTTAGTGAATCCCAGGACAAGGAGATTATATACTAATGGTTACAAAACAGTTTTTGATAATAGTAGTTATTAATAATACCAAAAAAATTGTCCTTGTAACTACTAATTACTACTAAACAGTTTTGTAACCGTTAGTAGGTATATTTATAATCTCCTTGTCTTGGGATTCACTAAAACTTACTAATAATTAGTATTTTTTTTCACTCAGTGTATCGCTTTTCCGAAACAGACGTTTCGTTGCATTATTTGCTCACGGTGTGTGAACACTGATTTCTTAGTTGACAATTACCATTTTAAGAATGGTCGCACCTAAAACAGATAACCTATCGGTAACACCTTCATTCATTGTCAAAGTGCATTCAGAACAAGACTGACTCTAACGATGTGATTTTGTTTTGTTAACCATGTGATTGATAGATCTTAACCATGTTTAGATATAGTGTGTTTACTTTGTTATTGTTTTCAGTTTCAGTTATGGCGGCTAGAGTTGTTGAAGGGTAAGTCATGAATAGTTCCTCGAAGCTTGTCGATTGTCCATGTCCATGAATCAATGGTATAAATTCCTCTAAAAGTTAGATCTATAACTCATTTCGTCAATTGACAATGTAGTCAAAATGTCACGCATAAATCGACCAATTATTAGATCCATACAGATTAAACTTTTGTATGGCACGAGTTAATAGGCATTTTCTGAGTGAGCTCGCTTCACTGTCGGCGTTTGTCTCGTTTTTGCCTCCTGTTTGGGTAGATGATGGAAAAAAGTATTCCCATTTTTTATAAAAACAAAAAGAACTCTTGCCTTTCAAGTTAACCTGCCTACTCAATTGTTCCGATATTAAGTATTAACTATCTTTCACAATTTGTTTTGATATCTAACAAAATTAAATTAAAAAATACCTACTCGCATAGTCAAATCCACAATGCAGGTTTCGTCCAAAATATAAAACGCATCTGCAACACGCTTCGTTAAAAAAAAATTCAAATCCTTCAATTTGATGACTAAATGCATTTCCGTTTTCAGATCTCAACCAGTACTACAAAAAACAATAGAAGCTTTGTTTAAAGACAGATCTCAAGTAATACATCCAGGGTCATGCAAGTTGATCAGGCCTTCACCTCGGCAAGCGAAAATGTGCAATAGGGAAGCCAGTTTAACAAACATACTGACGAAGGCAAAGGAGCAAGCCATAGAAGCCTGCGAAGAAGCATTCTTCTACGATAGATGGAACTGCTCTCTCGTCTTCAATAGAAAAGAAAAGAAGAACATATTTAATAAAATTTACAGAGAAACAGCATTCATACACGCACTTACAGCGGCTTCTGTTACACACGCGGTAGCACGAGGTTGTGCATCGGGCGACCTCACGAAATGTTCCTGCCAAGGAAACTTTCGGAAAAACGCCTCTGAATGGAAAAGAAACGGTTGCGGCGACGACTTTGGGTACGGAAAACGAATCACGAGGAACTTTTTGGACTTCAGACACGCGGGCACCGACCAAATCGCCGAGATCCTCAAACAAGATGTTTTAATAGGCATCGACTCTGTCGGAGAGCAAATGAGAGAAGTCTGCAAATGTCATGGTTTCTCCGGATCTTGCACAACTAAAACGTGTTGGAAAAGACTGGGGCCTTTTAACTCCGCCATGGGTGTACTTAAGAAGCACTACCATCACGCCGTGAAGAAAAAACTCCTTAATTACACGACAAAGAGAGCGATAGCACCTAAAATCAGACGGAAAATTAATATTGATAGGAACAAGTTGGTGTATCTTCAAAAGACGCCTAATTTATGTGTGGGCACGAAAGGAAGGGTGTGTCGGGATAGGGATAATTGTGCAACGCTGTGTTGTACTAGAGGATACTTCACTACCAAGAAGATGGTGAGTTCGAGGTGCCGGTGCAAAATGGTGAATTGCTGTATCGTCAAGTGTGATACTTGTGTGAAGGACGTGGATGTTTATACGTGTAAATAATGAACCTCATTGATATTAACTATCGAAATGAAAATATGAATTTATTTAAAGCTCTATAAAAGCCAGAATGACATAATTTGTGTGTACTTTTAAAGAAGCCACTCCCGTTTTCTCTGTGCATTAAATAATTGTTTTTTCAACTATAAGAGGAACGCAGCATATCAGAAACGTAAATTTATAGGAAATTCATTTTGACTCAGGATAACAATGGCTCACCATTAACGCATAAGGCATTGCTTCTTCGAGCTTTAAATTTTTTTAACACTAAGAAGTGCTACGTTATACATTTCATTAAAATATTAGAACATAACTATGACTTAGTATCGATGAGTAAGACAGAACACGATGTTTCTACAATCCAAGTCCAAGATACGTGTATATTTAACGCCTTATTACCATGGCATAAGGTGCATAAAAAGGTAAACATCTCTAACGTCAACTGTACCAGTAGATTCGTGTTATGACAAAGCCTGCAAGGCTTAAGGTGTGGCGGCGATAAGCTATGCTGTGATAAGTAAGGTTAAGTAATGTACTGCAAGCAAAACTTTGTACTTTAATACAAACTAAAATAAAATGTTTAGAATATGGAAGATTTGAAAATGAAAAATGAACATTTGAGGGAAAATCTAACATTTCAATACGTTTTTCTCACTTCGAAGACAATGTTTTCTCGGCACAGTTGTGTAACTACTACAGACTCGTAGAATTTATTCAGCTTTAATGTTGCCCTTGACTATCGCGAATTTCTGACGAATGGATTACATTTCCACGCTTCACGGAACGAAACCTTTGGGAAATAATAACAAGGCCTCCAATAACATTCGTGCCTTTCATGTGACCCCAACCCAAAATATCGATAGAGCTATTTTAGAGAGTCATCACTCGAAAGTTAGTGATTGCATATCGTTACCGGTTCTTGAAATTTGTATTAAAAATATAAAATAGAGATGAAACAATGTTAAACATTGGTTTGTTTTGCCTTCCCAAGGAAATTATTTCTCTGTTGTAATAACACACACATGTATTACGTCTCAATCCAGTTTTTGTTGTATTTTTGTAAGAAGATGCTGATTTACTTTTTTGAGTCACCTCACCCTAACAAAATGTCAAGTCTATGCACCAAGACTTAAACTTTAAAAAGTAGCAAATTAAATTACTGTGAGCATTTAGAAAAGAACACTTTACAGTATTCTATTTTATCCTCACATTTTCACTCTATACATTGCAAACGAACCTAAATTCTATCTACATTATTAATTATTAGATGCTGACTATATTAAAATAGCTGTGGCTTCATTTGTATCATTCTTAAATAAAAGATCCCTTTTTGTCGATGGGAATCATTCTACAGCTAAAGGGAGGCGCGAAAACTTTTTTGTCCTACCTCATCGAGTGAGATATCGTTGTTTAGGGCTTATTGAGAAGATAAATACTTAATTTTTGTTTATAAAAATATTGGAAAACAAAAGAATGAGAAGCCACCGAAGTCAGTTTTTTACAAAATTCTGTTCCGAAGAATTTTTTAACTTCTCATTGACCTATAAACTTAAAACCTATTACTACACATAATGCATGTTATTTGTAAGTTATAACGTATATTTTACCCACAAATCACATTTTTTCTTTAAAATTTCCTTATATTTGTTATAAAAACCAACTTAATTTTGCGCTTGGTTAGGAACCCTAAATGTGCGAAGTCCGAGTCGCACTTGGTCGGTTTTTATTTTTCAACATGAGTACTCAGTTCCTTCGAGTGACCTAGTGGTTTAAGTTAAGACAAAAGATAATACACGCTTGTTGTATTTAAAAAAAATACACACCGAGGTCTCTTTTAAGAGAACGACATTTACCTACTTTGGATATGCCTAAATTTTCTACGTAAGTATATGATGATGATAGTCTTGACCGATCTCGGCCACAGCGACTGTATATTCTGGCATCTTTAATAGTGATATTCATGGTGGGTGGGTTTGTAGCTCCGCTCTTAAGTGCGCTCTTGGGTAATACAGCAGTGAAATCGTACATTAAAATCGCAAAGCGAGATGTAAAGCTGCATTTTTGGTATGTTATTCGCACCCCTTAGGAGTATCTGAAACTACGTTTTGCAAGCAAAAAAAAGTTGTGCTACTTATATGATACGTGAAAAACTGCAAAATTTTCGGACTTTTTTCAGGTATTGTAGTTCAATTCAAAAACTATGGGTTTTTGACATTACTTGTCTATGGCATTTTTAAAGTACATTAAATTTGCAACAATTTAAGCCTACCAACAGCTCCGTATGTCTTATAGTTTTTGGGACATGATGTTTCAAAAATACTGCTTTATTGAGTTTTGCCTATAATGCGTGTTGTTATGGGTTTCCGTCGAACAAACACTTCACTTTCGGAAACCAGCGCCGACTTTTAGTATTTTATCAGGTATATCTCCCGGACCCCGAAACTGCCGGGAGACAATCTCTCCAAGGTCGTTCTCCTGAGTAATGACGTCATGAAAATTTCCGCCGAAACGTTTGGAAAAGTGGCAATCACACCCAACCTATGCAACATACATACACTTGTATGGTATCAAATGAAAGCTGAATAAATATTCCATAATATGCCATAACATGCCTAACAATATACTAAAACGCTGGAGCTGGTTCATGGAAAATAGATATTTCATCATTTTTTTATCTTGTATGGAAAAACCGCATCGCGCTGTTGGTTTTTTCAGCATTTCTCTCCCGGTTTTGGTCATATCTAGAAACAATTAATAGTAATTTAAAGCTGAAATACTGATTATTATTTATGTGCAAAAAATTTTTCGGGTAGGTACCTGTTCTAGTTATTATGCAAAATCTGGAAACCCGTAAATGTTTTCCTTACTTTTTTATTATTTTGATTATAGTTTTGAATTGTCTCAATGTATTGAAATTTAATTTAGGTATACGTTATGGCATATGTATTCAGCTTTCATTTGATACCATACACGTGTATGTATGTTGCATAGGTTGGGTGTGATTGCCACTTTTCCAAACGTTTCGGCGGAAATTTTCATGACGTCATTACTCGGGAGAGCGACCTTGAAGAGATTGTCTCCCGGCAGTTTCGGGGTCCGGGAGATATGCCTGATAACATACTAAAAGTCGGCGCTGGTTTCCGAAAGTGAAGTGTTTGTTCGACGGAAACCCATAACAACACGCATTATAGGCAAAACTCAATAAAGCAGTATTTTTGAAACATCATGTCTCAAAAACTATACGTCATACGGAGCTGTAGGTAAGCTTAAATTGTTGCAAATTTAATGTACTTTAAAAATGCCATAGACAAGTAATGTCAAAAACCCATAGTTTTTGAATTGAACTACAATACCTGAAAAAAGTCCGAATATTTTGCAGTTTTTCACGTATCATATAGGTAGCACAACTTTTTTTTGCTTGCAAAACGTAGTTTCAGATACTCCTAAGGGGTGCGAATAACACACCAAAAATGCAGCTTTACATCTCGCTTTGCGATTTTAGCTTTTTTATTTGTAAGATTTCACTGGCCTATAAGTATATATAAGTATATCAATCATCATCGCAGATAACTTACAAATAACCTGCATTAGGTGCAGTAATAGGAGCATCAAGATTTAAGTTTTAGGTAATAATTCGTGCCAGAGCCTTACATTGTTGGTAGCGCGGTGTTTACGGGCCACTAAGAGCATAGCTGAGGCTTGACACGTGCCGCGCGTGCTATCGATCTGTACCGGACACCTGTAGCTCTAGTATAAGTTTTTTCGAAACATTAACTAATTCGAACGCGTTTGCGTTTTGTCTCAAAATGTTAGCGCATCTTGAGGACGGGTGACACTGACAGGTCGCTGCCGTGTTCTGTGACCTCTCGCGCGCCTTCGAGATGGTGGACCACCAGCTTCTGCTTGCCAAGCTATCCTATTACGGCTTCTCTGGTAGTTGTCTCTACGATGTCATCGCATCATTCTTAAGCAACCGCAGACAATGCACGTACTTGATGCAAAGTCAGTTCTAGATCTAATAGCCGGTTGTGCCGTGCCCCAGGGTTCCGTGATGGGAAATTACCTGTTTCTTTTATTAGTAAACGATATTACAACCGCCTGTGACGACACTGAATTACTAAAGAGACAACCAGCACTAGCTTCCATTCATTCTTGAAACACATCGTTCTTAATCTAAAATCCTTTAACGGCACCTAACTCAGCATATATCTCACCCCATCCTCTTACCCTCGCCTATTTTATAGTTTCCCTTTCCACCAGCTAGGTACACTTCACACACACTAATAACTCATTTGCAATGACTCACCCACACAATACCCATACACACTCCCGGATCACACATCACAACACACTGACACACCCGGAGACAAAGCGTATGCCGATAGCGCTGCGTCTCCGGCAGCATCTTACACTACACAGGGTGGAGGTTTTAGTCCGTAGGCGACTGGGCCAATTCCCAGTTGAGTCGGGCATGCGGCCGGAACCAGGCCGGCAGTATCCAAAGAGGATTTCCTCCACCCACCGAAAAAAAAAAAGTGTGTAATGTTTGCCGACGTGCATACTGGTAAATGCAGACAACATTGATGACCTAAGACATAAATTGAGTCTAGTAATGTATAAGTAATATAACTAAGTGGTTCTCCGCAAATGGTATATTTCTATTTCTATTTCTAAATTAAGAAAAAACAACAACCCATTGAATATCGTCGTTAACAATGCTATCATTCCACAGGTAGACGCTACTATTTTTATCGAATGGCATTTATTTCGACCCGACAGATCTTCGTGAAGACAGTACGGTTGCCATCGCGTGGATTATACGAGTATTATAATTACCGACGGCTATCCCGTATGTTGCTTCTAAGGCTAAACTAGATTTACTTGCTACCGCTAGTTACCTGGCAGACTTAAGGCTAAGGCAATTTCCATAATTAGATCACGAAGGCTGGACCTGTTCGAGTAGAGTCAAGTTACTGGCACAATAAATGAACTTAGTTAAGTATTCTTAGACCTTTTAGAGAGCCTCCGCTGGTAAATTAAACTGAAACATTTTCCATAGCTACGAGTAGATACGTCGTCGAAATTTTAAATCGAATCGAGGTAGTGAAAGAGACCTCTCGTGAATGCGCTGTGTTGATAGTGAGGGCCTTTCATTCAGGTGCAGATGATGCAGCGCGGTAATCACGTAACTTTTCGAACGTACGATATGCATATTTTAATGTAATTTTTAGTATGGGATTTGACATTTAGATCTACCTTACGAACGGTCGAAAACGTTCCGTAATCGCACCGCTGGATTTGGTTCAGAGGGGCCACTACTTATGAGGCGAGGCAAGGAGCGCAGAGGGTCACTTTTTTTCATTCGAGAAAGGCCTCCTTGGGGGGAGGCAATAGATGCTGTTGCCTATGTATCCGCACCAGCCTTCACTTGTCTGCATCTGTCAATACAACGAATCCTCAAATTAAAAACGATCGGTAGCGCGCTTGTGACTGTCCTGCAGTCGGCATAAGTGGTGTCTGCTTCGGCCGTATGCTTGTATGCCACTCTTTTGAACTACTTCAGTCAAAAAAGGAAGCCTATTAGTCGGTATATTTCTATCTGTGGTCAATAAAACAGTAATGCTCAATCTGTAATCCTCTCGGGGATCGTGAACCATAAAAAGTTATGACTTTGTGCGATATGGAGAAGGAATTGCAGGTAGAACAGTATTTTTCAACCTAAGGGTCGGGCCCGTCTTGAGGGTTGTGACCCTCAGGTTGAAAAATACTGTTCATCATCATCATCATCATTCACGACGTTGAAAAGGCTCGTGACCCACCCATAGGTTGGAATATTTATATTGTTCTACCCGGAAGTCTTTCTCCGGATCACACATATATCGCCACAACTTAAAGCGACTTTATCGCGAAAAGGACAAACGGACACATTTCGCATTTGCAAATAGACTGGTATGTTTATATACTCATTACAAAATATGCGAACATGATTTTAATGAGATAGGCGTAAAAAGCGTGATACAGATATTTTTTAGCTACGTACAAATCTTTATGATTTTGACGGTACCTGGGTGGATTTCAACGAGAAATTTTTCACCATACAAAAAAATATTTTTTATTTTATTTCTTTCAAATGGGACAAAAACTATTCTAAATGATGTAGGAATGTTTTCTGAGTAATTTAATAGTATTTAGCCAAGCATTTAATGCGTATTTTCGAAGTTATAAGATTCGTAACATTGAACCATGAGATGGTGTTGACGAATGTGGTCCGGCGATGATTTTTTAATAGACGGTGATGATATCACTTGTATGGTAATGACTAGTTGCTGGTATAAAGGTAGGTATAAAATAAACCACAGAAAAGCAAATTAACATATTTTTTATTTGATAAATCAATAATAAGTACTAGTGATGCGCCGAAATCGCCGAATACGTTTTTCACCGAATACGAATACTCGGCCATTCAAGGTTCAATTTTTCGGTTTTTCATAAAAATCTTGTCAACGGTGGCCCATAGTAAAAAAACTTCCTGAGGCATAAGTGATCTACATAAAATTATCTACAAAAAAGGTTCTATATACTTTTCCGCTAGGATTAACATTTAATGAGATAATAAAGGGGGAATGTAAAATTTTATGATAATTTAAGTGGCTTCTCATTCCTTTGTTTTTGAATATTTTTAAAAACAAAAAATACTATATTCTTGCACTCAATGAGCTCTACTCGTCGATATACCCCACTCGGTGAGGAAGGCCATTTTTCATATATTCTTGAAACTTGTAACAAATTCCACTCAAAAATATTTGTTAAATATTCGGCAATTAAACCGAATAATTCGGCTGAAGACCGAACATTCCAAAACATGCCAAATCGGTTATTATTCTTTATATGCCGAATACCGAATAACCGAATATTCAGCGTATTTCTAATAGAATATGCCAAATACCGAATAATAACCGAATATTCGGCGCATTTCTAATAGAATACGCCGAATACCGAAAAATAACCGAAAATTCGACGTATATCAAATAGAATATGCTGAAAACCGAATATTCGGCGCATCTCTTATAAGTACACCACTTCTTAATAATCTTATATTTTTGTAATACTTGACAGCCAAAGTGTGTATGGTTTTTTATCGAGGACGTTAATATTAGTATCATATTTGATTTAATTTTCGCTCCGACGATCTGAAAAGAAGAAAATCTATATTATGAGTCCACATCTAAAATGCGGCAAAAATAGCATTTAAAACGTGAAAATCGTAACACCAACAGGGTAATAACATATTTTTCGAACGCGCGTCACCAAACATAAGCATGGAGTTTATTAATTTGTTAAATATTTACAACTCGTAGTGCATAATACGCAAAACCAAATAAATAAATATAGGAAATCGTCATCACCATACATATGGAATCATAACCGTCCATTGCTTGAAAACCGGTGATGACGGGTATGGTGTTGACATTTTGCAAACTTTTTGAATATTATTCTTGAACGCTAAGTATTATTGCTAAGCCACTGCCACGTCATTAATCTTCATTTGGAGTTACGGTTTCTTAGGTAATTTGTTTTAATATCATATAAGTACTTACTTTTAACGGCTCCTGGATGGTTATGACGCGAATCATGGCTAATCATTTCTCCCAAAAACACTTTTTTGATTTTTTCTGTTCGGTGCGCCTATATGTAAACGTCCACTCATTTTCGATGTTCGAATCGAATTCAGGGAGCAGAAGGGGACACCCACGATGTGTTTGACCGCGGATATACAAAACTACCTCGACTTTGATAATACGCTGACGGTGTTGACGAATTTCGGTACTAAATTTTTAAATAATTTTATTTGTACTTATTTGATGAACGAATTATTTAATATTTTTTTATATGTAAAAAGGCAACATGGAAAAACTGTAACTGACGAAAATTTCGGAATCGTACGTTGCGTACGCGATATTTTTCACTACAAACATAAAGACTTGGATTTTTTCACACGACGGTGATGATTTTGAACATATAAAATATTTTCCTCCAAGAAAACTGTTTAATTATTGGTGGTTTTGATTGAAGCACTATTAATATATAAGTACTAGCCAATGAATAAAAAAGTTTCTATATCTGAAACTTGTTAACTTTTTTTTATAATGACCGAAACATAACTTTTCGCCTGATTTTGAAATCCACCCACCTATGCTTACCACGCTCCTGAGCTGAGCATTAAGCTATGACGGGACGTGGGATGCCTAGACAGATCATAGAGCGATTAGGCTCCTTATCTACCATGCATCATCATCATCATCACACAATCGCCCAGCGCTGATTATAGAGGCTACCACTCGTCGCCGGTCCTGAGCAAAAATTATCCAATGATCTTCTTAATGTCACCCACGCAGCGAGCTCACTACAAGTACACACTTGTAGTTCAGAATCAGTTACAAAACGTAGTGGTTATATTCTCTTTGGACTCGTTATATTATATAGGTAGACACTGATGTTATTCTGAACTTAAAGTAATTATGTATGTGTCTTCTGAAATAAGTTACGTAACGTAAAAAAAAACCAACAATTGATGAAATCTTACTTAAGGCGCTACACTGAGAAATTTAGAAACTTTGAAACGCTGTTCTGCCCAGACGAGGAAACAATAGGGACTGATTTTCAGATATATAACTCTTGACTATATGATTGTGGATATACGATGCTGACAATAGCCGAAATATAATTGCTTAAAATTTTCTCGATAGAAAAGAAATCCAAAGTTGAGTCTATATTTTCCTTTTTTTCCTCAGCCTACTAAAACAATGCATTATTAAAAGACAAGATTAAGTTAATATGATGGTATTTTATCTCATCTAGGTACTGACAAGAAGAAATTTAATAAATCTGCACACAGATATTTATCGAGATTTGTCTAAAAAAGCCATTCTCGGAGAATGTTGCATCACTTGCATCCCGTTTTGTCGTGAACGAAAAACATACGCGCGTCTCTTTCAATCAATATATCGCCTTAAGATACCCACCGTAGGTATGTACAAGTTTTAGAGCCACGTTAAAATTATCTCTTAAATTGTATTTTTCTAATTCGATCAAGTTGTTTCTTACGCTGCAATGCCTGGAGATGAAAGAAAGATTACGACAGATAATTGCATTCTTTATTTAGCTCCTCGGGTGCAGAGAAAGGTTTCGAAACTTAGACGATTACACTGAAACTGAGTTAAAGTTAAACTTACACAATCATACCTTTTAGAACAAAATTTAAATCGTTTTATTTCAGAAAATGTTTAACATTAACACGCACACATTGGAACACAAAATGTGAAGATATTGATAAATATTATAGACCAATTTTAACATGGTTCGCGTGCTCCCCTACTTAGGCGACTTACTGACTTGGCGGGGCGGGATCGATATGTGTCATTTTCTTCTTTGACGTAAATTTACTGACGTCGCAAAGATTCCCACTTGACAGAATACTGTCAGTATTACATTTGCGCAGTAGTAATATGATGCGCAGAAGCGGACCAGTACTGCCGCCTTCGCATCGTCCCGCTTCCGCGCATCCCGCGCCAGTTAGGCGACTTCCTGATTTGTCGGTGCGGAGGCAGTACGATATGAAAAAAGTGTCAAATGTCAGTGTCAGCTGTCAGTCGACGCGATACCATTTTTTACTACGCTTCTACATTTAAATGAGTGCTTCCTGACTGGCGCGGGATGCGCGGTAGCGGGACGATGCGAAGGCGGTACTGCTCCGCTTCTGCGCATGATATTACTACTGCGCAAACGTAATACTGACAGTATTATGTCAAGTGAGAATCTTTGCGACGTCAGTAAGTTTACGTCAAAGAAGAAAATGCCACATATCGATCCCGCCCCGCCAAGTCAGGAAGTCGCCTTAGGAAGCACTCATTTAAATGTAGGCGCAGTAAAAAGTAGTACTGAGTTGACAGATAGTTGACACTGACATTTGACAGTTTTCTCATATCGTACCGCCTCCGCAACGATAAATCAGGAAGTCGCCTTACACAAACCCGCGAACGCGTAAAATTTAGAGAACGGTCTTCCCATAATTTATTTCTAAGGTCATCCAATTAAGTTCGTACTTAGTAGTAAAACAGATAAGTCTGACCACAACAGACTCGTATGGAGATCGTGGTAACCCCTTACTTGTTGCTAAAGGTCGTTGCCCTGCCGCTTGGCTCGCTGCCAAGTTGGCTAGGGGATCTACATCTAGACAGCTAAAGGTATAAAATAGTTTGTATTTTCCGTTCATCTCTTCCATAATAACCAAGCCCAACGTGTCACAATGCAAGCGTATTTATTAAAAACAAAATTTATTTCAAATCAATGAGTAGTCATATGGGGTAAGTTGGTATCTTTAGCACTGTAGTTCAATTCTAACTAGATTCGTAGGAAATGAGAATCTTCTTAAATATAAAAAGTACCGACGCTTTGATACAGTAATAATGGAGTAATTAGTAACTAACCAGCATATTTAAAATAAATAATATTGAAAAAACGAATAAAGACCCATTTGACCCATGTAAAACTGTGTAATTTTTTGAAGTTAAAAAGCTGTTTCTACCGAAATCCAAACAAAGCGGCAGTTACACTTCGTCGTTCACCTAATGCGGTCGCCGAATTCATGTTAAACTACTTAGGCCTACGAACGTCGTCTTTACACTAGTCTGTCCGCCTACTACGGCGTCTTGGCAGCTGTCGATCGCCGAATGCGGCCGACTAACGTGTTCTTTACACTTCGTCGTTCGCCGCATGCAGCACGACGAAGTGTAATTGCCACTTCATCTACACTACATTGCGAGTCTGCCCGCGTAGGTATTCTTACTAGTCCTTTAACTAAAAATGATTCTATATTATACGCCGAAACAGACCAAAGTGTATTATTTCACATCAGATTTTCAGCTTTCTCAGTGCGACTCTCCCTCGCCATGCTTGTTTTTGACAGCTGTACCCTTACCATGAGTGTGCAATGTTTGCATTACCGTACTCGCTAGCGACTGCGTAAACGATTTAGTATGGACAAAAGTACAGCGCCTCTGGCGGTTACGCAATATAACTAAGAATCGCCATACTAAATCGTTTTCATCACACATGCTCGTAAAGTGTGTTATTGCACGCGTGCGTACATAAAGCAGTTATAGCCGATTTACCTCCCGCGGGAGTTATGGAATTTTATAACTTCCGTGGGAGTTATGAGTTTGTATGTGATCTGATTGGTTTACAAAAATCTAGTTGGCCGCGCGCCGCAAGAATACTGCTCTGTGATTGGTTGCGCTTTGCGCTCCTCTCGCAGTGATACTGGAGGTGAAGTTGTCAAGTTCGTCAATTTTTAATTGGTGTGGTTGTATGAAACATGGATTTTTCTGCCTTTTGTAGTTTTTATTTATGTCCTCGCAAATGTGATGAAAAACATTGTGTGTATCACGGGAGGTAAGGGTTATTACAAACTCAAGTCAATAAAAGTCTTCTATGACTTTCGTTAGTAATAACCTGCTTACCTCCCTAAATGCACAATGTACTATTACGCATCGCTAGCGAGTACGGTAATGCAAACATTTCAAACTCATGGTAAGGGTACTGTTATAGATTGAAACCGCAATCGAGATCTATATCAAATATTAGATGATATGTCTGCTTGAATTGTTGCTGTAACACAGTTGATTTTCGTGCGTTCGTTTTCGTTTAACAACTTTAAATCAGACTATCATTTTTTAAATTAGGGCCCTGGGTTTATTCGATAGACATTAGATAAACTAAGGTGACATTTATAAAAAAGGTGATGACCTTTATCAATTCTCATTTACAGCGAAGAAACTTATCACACAGAGGTCAGACGAAATTAAATTTTATGTCAATGCCATAAAGATATCTATTACAAGCGTTTCTATTGTTAACTGTCTACTGTCTAGATGCACATTATGATTCATTAAATACTAAAATATTTTACTATTTAATTTAAGGTCCTAGCAATGTTATCGTAACGAATTGTAACGCTTCAATTCATATAAAGAACACATTCGATGCATATACTGACGAGCAAAAATAGCGGGTACACTTTGTATGGAAGTTCCATATAAAGTGTACCCGTTATTTTTCCTCGTCAGTATATTTTGAAAATAATAACTACATTAGGATAACTTTTAAAAAAAATCTCGTATCCCTGGGAGGGTCGAGGCAGAAAGTTGTGAAAATGTACATTTTCACAACTTTGTACGTGTGTTTATGTACGTGTTTTTACCTGTTATTGTGTACATTAAATTGATTATATACATACTTACTTAACTTTATTGACAGTTCACAAAATACTACAGAGTCGTAACCGAACACCACTTTCGGTTAAACTGGTATTTGGCATACATAGCTCTACTACTAAATAATTATCAAGAGTCTGTTCAGATTGCAATTTTATTGCCTAAGAAAGTTAGGTTCAAATTGGCATAACATTATTGTAATATTTGTCAGTCATTTCAAACTATGCTACGTTTTATTTGTAGCTACGCTGCAATCGTAGCATTCACGGCGTAGAAAAATCACATTGTACTACTTTAACCCATTCACTGCCAATCACAACACATATGCGTCATGCCTCTACGTACGATTTCCGCTACAAGGCGGGAAAACGCTGCTACGCGCTACGGCGTAGCACACGTAGCGACCGTTGGCCGCGAATGGGTTAACATATTCACTGCCAGGAACCCGCCTAGCGGGCGCTCTGCTCGTAGACGCGTAGCCGATACCATGCGTTTCCCGGTATGTAGAGGAAATTGCGTAGCGCTACGAAAAGCTTGGTGCGAAAGTGTTAAAACAAATAATATGATTCGTTTATTTTATTCTCGAATTATAGATAATTTTTTAGTCTGTTTAGTGTCCAGTGGGCATGTTTAGGAAACTGCATTTACTAAATATTTTATTAAGACGATATATCGATTTAAAGAGATACCCTTTGTTTCTCGCTCACGACAAAACGGGATGCAACCCTCTCCGAGAATGGCTTTTTAGACAAATCTCGTTAAATATCTGACTGTGTGCAGGTTTGTTAAATTTCCTCCTGTCAGTACCTAGATGAGGTAAAATACCATCATATTAACTTAATCGTGTCTTTTAATAATGCGTTGTTTTAGTAGGCTGAGGAAAAAAAGGAAATATAGACTCGACTTTGGATTTATTTTCTATCGAGAAAATTTTAAGCAATCATGTTTCGCTATTGTCAGTAGGTACCACAATCATATAGTCAAGAATCATATATCTGAAAATCAGCCCCTACTGTTTGCTAGTCTGGGCAGGACATCGTTTCAAAGTCTCCAAATTTCTCAGTGTAGCGCCTTAAGGCAGATTCAGTACCTGTTAGTACATGCCTATTGTCCAAACCATTTCAGCATATTGACACATCTATTGTTACGAATCAAATGATTTTGTTGAATTGTTTTGATTCGTGTTAATTTAACGTAGAAGTTACCACGATAAAATTTCCACTTATATAATACAAAGGAAAAATTTACCGTGAGGCTGCGTGTGTGATCACGGTTAATTGCTCCTTTGTGTTTGTTATCTGTATTCACACATCCTTCGCACTTCTCACTTAGGGGACTTCCTGACTTGGCGGGGCGGGATCGATATGTGACATTTTCTTCTTTGACGTAAACTTACTGACGTCGCAAAGATTCCCACTTGATATAATACTGTCAGTATTACGTTTGCGCAGTAGTAATATCATGCGCAGAAGCGAAGCAGTACTGCCTTCGCATCGTCCCGCTACCGCGCATCCCGCGCCAGTCAGGAAGCACTCATTTAAATGTAGGGGCGTAGTAAAAAATGGTATCGCGTCGACTGACAGCTGACACTGACATTTGACACTTTTCTCATATCGTAATGCCTCCGCACCGACAAATCAGGAAGTCGCCTTATTCTTGTTGCTTATTTTTAGGTTACGTTGACTTGCGTTGACTTACTTCATTCATTGACAGTGACAGCTTTGGCGGCGATGAAAAAGAAATTGAAATCCAAGGAGGTCACATATTTCTAATAATTAATTCACTGCCGCGGGCGGATAAAAACTATCCTAACATAAGGCGGGGATAAAAGTATACATGTGTGCCAAAAATTGTTTAAATCGATGCAGCAGGTTCTGAGATTACCCAGGAGGGAAAACTCCGGAAAATGATGCTGGCTGGAATTTTAGAGATTTATTATATAGATTACATTGTCTCTTATCCTATCCGAGGGTTAACCCGACAGCACACATGCTCAACGCTCTCATTTCCACGACATTAACTTGACTTTATTGTATCTTCAGACGGTAATACGTACATACATATTCTGCCTTGCTCCGCCAAAGGGTTCAACGCGACTTTCCTTGATAACGGTTCTCCATTGCTTATAGCAACTTTACCTTCTAGTAAAAGTGGTGAAAATAACCCTGGTCGATCCTGGCTAGACTAGACTAGAGGGCATTGGCCTCCAAGCTTACTTCAAACCAAAAAGACTAATCCGTTTTCAATTTTATAGGCACATAGGCTGTTTTGCTTATTGGCTCGCAGTCTGTTGCGCTGCACTATTGTAAATGACTTAAGTTATAGTATTACAAGAGCACTTAGGATGTTTTGTTTTTTGGGAATCGTGGGAAAACAAAGGCGGAAGACATTACAGATTTCACATGAATATGTAGGAGGTTGGTTTAACCTAAACATAGTTTACAAAAACCTAATATAATACCGCTACCACTGGTTTATTTTGAAACAGGTGATTTTATTTATTACATCAATAGGAAAGTGACTTTTGGCCATATAGGTAATAATAATGCTCGTATTTTCAGCGTGTTTAAAATGTATAAGGGATATGCGAATGAAAAAAAAACTTTACAAGTTTTTCAATTTTTTCTATGGTAATTTGTACAATTTTGTAGAATTATAAAATTTTGCGGTATAGTGGCCAGCGGGGGGAAAAACGTAACTTTATGTAATACCGTTAGAGCATAGTTAATGACATTTTTCGACATTAAGTAACAAAACACCTGACTGAGAAAGTAGTATGGACTGTAAGTAAGGTGATTGGAGGTACACATCCCCAGTTGGGCTCCTAATATTGGTATCCTTCATTTTCAGTTGTGCCCGAGCGTAACGCGTAGCACTCATCAGCAATGAATCGTCGATCACATGGTTTTTCAACTTTGTAGCGAAAACTGTCTACGAACGGGGATCGCGACTATCGGGTCCTCGGCGCTGAATGTGTTAAAATAACGTCTGGCATGCCTCTACGTGCAATTTACGCTACACAGCGGAAAATATACTGCTACGCGCTACGGCGTAGCACACGTAGCGTTCGTGGACCTCGAATGGGGCTAGCTACCTTCGCAAAACAAACGCATGAAACAAATTACATCAGAATAGAATGATAGCATAATGATGAGGCCAGACGAGCGCAATTTTGTGAGTTGTGAGCCACGTAATTTCAGCCGAGGCCATACTTGTGGCATTTACCGAAATTTTCGGTTAACGTCACAAGTATGACCTCGGCTGAAATTAAGCGGCTCACAATTCACAAAAATACGCTTGTCTGGTCTCACCATAAGTTTTGGTTCGATCCCCAGCTTTGGCACATTCATACATAGATTTACACACCTACTAGATTTACATACTGTTATGCCTCTATAGGTGTTGTACATCTTATATGTCCAATTGACAACATTTATTTTTTCTAACTCCTGCTAGATATCCCCTATTTTTATTTTAAAAAAAACACAGATCTCGTGTAGGCACAGACTTTAGGTACAGACTCCGACAAGGCCGCGAATGTAAATTTTCAGGCATACAATAAACCCACTCGGATGAGCGAAAACCCCAGTAATACGCTGAATCTACGAACCAACTAACAATCACCTCTATACATTTTGTATTAAGGTATTTTAAACTGCATTTTGTATTGAACTCGTGAGTTTTCCACCTGTAAACATTGCGCTGAATTTTGTATGGAAATCGGATAGAATGAAGACATAGCTGTGGCTGTGTTGTGGTAATACTCACAACCTCTACTCTCGTGTCCACTGTAAGTTGGTCTCTAGGCTCGTAATAACTGTAGGAGATCTGGGGTCGGATTTATACTGGGTTAAGGGTTGTCAGTAGGCTTTGTGAGTATCAGCTAAGGCGGGGTTATAGCGCATGCGTGGTACCGCTCACAAAATATACAGCCATCCGAAAGGCAGATTCACTCGCTCCTTCCACCGCGGTACTCCTGATATTCCCGTGTGTAATAGATAAATGTGTTAGAAAATTATTTTATAAGTGAAATATACAAATAAACAAGTAGTTTCTTAGTTCTGTGCAGTTCTGTTTGAGAGTAGTTCGTTTGGAGATGGGCTGCTGAATTGGTAAGTGTATTTTGTGTTAAGAATGGGACGCGAAAGTTTTAAAATATGATAAACAGCCTTTTTAAGCGTTTTATTTCTCTCTTATTGGAAAATCCATTATACTCTGTTAAAGAGTATATGGACCTTAAGTTACTGACGTGTAAATAATAATTATTAAATTTGTATTAAATTGATTTATATTTTGTAATGGACTTGAACTTGTATTTTGACTTGATTAGTATATTGGAATTTGTATTTTGAAATGGACTTTGACGATCCCGAAAGGGAGATGCAATTATTTTATTTTTACTATTTATCATTATCATGTGTGTTTAATTTTGGTTGACATTATGTTATTATTCTTTATTTTTCCTGTTTATGACGATCATGATAACTATTCTTGTAATTTTGACATGTGTACAAATTTATAATGTAATTCTTATCATGAAATAAATGAATCTAATCTAATCTATTGTTAAATATTATTAAATTCAAGTTAATTTTGTATTAAGCAGTAACGCTGCTAACGCAAACTACAAATTTAGAAATAAAGGAAAAATTGAAAAACTTCGGCATCGAGCAGGATTCGAACCTGCGACCTCCGGCACTCGCCACGGCTCCCGGTATTCTTCTCCTTTTCCGGTAACCTTCTCTCGATTTCAAAATAATGAAGACTGGCGTTTACAGATTTTGGAAAAACATACAGGATGCTAGAAAACGGTCATTTTTGACTGAAAAATTGTTTCCATAGTATCCAGGATTTTTGCGACTAAAATTTCCGGCTAGAAAAGCCATAAATCGAGGAAAACTTTTCCCTTATTATATGGTTTGTAGCAGGTTTTCTGGCTAGGTGGCTATAATCTAGACTTCATTCAACTATGTTTTTTTAATTCTACAACATCCAATAAATATTAAGATTATTACTCGTTAACTACTAATGTCACTTAGCTGTGATAGTTTTCCTTTTAAATTCATCGTATATACTACTACCGTGATTTTTTTCACATGCCTGGTAGCCACCGTTTAGCTGGCAGGGGGGACACTTGACCATAACAACAATTTTCACTTCAAAGCACGCCAATCGATTCTTGAATCAAAAAATGCTTTTAGAAACCTAATAATATTTTTGAAAGAGCTATCCAACGAAACCCCACACGATGGGGTTTGGAAGAAAAAAAATTGCACCACCACTTTACATGTAGGGGAGGTACCCTAAAAAAATATTTTACAAGATTTTATTCTACCGTTTTGCCGGCGTTAAGTATTGATATGTACACTCGTGCCAAATTTCAGCTTTCTAGTACTAACGGTTACTGAGAAAATCGGGGGACGGACGGACGGACGGACGGACATGGCGAAACTATAAGGGTTCCTAGTTAACTACGGAACCCTAAAAAACGCTCGCGGTGTCTGCGTCTCCACGAGCCACTACCTATAATAACATACTTCAATATCCGGAAAGCATCAGGGCAAGGTTGTCACTGGATCAAAAAGCCCTTCTAGCAACGGAAGTGTTTGCCAGGATTATAGGATAAAGTGGCATAAGTTAAGTTTTAAGTCGGAAATTGCTTTTCCAGTTAAGTCTATGATGAAAGACGATCCCAAAGTTTGCCTTTAGAATTGAAGGAGGTAAGTTTTTATAAAAGCAATATCGCCATGTCTGAGATGATTATCTTCAAAGTTTTCGTATAAGAGTACTTATTGACGACTACTTGAGCCTAGTTAGTTGCCTAGAAATCAGGTAGCCCCGGATGGAATTAATTATTCATCTATCTGAGGCAGCAATCGCTTTCTTAAAATTAGTATCTACGCCAAATCTGTTTTTGACACGTGAAACTTTATGTGTTTAATTTATTGTATTTTGAGTAGGTATTGTGTTATTTTTAATTTATAGAGAATAAAGAGATAGATTTTGAATTTTAGTTAAAAGTGGCCTATATGGCGAGGGAGCGCTCGTGGCCCAGCGGCGCCTGCGTACCGCTTGCGGTATCTAAGGTTAAGCAACGTGGGCAACGGTCAGGACTTGGATGGGTGACCGCTTTGAGTGGTTACTAACTGAGCGTTTCCGTGCTTTGGAAGGCACGTTAAAGCGTTGATCCCGGTTGCTGTCTATGGCAGCAGTCGTTAAGCCAAGTTGGAGGCCTTCGGGCGGCTTGAGAACTTCTAACAGTCAAGTTGCCCACTCACTTGACAAAGCCTAATCCCAATAAGGTCTAGTTTCCTCTCGGGGTTGGAAGGTCAGATTGCAGTCGCTTTCGTAAAAACTAGTGCCTACGCCAAATCTTGGGATTAGGTAGCGGACCCCAGGCATCCTTCAGGATGCAACTGTACTGGGATAACGCTAGGAGGATGATGATGATGATGAGTTAAAAGTGGCCTATCAGCATAAATGTTTCGATTTTGAGTGTTTACGCTCATTCTTGGAATTTAGTGCAAAAGCGAACACTGGGCTCATTTAGGATACATCTGGAAAACACGCTTAGTGAATCAAACACTAGTGTTTACAAAAATATGTAAAATGATTCCTAAACCGCGAAACAGACTACAATACAAAACAGTACCAATATTGCACACCTCAATGAATAAAACTATTACACAACGTATTATTAGACAAAGTGGTTGTTTTCAAAACAATTATGACTGAAATAGGGATGTTGACTCAAAATTTATTATTACTCCATACGAAAGAATATATAAAACTATGCCAAATAGTGAAAATCCTATTCAAATATCTCAAAAAATAACGAAACTACAACCGTTAGAATGTTTTTAGTTTGGGAGAGAAAGCGCTACAGATCAGTGACGTCACTGACCTGGAGCACCATAGTAAATGACGATCGTTCAATACACAGGTGCGTTTTGCGGAAAAGGGACAGAAAATGCCCCCTCCTAAAACTTTGAAAACTTATAATTATGTAATTATTTATTCTATTGAATTACTTTTTTCGCTATTTGATTGAGAATTTGATCATTTTTCGAGAAAATTCGGATTCATTGATTTTCTTATATGGTCATCATCCCTATTATTTTTGTTGACCGAGTTTCTATTAAAAGGTTATTATACATATTTTGAATTTTATTATTTGAGCGGTAAAATAGTTTTAGGAGAAATTACTTTGATGCCACTCAAATGATTCATAAAGTACCTATTTCACCTTTATGGCTGAGTATAGGCCGATGTACAAATGCACTTGACTCTGCTGAAGCCAGAGAAATACTACGAAGCCTTTTACATAAGCGATCTCCAGCAACCGTATAAATAGCACGCCAGTGTTATATAAACGAAGGACTGCTCCGTCCTAGCTTCAAAGCCAGATATCTAGGAACCCTTGGCATGACATCGTCTAACCTTTAAATTTAGCTGTGAATATTTTATGAACCGCCATCAAGCGGTAGCTGAATGGTTTAGGCGTGAAACTTTAAAACGAAAGTACCTATTGAGTGATGAGTTTTTTTGAAGTCAACTAGGTTTTAGGCTGGGTTGCACCAAACCGTCTATAATCGTAAGCGGTGTTCGTCAAATCTGAATGTATCGAAAGTTTGACAAGTTTCTATGGGATGACAGCTGCCGACGCCATATTTGACGATGACCGGTCTGTGTTAGTACGTTAGTGCAACTGGCACTTAATATACTTAACCCCGTTAATTCGCAATGTAATTTCTTAAATAAATAATATTCGACATTCTTTTTCAATTGTTTTGAATATTTTTTGATACGGATCAAATTGTTGAGAGCGCCACAGCAGTGACGATGATAATGAATCAAACTGTTTGAATTTTCCAGGTTTAACGGTAGAAGATCCCCTTGACGCGCAGTAAAATTGAAAAAGCCTGATCAATTTGAGTGTTTTACTAAACTACACAAAGCCTAAACAAAATCACAGGGGAAGCCTACGTAGACATTCCAAGATAATATAATATTTTAGAGCTCTACGTAGTTGTATCTCAAATCATTATATTATTTCCTAAATCTTCCTCTAGAGCCTTATATTAATTCATTATTCAGCGCCTCTGGGCCTGGCGGGCGTAAATGAAATTAACTACACAAAAATAAATAGTACACATTACTACAGAGGCCGGAAAGTAAGGGGTTTGTTATTTAATTTTTCTAGACAGTAATAATTACTTAGGTACTATTTAAATATTTAAGCAGTTCTTTCCATAGGTACCTTAATTTCGTAAGCAGATACGAAATAAAAACCCATTTCAATATTGTTTCCGCATAGGGAATTATTTTCGCTGGCATTTTGTACGAATTGCGCATTTGATTGAAGGCAGAACGGAGGTAACCAAAATTGTGTGAGTAATATATGTATTGTGTGGTAAAAAGAAAATATGATTAATACACGTTAGATGAAGAGAGAGAAAACGAATTCGCCTTTAGCAACGAATAAAAAACATTACATTTCAAAAGATTGAATTGAATACGACAGTTGACAAGGGCTGTGGATTCTCTCAGATACTTAAGTTTCGTGTTACAAATTTATATCTGTCGCAGCCGGATTGTATAATCCGCCGTTTTACATTTAGGCTAGCCGTTTTACAAAACAGAGCCGTTTTGTAATACGGCGGATTAACGATTAGCCGGATCGTCATTGCAATACGTTCTACAATATGGCGGCTCACGTTTAGCCGGATTGTACTTGCCGGATTGCATAATCCGCCGTTTTACATTACGGCTAGCCGTTTTACAAAATGGCCGGATTGTCATTGCTGAACAGCGTTGCGAGTGTTAAAAATGGGAACTAAAAGCTACCTAAGCTATTACGACTATAGCTACAGCTACTAGGCGAATTGAAGAATGCAAAGCGCCGAACACATTTCGGCGGATTTTCAATCAGCCATATTCAATCCGCCTAATCCTTGACTCGCCGTAATACAAAACAGCTTCGCGCTTTTTCTTGCACTTCTGCTCGGACGCATGGGAGCGATGAGCGAGCGCGCGATACAATACAAGTACCTAAGTACTTATAACTCCACCAAGTTAAGTTTGCACCTCGCGTCGACCGCACCGGATACCAGCGAATTAGCTCGGTTGAGTTGTAGTAAATGCGATACGTAAGTATCTGATAGGGCACCAGAATAATAAAGATAATATTTGTCGATCTTCATATTTGTTTACTTAGACAAGCAAAGCTCTGGAATCGATCAGCTGTATAACCCTTTTCAAGAGACTGAGGAGGCAGCGCCTTTATTTACGAAAGGGTGTAAATATTTTTGTGTATAACTTGCCGTAAGTGCCTATCGGGCGTGTAATAACCAATTTAAGTTACGTTTAGTATTACGAACAAGGTAATTTAACAGAAAATTCATAATTTTCTCAATCTACCCATTGACCACGAGTGCTGTATTAAACGATGGGATGTATTTAATACATAATATACACTATAAAATTCGTTCAATTTTATGTTTTAAATGATTTTTAGTCGCGTAGTAAACCCTCAGTTCTGGTGGCCATCTGCCTCCAGCCAGATTAGTATGCCAATAGTCCGATAAATATCAGGATTTAAAACCAAATAATTTCAATACAAGATTAGCAGGGTTGTATTAATAGTGAAGAGAGATTGAGAATGAAATCCCGTCAAAGGTATTAAGTATTAAAGACCTTAATAAAGGTATATGAAGAAAATAACATATAGGGACAACAACATCCTCTTATCTTCTTCTTCCCTGATATATCATATCGTCCTATTACTGCAAATACCGGTTAAGTGAGTTTAAGTCGAAAATTAGTTTTTTAGACCATTAGAATTAATTTTTCAAGCTCTACAAACTGGTAAAACCCATTTTTTGATACGACCCTTCGTTCCGAAGATAGCTTATAGCATAAACCGGCTTAATGATGATTTTTTAGCATTATGTACTGGAAGAATGACATATGTCTATGATAACACAAAGATTTATAATTTCTCCTCCAAGTAAAAACTGCTATCGCGTTTTAACGTATTTTTGCATACTTATTTAATGAAATTATAGTATTTTTTTGTTCTGAAAGTAAGTACTAAGTATACTTATTTGGTATTTGCGTAGAAGATTATCTAGTAAAATTATTTACTTTAAGTCAAGCTAAATATATTAAACATGTTTATAGTGTTTTTCCTGAAAATCGTCTTATTCCTCAAACTGCAATATTGTACAGCCAAAAACCTATATATAGACTTACTAGGTTTTGTATGAAACTATATTCCAGTTTTAAGGAGTAGCTGTACAGGTAGAACCATCAAAGTGCGTTTACCAGAGGTTTTTGCATGAAACTTTATTCCAGTCTTACTGTGTATCTGTACAGGCAAAACCAGCTAAGTGCGCTTATCTGCTTCACACTGTAGCTAACTTCACTCAGTTGCGACTGACGCGCCAATACAACGGTTGAGTTTTGCAATTTGGTCTTTGATTAATTGTTTACCAGCTCAAATTAATGCTAATGTGTGTTCTAAAATGAGTGCTAGGAGCAGAAGACTGGTTAGAATGGCCACGGGGAAGGATGCAGTAAGTACTACAGATTTTAATAAAGAATGTACTAGAACAGTTCTGCAAAGGGAGTAGATACATTTATTTCGGGTATTTGAGTAGGTAGATTAATATAAGGTCAAAAGGTCATAACGCGATCGCTCCGTGCCGTAGTAAACAAGCTCTATAGCTCCATGCCGGCCGGTTGAAAGTGTAAGTTAGTTTACAGTGTCTGAGTCATCATCATCATATCAGCCGAAAGACGTCCACTGCTGGACATAGGCCTCCCCCAAAGAGTGCCACAATGACCGGTCTTGCGCCACCCGTATCCAGCGGACTCCCGCGACCTTTAGGTAGGTTTAGAGGAGGTCATCAGTCCACCTTGTGGGGGGTCTACGGTCTACCCACGCTGCGCCTTCCGGTCCGTGGTCGCCACTCGAGAACCTTTCGGCCCCAACGGGCGTCGGTTTTTCTTTATTGGTTCTACGGCAAGTCGACATCCAACGTGCCTATTTTTCGTGAAAAAGGGGTAGCACTACACTAACCACCCTAGTTCCTGTATGAAACCTATTAGTGTCTTTATATTGTTTACTGCTTCCTGCATTGTGTTCGGATTTCCTATGTGTTTCTTCCTGTATACTTCTACCTGCTTACAGTCTAGTAGAATGTGTCTAGCAGTCTCTTCTGCCCCCATGCCTGCTCTGCACAAGGGACTGTCGGTGATTCCCAAGTTGTAGAGATGTTTGTTTAGTGTGTTGTGTCCTGTTATGATGCCTACTACTTTACGTAGTTGGGTTGGTTTCTGTGTGTTCTCAGTAGTCTGGTTGTGAGTTTGGGATTTTGTTTTAATATTATTTCTTTTGTCTGCCTGCATGTGTCTAGGTCTTCCCAGTGCCTTTGATGCAGGTGTTTTATGTATCGATTTAGTTCATTCTGTATGTATTTTTGTGGCAGGGGCACAATTGGCTCTGGCCCGTATGCCGGTGTTTCTGAGCCTTTTCTGGCTAGTTCATCCGCTGCATCGTTTCCTCTCGAGCCGCTGTGTCCCTTTACCCATTGTCTTTACAATAACCTAACCTAACCTAACCTGAGGTAACTTTTTACCTTGTTCTTGTCTCCGCATACCTCTGCGAGTGTTTGTCTTTGATTTTTCACCTCTTTTGTAACCTTTTTAATGAATGAATAACTATTAATAAAGTGATTAAATTTCAGTTTATTAATTTCAAACACGACCAAATTATTAATTGCAGGCTATTACATGAATCCTTTACTTCTAAAAACTACTTTTTTAGTCATCACACGGTAATCGGTAATATTTAGTGAAAATATTTAGACTTAAGTGAGAATTTCCAATATTTTGTACATGTAAAACCGCTTATACTTGGATCAAATTTTGGTAAAGTCGAAAAAACTCGAAATCTAAGAGGTATTTACTGTTAGTTTGTGGTTTTTAAGTAAATTATATGTAAGTTAAAGCTAAATAGATAGATGTATAGCCATCAAATGCTTTTCTGAAGGATTTATACAAAAGTGTGTTTGTACAGGAAAAACCGATTAAGTACGCGGCTCTTTCGTTTGAATTGTATTTTTAACGTCAATAACATACAGCCTGGATCCTTTGCATGACAATGTAGTAAACTAGATAAAATTACACTTAGGAATATACCAATGCAGTGTAATTTTGTTTATTATTTTATATAGAAAAGAACATCCAAACATTCAAATGGCTTTATCTCAAAACGCGTTTTTTAGACTTAACCGGTATTTGCAGTAATAGGACGATATAAAGGAAGCCTACTATTGTGCTGTTGCTTATTTCGACATCATGAATCCTTAAATCAATATACGGCCGGCAAAGCTTGTGACTCGTCCATAGGCTATGTGTCTATCAGGCAGACCGAATACACGACGGTATACATGACGACCGCTTTAGCTTAGTTGGTAGTGACCCTGCCTGCGAAGCTGGAGGTCCCGGGTTCGATTCCCGGCCGAGGCATTTATTTGTGTGATGAGCACGAATATTTGTTCTTGGGTCTTGGATATCTTCTATGTATTTAAGTATTTATTTATCTATATAAGTATGTATATCGTCGCTTAGTACCCATAGTACAAGCTTTGCTTAGTTTGGGACTAGGTTGATTTGTGTAAGATTGTCCACAAATATTTATTTATTTATTTATATTTATTTACATATATAATACAATACACATACATACTCTTTATTGTACACCTCACATAATATGTAAAGCAGCACAATATAAAAGAAATCAACGATACAGGGAGACAGACATTTGCACCTTAGCTGTATAATAGTAGATTGTTTGACAAGGGGCTAAAGTAAGCCATATTACCACGAGATGGTTATTTTCCCGAATATGGCTTTTAGACCCGAGTTATACACTCTACTTTTCACTTCGATTGCGAGAAAACACATAAACACAAACCACCTTCAATGAATAATTTAACTCTTGGCGGGCGTATGTCTAATTTGACAGCATGTTCTTTTTCTTAGGCCAGTACCATGCCGGTGTGTGGATTTAATGCCTCGCTATGCGTGTTCGCTTAAAAGCCTTATCACACTACCCTATCGGTAGGGTAGTGTGATAAGGCTTTTACGTATTCGCCTCCCTTTCTTTTGCTATATTAAAGAAGGAGATGCAACACGCGCTTTTTTTTTTCTTTTAAGAGACGCAAGTCCTTTGACCATAGACACCGCTTAATCTTTAAAGAACTGAAAAAGGTCTTTCCTGATTGGTCGATTTTAGTACAGCTGTATTCTGGTTGGTTGATATTTTTACCAAATATTTTTTTATCTGTCAAATTACTGTTCTGTGATTGGTGGATTTAATAGGTGAAGTATTTTGATTGGTCAAATTAAAATGTTTAGTGAATCATAAATATGTATACATATTTTCCCTAGGGCTTAAATGTACTACTTTAGCCCCGCTTCACAAGTCTAATATGACACACTTTTCGAGCATGAAAAGTGAAAAATTATAATATAAGACGGTGTAGACTAAGGTGACTTCCTGACTTGTCGATGCGGAGGCGGTACGATATGAGAAAACTGTCAAATGTCAGTGTCAACTATCTGTCAACTCAGTACCACTTTTTCCTGCGCCCCTACATTTAATGCTTCCTGACTGGTGCGGGATGCGCGGAAGCGGGACGATGCGAAGGCAGTACTGGTCCGCTTCTGCGCACGATATTACTACTGCACACTGACAGTATTCCGTCAATCAATCAATCTTTGTGTTTATGGCTCCATCGTATCCCGATGATTCCGCCAACGTCAATGTTAAAAAAACGCACGGTAAAGTATTCCGTCAAGTGGGAATCTTTGCGACGTCAGTAAGTTTACGTCAAAGAAGAAAATGTCACATATCGATCCCGCCTCGCCAAGTCAGGAAGTCGCCTAAGGAAAAGATAAGATGAATAAAGATGATGGGAAAAAGGAAAAAGTAAGATGAATAAATAGGTACTTCGTATTTTCACACGTATTGCAAAAGTAAATATGTTTTCGATATATTCCTACATTTCAGTGGAGTACGGTTTAACGCTATATTTAACACGCAATACATATGGAAATCACCGGGTGGGTTTCTTATTCACACATCAGTTACTTAACGCTATATATAGTTTATATATACAATCATATAAATAAATAGGTACGCTATTTGTTGTCAACTGTCGTTGTTCCATCTAAGACACACATATGCCAATGCTACGTATTACAGTCAGCGTCATATAGTTTGGTACGTAAGGTTTAGCTGTAAGTGCTAATGGTCAACAATAATAAACAAATAATAGTTTGTAGCAGCCAAAGTGGCCAAATAGTACGGTACACCGTACAAAATATATATGGTGTACCGAAGTATTTGGCCACTTTGGCTGCTACATACTATATGACGCTGACTGTACCTACAGGAAGACTACCCTCTAGAACGCACTTTATGATGCATATTTGACGTTTAACACATTATATGAATTACTTAAGCTCTCTATTACGGAAGGTCATTTGTATTCCACTTTGAATAAGAAACAATTGGAGGAAAGATCATACCTCAGATTCGGTTGAAGCCGCTCAACCAATCTCAATGGAGCACAAGCTCTTAGAGTATTCCTAACTGCCTGCGTGGTCGTATCGGAGGTTTCACCTAGATTTTCCCCAGACCCCTCTCCAACCGCGTAATCCTACCGCTTTATTGGGACCGGCATAGAAAGTCACAGTCAGGTTAAAAAAATAGACGAAAGCATAATCATTTATGTCATTCATTTCTCTCCCGATTACAATTAACACACGATTGTTTTCACAGTGATTTTACGAAAACACGGCACATTGCAAAAGGTGACCGCTTGACCTAAATGTCACCTCGATATACTTGTCTGTGGGGTCTACACGTTAATCAGACCACCTTGGATAGAACCTGCCCTTCGTTTTTTATTTGACTTGTAAATAATCCTCGTAACAGTTTCATTGTTTTAAATACCTAGGTAAACTTATTACTAAATACATAGGGTTTACACCGTCGTATTTAGCTTACTCTTGTATATGCCGTACTAACTTTTTTTTATACAACGACCACAGAATAGTATAATAGTTTTACATACAGAACGGACACGAACCCCCCCCCCGCACCGAGGTCAGTTACCTCGTCCCTGACAGGCCAGGATGACAAGCCGGGCTACGATCAGGTTACCATCGCGGCTCGCGATTCGCCCATGCTACGCGCTACGCACTCGCGCAAACAATTGACGCGTGTACCGACAGCGCACGCACATATCTTACCCACAGCCCTTGCTTTTCTTCACGTGTCACCCCCGTGCAACTACGGTGGCAAACAAGCGACGGTCCACCTAACTTTAACCCCTTTGAAATTGGCGTTAAAATTCGGTTTTCCGATTTTTACAAATTTATTTTTTTATATTAATGTACAGTGGGCCAACGAAAATGTTGAGCACTTTAGTACTTTGTCAAATTAAAGAGGTTTCAAATTTTATGACGTTTCAGTCTAAATATTTCTTAGATTTCGATCCTCGAAGTAACTCAGCTGGTTTTAGAGGCTCTTACAAATATCGTGCTTCAAAGATATGGAATAATTTGCCACCACCTTTAAGAAACAAAATCGGCTGCCAGTCATTTAAAATAAAATTTAAGCAAGTATTGCATGAGAGGCAGAGGCGCGATTTTGAAACAGCCTTTAAATAATATAAATTACCTACATAGAAACACACACACACACACACACACACACACACACACACACACACATACACACACACACACACACACACACACACACACACACACACACACACACACACACACACACACACACACACACACAATTCAGTAATGAGATATTATTGTAATTAGATATTATTAGTTAAATATTAATATTATTTTGGTTATTGCTACCCTCATCCAACACTCTTTCTTCTCGGCAAACACCCTGGCCCGAGTCCAGGGGCACATTGAAAATCAGCGCTGGTGGCACATTTACGGGCCACCAGCAATCGCTGAATGTGCTCCTTTTGCCTTCGCTTTTTAATTTTTAGTTATTATACATTAGTTACATTCTGTTTAATTGTTTATTAATGGTCTGGTTTTTCACATTGTCATGAATTGTGTAATTGTATTTTTGTTCTTTGTTTGGCAATAAATTCTTTCTTATCTTATCTAATCTTATCTTATGTGACAAGTATGCTCAACATTTTCATGAGCTGACTGTACCTACTCTACATATATTATGTTCGCAGTCATAGGGAACTCCATTACTGGTATCACACTCGTTCCCTATACTTTAGACTCATTTAGTTTTTTAGAGTTTCACAGGAAAAATCACTGCATATGTAGATGTTAAGTATTGAATATGGAAACTGAAAAACTCCAAACAAATACACAAAAGTTACCATTTCTTTTGTCTTTCAAGATTCCTTTAGAATAGGAATATATTTCACAAACAACTCAATTGGCTGGTAAAATTATGGAGCTCACCTCAATCTCTGAGAAATTGTGGGCAAAATAAGAATTACCTAGCCGAAATCAAAGGTGAAAATGCCTTTGAGTAATTTAACCACGTCAACCTAGAATCAAAAAGCCTTAACTACCACACAAAGTAAAACAACCTATTATCATTGTGACTAAAGGTTTTTTTTAAATCAGGATAAAGGCAACGTGTTCTGAAATACCTTGTTCTCAGCGAGACTCAGGGGACGAAGTCACTGTTTCACGAAAGTGCTTTTCTGACGTGTTTTTATAATGAAAAGGTACCATGTCATATTTTAGATAAAAATTATTATAATCCAAGTTTTTTTATACAATGACAGTGGCAAACAAGATTACGGTCCACCTGATGGTGATTGCTTTTGCGCGTGATCACGTTCACACGGCCTTTGTTTGAGCCATATAGCCCGTAATGGGCCATAAATAACTCGTTCATTCTTAATTCATATCGCGAAATAGCTTCAGGTACGACCCGTACAAAGCTAGGGCAAAAAGTCTTATCCTCTTATAAGTTACGTAGGGAATAACGACTTTTTTAGTTAGCTACGTAACACACGGCAGGTTTCGGTTTACAATAATGTCGTAATAAATCATACTGTCGTGCATGATTTCACGCCCTAACCATGTGCACAGAATATTCATTATTTAGTAGGTGGCATATTAAGTATAATAATATTATAACATACTTTATCCTATTGAAATATAGAAACATTGAAATATAATAAACAGGTCACTCACGTCTTTAACGTCGAATATCGCTCGTCATGTTTCGTACCAATATGTGGTCCTTAATCATGAGGTGTTATCGCAACGATACTTTATCCTTATAATTAGGTAACAGATTAATTCTTATTCCTTGTCACAGGTTGGCCATTCAATTTGACTTAAATAGACATTATGGAAAACTGCACACAATGTCTACGTCAACGAGGAACACTGTACGAATATGAATAACGAAAACTATTTAGTGTTTACTTTTAGAAAATCATTTGGACACTCGCCTTCAAATGCATCTATAAATAAAATATAATGCTAAAATTCACTGCAGGGCCTTCAAAATAGAATAGACGTGTTTATTCAGATGTTTTGAACATTTTTCGCGCCGATGTACCTATCTGTATACCTACTATCTGTAGGTATTTTATTCTCTTTTTACTCTATTAGTCATAAAAATGACGAGTATATATGTCTAACATCAATGTATAGGTAAACTAATTATCATTTGGAATTCATGGCACACATTAAACTTAATAAAGAAAGCAATAAATCATACCTATAATTATATTTATTGAAATTAATGAACAAGCATCTATAACACAAGCGACTAGAATTTAGTAGAATAAATTATCAACAATCAACTCCGCACAAAATAACGAAGTATAATGAACCCGGGAATAGAGAAATGGTTTGGTGATTCACTTTACTTTTGACGACAATTTTTCTTTGTTTCTTGTGGTTCCTAGCATATACAGGTTCTACTTAGGTTTTAGGTTCTATTTTAATGTAATGTGGTTTAGTAGTTAGTAACAAGCTGCACAAACTCGTCACGTTATGATATTATATAAATCCTCGTATATTTTCTAGTAGGTACGTTTAATACATTCAGCGCCGAGCACACGATAATATATCGTGTTCTCCGTTCGTAGATAGTTTTCGCTACAAATGAGAATAACCATGTTATCCGCTACGAGCGTAACGCGTAGCACTCGACGGAAATGAATGTGTTATAACACATTCCCTGCCATCAACGGCATCAACCCGCCTAGCGAGCGCTCTGCTCGTTGACGCGTGGGCGATTCCATGGTTTTTCTCATTTGTACTGTAAACTGTCTACTTACAGGAACTCATTCATAAAGAAACTACCATTACCTCATTCTGCAAACTCATCACCACCATAGTCAATTCAACAACCTAAAAAAGTTCAATGGTACATAGTTCATTCCACTCATCACACATCTCATCGACGCCCAGAATCACAAAATTACTTAAGAAATAATCATTTATCAGGTTTATTTCGAATTTAGCCGCCCGTACCCTTCACGGGGACTAAATTCAGACAAATACAGCATTTAAAAAAAAACTAACGGAGAACACGATATTGTGTGCTCAGCGTATGTGTAGAGTAAATTGCGTAGCGCTAGGATTCCGCTTATGTGTAGAGTAAATTGCGTCGCGCTACGATTCCGCGTATGTGTCTATATGTGAGTATATGTCACAGCCAAAGGGCATACAATAAAAATGCGCATACTTACTTTACTTTGAAATCACATGAAGAAACAATAAGAATTGAGTTTCAGATAAGAGTTTCTCATTAAGAGCTGAAACATGATTTCATAATAAAATTGTCTTGATACAAGCGTCCCCTTAATAGCGATCTATTGAAATAACCTGTCTATAGATGTTTATAACTCTAGGATTGTCTATCCTTGCCCTTTACTGGCGAGTAAAAAGGTTTCTTGAAGGTTCTTGAGGATTCATGGTATTTAACACTTTCGCTACCAAGCTTTTCGTATCGCTGCGCAATTTCCTCTACATACCGGGCTACGAGCAGAGCGCCCGCTAGGCGGGTTCCTGGCAGTGAATGTGTTAAACATTATATAGACAGTGCCATCCAGGACGACGCGCCCCTCCACAGCGAATCTCATACTAATCTATTCGTTGTAGTGGGGCAGATTGCTAGAACAAATGCTCGTAAATGTGGACACGATGGACAAAAGCACCAAATTTTTCCCAGGGTCTAATTAAGTCCATAGCTTTATGTTTTTGATAGGAACCAGCTCCTTCGTCGGCCATCTTTAATTTTATAGGGGTGGAAAATTTGTATGGAGAAAAAATATATTTTTAAGATAGGAACTTGGAAATTCGCTAATAGACTAAGCATTTAAATGGAAGAAAACAATTTTCAGCATTTATCAAAATTTTCTCTTTAAAGGGGTTGAAAATTTGCACAAGTATTTTTTTTTCTAAGCTAGAAACTTGAAACTTGGTTTATAGACTTATCATTCAATTATAAGATAACTACTTTCAGTATTTTCAGTGTTTTTTTTTAAATTTTTGCTCCTCAAATTAACTTTCAACACTCTTTTCAACTTCAGAGGGCGAAATTTGAAAAACGCTGAAATATATTTTCTTGTTATTTAATGATAGGTAAAAAATGTTATTTGTACAAACTTTCAACCCCTTTTTCACCCCTTTATAGGGCAAATTTTGATAAACGCTGAAAACAGTTTTCTTCCATTTAAATGTTTAATCTATTAGCGAATTTCCAAGTTTCTATCTTTAAAATATTTTTTTCTGTATACAAACTTTCCACCCCTATAAAATTAAAGATGGCCGACGGAGGAGCTGGTTCCTATCAAAAACATAAAGCTATGGACTTAACTAGACCCAGGAGAAAATTAGGTCCTTTTGTCCAGCGTGTCCACATTATCACGTGAAACTGCCTCACTGGGCTTTGGAGGGGCGCATCTTCGTGAATTCGCCGAAATTCAATTCGATTTATACCTTAACTTTGGGTATTAAGGTTGAAATTTTAACTACACGATTGTGGTCGCTGAATCGTACTATGCCTGGAAAAGGGTTAACACACTGTGTCACGGTGTGCGACGCAATGGGTACCTAGTATATCGTATCTACATATGTATATCACGCAGTTTCAAGACTGAATACTCGCCTAATAAAATTGCCCTCGAATCTCGTTCGTCTCAGTAATTTAATTTGACACATCTCAAAATGGTAGAGCAAATAAGTAATAAAACGTGGCTCAAATTAGGTAATTTACTTCGTGTAACATGAATACCATATTATAAGGTAGTTATAAGGTATAAACCTTATAACTACCTTACCTTATATTATATCCCATCAAAAACATTACATGTAAAAAGACGCAAGTCTCGCAACACAGTTCTTCTACAACAAAAAATTATGATATTTAATGTTAAACCAAGTCGGTTATATTTTAGTCAATAGTACCGGAGGAGTGTCCACAGAACAAGATTTCCACCGACTTGCATCGGAATTAATTTATGTTTTTAAATATATAAAATGGCTTGGCCTAAAAGGGTTTTGTAATCGCATGTATTTTGTATAGGATTACAAACTTACTTATGCAGTTTGTATATCTCAGATAAGTAACAGAGATTGCAATATTTTTTGATTTTCTAACAAATAATGAGCTAAAAGCTACTTATGTTTAAAATTTGAAGCTTGTGGGTATGCTAGAAGTAACTTAGACTTTTGATGATCTGTCAGGGTATGTCAGTGACAAAACTAAGGAACTTTGACAATAGCTTGGGCAATAGTTCTTAATATAAAAGTTCAAATTGAATGTTATTGACAATATATATCTAACCCATATCATGCCCAACATGTTACCGAAAATTCAGGGTTCTAGCTTTAGCTAGGACAAAATTACAGGACGTTGAAAATGGCCTGAATGGCTTCGAGAAAAGGATGGTACGGCCGTGCACCTTTTTGCTCGACTTGGCGGGGGCACTACCGTGCCCCCAGATAGCTAGGGGTAGTAGTATCATTATTCCGATGATCGGATTAATGAGACTGTGTGATGACTACTGATACTAGGGGAACATTCTGCCACACTGACTTACATAATTCATCAAGTCATCAGCGGTACAGTTTGTTTACCCACGTAGGATTTTGCTCATAGCCGCGTTGTGGCCGCGTTGGTGAACGCACGTGCTCGGCGCTACGACGAGCAGAATCCACTACCGAACAAAACCAGTTGCCTAAAAACCAGTTGCCAGTTGAACAAAGTCTTTGAACAAGTATTGATGTGCGAAATCATTATAAATTTGATGGAAAGCCTTTTTTAAAGAAGAAAAAGAAGTTTACCCACGTAGGTAACCAACCGACTGTTTGATTCTGTACCCTTACCATGAGTTTGCAATGTTTGCATTACCGTACTCGTTAGCGACTGCGTAAATTCATGGTAAGGGTACTGTTGTGTAACAGGATTCCAGTTAACGCTAGTAGGATTAATTTCGTTACATCAATCCCTTGTTTACGAAACGAAGTGATTGTAATGATCGCCATAACGTCCTTGAGAGGGATACGGGATTGTTTTCTCCTCCTCGAGCAAAAAGGTATCTTTTATTATAATAAACGATGACGGTGGCAAACAATCTTACGGCCTGCCTGATGTTAAGAAGATTACCGTAGCCTATGGACACTAAGTGCCAGTTGCACCAACGTACGAACACAGACCGGTCATCGGCAAATATGGCGCCGGCAGCTGTCATCCCATAGAAACTTGTCAAACTTTCCATACAATCAGATTTGACGAACACCGCTTACGATTACAGACGGTTTGGTGCAACCCAGCCTAAGTGTCTCAATAACAAATACAAGCCCGTTGCCGACCCTTTATAGACTGGGGGATTTTTTGTCTTGAAATGAAAGCTAGAGACATAAGTATGGCAGGTCCCTCACTCTCTAAAATTTCCTTTCCCATCTTTGTACCAGAAAAGTAGGCTGGAAGAGGTTGCTAATGCTTTAAATACACTGGCGGTCAAAAATTTCGGATCACCCTAATTTAAATAGCCTCAATAGGTTTTGTGAAATATTCTACACTAGTTTTATTTACATAATATACTGTTCTTCATATTGCCCAACTGTATTAGGAATTTCCGGGATCCTATCATAAAAATATCAATGTCCAAAAATGACGATTTTCGCGATATCTCGCTCCGGTAACGTTGTTTTTTTCATGGATTTTTACAAGTCCGATTTAAACCTTACTTTTTTTGGCTGTTACTTTTGCAGTATAGATGTAATATTAAAAATACATGATTAAAAAAACTTACAACCTCGCAGTATTTTAGGAAATATGATGGTTTTTTACCGACCCGTATTCTTTGTCGGCGCGAGTGTAATAATAAATATTAGTAAAAAAAAATACACTTTGTAAAGCATTGAATTATCTGTGAACATTTGAAAATTATAGCTCCAACAGTTAGTTTTTAAGGGTGGCCCCCATGCAGCTAAAGGGGAGCGCGAGCAGCGTACGGGGACTTTTGATATGTTTACCTCCTAACTAGTCTAAATAAAGTGACCAAGTCAAAAATTGTGTTCCAAGCATTACCCTCTATACTTTTAAAATGACTGGCTTTGTATTACGCTACAGCTATTGCTCTTTTCCTCAGATCCTTTTAGCGGGACCCGTAATCAAATTATAATACATTTACCAACCCATTTCAATTTCAATTGTGCCTTCGCATCACAAAGCGTCCACAACTAATGAAAGTGATGGAAACAATAATCGAGCAAAATGGAGTTCCTGTTCCAGAAAGTAGCTCTATACACTTGCGTCATTTTGATACTGACGTTAGATCGCATTATGGAAGATTCTCAGTAAAAAAGCGTGACGCTAGAAAGGTCGCTTGTAACACTAAAATATGACTATTCGTGTACGTTAACACGTTCACTGCGATATCGGGTCGAAAAGACCGATTCTACTATGGTTAACTATAGATTGAAGTTAACTCCCGCAGTTATTTATGGCCGTTGCTGAGAAACTTTATTTTAAAAACCGGCCAAGTGCGTGTCGGGCCACGCGCAAGGTAGGGTTCCGTAGTCATCCACCCGTTACATTATGTGGACTAAAAAGTTCGTAAACTTATATTTACTATGTTTTTGACAGAATTAACAAAATTATCTAAGGTATCAATGGAAAATGTTCTAAAGTTTGCTTTTGCAAAGTACATTTCTGAAGTTCGACTATTACTCATTAACTAGTAATGTCTACTTAGCTGTAATAGTTTTCCTTTTAAATTCATCGTATATCCTACTACCATGATTTTTTTCACATGCCTAGGTGCCACCGTTTAGCTGGCAGGGGGGGGGGACACTTGACCATAACGAAAATTATCACTTCAAAGCTTAATATCACGCCAACCGATTCTTGAATCAAAAAATACTCCTAGAAACCTTATAATATTTTTAAAAGAGCTATCCAACGATATCCCACACGATGGGGTTTGGAAGAAAAAAAAATTGCACCACCACATTACATGTAGGGGAGGTACCCTAAAAAAAATTTTTTTTCAAGATTTTATTCTACCGTTTTGTCGGCGTTAACAATATCTATACTCATGCCAAATTACAGATTTCTAGTACTAACGGTTACTGAGAAAAACCGGGGTCGGACGGACGGACGGACGGACGGACATGGCGAAACTATAAGGGTTCCTTGTTTACTACGGAACCCTAAAAAGGCGAAGTTGCTACGGTTGATTTTACTTATATTAGATATTTACCCAACCTATTTAATATTCACTTTCAAATTGAACTATCAATCAATCAATTTAAACTTTTATTTATAGATTATCTCATATATAAGTAACATCAACTGTAGTAGCATCTTCTCTTTGTAATTTTTTTCAATTAACTTGCAATGTATTTATGTTGATTTACGTAAATCTTGCTAGTCTTTGAGAAATTTTGTTAATTTTGGCAATAATAGCTACTTACCACTTAATACAAAACTTAATAACAGGTAGTAAAAAAAAGTTTTTTCATGCCAACGAAAGCTTCACTTCATGGACAACGATTTACATTTTTAATTCAGTACTTCTCATAATGAACAGATTGAAGCTTTTAAAGGTAATGCAATAAAGGTTCAAAAGGGTTAGAAGAGGACGAAAAGGTTTGATTAAATGAAACCCCGAAAAAGCGGTGGAGTGAAAGTGCTCTAATTATCAAAACCCTTTAATTATTTTACGTCACACCTAGCAATAAAGTGTCAATTATATAATTATATAACGGTCGCTTCGCTTTCGGAAAATCCTACTTCCACACGGGCGCTCCTTAAGGTTGTCGCACACATAAAGGCTCGGCACCCGATCGGCGCCGCTCCAGCTCGCGCCGGTCAGTATTCTTTGTTAGTAACTTCATACTACAACGCACACTCCGTAACGGCATCGCCCCAGCTCGTGACCACCTATCGGTGGATGGACAGCTCTCCATCGCAGGGTGAACGCTGCGCTTGCAACTCGCTACCGGCGAAAGGAGCTTGCGGGATCGCCGCTCTTACGGTACGCGATCGAAATGGCCTATCAAACGTAAAAAAACTTGTCAACCAACACCTCGCATCGCCTCAACACCTCGCGGCGAGCGCGACGCTGCTGGGGTAATGCTGTTCCATGCTTGCGTTGGGTTGACGCCTGGTTGACGAAGAGCTGGCGAGTTGAGGCGGCGCCGGTCGCGTACCGAGCCTTTATGTCTGCTACAACCTTTACACTATACGGGCGGTACTTACCCGGCTTCAGCGTCAAATACTGGTGATCAGAGAAGTTGTCTGTTTTATCGCCTCTGGGTAATTAATGTACTAGGTACTATTACATTACTTACTTAAGTTGACTATCAATAGTGTTGTGCTTGTGCTTACCCGCTATTTGTTGTGTGTATGACATATAAAAGTCACATTGGTATGCGATATATTAAGCCAGATAAATTGCCGGTAAGACATGCGAATATTACGTGGAACGGGGGAACGGGAGCAACAAATCTCCGTCGTCAACGGATAAAAAAGCTTGTCTTGTTCATTTCTCCCTACATTTAATTCCACGTTGACTTTGGTGAGGGCAATATGCACAGCAATAAAGCTCGGTCGTCACTCGCAGAGACATTACACAATAATAAAAGGAGGAGACAATCGTTGTCAATATAGTCTCGAAATCCCGACGAAGCGCACGTCAGCATGTTGTCTTTAAAACTTAGGCGACTTCCTGATTTGTCGGTGCGAAGGCAGTACGATATGAGAAAAGTGTCAAATGTCAGTGTCAGCTGTCAGTCGACTCGGTACCATTTTTTACTGCGCCCCTACATTTAAATGAGTGCTTCCTGACTGGCGCGGGATGCGTGGTAGCGGGACGATGCGAAGGCGGTACTGCTCCGTTTCTGCGCATGATATTACTACTGCCCAAACGTAATACTGACAGTATTATGTCAAGTGAGTATCTTTGCGACGTCAGTAAGTTTACGTCAAAGAAGAAAATGTCACATATCGATCCCACCCCGCCAAGTCAGGAAGTCGCCTTACAGGAATTTGTGTTTCGTGTCACTTGATTATGTAATCCGCACTAATATTATAAATGCGAAAGTACCTATGTCTGTATGTCTGTTACCTCTTCACGAACCGTTGAACCGATATCTAGGTAAATGAAATTTGGTATAGCGATAGTTTGAGTCCCGGGAAAGGTCATAGGATACTTTTTATCCCGGAAATTTAAAAAAAAACATTAAGGGGTGGAAGTTTGTACAGTAATGCGATAACTAGGTAGGCGCCTGAAATAAAATAATAGCAATGAAATTCTAACGGGATGAACGAGTTCTGCACGGACATAGTAGTGGGCAAAAGCTTTGTTCCAATACTGTACATTACATATATCTTAAACCATATTTCAATATACCTTTGTCATCATACTTATGTATTTTGTGAACGTATATGTATACGAGGACTTGTTCTCAAGGTTGAGAGCAATACAATACACGGTTACGTGTAGTTTATAGTTGTGCTTTATACACATTCACGTCAGTCAACTAACAAAAACCCTGGAAGTTAATTTTGGTTAGAGTTTGGTTACCAACTTTCCTTGTTATACTAAACTAGGTTAGCTTTGCCAAGTTTAATTGAAACATATTTCTAAAAAGATAAGTTTTCACTTGAAAGTATAATAAGTAGGTATAAAAAATGCGGCTCCCCCTTTGGTAAATGACCGCCATTTTGAATTCCCGTCGATGAAATTTTCATTTCGTCGGATGAAATCCTTTATATTTGTTCCTAGTATCACTGGAGGAAAATGGATTGATTTCTGCATACGATGCAGTTTGATTTTCCTAAGCCTTTTGACTAACAGTGTTTTAACAAAAAACGCAATATTGAACACCATTTTTCTCATGAACTATTAGATATATCGAGAAAATGATAATAACCAAAGTTATAGGTAAATTTATGCAAAACATAATTCTCATACAAAGTTTTTGTGTAGCACGAAGCATTTTTGAGTTCTAAAAAAAAAAAAAAAAAAAATGGAAATTAAAATAGCCGCCATTTTGAATTATTTGCGTGGAAAGTTTGGCCTCGCTCAGTATAAGTTACAAGTAGCCTAAGGAACAGTTTCCATCGTGAGGCCAAACTTTATCATGACTTGTAACTCCCAATGTCCATTTATATGGGGATTCACACCTACTAGTATGTTTGAATTGAAACAAAACAAACTTTGTAATTACTATGGTGCTGGTGGTTTTAAGGCATGTCCTTGGAAAAAACTATCATAATCGTTTTCAGATCAGAATCAGACCAAAATTTTGTCTCTGTCCCAAACACGTCCCAAATTATCCATTACCGGTTAGTTAACCGAACGTACCTATGGCATTCTGTACATAGGTGTGTCGGTCGGGTGTGCGGACGGCCCGATTCCGCCACGTGGAGATATATCGATTTTCTAGAATGCGAACTCAGCAGAGTGCACAGTTTTACTGGGTCAAGAATAGAGAAGGGTTCCGTGTAGACCCATGGAGAGACTTTTAAGTCAGTCGCATTAGAGTCTGGACCTAGTGGGGGATGCTACATTTGTATAAGATAAGTAACTAGTAGCATTTTTGTAAAATTTATAAATCTTCTGAGGTGAAGCGAAAGTAAGCACAACAGCAATTTTAAACACAGGTCACTTAGCATAATACTTTTCTTAAAATGAGAAAAATCGTAGCTTTAAGGAAATAGTTTTGAAAAAATAAAAACAATGCCTTGACGGTTTTCCTTTTAATAAACATCTAGGTAACGCAGAGGTAACGTTACCGTATCGGTATATAAGTTGTCCAAAGATTATGTAGGATAGGTACAGAGTTTTAAACTGTTTTGTCAGTTTGGCTAGGAAAATTGTTAATGCCAATATGACCTTTTTAAAAAAAAGGTAGGTACAGTCGATGTCATATAAGTTACTAAATATAAAATTATTTCATGCCGATTTTCGCCAGTTGGCGACTTTTGTACCTGCATATAACAGTCCGAGTAGTATAACTGCCTCTATCCGTTTAGTGCGAAAATTTACATATATACTGCCGTAAGGCAAAACGATTTTTTGTCCGCTTTGTCCTTACGATGTAAACAAAATTGTAGAACAAAACGGACTTATTCGCGCGGGGAAGTCGACCACCACAGCATCGATTGAGCTAACATTAGGGAACGAAAGAGACATTTTGACGGCCATATATTCGCATTAACGCAGTATCAGTGTACAGTTTCAACTTTCAACTTTGTCATGTCATAACCAAGTTTTCCGCGTGAGATGGTTCCATTCCATTTGTCACATTTCGGAAAATTGGAAAGTCCACTGCTGAAACGAGTTCAGTAAACAAATAAATCAGATGGAATGCGGCAGTTTGCACCGGTAAATCAAGTTTACAAACTCATTTATTCATTCAGTTTGCAGTTTTGAGTACACTTTGAATTAATTCACAATTTCAGCTTGGGACGATCAAATTAAGTTACCAGTTCTTTTGAATATACCAGAACTTTACGAGTTGTTTACGTACTGTGGCTCAAGCCTACCTCTATGTCCTTTCTAAGTGTTTTTAGCAAGGGACGCTCAATCCTTCCTTGATGTCTTTGTTAATGTGTTTTTTTCTTTTTACTTATGATGTGCTACCTGAATAAATGTGATTCTATTCTATTTATTATATTTCGCGAGGTTTTTTGTGCCAGATACATATACTGTTTATTTGCGAAGTCTCGCCCCATCCCTTAATTATGTGAATTAGTTTGACGAAATTGGAGATGAAGGCTAATTTATAAACTTGATATTTGCACCGTAGTATTCTATTTAGAATATTTTCTACCTTTTATTAAAATATTATAGTTTATTGAATATGTCTGCGAGAGATGTTAAACGCATTTAGTATCCAATATCGACGCTAAGTATCAGTGGAGGAGGCATATAACGGTTAAGTGGATTTCAAGACTCAGGGTTAAGATCTAATGCAAAGAAAGGATTGTGGATACAAGGGCTTTGAAGTGAATAGTAGTGAGATTTGCCATTCAGTTCCGTTCAGCCGTCGAAATCAAGGCGCGAAATATAGTTTGACTGAATCTATGTTTAGGTATTATAATTTATATATCGAAGGGCTCTCCGTCATAGTTACAAAAGCCTTTTGTGCCTAAATATTATGAACGTCAAATTTAGGTTTTACGGTTAATTAAGGGTTAAACTAAGCATTACGGCAACTGAGAGCTGTGAAGTCTGAGAAATAAACCTCGTACGGGATGTTTTTATATAAAACTTATCTCAATAAATAGTAGCGAACCGAGATTGTTGAGTCTCTTGCCATTGTTCGTAATTTAGGTCTTTTTTTTATTATTTATTTAACTATTTATTAATTTATTTCTGGCGGTAATGAATGACCGATGTTACCCGCTGTATACGAATCTTTGTTATGTCACAATTTCACTTGAGATGACAAAATAAAGATATCTTCGTCATCCTTTCGGATCTTTAGATGTTTGTGACCCCTCGAAGGGATGAAAATTGGGAATGGAAGTTTACGCGCACGAAATTGACGGCAAAAGCTAGAATAACCGTTTAGCCGACTGCTATTCGATTTTGTTTCAGATTTACCGAATTGTCTGTGAATTAACCAATTATATTCCGAATCATCCGAATGACGACGACAACGAGTAGCCTTATAACAAATTGATTAAAAAATTGAGATTTTCGCTAGCGGACGCATCCGCTTAACAAACATATTAAATAATCGCTAGGGTCCTAGATCTGTAATTAGTCGCCTTCTGTAATCTCGGCATCCCCGGCTATATCCGAACGTCAAATAAACTCCATATATCGGAATTAGATTTCGGAAGAAATGGAGCACTAAGGCGCTCTAACATAAATCACAAGTTATTTTGTGTTTATTTCAAACACGAAATGACAATAATATTATAGTTCTGCGTTTTCATGCCGATTCCAAGGTCTCATACTGACTGCAGTTGCACTGAAGTCCTCCTCGCACCTCGCCATTTGTAGCGTTTTCTAAACTATTCGTTTCTTTTTCATTAATTCTCGAAGAAAAAGACGGGTAGTTTGTCCAATCTCCTGCGTGAAGTATCGCGCGCTGTCATGTGCTAGCCGTGCTGGGTTCCAAATATACTACTAAATAGGTATTGTCGCATCTTAGCCAAGTTGCATAGTCTGTATTGTATTGCCGAAGGATTTTAGTTATGTTATTGCTTTACTGTATTTTCTACAACATAACCATAGTAAAGCCATTATTAGAACCCTTAGGCCAAATAACCAAGCCTAGATTCTTTTATTATAGCTCTTATATAAAAGGCACTAACCTTAAGAGCTATACCGAATCAGAGCCCCAAAATGTTAGCTAAATATTTGCCCCTTTCCATTCGCGTGAGTATCGTTCATGATATTGTACACCCTTGCCAGTGGTAAAATATAGCGTGAAAATGGTTTATTCAGAGTAGAATTTTGATTGCTACAATATATCTTCTTTGGCGTACTCGAAGAGAGGCCTATGCTCAGTAGTGGGCGATTACAGGCTGAAAATGATGATGATGACAAATGACAATATATTTTAGAAACGCGCATCTTGGTTCCTCGATTCGTAGTATTCGTACTTTCAACGCCCAAGGGGTGTCGGATGGCTACCGGGCTAAATTAACTTAGATTTACTTGTACGCATCTGTGCCAAGTGAATTCATCCGATACCAAAATGTGCACCTCCCATACGAGTACATTGGGAGACACTACTTCCCGTACTAATAGTGAATAGGCTCTTACTAAACTAACGAGCTACATTTCAGTCCTTGTCGTCGCTTTTCATCAGGTGAGATTAAGGCCAATCGCTGTTCAGTCATTATCCCAAAATACGCTCGACCCGGATTCAGTTTCTGATTGGTATGTGTACCTAGTTACTTAGAAAACTAGGGTGATACCACCAATTATGGACACTTCAACCCTTGTTCAAAGGTCATACGGTTTTAAATTGATTGTTCTATAAAAAATGAATGACTCTTATTTTCTTTTACATAAGAGTTAATGTACATAAATATTTTGTGGACAATCTTACACAAATCAACCTAGTCCCAAACTAAGCAAGGCTTGTACTATGGGTACTAAGCGACGATATACATACTTATATATATAAATAAATACTTAAATACATAGAAGACATCCAAGACCCAAGAACAAATATTCGTGCTCATCACACAAATAAATGCCCCGGCCGGGATTCGAACCCGGGACCTCCAGCTTCGTAGGCAGGGTCACTACCAACTAAGCTAAAGCGGTCGTCAAACATAATTGGGCCTTGTCCATGACTGGTGGTGTCACCCTACATGGTACTTACATGATAGTCCATATAGTGGTAGCCGTACAGGCCCAATTTCAAAGAAAAACCGCAAATCGATGTACAGTTTAGCCATTTGGCACACGCATACTAGAGGTCAAAACAAAATTTTTGACCCGCAGTTCCTAAAAAAATTTCCCTTAGGGGGGGAGAGCCGAGACATTCTTTTTTTTGTATGAAAAAAACAAATTTTTTTTTCAGAAATCTATCGTGTGTAGTATCATATGAAAGAGCTTTTTGAGGCGATTCTGAAAATATACCACATCATTACATTTCAGCTATTTTTTTTTAAATTAAATCAAAAATAATTTTCGAAACATACCAAGTTTGAGGTCCTCCAGACACGATACGGCTGATTTTTATTTTGTACAATATACCACAAATGCAAAACCTTTAGTGCAGATACGTTACATATTAATCATAAAATGATACGTAGTATCCATATATCCAACGGGAAATACCTCTTTAACCCTTTACCCCCCCACCACCCACCCACCACCTACCCACTATACCAACTGATGACAAGGTGCAGTTAAAGGGTTAAAGAGGTATTTTCCGTTGGATATATGGATACTACGTATCATTTTATGATTAATATGTAACGTATCTGCACTAAAGTTCCATAAATCACGTAAAATTGGTATTAAAGTAGAACCGTGTCACTTAGTAATATTGAAAAATTAAAAAAAAAATACTTACCGAAAATCATTTCGAAATTGCTTTTTTGAGGTTAGATATGAGGATATTAAGTATCATTTGTGGTATATTGTACAAAATAAAAATCAGCCGTATCGTGTCTGGAGGACCTCAAACTTGGTATGTTTCTAAAATTATTTTTGATTTAATTTAAAAAAAATAGCTGAAATGTAATGATGTGGTATATTTTCAGAATCGCCTCAAAAAGCTCTTTCATATGATACTACACACGATAGGTTTCTGAAAAAAAAATTGATTTTTTCATACAAAAAAAAGAATGTTTCGGCTCTCCCCCCCTAAGGGAAATTTTTTTAAGAACTGCGGGTCAAAAATTTTGTTTTGACCTCTAGTATGCGTGTGCCAAACGGCTAAACTGTACATCGATTTGCGGTTTTTTTAATCGTACGGCTACCACTAATAGCTATGAACATGAATCAATTTGTAAGAAAATTCGGTACAATATGTTTTGATTTTCACTGCTTTTGAGTTTTGACTATGGGTGCCAGTAACTATTCGCAATTTAAACAGCAATGGAATTCATATCTCATGACGAAATACCACCCAACAGAACCAGTCCCACCTATCAAATAACCTACAATCTAAGAAACCAGTTCAGTAACAAAGTGGAGAAAACTTCCTCACATGACTTAGGTCATGTGACGCCGCTATCCCTGACACCGCCAGGTTCAATGACCTGGGTATTAGTTATTCATTAATGGTACTTATTAACAACCAATACTTTGTTTGATGTTCTTTGTGCGAATACAAAGCGTTCCCACGATCAAACAAAAAGTTTTCTTTATGCTGCCTTGATGCCAATATTTACTAGGTACCTATATTTATTTATAATTTGTTGTAAATGTTTGCTACAGAGATTTGTCATGGATTCTTGATTCGATCAATTATTTGTGTAATTGTTTATACCTTCAATATTAAGTTGGGTCGTACGAGTTAAGGTCTAAGAATTTGTGATATTCCAATCAAGACTGACATTGAGTTTTTAGAAGATATGATAAAATGTCCGCCGTCAATATTACCAATGTTAATATATCTATCGCTTTATTCCTAATAAAATGAAATTAGGTAAGAAATTACTTTTTTGCTACACCCTTCCTGGGTCCATTGTATCTGCGTTTTAAATACATGATTGCAATAAAGAACAAGTCGCATAACGATAGACATCAATATGTCGAGTCTAATTGACCTCCAGGTAGTCAGGCCAATAAACCACGGTTGTAAGACCTTCCCCTAATCCGTGCTGGCTTGATGCACTTTATTAACGAACAACCCGACAGCCGGTTGAGTCGGTGGCTACACTTTTTAAAGCGCGGACGACGTTTAATTTGAAATTCGAATCTTATTTTTTTACTAAAGCAGTGAAATTTCCAGTTATATTCCTTTATTGATAAAAAAATTGTTAATGGCCAGTTTATTTCTGATATAAGCATAAACAGTTGTACGACTTTACGTTTGGTGACACGATGGTTTATAGAAGTGTATATTTTAAAGACGATAGCTACCGACGTGTGCGATATGCTCGTTTGGACAGGTATGTGTACAAAATCGACAAAAATAAGCGTAACTTTAAGTCATGTAAAGGCAGAAACTTATATTAACACATTCATTGTCGAGAATGCTACGCGCTGCGCTCGTAGCCGATCACGCGGTTTTTCCGCTTTGTAGCGAAAACTGTCCACGAACGGAGATCCCAACTATGGGGTCCGCGGCGCTGAATGTGTTAGAGTACCTATCATAAATCTGAGTAATGTAAATCTAGCTAATAAAACAAAATATTTTCGTCTCAGTTATTTTTGCTTAGATTTGTATGAAATAGTTGAGCAAGCTATGTATATAATATACACTTTTTAAATTATATTTAAAATTAAATCGAGGTAACGAACTTTTTGTTACAACTTAAATAAAACTCAGATTATAAGTTATACATTATCAACGTGGGTCTTGCAAAGTTTGTCAATGATACATAAATAGCAGTTTAGGTACAAAAAGTCAGGCTATAGATTTTTTATAATGATGGATGGGATGGATTTGACTCATTTCTTTTAACTTTCTTCAGCTTTGCCTATGATTTATGCACTGCGCAATTTCTAAATGATGTTTTTCTAACTAAATCGTAAACAAATTAAAAAGAGTTTTTATGATAAAACGTAGGTGGTTTAATTACACCACAAATTACCTTTACCTTACAGCTAATTAGCGACGCTAAACAATACACACCTTACCTGATATGACATTGACACGTGCCAGTGCCAGAAGAAAAAAAAGTTAAATTTTCAAATTTACCAGAACAATCCCAAATGTATTTGTAAATGGAATCAGATTGACCCTTCAGCGAAGCCGTAACAAAATACCCATCGATTGGTATTCATAACGCTTAGTGAACTTAAGAACCGATTCAAACTATTCAAAGTATCATCTCTAAACAGATATGTTAGGGGCCCTATGTCAATTACTACTAGTCACGAGTGGTGAGATGAGTCGAGCCAGGTTGTGACTCATAAACCAGCCTTTCACATTAATTTGGTCCCTGTGTAACATTTGGGACTAGGGAGTTATTTTTTACAGTGAAAACAAATCCCTGTAGGTGTGTATTTGAATATTGTTCTTATACTGAGCAACTTTCTGTGGGATTAAATTTCATGTGATATAATGTCACTTTTCGACCCAAGCTCGTAGATGGATACTTCAAAAATGACAATAAAATATGCCTACCATTAGTATATAAAGTTACGTGATTAGGCTGCGCATGTTAGTTGTGTCAAGTAACGCAAAAAGGCCGCGCGGCACAAATACGAATCAAATTCCAATTTACTTTTACAAATAGACCCTTTGGCCTTGCAGTATGACGTGGACCACAAATGCCACAATCCTGTCTTCGTTAGTTTCGCACGCGCGGAAAGACCTTATTAGTTTAATCTCTGGTTTTACGATACAATCAACGGGTAACTTTTATTCCAGTAACAAAATGGCCTAGTGTACATGAAGCGAATTGGCAGTTACTGCATTCTCTGTGATATGGCGCAAAGGATCAATATAGCTGCACGTGACAATGTCCGTACCTATGCACTAGAGATTTGTCGCGTTAGATAAATTGTACAGGAAGTATTGTTTCTGATCTGTAAATAGGTTCAAGATTATTCTTTATGCACCTCTGCATAAAAGCTATAATAACGCAATAGGGATGATGACACTATAAAAGAAAATCAATAAATCCAAATTTTCTACATAATGACTCAAATTCTCAATCAAATGGCAAAAAAAGTAATTCAAAAAAATAAATAATTACGTAATTATAAGTCTTCAAAGTTTTAAAAGTGGGTATTTTCTGTCGCTTTTCCGCAAAACGCACCTTTGTATTGAACGATTGTCATTTACTATGGCGCTACTCAAAGGTGACGTCACGGTCGAGTAGCACTTTCTCTCTCTAACTACGAACATTCTAACCGTTGTTGCTTCGTTATTTTTTGAGATATTTGAATAGGATTTTCACTATTTCTATTGAAGTAATAATTTTTTTTGAGTCATCATGCCTATTGTACGGATTGGACTATGGAGGGGCGCGCCTTCGTGAATGACACACACTATTACTATTACTATACAATACAATTGAATTATATATACATACATTATACATACATACATACTATACCTACGCAACGGGGGTCACTTTTTTCTGTGGCTGACTGTACGTAATATGCTATTTTTATTATGTTAATAATAGACATGTAACTACGTATTTTAATTACCTATACCTAGATATTTCCCTAGCACGAACGACATTTTTTAGTGCTTTACAAAATAGAAACATCGACAATCCTGTTATCGATAAGTACCACTTCAACGTGTTAGAAAAAGAAAATTATAGTTTTGTTAATATTTTTCATTTATTTTCTAACGCACCACATTGTTGTATGAATCATAATTATGAATATCAATATCACATAACTAGATGTAATTGTTTTCCTTGGTGAGATTTCGCTTTTTTTCTTATTAGGTACTTCAATGAGTTCCAGGACATAGGTAATATTTTCTTGAATTTAAACTTTCGTGAGACATGTTACAACTTGCGACTACACATGCACCACATGCATACGACATGCATGTTACGACTTGTTAAGCCCGAAGTGACAATTAATACGTGAGTTTTAACCGTTTAGTAAAATAAAGTTAATATTTTCTTAATAATTATATTATGATGTATTTCCTCTATGACGTTGCATTGGTACTTATATTATATTTTTTCAAGTACATATATAATAATAGAACGTCATTCGTGCTAGGAAAATCTCTAGAAGTATCAGTGCGTACATTCCCCGGGGCGCCCCTTAGGAGCGCCCCGCGTCACTTTTCTAGCGAATAGAGATCTGCTCTAAAGCTACGGTCGTATAAAAAAAAAAAAAAAAAAAATCAGTGCGTACAGGCTCCGATCCGGACACGGGGGCCGATTTTTGAGTTTCGAACGCTCGAATTCAAAAGCGAGTGGTAGAAAATAGTCACACGCGGCAAATTGTCACGATTATTGTCGTGTGAACCTAATAAGAGCTATTTTTGAGAGTCACCACTCGAAAGCTTGACTATCGATATTTTGCATATTGTTACCGGTTATTGAAAATCATATTTAAAATAGGTAGTTACAAAAAAGGGCAGTAATAATTGTAATATTTAATTGCACTAAAATACGTGACGAAATAACTAGCCTCCTCATTCCGCTTCTTTACAACTGACACGGTTGGTGGCCAAACTAAACAAAAATTCTTAATTTAAAAATAACTACAATATTATACATATAATGAGACAACTTTTTTTTTTTTTTTTTTTACTACCTACCTAGCTAGATTGACATGGTAGATTTTGTTTTTTTTAATGTGCAAGTATGGTTAAAGAGTCTAGTGTTGGTTGGCATTGGCAGTATGTAATTTTTCCTTTGTCAGTTTAATAATGTAAGCAAATTAAAAAAGTTAGAGTAGCGGCCAATAATCTTTTTTCTTAGGGTTTTCATAGGCAGTGTAGGTAGGGCGCCAAAGTAAGAAACTTCATGTCTTCATTTCGTGCCATTAACACACACATACATGTCCGAGCATGTTTGAGAAAATTTATATTATTAGCGTAATATTAAATTCAAGTATAAAGTAAATAGATTCGGCAAACTTAAACAAACATACAGTCCCATGAGGATAATGTTACGTTGGTATTTTTAGAAGTCTCACTTCCTTTTCCATTTTCTAGGAATATTACATTTCCTCGAGAGATTCCTTTTCCCCGGGTAATTACAGTTCTTGGACTTCAGTGTGTCTATTAGTAGATCAAGTGAGCTTAATGATATATTTACCGCGAGGGCGGTACTGAATCCTTATAGGAAAGCAAACGATTATTACTTCACTAGCTTTTGCCCGCGACTTCGTCTGCGTTGAACTCGGTCATCACGTTAGAATGTTATTTCATTCTTCTATTTCTTGCGCTTACCTAGTTATCTCTCTTCCATTCTAACTTAAACTCCGTTAAGGGGCGATTTCCGGGATAAAAGTATCCTATGTCCTTCCCTAGGACTCAAACTATATCCACACCAAATTTCATCTAAATCGGTTGAGCATTTTAAGGGGAAACAGGCAGACAGAGTTACTTTCGCAATTATAACCCGCCCCGGTTTCGCACGGGTAGTCCAGTTTTAAATTTATTTATCTAAGCTTTTGCCCGCGACTTTATTCGCGTGAATATCCATATCAACTTCTACACCGTATTTCGCCGGGCTGTCTCGCCAAACATTGCGCACGCCGGCTCAATGTGCCCACATGAAACACATGACAGAGGACTAAATATATATTATTAAGGAAGTAGATGAAATTTTTCGGATATTCTGATACGGGTGTGGAAAATACTTCATACGCATCAAGTAATGAAGATGAAAACGCGAGCGTAGCGAGCGCAAAATGAAAAAAAAGAACATTGTGATACAGGTGCGGAAAATGCTTCATACGCATCAAGTAATGAAAACGCGAGCGCAGCGAGCGCAAAATTTTTCGAACATTCTGATGCAGGTGCCGAAAAGACTTCATACGCATCAATTATAATGTAGATGAAAACGCGAGCGAACGGCACATTATGATGTAGGTGCGGAAAATGCTCATCAAGTAATGTAGAAGTAAAACGCGAACGCAGCGAGCGCGAAATTTTTCGAACATTATGATGCAGGTGCGGAAAATACTTCATACTCATCAAGTAATGTGTATGAAAACGCGAGCGTAGTGAACGCGAAATGTTTCGAACATTATGATGCAGGTGCGGAAAATACTTCATACGCATCAACTATAATGTAGATAAAAACGCGAGTGTAGGGCGCGCGAAAATTATCGAATATTATGATGTAGATGCTGGAAAATACTCATCAAGTATTGTAGATGAAAACGCGAGCGCAGCGAGCGCGAAATTTTTCGAACATTATTATGCAGGTGCGGAAAATACTTCTCACACATTAAGTAATGTATATCAAAACGCGAGCGCAGCGAGCGCGAAATGATTCGAACATTCTGGTGCAGGTGCGGAAAAGACTTCATACGCATCAACTATAATGTAGATGAAAACGCGAGCGTACGGCGCGCGAAGATTTTCGAACATTATAATGTAGGTGCGGAAAATGCTTATCAAGTAATGTAGAAGAAAACGCGAGCGCAGCGAGCGCGAAATTTTTCGAACATTATGATGCAGGTGCGAAAAATACTTCATACTCATCAAGTAATGTGTATGAAAACGCGAGCATAGCGAGCGCGAAATATTTCGAACATTATGATGCCGGTGCGGAAAATAATTCATACGCATCAAGTCATGCAGATGAAAACGCGAGCGTAGCGAACGCGAAATTTTTACGCACATTATGATGCAGGTGCGGAAAAGACTTCAAACGCATCAAGTAATGTAGATGAAAAAGCGAGCGTAGCGCGCGTTAAAGTTTTTGAACATTATGATGCAGGTGCGGAAAATACTTCATACTCATGAAGTTATGCACATGAAAACGCGAGTGCAGCGAGCGCGAAATTTTTCGAACATTATGATGCAGTTACGGAAAATAATTCCTACGCGTTAAGTAATGTAGATAAAAAAGCGAGTGCGAAATGATTCGAACATTATGATGCAGGAACGGAAAATACTTCATACGCATCAAGCAATGTAGATGAAAATGCGAGCGCAGCGAGCGCGAAATATTGACCAAAAAGAAATTGTTGACCTATAAAATGGCTTTGTAAAGAGGTGGTTGAATAGATATTTTTTGTTCATAAATTAGTGGAATACCTTTCAAAGTTCAAAGTGCTTTATTGTTAAACATAGGTATAACTGAATACCTACTTTGGTCTGTTCTTTCACTTTCGAACATGGAGTAGAGGCCTAGGTTGATAGCGCACCCACCCTGGTTGCTTCTAAGAGATTTTCTGAGAATTCTTTTTGTTTGCTTCCTATCCGCCTATAATTTTCGAATTGGCCTATAGTTTTTTGAGGTGCTCATTCTTGTAATGAGCACCTCAAAAAACAATATTTTATACAAAAATGCGCATACCTAATATATAGGTACATGTCGCAAGTGCTACCATGCAACCGAGAGCCCGCCGCTCTGCGTAGGTACCCTACATCGAAAACAAAAAAAAACCGAGGTTTCGTAGTAAGGTATGTGAATATTGATAGCGACTGACTGACCAACATAATTAGATCTCTCATTTCAAACAGTTCATATGGTTTGAGGGACTTTTGTATTTTTGTCTTAGCCTTGAGAGGCAGAGGTATTGTTATTTCACCCCCCATTTTTTCAAATACTATCTGTTTATTATACAATGTTTGAATGGGGTTCCATTTACTTTGCGTCCATGTATATACTTACTAATTTTCAAGCAATTGTAAATCATGAACTAAAAGACTTCTCATACAAAGTTTAACCCCTCTTTTCACCCCCTTTCATCCCTAAACTGTATGATTTTTATAGCCTATAACCTGGCCGAAGATCCAATAAACATATTAGTGAAGGCTGTATTAAAATCCATTCGCTAGTTTTCGCGTGATAGTTAGACAAATAAACAGACAGACAAACAGACAAACAGACACGAATTCTAAAAACAGTTGAAACGTGTTCTGTTATCGATTCTTAGACCCCTCCATCGATTTTTTTTCTAATATCTTCAATGTACAGATTTTCGACCCTCTTCTGCTTTATTATATGTATAGACTAGAATCTGAAGCGTCTTCTTTTCTGAATAGCAGGTTTGAAAATATTTTTTCTTAGCCGATTTCATGCCCGATCAGGAAAATTTACTATTGTCCAATTCTTTGTGTTAATTCCCATTTTAAACATATCACATAACCGGTCATTCGCCCCGATTTAATAAATATCCAATAATCCATTACCAAGGTTCGCATTCATAGTCGTGTCACGTTTCCGATATCATGCGATTCTTACGACTTTCGTGTCACGGAGTGTGTTAAAATGGCGAGTAAACGCGGTAATGGGTTCGTAAATGTACAGTAATCTGTTTATAGAGGGTTGGAATGTTAATGAAAAGTCTAAAATTAGCTGCATTTGCGTTAAGGTTTCATTAATATTATCAATATCATCACAGCACAGCCTGTATATGGGATCTACAACTTGACACAGGCTGAAGGCAGATAAGATGGAATGGGATGGGCCGTAATTCCCACGCATGTCCAAGGTATTTACTGGTATACCATTTAAATTTTCATCAGAAAACAGTCTCACATGGTGTGGGTTTTTAACTCCCGCCGCGTAACTCAAAAGAGGGTGATACAAATTTAATATATGGTGTATCTGAGTAAATACCTACGTTTATCTTTCAGTGGTATCGTAGCTACCTGACTGACACCGATTTGAGTGCGGTTTTCGTTTTTGTCTTCATGGCGGAGTTGAGTTGGGTCTAGTTCTTAGCTATGTTTAGTGTCAGGAGATTTTGTTTTATTTTCTCACGACGATTTAATGAAAAATCAATGATATTCCGCGCAACAGTTCCAAAAAACTTATCGGTACAATGCCAGCATTCCAAACTGCCACAACTCTACCAGCTCGAAGTCAAAGTTATATATTCTTCAATTTAGGCACAGTACATGCACCTATGATCATGCTGATATAGAGACCCTCCCTCATTAAGCTGTAGCGACACTATTGTATAGCATTTGTGTTGTTTGTTGTAGACCCTGGAACATGGAGACGAGGGCTGACGATGACGAGGCCCCGAAGGACCCGGCGGCCAGAAAACAGACGCACCATGACTACACGGAACAGGACTTTGAAGGTCAGTGTCGCTGAAACGTCAAATTCAAAGATGTTTATTGTTTAATCTTCAAGAGTTTTTTTATGAATGACTGAACATCAATTGGCTTTAGTCTCACCTGATGGAAAGCGATGACAAGGCCTCAGATGTAGCTCGCTGGTTCAGTAATAGCCTATTCACTCAGATTGTGGACGCACGTTCACTGCCAAAATCGGTTACGTCAGTCACCAGAGAGCACACCAGCGACGTTCTCAACAGTAGTCAACAGTCACTGTGGCCGAAAACGGCTAGGGGATGATGGTGATGATGATTCACTCAGATCCTCGCATTGGTCTTCCCCTTCCGAAAATACCGTAATGACCGTAAGAAAGTATGTAAGGACCGTAGTATTTGAAGTTCTTTGGTCTCTGCCTACCCCAATCGGATACGGGCCCGAGTATATGTACCTATGTATTGTGTATGCTTCAATTTAGGCATCTCACATGTGCCGAAAATAAACGATAGCTCACCGAGTTTATTACGCCGGATCTCCTCGTGGCAGTTTTATTTTTCCGAGCCGGTAAGTAGTTTATTGACACTATAGTCCGACGCGAGGTGACTCACACAACTTTAAAGCTTAAGTCACACAGAGAGCGGGCGGGCGGTGGCGGCGCGGGCGCGGGCGGCGGCGGCGCGGGCGCGGGCGGCGGCGGCGCGGGCGCGGGCGGCGGCGGCGCGGGCGCGGGCGGCGGCGGCGCGGGAGCTGCTTTTGGCGGTGGCGGCTGCCGCCAAAGGCCGCTGCCGCCCGCGCCCGCGCCGCTGCCGCCCGCGCCCGCGCCGCCGCCGCCCGCCCGCTCTCTGTGTGGCTTGAGCTTAACACCAGGCGTCGCGGCGAGCTGCGCGCGCCCACTACACGTCTTGCAAAATCTAAAAAATGTCTCCACTCGATAGGCCCTAAGATATACAACAAACTGCCTCTGGAAATCAAAAGTGCGCCGAGCATGAGGTGTTTTGTAAACAAGCTTAAAACTAAACTAGCATCAGATGCATGGTATACAGTAGACGAATTTCTAAATTCCAACACTGATAAAACATCAACTTAACTGGTTCGCTAACCAATAAAATAGGTAGGTAATATTGAAACTATGCTTATGGACATATATATAATACCTATAAAATGTAACATGTATTTGGAAAACGTATAATTGTAACAATAATTTATTATTTTTTATGTAAAAATGACATGTAAAACTATGTTTTACGAAAAATAAATGAATGAATGAATAGTATAGGTGGATGTTAAAAGGTAACGAAGGTACAGCGTTTTACGTGTTCTGTAAATTCTGAATTCATTTAACGACCTATACCGACCTATCCTGCATGTTTACGTCTCCTAAATAGACTTTGTTACTTACCTGCCCTCTTGTAAAGATAATTTGACAAACCTAAAAGGTCTAAAGAAATTGGATTTATCCTCTGTCCTGAATAAAAGCTAATAAACTCTTTTCTTGTCAAACTAGCATAGGAACTCGATTACCTCACAAATGTCAGCTACTCTATGTAATTTGCTTAGCTTTGCTACGTAAAAGCGTACGGATGGTCTATATGGGAGTTATGTTTCGCATTTCGATATGGTACGAAAATAACTATAATTACACTCAAGGGCAAAGTGGAAGGATTGAATGGTATGCTGAACATTAAATAATAGTACATTACTTACCAAGGGCGATAAAACAATGAATGTCTCAGATCGCAGGTATTTTACGCCCGAGCCGAAGGCAAGGGCGATAAATATGCGATCTGAGGCTTTCTTTATTATCGCCCGTGGTAAGTACAAAATTTTATGTCACCCCCTGGCCAGGAAGTGGGTTTTTTCGCGCGCGGAGCGTGCGATAATGGCCACTTTATGGCTAGGTGTGACATAAAATAAACTATTCAATGTTTCATATCTTAAATATCTTAATATCCGGTAGTTGAGAGCTATTGTTCACTTCTATAATACAAATAAATACAAATACTTTAATTTGCAAGAAAAAGGATTGTCATGGTCTTAGGTAGTGCAACTCCCTTAACTAGCCATTATACGTATAGCATGCAAAATAGGTTATAATAATTAACAGTTTATGCGACTAGGTATTCAATTAGGTACCTATTTAAATACCATCTTAAGGTGAAACGTTACGGGTTCCTGTCGATGTTCTGTCAATAGATGGCAGCACGTTGGAATTTAGGGGGTTTTTCAAGGTTTTCAGCGAAACTGCTAAAGTACATAAGATGATTTTCAAACTGCGGGAGAAGCAAAAAATCGTACGTATGAATCGAGATCTACCTGCACTAAACAGTGCTTATTTTTTACGTGTATTCGACCGAAAGCGAAATATTTGCAATTTCGTCCATTCACGCACACGTGCGTACCTAATGTCACAGCGAATGTCAGTCATTGTCAAGCAGTACGCAAGTTGAATATAGAGGGCGTAATAATAAATCAAGGAAGTAGCTCACGTTTACAAAATTACAAATGTGCGACGAACGTAAATAAGGCGGACATAAATAGAACTACATTTTCGCACTGTTCTTGAAGACATGGGATAGTCCTGTGGTTTACGCTTTTGCAAATTTATTCGCAGTATCGCTAGAGACCCACGTTCGAGCCTTGGTCGGGTACCATAGTCGTTTTGTATTTTTATTTTTCTTCGAAGTTCATTTATTATTTTTTAATATAGTTATAGTTAGTTAGTTAGTTGTTATTACGTTATACAGCATTTTTTTAAAAGATCGCGATGTATATTCTATTAGACGCAAAATTGTACTGCAATTATCATACATTTTTAAAGATCACGATGTAAATTCTTATAGACACAAAATTGTACTGCAATTTATTTATATCATACATAATCTAATCTATCGTTTTGCGTTTTCTTATATTTTATTATATAGGTACTTGCTAGGTGAAGTAAAATACGAACGCTCATATATATGAATATATATCCTACTACGAAATAAATGTACCTTTGTTTCTTTTATTAATAAATACTACAGTGGCCGAATTATTTTATGAAATTCCGTAGGAAATAAATAATATCAAAGCACATAATATCTGTACAAATTCACTAAGAAGAGTGGCATGGAATCGTCAACCAAAAAATGAAATGATTTTCACAACATATTTTGTATTATGCCCGTGAGCCCTTGAAAATTCTTGAATGCGTTCGTGCATCGTTGTCAGGTCGCACTTGGGACAGTATGGCAACGTCGCTATGCCATGTTGGTTCTTCTTATTACATTTATATAAATACCGTCGTCTATAGTACAAGCTTTAGGTACTATCGAACCAACTGAATCGTGACCCACCGTGGAACCTTGTCACAGAAAGTGTCATAATGATTTTCGTTGTCAGGCAGTACGATGTCACTATGACATTTTCTGTGACAAGGTTCCACGGTGGGTCACGCACGATTCAGTTGGTTCGATAGTACATACATGCTTATTTTGGGTCTAGGTCGATTTTTAAAGATTGGCGTCAAATATTTATTTATACAGGGTGGTTTTTATTTTCCGGTCAGTGAGATGGCAATGGCAGCTACCAGATCCCGTGCTGCTACGCGAAAATGATCTAAGAAGACTTTCCTTTGATTTTGAATTAATGAAGTTTGACCTTTTCAGATTTTGAAAAATAAAACATACAGGGTGGGAGAAAAAGGTCATTTTGGACAAACTTTTTTTTGATGCCAATCGATCCCATTGCTATCCAGGATCAAAAGTTTGTATGATCATGATGATGATAAGTACCTAGTATACAGGGTGGATTTTTCTTTTATTTTTCACTTACTATTTTTTTATGCCCATCGATTCCATTCCTATCCAACATCAATAATTTCTTAAGGTAAATGTACTAAAAAGACACTAATTAAAGAAAACTTTTGCCATACAACGTTTTTGACAGAATTAACAATATTATCTAATATGTCAATGGAAATTGTACGAAAGTTTGTTTTTGCAAAGTACTTATGTTAAGTTCTAGTTCTAGTAATGTCTGCGTGTCTGTGTGTCTACGTAGTGAAATTCATTATATTATACAGGGTGATTTTTTTTTGGGTCAGTGAGCCCTCAGCAGTAGCTGCCCAGCTACTAGATCCCGTGTTGCTACGTGAAAATGGTCTTAGAAAACCTTCCCTCGATTTCAAATTAATTAAGATTGGCGTTTTCAGATTTTGGAAAAAACATACAGGGTGCGAGAAAAAGGTCATTTTTGATAAACTTTTTTGAAGTTAAAACTTCTTTAGCGGCGCTGAGCACTTTTTGTGATGGGAGAAAATAGTTAAACTCGCGACGATTCGTAAGACTAGCTAGTTGACCCCTCCTAGTATCGTGATTGCGATGTTAGGAGGGGTCTACTCAGCTAAACTCAGCTGGTTACACGATGCGTAAGACACAATGATACTCGGGATATTTATGTATATGTAAATGGATTATGCGAATATGAGTATGAATATGAGTATTACTTAATATGAATATGAGTGAATACGGATACGGATACCGATACCGATACGGATTCGGATATGAATATCTTTGTTATTTTACTTCCTTTATTGAGTTTTCACTTCTGCCGGCACTTCCGGAGTGCAACCCGTTGTTTTTTTTATGTCATTAAGAAAGTAAATAACAAAGATATTCATATCCGTATCCGTATCCGTATCGGTATCCGTATCGGTATCGGTATCCGTATCGGTATCCGTATCGGTATCGGTATCCGTATCGGTATCCGTATTCATATTCGTATTCGTATTCGTATCCATATCTATATCCATATCCATATCCATATCCATAACCATAACCATATCCATATATTCATATTCATATTCATATGCATATTCATATTCATATTCATATTCATATTCATATTCATATTCATATTCATATTCATATTCATATTCATATTCATATTCATATTCATATTCATATTCATATGCATATGCATATTCATATTCATATTCATATTCATATTCATATTCATATTCATATTCATATTCATATTCATATTCATATTCATATTCATATGCATATTCATATTCATATTCATATTCATATTCATATTCATATGGATATGGATATGGATATGGATATCCATATCCATATCCATATCCATATTCATACCCATATCCATATCCATATTCATATTCATATTCGCATAATCCATTTACATCCTAATTCCTAATACCCTAGTCCTAATAATATTATAAACGTGTAAGTTTGTGCGGATGTATGGATGTACGTTCCGTTTAATCTCAAAAACTACTGAACGGATCTCTATGAAACTTTAGACATCAGAATAGGGCATAGGCTATAATTTATTTCAAAATTCAAAAAATTTGGTAGCATAGCTAGATTTAGTCCCATACAAGATACAAGCTTTGATCTTGGTTAGGACCCGAGGGGATCGAGTGGCATAAAAAAAAAGTTAGTGAAAAATGACATTTTTCTCGCATCCTGTATGTTTTTTCCAAAATCTGTAAACGCCAATCTTCATTGATTAAAAATTAAGGGAGGGTCTTCTGAGACCATTTTCGCGTAGCAGCACGGGATCTGGTAGCTGTCCTAACTGACGCATAAAGAAAATCCACCCTGTATATTCCCAAAATGCATGCTTGGATGAGAATGACGACACTCATTTCAGATCTCGAAAGTACAACACACTATATGGACACCACGACGAGTTCTGTAGATCTAAAAAATAGGTCGCACAAACCGCTATCGAATATTTTGTTGAGTCCCAATCGTCCATAGGCTATGCTGTCTACTTACGATGGTAACAAAGCATAAAGTTGATTGCCACCGCCGTGGTATTAAAAAAATGCTCATTAATTAACTCATGGCACGGTGGGAGGTACCGGCAACCAATTTTGATTTCTGGGCCACTTCTTACCTTGTCACAGTGAAAATCTATATGAAAGCCGCTAGAAATCTCGTATTGATGTTACTGTGACAAGGTACGAAGTTGCCCAGAAATCAAATTGGTTGACCTAACGTCCACAGAAGCTTCAGACTTAGTAATAACGGGATTACAAAAGTAGTTACTGATGTTGTTATATATCCAATTATCACCATAGCCTATGGACCCTGTTACATCCTATTAACACCGTAGCCCATTAGACTATTCCGTTTAACTTCGTAGCCTATCGTCTCTGTTGATTTTCAATAAACACCGTAGCCTATGGTCGTTCTTAACATTCGATTGACACCGTAGAGCTATTTTTTATCAATGGACAACCGTAGCCCATGGACGCTTTTAATTTGCATGTAGGCAGATAGTTGTCCGAGTACAAATGGTTGTGTTTCATCTTGAGCAAAAATACATGTCATTTATGCAGGTCGGCAATCAATTTATTTTAGGAGATTCGCCTCCATAGAACTCCATACATTACCTTGCAAAAGGTGGAGATGAAAAAGTTTTGATTATTGGAAGTGAATATGTACTTCGTTGTCGGGATTTTGTATTCACTTCAAAAATAATAATTATCCATATAATCGAATCATATGTATACTCGTACGGAGTAGGCGCCTTACTTCTTTAAAACTGTATTAAAACACAAATCGTAAAACTTCTCAATTATAATCTCAAAAGAAACTCAATCATCTATAATATAATATTATAATAATGTGTGTTACTGTTACATGACTGTTATAGACATTTTCGCAATTTTTGTGCACCTTATTCCTTTGTAATAAAGCGTTACCTTTCACGTCGAGTCTTGCTAATGTGCCTTATAAGGCAATCCCAATAAAGCAACAATAAAGTGTTCAGTTTCGTTTCACCTTCATTAACAGTTTGAAATTCGTTCTATCAGAAAACAAATGACATGGCTGTTACGTCACTACCAAAATGAAGAGCGCAGTATGATAAAATGAATGCCTTCTCTTTCATCACAAAATAAAAGTGTTTGCAAAGAAAGTGTCGCCACCTATAAAGTCAATAAGTACTACCTACTGTTATAGCTAACTGTCAACAACAGCTTAAAATTGACATCCGAGCCATCTATTGAAGGTTTTGGACAACGATCTGTCATAAACCGCAGCCATTTTCTTTACATGGACAGTATAAAACTCACTCACACATACATGGCACCGAGTGAAAATTTATGATTTTTTAAACGGTTATATTTAAATAATTAGACGTTATTACGTCTTATTTTTCAAACTGCGGGAGAAGAGGGTCGTATATTATCTAAAAAATACAATTTCAAGTCCGTGACATCAATAGATTTCGCATGTAGTCGACCGGAAAATTGTATGAAAATCGTACGTGACGTTTCACCTTAAATTTAGTTGGGTGATTCCTATTGCAAAATTTAACATTTTCTTAATTTGTCCACACCGGGCCCCAATTGTTAACGACTCTTGAGTGATTATCTTTGACTTTAACTATTTTAACAGTTACGGACCCAGGTATAGAGTAAACTGAAGTCAACAATAAGTTTAAATTGCACTCTGATTTCCTTAACTTTCACTTAACGTTCGGGCCGGAGTGGACATCAATTAACTTTAACGATAAGAATCACCCAGTTGTCATGCAAACTTCTTAAGTTTATGTAAATTCATAAATGATTACATAATATGAGAATAACGGTTGACACTCACTTGGAAAAGTCACTATTTGCGATATGTTTCCAAGTGAGTGTCACCGTTATTCTCTTATGAAGTATAAATTATGTCTCACATTAGTGTAAATTTATGTACATAATGGTTAGCCCAAACCACGAGACGAGATACACAAACACAGGGTACGACGAGTGCTATGCGCTACGCTCGTAGCCGATAACATGTTTTTTCTGCTTTGTAGCGAAAACTACGAACGGAGAACCCGATATCTGACGAGGCCAGGATGTTGTGCAAACTGTACTTGAAAGTACTGCCATAAACTATATTATACTTACCTATTAGTTAGTGTAGAGAAAATTGTATTTAGTATTGTAATAACACCCAATGTATAAGGATCTCAATGGGGGTGGCATAGCCACTGTGTGACAAAACCCCTTTTTTTATTGAATAAAGTTTTTTTTAATGTCCTTGGCGAAGAATGTGTTAATATGGCAAAAGATTGAAAATGTCTAGGATTAGGACACTGGGACATTTACCTTATTTGCATAAAAACCTATTATTATAAATAATGAGTATGTACCAATACGCAAAATTACATTTTGCGCGAAAATAGCGTACCTTACCAGTCAGTTTGTCAACTTTCTTAATATACGGGCTACAACATAAGTTCCAGAAAAATCACATTAGTAAAAGCGACACGCTTTTAAAACAACTTGCAAATTGTACATTTTACCACATTTTATCGTGCGGGTTTATTTCGAACATTGCTGTTCATAACTTCTTTACTGTTATTAAGGTATTTTGTAAATTTACTGCTACTTTATTCAAGTCGTACATGTATTGTATACCATAATATGCAGAGGTATGGTTCCCATTTTTGTGTCCCCTACAATAAAATATTGTCACGATTACCTAACCTGTTTGGTTTGGTTGGGCCTTTCAAGCACTTCTCCACAGCTGAACAGTGACACTATCGTTTGCACACAATCACTGGCCAGAGTTGTCACTGTCAGAGTCACACAAAATGCAACAACCTTGACTATGCGTGATATGCCGGTTTCGTTCAATTATTTAGAATACCTTCTGTACGTAACTACTAGTATTTATCAAGTAGTTTAGGCCTTGCAGTACTGGTACCGGTTTCTATTAAATATCCCGGGAATCTATGTGAAAAATCCCGGTAATTTCAGGGAGTTCCCGGGAATTTGAACCTGACTTGTTTCGTTCCTGACTAGATGAAAAAGTAAGGGAACCAATTGCTATAGAAAGCCACCACGCATAGCTGTTGAGTGCCACTATAGTTTCCCTTAACAACTCATTATGATCATGACGTTAATCAATGTTGTAAAACATACTTTAAAGCTCTTGTTATAGAGTCCATATTCCAACAAATGCTGACCTCACTAGCATTGGCAGGGTCCTATATATTGTTCTCATGTGTCAGCATCTCATTTAGGTAATGGCATGTCATTATGCTAGATAATCCACTTAGTATACCTATAGACCTTGGCTAACATGGTTTTAGCATGGCTTTTTACATAATTGCTTCATAAATATCTTTAAGTTTTTAAGAACCATTGTTATTTTGATAGATTGTAATTAATAGACGCTAGTTTTAATGAAGTCTAAAATAGTTACTTTCAGTAAAATCCAATAAAAATCCTGTTAGTATAAAGTCGTTATACGTCGTCGTTACCTATACCTGTAGCTCTAGTATAAGTTTTTTCGAAACATTAACTAATTCGAACGCGTTTGCGTTTTGTCTCAAAATGTATGAAAGTGGTATGAAAACGTAAACAGCGCCTCTAGTGGTCACTAGTGGATACTAAAACAGCGAGTATTAAGGCGCTACACTGAGCAATTTAGAGACTTTGAAACGCTGTCCTGCCCAGACTAGCAAACAGTAGGGGCTGATTTTCAGATATATGATTCTTGACTATATGATTGTGGTACTGACAATAGCGAAACATGATTGATTAAAATTTTCTCGATAGAAAACAAATCCAAAGTTGAGTCTATATTTTCCTTTTTTTCCTCAGCCTACTAAAACAACGCATTACTAAAAGACACGATTAAGTTAATATGATGGTATTTTACCTCATCTAGGTACTGACAAGAGGAAATTTAATAAACCTGCACACGGTTAGATATTTAACGAGATTTGTCTAAAAAGCCATTCTCGGAGAGGGTTGCATCTCGTTTTGTCGTGAGCGAAAAACAAAGGGTGTCTCTTTCAATCGATATATCGCCTTAACATTTGTTGCTAACCGATGAACGCGCGTATTTCAAACTCGGTGAGAGCGTTTTCATACATTTTGAGACAAAACGCAAACGCGTTCGAATTAGTTAATGTTTCGAAAAAACTTATACTAGAGCTACAGTTCGGTATTAGTCATGCGTAGTAGGGTGTTGCTTAAAAATGAACTTTCAAAAAGTCATTGTCTCACCCCGCCATTACGTTCTAGTACCCCGATTAACATATGCTAGTTTTTTTAAAAAAAATTTTTAATGTATTTTAGGGGTCGCTACCGCTTGATAAAGTTTTGGAAGAAAACATAAGTTCGGCATGGGGCTATTGCGGTTAATTTAGGAATTCAACAAGTTAATCACGGTGAATGAAGAAAAACAATACCTGTTGTTGGTTGTGAAAGGCTTTAGAAATAAATAATTAAAATAAATAAATAAAAAATCCCTTTAAGATAAATATTTTAAACTAGCTTTTGCCCGCGACTTCGTCTGCGTTGAACTCGGTCATCACGTTAGAATGTTATTTCATTCTTCTATTTCTTGCGCTTGCCTAGTTATCTCTCTTCCATTCTAACTTAAACTCCGTTAAGGGACGATTTCCGGGATAAAAGTATCCTATGTCCTTCCCTAGGACTCAAACTATATCCACACCAAATTTCATCTAAATCGGTTGAGCATTTTAAGGGGAAACAGGCAGACAGAGTTACTTTCGCAATTATAACCCGCCCCGGTTTCGCACGGGTAGTCCAGTTTTAAATTTATTTATCTAAGCTTTTGCCCGCGACTTCATTCGCGTGAATATCCATATCAACTTCTACACCGTATTTCGCCGGGCTGTCTCGCCAAACATTGCGCACGCCGGCTCAATGTGCCCACATGAAACACATGACAGAGGACTAAATATATATTATTAAGGAAGTAGATGAAATTTTTCGGATATTCTGATACGGGTGTGGAAAATACTTCATACGCATCAAGTAATGAAGATGAAAACGCGAGCGTAGCGAGCGCAAAATGAAAAAAAAGAACATTGTGATACAGGTGCGGAAAATGCTTCATACGCATCAAGTAATGAAAACGCGAGCGCAGCGAGCGCGAAATTTTTCGAACATTCTGATGCAGGTGCCGAAAAGACTTCATACGCATCAACTATAATGTAGATGAAAACGCGAGCGAACGGCACATTATGATGTAGGTGCGGAAAATGCTCATCAAGTAATGTAGAAGTAAAACGCGAACGCAGCGAGCGCGAAATTTTTCGAACATTATGATGCAGGTGCGGAAAATACTTCATACTCATCAAGTAATGTGTATGAAAACGCGAGCGTAGTGAACGCGAAATGTTTCGAACATTATGATGCAGGTGCGGAAAATACTTCATACGCATCAACTATAATGTAGATGAAAACGCGAGTGTAGGGCGCGCGAAAATTATCGAATATTATGATGTAGATGCGGAAAATACTCATCAAGTATTGTAGATGAAAACGCGAGCGCAGCCAGCGCGAAATTTTTCGAACATTATTATGCAGGTGCGGAAAATACTTCTCACTCATTAAGTAATGTATATGAAAACGCGAGCGCAGCGAGCGCGAAATGATTCGAACATTCTGGTGCAGGTGCGGAAAAGACTTCATACGCATCAACTATAATGTAGATGAAAACGCGAGCGTACGGCGCTCGAAGATTTTCGAACATTATAATGTAGGTGCGGAAAATGCTTATCAAGTAATGTAGAAGAAAACGCGAGCGCAGCGAGCGCGAAATTTTTCGATTAAGATAAATATTTTAAATATTACATATCGTTGATTAGTAAAAAACTTAGATAACTTTGGTAAACTATGTTATTTTGAACTAGGTATTAGTACTCGTAATAAGCTGGTCTGCCAGAATCCCTGGCCGGGTAAAAATCTCCTCCAAGGATGACCATGACTCTGACTCTGACTCTGACCTGTCATAACTCGTTTCAGAGCCAGCTGGCTGGCCTCTTGATGTCATCTTCCCCTGCTCCGATTGCCTGATGGGCCGCGCCAAAGAGTCGCTCTTATAGTCTATCTCTGGTCTCTTAACATCGCGACATGTGTAGCCCATTTCCATTTTAGTTTCAGGGTAAAAGCTTCATTAATGATGTTCACGCTCGACTGGAGTCGGATGAACATACCTAACTTAAATCGAAGGACCCTGCGTATCTGAACTAGTAAGATAGTCGAATCATTAAGGTTTGCTAAAATCCAAAACCCCTGTTATAGCGTGCTCGTCGCAACAAGTAGGTAATTGAAAATAGCTATTATTACCTACGCACACACAAATTAGGAACACGGGTGACGGGATAGCAAGGAAATTCGCATGATAGTCGAAAGTAAATACCTTTAGTTTTCTGCTGGATGGATGCACGTATGGAGTAGTGCTCGGCTTCTTCGGAGTACCCTGGCCAGGGATTTATGGTCGCGGCTTCTTCCAAGTTCCAGTCAATGGCGTCGCGGCGGCACTATCACATACGCCACAAAGATGTCCAAAATGCACTGTTAAAGTATTTAATCGCAGAAGACGCACTTCACAGACCACAATTAACACAGTTCAACAGCAATTAACACAGTTTATGATCTTTTATTGATTTATTTTCACACAAAATGAGCGGAGATGCGAACGCCGGCGCAAAGTCACGGCGCGCTTCAACGGAAGTAAGTCATATTTCGCATGTCCAAAAACTTGTCGCGCGCTTCCGTTCCGGTCCGCGGTGGCGCGCTATATTCGTCCTCTTCTCGCACACGCAGCGCGTCATGCGAAGGAGGGGATAGGAGCAAAGGTGTGAGGTGTGCGTAGATAAACAAAATACCATTTCTTTAGCTATTAGACGAGCGCTAGATTATGTTAAATTATTGATTACATTTTGTTTTTAGAATAAAACAAGAGACACGCGTAAACATTCCCCCCGGCTTGAAGGGAACCCTTCAAAGAAACGAAACAAAATAACTTCTAACTGGGTATAACAACTACTATTAGATTGGCAAGCTTAATTTCATTGATTATTAGGCAAAGGGCAAAGCCGAATTACTGGACGCAAATAAGACCCAGATGAGGTTTTGACCTTAGCAACCCTTACGATCCCATCTTTGGCGGGGTAAACTTCTTCAACTACACCTAAAGGCCAATGAAGGGGAGGTACGTTTTCCGTTCGTATTATAACGACCGTCCCTACTGCTATAGGTATCGCAGGAGTATTCCACTTCATCCGTGTCTGCAACGTACTCAAATACTCGCAATGCCAACGTTTCCAAAATGACTGCACAAGTTTATCTAACAGGGTATATCTCGATAAAAGACTAAGTCTATCTTCTTCAACTTCTCTAGCAGGTAAATATCTAAGAGGCGTCAAATTTAAAAAGTGCGCAGGCGTTAAGGCTAGTGGTTCCCCGGGATCGGATGACAACGTCCTACATAGTGGTCTAGAGTTCAATACTGCTTCCACTTGGGTAAGAACCGTATTCATCTCTTCCATTGATAAAACTTGATCCCCTATAACGCGAAAGAGGTGCTTTTTCAGACTTTTTACGTTCGCCTCCCAATTACCACCAAAGTGGGGGGCGGCCGGTGGGTTAAAGTGCCAATCTATGCGATTTTCGGCGAGAACGTGGGCAAAATCGGTGTTGAAATGTTTGGAAGTTAAAAACGCATACAATTCGTTAAGATGCCTCTTCGCTCCAATAAAGTTGGTCCCGTTATCCGAGTATAAACGAGATACGGGACCACGTCTAGCCAGAAATCTTTTAAGCGCGGACAAGAAACAACTCGTACTGAGATCTGATGCCATTTCTATATGAACAGCTCGGGTGGTCATACAAACAAACAAGCACACATATGCCTTTTGAGGACGGATTCCCCTACCTCGCCTGGCTGTAACCTTGAGGGGTCCTGCGAAATCTACCCCCGTATGGATAAAGGCTTTGGTCGATCTCACAACGCGGCACGCTTTGTGATCTGACATTTCTGGGCTATCTGACTTAGGACGTAGACGAAAGCAGCGAAGACATAAAAATATTCTACTGCGAACAACATTTCTAGCAGAGAATATCCAGTATGACTGTCGTAGCACAGAGAGCAACTCGTCAGATCCAGCATGACAGTATACTTTGTGTAAGTAATCGACAATGAGATTTACTACGTGATCTTTTCGCGGTAGTATCACCGGGTGCTTCTGCTGGTAGTTTAAGTCAGCGGCTTCAAGTCTGCCGCCAACTCGAATGATGCCATTGTGGAGGAACGGTTTTAAGCGCTGAAAGGCTCGTGAACACAACTTGCCTGCATGTAAGTTGACGAATTCCGTCTGAAAATGGCGATGCTGTAGCTGCCGAACGACCATCGACTCCGCGAAGTCCATATCCGACGCGGAAACGTACTCACGTCGCGGAAGCATTTTGCCAAATCGACATATGTATACAATACAGCGTAGTAGTTTTGACCAGGATGACATACGTTCGGCTATTGCAAGCAAGAGCGGTAATTCAATCGACGTGGTTGATACCAACGTCTGCGTTTTCTCTTCAGGAGGTTTGGATACAATAGTCGGATCGAACACTTTTATAGGCCAATCGCTCGGGTGCCGTTGCATCCACGGAGGTCCTTTAAACCAAAGTGAATGTTCTAATACCTGAGACGGGGTCAACCCACGCGAAAGACAGTCGGCTGGATTTTCAGTACCAGATATGTGATAAAAACAGTCCGCAGACAGAGCAGATTGTATTTTAGACACGCGATTGGCTACAAACGTTCCCCAGCGGTGAGGCGACGAGTGTATCCAGCACAAGGCTACGGTAGAATCCGAGAACGCGTAGATCTTATTAATCTTTACACGATTGTTCCAAGTGTTTATCACGATGCGTATTAGCTTAGATAAGATCAACACCGCACACAGCTCAAGTCGGGCCAAAGAAACAGTTTTAGTTGGCGAAACGCGTGATTTCGAACACAAGATATGTGTATTGACCGCACCATTATTATTTACGTGAAGGTATACAACTGCTCCGTAGCCACGCTCACTCGCGTCAGCAAATCCTGTGATCGTTATGACGCTATCACCTATGACACTAACATGACGTGGTATTTTCAACTGATTGAGAAGGTGAAGTTCATTGCAGAAAACTTCCCAAAGTTTGGCGATATTGTCAGGCGGTTTTTCGTCCCAGTCACATTTTGCAAGCCATAGATCCCTTATCAATAACTTAGCAAATAAAATTACCGGTCCTATGAAGCCCATTATGTCCCACAGCCGTGCTACACACGACAGTATGGAGCGCTTGGTACATACTTCGTTAGGTTGCGAAGCATCGAGCGAGAACGTATCCGCAGTGGGAGACCATGTTAACCCTAGAACCTTTTGATTCTCACCTTTATCAAATTCTACTATCGCCGACAAACGATGTGAGGGTGGAATCGTGTTCAGTACGTTTGCTGAATTACTATTCCACTTCACAAGGTCAAACTGACCCCTTTTTAAGAGCGCAATTACTTCCTTAGCTGTTTCTTTTGCTTCATCTTCCGACCCTACACTGTATACGTAATCATCCATGTATAGAGCATTTTCCAAAGCAACCCTTGCGCGCGGATATTGGTGTCCTTCGTCTTCGATTAACTGACGGATAGTGCGTAACGCGTGAAACGGACTAGATTTGAGCCCAAAACAGACGCGTTTGAACTCGAATATAGTGAGTGGATCAGCGGGATTAAATCTATACAAAATGCGTTGAAATCTGCGATCTTGTTCTCTTACACCGATACAAAGAAACATCTGACGTATGTCAGCGCATAGGGCTATCTCAAATAAGCGAAAATTCAAAATGATCTCGAATAAGTTCCCTTGTAGGTTTTCCCCACTATGAAGAATATCGTTAAGTGACGTAGACGTGCTCGTCTTGGCACTTGCATCCAGGACCACGCGTAATTTTGTAGTGGATTTATCTTCGCGAAGTACCCCCATATGTGGTATAATAAACGACGGCTGCGCTACAGTCTCGTCTGTTTCAGGAGGTGCAGGTGTAATATAATCTTTATCTAAATACTCCCTAATGACATCATCGTAGGCCTGTTTGAATTTAGGAGCTGCCGTCATTTTACGTTCAAGACAGAGGAATCGTTTCTTAGCGGTTGAATACGAGTCTCCTAACAATGAGGGGTCTTCCTTAAATGGTAATGTTACCACGTAACGTCCGTCCAAGGGATCGCGAGTAGTGGTTTCTGTATAGATTGCCTCACAGGCACGGTCATCCGGGCTTTGTATGTGTGGAACGTCTACTTCTTCTAATTCCCAGAATTTTTGTACCATATTCTCTACTGAGGAAGGTACAACACAGCAACACGAGACAGATGAGAAGTTGCTAACACTGGCGGGAGCGTTGCCTATAATAACATACCCGAGTACGGTGTTCAAAGCGCAGGCTGATCCATAATTACCTTGGACCCTGTTACCAAGCAATAAATGGGGAAACAATGAAGCGCCTATTAACATGTCAATATCCCCTGTAACAGCATATGTGTCATCGGCAAGACGAAGCGAGTCAAAATATGTTAGCATGGACTTGTCCACCTCTACGTTAGGTAAACGATCAGTGACCCTGTCGACCACCAGCGAATCGAGCTCGTAGCTAATGCTTCGATCAAACCGAGAAAAGAACTTGACATTCACAAGTGAATTTATCAGCTTACTTGACCCGCCAATTCCTCTAACCGTAATATTTTTTTGGTAGGTATTTAAACCTAACCTATCACAGCATTCGCGCGTAATAAAATTAGATTGTGACGCACTGTCTAACAAACACCTAACTAAACGTTCCTGACCGTGTGAATCCTGAACTACCACGCGCGCTGTGGCTAACAATACAGTAGTCGGTAGGTTGCTAGGCGTTACATTACTGCAGTTATTAACTGAAAACTGCATTGGAACAGAAGCTCTATCTGCTTCGCTAGAATACAGACCTGGCGGCGGCGCGTAATTCGACGACGCGGGGTGAGTTTGCATACCTGCGTGCGCGCTAGTGGATGCCGCCGGCGGCAGCGGGGGTGCGGACCATCTAAGAGCGGTGGTATCGAACGTAGCCGAGACAGGGGGCGCGGAAGAAGCATTCGAATGCGAGCTAGGTAGATATTGCGCGGGATGGACGAAAGCGGGAGCGATGCGAGATGTCTCAAATTCATTCGGCCGACTAACATGTGACCATTGGTTACTAAATGTTTCACCAGTCAACGCGGGAACAGATACACTGTTATCGAAATGTAACATTGAATGATGTTTGTTGTGGCATTTGCGGCACGAGCTTGTGGAATTACAATTATTCATTCTATGTTTGCAACTTAGACAGTTTAGGCAATAGTTAAATGTTTTGACGAAATTGTACCTCTCATGCGGCGTCAGTTTTTGAAATCCCGCGCACCTATATAGTTGTTCATGGGGTGCGGGTGCGTCACACAACGAGCAAGTTTCCTTTCCATTATTATTATTATTAGCGGGCGGCAGCGCGGGCGCGAACTGTCTCGATGTAGAAGGCAAATCTTCATTTGCCACATTCAAATATGAATAAGTCTTCTTTATACCCTTGGGAGTGTCGTGTTTGGGAACTTGAGCATTTTTTACACTAATTGCGGTTCTTTGCAATATTTTTACCTGACCCCGCAAGAAGGTAATCAATTTGTCAAAAGTAGGTATTTCTGTATCTCGGCTATCCATTTCAAATGCACGCATTATATCTGTGTCTACTTTTTTCGATGCAATGTGAAGCAGAATAAAATCGCATAGGTCTGCTAATTTTAACCCTTTAAGCGCGGCGACTGAGGACGACATTTGGTCCACGAAGTTATCCAAACTTTCTGAAGTGACGGTACTCAACGGCTTCAAATTTAGAAATTGATCTAAATACGTAGTACTTTGCATGCGTTTGTCGTCATATTTGCTGACTAAATTATTGAAAATTATAGAATAATTTTCTGCGCAAGGCGTCAAACCAGCGCAAACCGATTGCGCTTTGCCAGTTAATTTACCTATTAGGTAGTACAGTTTCTCAGTGTCGCTTAAGCTATTATTTTCATGTACTGTTGTTTTGACTGACTGTTGTATTGTAGGAAGTTTGGGACCCGCTGGCTTAACGTCCATCGCGCGCATAAGACAATCAAGGCCAGGTTTTACCTCTCGCGAGGCGGTCAGCTTAGAATGCTGCCTTTTTATTCGACAATACATATCTTCAAATTCCGTCCACGAGCTGTAGTCTGGTTGCGCATCGGATTGAATGATCATTTGCAATTCGTTAATTCGTTCGAGAGTTTGCAGGTAATTATCTCTAATCGAGTCTAAAGTTTCAACACTAGAGAGAAAGTCTTCTATATTATTCTCGGTATCTAATTGTTTAGACAAAGCTAAAATTGACTGAGCTCGCGTAAAATACACGGCTCGTCTCGATTCGAGGTTTCGTATTTTTTGTTCAGTCATTTTGAATTGAGTACGAGTTACGACTGCGGACGTAATGATTGACTTTAACTTAACCTCGAACTAATAAATATTAGCGCCAGCAAGGATACAATATCTATTGCTAACATTACCAATAACAAGATCAGATGATATGCCTATATTTACAAATAAACGAGGACACTAAATACGAGTAGGTACTTAATAACAATAACAGCGTGATGAGCGGCGCGGCGCGATCAAAGCAAAATACCTACCTAGAACTAATGAGCGGAGCGGATCACTGTAACGACCAATTACTTATTTATTTGTGTAATGCGAGTAAAACTACGACTGCTATTTTTAACGAAATAGGGTACCTATTTAGGTATACAAAGCGCGGCGCGGTTTTCTATTAATTTTCTAAGAAACGAAGCGTTTGACGAAATACTTACCTATACTAAACGTAAAGCGGGTGCGAAATTGAAACAGCGGGTTAAACAAAGCGAAAGAGAATACCTACCACATTTACTGGTAAGTAAGCGCGAGAATTACTGTTACTTGAAACAGCGGGTGACAACAAAGCGAAATTAGAATACCTACCACATTTACTGGTAAGTAAGCGCGAGAATTACTGTTACTTGAAACAGCGGGTGAAAACAAAGCGAAATTAGAATACCTACCACATTTACTGGTAAGTAAGCGCGAGAATTACTTACTATGTTACCCTAAACTAAATACCTAAATTAAGTACACTTGCGTGGTTCATATCCGGCTCGATCCGGACCAAAAAATGTTCACGCTCGACTGGAGTCGGATGAACATACCTAACTTAAATCGAAGGACCCTGCGTATCTGAACTAGTAAGATAGTCGAATCATTAAGGTTTGCTAAAATCCAAAACCCCTGTTATAGCGTGCTCGTCGCAACAAGTAGGTAATTGAAAATAGCTATTATTACCTACGCACACACAAATTAGGAACACCGGTGACGGGATAGCCAGGAAATTCGCATGATAGTCGAAAGTAAATACCTTTAGTTTTCTGCTGGATGGATGCACGTATGGAGTAGTGCTCGGCTTCTTCGGAGTACCCTGGCCAGAGATTTATGGTCGCGGCTTCTTCCAAGTTCCAGTCAATGGCGTCGCGGCGGCACTATCACATACGCCACAAAGATGTCCAAAATGCACTGTTAAAGTATTTAATCGCAGAAGACGCACTTCACAGACCACAATTAACACAGTTCAACAGCAATTAACACAGTTTATGATCTTTTATTGATTTATTTTCACACAAAATGAGCGGAGATGCGAACGCCGGCGCAAAGTCACGGCGCGCTTCAACGGAAGTAAGTCATATTTCGCATGTCCAAAAACTTGTCGCGCGCTTCCGTTCCGGTCCGCGGTGGCGCGCTATATTCGTCCTCTTCTCGCACACGCAGCGCGTCATGCGAAGGAGGGGATAGGAGCAAAGGTGTGAGGTGTGCGTAGATAAACAAAATACCATTTCTTTAGCTATTAGACGAGCGCTAGATTATGTTAAATTATTGATTACATTTTGTTTTTAGAATAAAACAAGAGACACGCGTAAACAAATGATATATCTGAGCCTGGGGTTCTTTCTGGTTCAAATTTTTTGTAGCATTGATAAATTATCTTACATGGAGTGTCATAAAAATCGTATTATTAATTAATTTTGGCTTAAATTGTTAGAATTTTATTTGATTTTATTACAATATACGTAATTTATGTATGTTTAATTGAACATGTTTCTTCAAAACTTTGACAGCTGGTAGCGACCTCTAAAATTAGTTTAAAAAAAAAAACTAAAAAACTAGCATCTGTTAATAGGGGTAGTAGAACAAAATGGGGGGGTGAGTTTTGCTCAGTTATTTTTTATTTTTTGCCAAATAAGCAACACCCTAATGCGTAGCCATGCGTTTTCCCGTATGTAGAGGAAATTGCGTAGCGCTACGAAAAGCTTGGCAGCGAAAGTGTTATTAAGGTAAAACCAATATATTGTATTTCTTCTCCTTCTTTCAGCCGTCTTTTTCATTTTTCCCAGTTATCTTTCACTTAATCTCATATTGCTTTTTTTTGGCACAAGCTTTTATTGCCGACTACTTTTTACACGACTGCCCAAAAAAGCAGCTGCAGTCGGGGGACCTACTACCTACATACAAGTAAAAATATTAGATTCCACGACTGCAAACAAAATTATATTTCCTTGAGTTCTTTATTGTTTTTATCTTTTTAATGCAGTCGTGTTTTTAATTTTTATAATTATTATTTTATTTTCCACATTCATCAACTACTCGTGGAGACGGTTCCAATGAGCTGAAACATGATGGGTTTATCCTGTGTATTTTAGGGGTTGCTATGGCCACCTTCTGTCTCCATCATCAGATCTGCTCGGTGGTACCATAATATTGCATTGTCACCGAACTGACATAAGTACCTATACTCAATCGGATGGCACCTGGTTGAAAATTGAGGTGCAAGATTCCATCCAAACAAGCATACTTAAGACATATTTTTGACATTTTGGGAACGTAGGTACACTTTTTATAGCTTTGACTATCTATCTGCCAATCCCAGCAGACAGATGTTTGGTTCTGTATGTTCAAAACAAAACAAGAATGTTCATGTGTAATTTTAAAGGCCAATGCCCTCAACACGTGTAAGTAGTATTATATTTTGTTGTTACATTGCAACCAAAATGCCTAACTAAGTTCCCGTTGCCTCCAAATGTAGCTTACCTCTAATTGCAAATGAAAACGCTCTTAAACCTTAAGTAATAGGGGTCAAGTTTGCCAAAACAGCAGTTCCTGTAAAGTTGGCGGCAGGAAAATGGGTCAGGAGGGAGTTTTATGGGGAAAGCCCGCCTATATCAGTATAATCTTACCTAGTTAAAGTTGTCATCTCAATCGATATTCGTTTTGTCTACGAGGGCTGGTCCGCCTCCGACAGGCGTTGGTAGTTATTTCGCTAGAAATTTTGTAATTGCACATTGAATATGTTTGGGCTGAGCTAGGTGAATTTACGGATCAAAGTTGCCATCTCAATCGTTATTTGTCTACGAGGTCTGGCCCAACACACCTTGTTTGTTATTTCGCTATTACATTTTGTCTACTCAGTTTGTAATTGCAGATTGAATAAGTTTGGGTTGAGCTAAGTGAATCTACGGATTAAAGTGCCATCTCATTCGATATTTGGCTGGTCCAATGCGTGTGCGGGGTGTTTATCGCTACACATTTTCGGTGACATTTTTAAATTGTAATTTGAATAAAGCCGTAATGCGTATAGGCAAATTACTTTTCAGTGATCTACATAGATTTCAATTTATTTCGTAACTAAATCTCTGTTTTATTTTTTATTTTTTGATATGGTAATTCTAGACGAACGGATTATTCTTGTTAAATCAGATTTAGTTTGTCCTGTTAAATTTATTTTGAGGACACTTTTTAGCACTTAGGATTATTTCAAGATTAGTCAGAAGAGATATTTTAATCTTTACGTTGAATTTTTTGTTTTTCGGGTGTACAAATAAAGCATTAGAATTGAATTGATTCGGTTTTATAATCTATTTTTAAGATGGCTGCCACTTAGCGTGCATTCACAACTTACGCCTTACCCTGCCTTACCCCGACGGCAAGGTCAGTAGGTACTCCAGTGCACCCTGTGCATATGCTTGGCTTGTTCGCCTAAAATAACAATCATGCTTCTTCCTAAACTGTTACATATGATCCGAAAATTAAAAAGGCTGTATAAAGTTTTAATCTATGTACTTATATTCCGCAAACTAAAAAAAGTGAGTTTATTTCAAGCCTCATTGCCGACTTGTAGATGTTGAACAAACAAATATTCTGGAATAAAAATTAAACGTGCAGAAAATTGTGTAGTCTATGTTTTACACGACCAATTAAAGGATTAACCGATAGTTCTACATACCTTTTCTAATTAATATTGAATGAACTTGGATAGTCCTTAAATCTTTTGTACCCAAGTACTTATAGTTCTTTATAAAACCGCCTTTGAAGTTTTTTGTAGAAAAAATTCCTTATTTGAAAAATAAATCGGTTCTCAAAGGCTAGTTCAGTTTTTAACAAGCCCTCTTCACGCAAGTTTAAAGTATTTTAAATTTTTTCCTAAAATGCCTTTTCGTACGTACAAGCAAACTACCAATTAGCAGCAGTGTTATAAGAAAAAAAGGTTATAATCTCTTTAAAAGTTTGCAGCAAGATTATTATTTATTATCGGAGATCTCACGGTTCGATGTAATTGCCATACGAATAAATAAATAATTATTGTCTATAATTATAGGACACATTACTTAAAAAAATCAATACTTACCTCCTTTAGAAAATAAGATATAACCTTTAAACAAAAGAGAAGATTAAAGAAGAAAGAAGAAAAAATTAATACTCTTAACGTGCCCAATTTGTGTCTATTTCTGTTACATAACTAAGTATCAAATTACCTTTTAGATAGGTAGATTTATATACCTACCTACAATTCAATTTAGTAATATTTCATTTGGATCTATCAAGCAAATCATTCAGCTATGTAGGTAAATAAAATTATAAGCTTAACGTACGTCTAGTTCCTTAAAGTCCTTAAGTCAATCAAGTGTGAACTCTTTTAAACTGGTTAGTTCGCAACTTTACTGCACTCGTCTACGTAGGTCTTATAAAAGTTATAAGCCTGGAAGATTTGCAAACTACACGGCTGAAATATATAATGGATGAGAATTCAGAACTAACTTTTATGACCTAATGGAAAACTTCAAAACTCCGATTAAAAACTGGATGGTAGATACATATAACATAACATACATACATAAACTCACGCCTGTATTCCCAAAAGGAGTAGGCAGAGCACGTGAAGTTTAATTCCAGTGCCACTTTTAGCAATTGCATCTTAAAACTGGATGGTAATTGATTTTAAACCGGCTTAAAAAAGGAGGTTCTCAGTTTGACCCGTATATTTGCCCGCGATTATCTCGCGTTTTTGAAGCTGTTTTCATAAAAGCATTTGTTACATTCTAGAGAAGGTTTTGGCATATTTGGTTTTGGAAGGTATTGACGACCGCTTTAGCTTAGTTGGTAGTGACCCTGCCTAAAAAGCTGGAGGTCCCGGGTTCGAATCCCGGCCGGGGCATTTATTTGTGTGATGAGCACGAATATTTGTTCTTGGGTCTTGGATGTTTTCTATGTATTTAAGTATCTATTTATATCTATATAAGTATGTATATCGCCGCTTAGTACCCATAGTACAAGCTTTGCTTAGTTTGGGACTAGGTTGATTTGTGTAAGAATGTCCACAAATATTTATATTTATATTTATTTATATAACATAAAGACGGTTCCGCTTTTCAAAAAAATTATGGTATGGTATGGCATATAAAATCCCCATTATTATACTACTGCAGCAATTGGCTGAAATCGAATAAAAAATGTTTTTCCCGGAGTCCGAAAGACCCAGATTCAATTAAATTTTAACTTTATAGATTGCATTAAAAATGAAATCTGTTTAGTCGCTCCGAGAATATATAATGTCGAAGTGATCGTTAATGTAAGTAGGGGTAAAAGGCTTTTTTATTTATTTGACGTGACGTGCCATGCGTGTTCAGCACGATGGAATTACGCACAACGCTGAGCCAGGCAACACACAACATAATAAATTAAGCTGCTAAATGTTGAAATCGTAACAAGCTTCGCTAACCGACTTCAATAATATGAATCGGAGGTTTTCAAATGTGTGTTTATGTTCTTTTTATATTTACTTTAGGGAAGGTTTGGCTCACGTGAGTCATCCGTAACTCTGCCGCCGCTTTTCTCAAAGCTGACGGTTAATAAATACGTTGTAATAATTCTCTCAGTCATCTCCGAGTTCAATCTCCCAAAAATTTCCCATTATCCCGCAACCTTTCTGATTTTCCGATAGACTATCACATTATCCGGAACGCGAGCAGTCTTCGCCGGGCAGTTTAATCCCAGCTCTAGAGATTTACGCCGAGTTATCCTTGTATTGATTTAATAGTCCTTATCAGTTAAAAATATCATTTATTTAGGCCTTTTTTTATTAATAATCAAAAGTACATAACTAAAGTAACAAATTTATGTTGCTCGCCAAACTGCGATAACAGTTTGTTGGCGAGATCGCGCTCATATTGGCTAATGTTAGGTGTCTGTTTCATTAAAACAAATAACTTGACATTTTCTCTATATAACTATCTAGAACACGACTATTTCGACCTAATTACCCTCTTGTTCGGATTTTTCATTAAGAAACATTATTTCAAACATCACCATTTTCAAGCTAAAAACTTTTTTCCGCTTACATTCTACTACACACAATAAAATCAAAAAGGGCTATTATACTATCTAAAACTTTAATAAAATCATCGGCTCTTTTAATTACTTTATTGAGATTATAAATCCTTTTGTGAAAATTTGAAATCAAATTATTTTAAAACTTGACAGGCCTCGCCTGGTGGATTCTTGCAACAATCTAGATTACAAATGCGAGTTGGCAAAGCTTATATTTTGAAGAAACCTGAAATGAAAATGTACGGTTAGGGACTTAAATTTTTGAGTAATTTATGTTTGATATCAAATATTGAGATATAAAGGAGATGGCTCGTTCTTTGAAATCATCTGTAATTGCAAGATAGTACCGGTTAATACTATTGTGATTTTTTTAGAGGTGGGACATTCGAAAATATTTGACAAAAATATAATATATTTTATTAACAACAGTAAAAATATAAAATTGCTTAACAATTAGAACATATCATAAAATGCTACTAATTCTAAACCTAACCTATATAAATATAATTAATTCTAAATCAAACTAAAATAAGAGATCCCCGGATCGGCCGGCACCTGGCGGAAATGTGCCCAGTATGCTGGCGGCGTTTGACAAAATGACTAGATAATGTTGATTTAACCAGCAGCAGAGAGTACAGGATAACATATCATAGGGTACCAATGCAATTTCACCACAATGCCCGTGATTTCGCTCGCGTATAAAATAGAGTGCAAGTCGCTATTTCATCCCTTCGAGGTATGATTATGGGGATAAAAAGGAGGTATACTATTCTATACATATAGTATATGTTAATACAGACTATACTTATTACCTACCTACCTTTCGGTATACCTTTGTATACCGAATTTCGCATTGATAATATTGAGTAGGATATAATCAGTATCCAAAATTTACACGGATTACGTAGCCCCATTGCCCGTACCATCTGTCAAGTTGCCATAGTCTCTTCCCGCACTTCGGTTTGTTGTATGTACACCTCGGTCGGCCTCACAAGGGGCTTAAATAACACCTTTGCAAAACCTTGTCGCTTTCACGTCATGTGTGAACTTTCATACTAAATTTCTTAACGGGTGAAAGCGACAAAGTACCGAGATGACTGAAGACATTTCTAAGTAACACGTAGCAAGATCGCTAGTGAAATTAAACTAGAAGAGTTCTTCCCAGTTGTCTCTAAACAAGTAAATCCCCGTTTTACGCTTGCTTGGAAGGCAAAATTTATATGGCTATTAGATTTAATGATTTCGAGCCAGAAAGGATTCATTGCGTTCTCGTCTTCTAAACAATCACTCTATTTTTAGCTTTTAATTAAAATGTCGTAATTTTGAAGAAAATCGAAATTGTGAGAAATCTACCATTTACCGATTCAATTCAATTCAATTCAATTATTTATTAATAAAATATTGCATTTTACATGTCATTTGTTACATAATACCTATAGGATATGATGTAATCTAGAGGTCCTGTAGTGGATCGATCCATGGGATGAAATATGCCCTACGTCCTTCCGGAAAGTACTTCGCGATTCTGATTTTGGAACCTTCATTAATTTCTTCTTTCTTCTAGTTTAGAATATCGAACTAATATATTCTACATATCGAATTTTAATTTGTAGATGTGTATCTGTGGTTACTTGATGCTAACAATAGTGTAGAACCTACACTGTAGATTATTTAAGTAACGCCACTGTACATGTAAAAAGCCCATGCCGAAAATATTGGAATGTTGAAATGTACAGTCGAAGAAACATGTTGCTGAGTCCAAATTCTGAGCTTTCTTGGTCCCGGTTGCCTCTTACTAGCTGGTTCGTCAGAATATCACCTATTATCAATGTGCCCGTTAAGATTTTATTTTTCAATCGCTCCCTGCAACCAGCGACATAATAACCCCCTTTCCACCCTCGCTAATGCAGATCGAGATCGACACGATATTCCTATTATTCACGCCCGCTGAATGCATAATGTGGACATTAACGATCACTTCGACATTACATATTCTCGGAGCGACTAAACAGATTTCATTTTTAATGTGAATCTATAAACTTAAAATTAAATTGAATCTGGGTCTTTCGGACTCCGGGAAAATCAATTTTTATTCGATTTCTTCCAATTGCTGCAGTATATCCCAAAATGCTTGTAGGGTTCCGTGCCCAAAGGGTAAAACGGGACTCTATTAACTACTAAGACTCCCCTGTCCGTCTGTCCGTCAGTCACCAGGCTGTATCTCGTGAATACGATAGTTAGACAGTTGCAATTTTCACAGATGATGTATTTCTGTTGCCGCTATAACAACAAATACTAAAAATAGAATAAAATAAATATTTAAGGGGGCTCCCATAAAACAAACGTGATTTTTTGACCGTTTTTATAGATAATGGTACGGAACCCTTCGTGCGCGAGTCTTCGTAATAAACATAGATGACGTTGGTTCCGAGCTTGTTTTACCAATCGTTTATGTGATATGGCAACTTTTGGCAGTCGGTATTCATCATCATCATCATCATCATATCAGCCGAAACACGTCCACTGCTGGACATAGGCCTCCCCCAAAGAGTGCCACAATGACCGGTCTTGCGCCACCTGCATCCAGCGGACTCCCGCGACCTTTACCAGGTCATCAGTCCACCTTGTGGGGGGTCTACCCAGTCGGTATTATAATAAGTTAATAAGACTCTATAAATAGAATCACTAACTCCGAACTTAAACAAACAGAAGCAATAACTTTGGTTAATTAACGGAGCAAACTTAATTAGCGTAATAGGATCCAATTGTTGTATGAAGTTTATAGACGAATAATTCATCTCATCAGTTAATTGTGTTAAAATATACGTACCTAGGTGTTTCCGGGGCTTAAATCTCGGTAAGTACCTAGTATGAAAATCTGTTCGGTAGTTTTTGAATTTATCGCGTACAGACATATAGTCAGACGCGGCTAGGGATATTCTTCACCGAGTGAAACCGAGTGAAGGTCTCCGCTTCAGCCTTCGCTTTCGTATGTCCGGCGGATTTCCGGTTGGTCTCCTCTACAGGTCGCATTTCTCAACCGATATCGTGAAGTTTCATAAGCTGGTTGGATAATTATTCGGAACTTTTTAGTCATGTCAGATTTAAGACAATTAAAAAAGACACTCGCGATGTTTATTGCTCACCGAGCCACTATTATGTAGTTAGTAATAATAATATGTCGTTGTGTATGTACCAGTCACTATTTTCTAATCCTACCTCTATTATTGACTTGTACATCATCCTAGATGACTATATTATAACAGTGTTAAATCATTTATTCATCGAACAAAAACATAACATAGATAACATAAAAGATTAGTAAAAAACCTACATAATGCCTGACAACGTCAATTCAAAATGTTTCAGATACCTCTTAAATTTAGTTCAACTTAATCAGCTTTATTTATAACTATATTTTTATATAAATGTTTGAACCATGTATGTTGTGGATAATGAATAAAGTTTTTATATATCTAATTATCTATCTCTCTATAATGAAACTAGCTACAGCAGGATAATTATTTTATAGATTTTCAGCATTGTGTAGATAGACATTCGTACTCAGTCTTTATAATTTACTAGTCTGATGTCTCTGCTTTCGAAACTCTTTATTATTATATTCGTTTATGACCTCTACAATCCTCTTTTTATTATTATGATCTATGAAGTCTGACTATGCAGGCATTTTCCGAATATGAAGCTTGAGATTTGTCGAATTTCCGAAGAATATTCGAGGGAATACCAGAACGCCCGTCATTATCGCGTGGGCGGAATTTATAGCCTAAAACTTTTTGACTTTGGATCTAGATCCTGTAATGTGTCCTGCCTCGAGTGGTTTAGACTGTAGATAATATCTATACAGTGCATTACCAGCAAGCAGGCATTTATTGAAACTGATACTATAAGTTCCAATAGCAATTATTTCCGTGTATTATGGTATTAGCAAATCATAATTATATGTGAATTAACTGCAAAATTAAATTTCCTATTTCCGCACCTTCAATGTACTACGTGCACTGCTTAAGATAACGTCATAGTAAACAGAACACTAAAGGCTGTCATTTGTACTGAGTTGTCTATTTACTTTGTTGTACATTAAAATTTTGTTAGAAATCATCTGAAGTCGAAATTTTAGTTTAATAATAAGATTAAGTGCATCGTTCGATTAAGAAACTACGTTTAAATAGGTACCCAACAACCAAGAAAAGCCCGCTTGCCGATAACACACGGTATATGAATACTTATGATGATCATTCCTCCTCCATTACAATGAACTGACCTAGGTTTCGCAGAACTCCGCGTAAGTAATGTAAAGCGCTGTCTAGATTAGCAAGAACTTGAGTATAATTTTCAATGAATTTTCATTGCTGGGTTTGATCGTATTCATCTTAGCTCGGTACCCCGCAGCCCCGCAATGTAAAGAAACTTGCATGCAAGTTTCTGCTAATGTAAATCAGCCCTTATAGAGGCACGCGTGACACGTCCACTTTACACTTCTACTGTTTTTTTTCGTTCTGTGGAAAAAAATACCAAAGAGACTATTGGCACAGAATAGTATAATAGTATTACATACAGAACGGACACGAACCCCTCCGCACCGAGGTCAGTTACCTCGTCCCTGACAGGCCAGGATGACAACCCGGGTTACGATCGGGTTACCGTCGCGGCTCGCGATTCGCCCATGCCACGCGCTACGCACTCGCGCAAACAATTGACGCGTGTACCGACAGCGCACGCACACATACTTACCCACAGCGCTTGCTTTCCTTCGCGTGTCATCCCCGTGCTATTGGTGTAAATTCACCGTTATGTTTTTTTTTCAGGTCACAGAGCGCATACGGTGTTCGTCGGCGTGCACGTACCAGCTCGGAGGCACTCGCATCGAAAGCACAAACACCACCATCGCAATGGGGAGAAGGATGATCGACCTGGTATGCTGTTTTGAGTTTCTTGAATTTTCACCATAACTTATCTTATTATATTCCTTAGGTCCTATCACTACCGTTTAAAGATTTGCTCGTATTAAATTTACACACTGTATATCTCTTTGTATCTTCAATTATTCGAAAATCTATTAATATTTTTTTTACGACAGAGTAAAAATGCTACGAAAAATCTAGATGAAAGGGCCGCAATTTGTTACATCATAATTGACAACATTTCAAAATTTGTAATGATGCCTAAATCGAAAACCATTTCGGTAAATATGCTACCTGAACGTAATAAAATAGTTTTTAGATTTTTTTCTTCGCTAGATTTGAAGAAAATCGCCAAAATTTATAAAACGGAAGTGTGACGTCATTCCTACGACTGTTAAGGACCAATGCTGTCAAACATAGGTAATTCATAAAAATTACGTCATAATTCACTCACGCTTCGCTACTTTTAGATTAGATATTTTTGAATGAAAATTAGGATTCCGGGAGAAATAAAAAAACACGGGGACCTTTTTCATTTTCTATCGATCTAGGACATGAAAAGGCCAACTTGAAAATTTGAAATGTTGTCAATTAACAGGGGGGTCGAAGTTGCATCACGTCCGTAGGGAAAGTACCTACCTACTACCCTACACGTGACCCCTGGGTCTAAAAGTGCAACCAAAACTTGCAACCGTACTGTCTTCTCGAAGATCTCACGGTTCGAAAATAAATGCCATACGATAAATAAATAACAGGGACATCCCTAAGATATCGCTTTTGTTTTATGTCTCTGTCATTCTAATTTTGAAAATTAATAAAATTGTATCCCACGAGCGCGGGTGAGGATGTGTGTTGAGCTATATATGCACATTGTCTATGTGTGCGTCAACGTAGGAGCTATGAGTTCACGTTGTCTATGTGTTCGTATGTGTCACAACTACAACCATGGCCAGCCCGCGCTCGTGAGATAAAAGTACTACAACCTTACTTTCAAATTGAGTGGTGACTTTAAAAATCCAGTTTTTATGCCGTGTTTTAGTTTTTATTTGGTTAACCTGTGTTCAGAGGTATACTTCATTTTCCTAACTATCTACTAAACTGAATTAGTTAGTGACGATTAGGTATACAAGTGCCCTGAATTTATCAAAGTAATTCCATTTTTTCTAAATTAACCCTAGGTGAAGTAGGTGAACCTATTGAAAGGTAGCGTAGTATCAGGGACTCGTCCCAGATTTCGCTTCCACGATCGACACAGCAATTAAGTTACTCTGGAATCTGGATCGACTCAATGCTCAATCAAGGCGCTGTGAAGCCTTTCACCAAACGATCGGTTCGGTATAATTCGTAACCATGGCAACAGACTCATCAGCTGTGAGCCTCTTTTGTTTTACCGAATCCATTCAGGTGATTGAACCACTGTCAAACCAAAGTCAGTCTAGTTTATGGTTATTAAATATTGTTTCTAGTCTTCATCATTGTTTTTAAAACTATTTTATATAAAACGATATAATAGTGCCAAACTAAACCAAAATTGCATTGCACCATGGACACCAAACAACATTATCATATTTACAAAAGAATTTAGTTTTTTTTTTTAATTTAGATAAGATTACGAGTATCGTAAAGCAGAAGTGAAGATGCGAGTCAAACAAGTGCAAATAAAATAAACACACACACATATACACAGTCACACACATGGTTGGCCATAGTTGTAGTTGTGATACATATGAACACATAGACAACGTGAACTCATAGCTCCCACACTGACGCACACATAGACAATGTGCATGTATAGCTCCACACAATCATGGCTCACTCGCGCTCGTGATATAAAATTACTCTACCTCGTATATCAGTATCATTTTACGACTAAATATAGAGAAGTAAGACATAGATAAATCCAAATCCGCTACGCAGGCTTTTTTTTTTTACGACTAAGATACGAAGTTCCTAAGTGTAGACAGATTCGCTAGTGACCCCATACAAATATTTGATCGTCTCTAAAAACTGGTTTGAATTGCAAGAAAAACAAGGTTATTTGAAAATGTTTATACCATTTCCGAAACAAGAACATCTAAAATCAAATACTGGAACAATATCCAATTTAGCCACTGAATGTTTACTTAGAGAACTAAGATCCCGTTTCCTACAAATTCAATTATTTATTGGGGATTCTAAAATTGATTACCACTAGAAATTACTTTCCAATTAATTTTTCGGGTAGCCCAATAACAATATCACACAAAGTTTGATCAATATTTCCTACATTTGATATTTATATACCTAGTACCTTAGTACATTATTGTATTAAACATGATTTGCTAAGGTTGTCGGTTTATCATTCGAACCAGTTAATAAATACGGCGGAGTGCTCGTGGCCCAGCGACGCCTGCGTGCCGCAAGCGTTATTCAAAGTTAAGCAACGTGGGCCGCGGTCAGTACATGGATGGGTGACCGCTTTGAGTGGTTACTAACTGAGCGCTCCCGTGCTTTGGAAGGCACGTTAAGCCGTTGATCCCGGCTGCTGTCTATGGCAGCAGTCGTTAAGCCAAGTTGGAGGCCTTCGGGCGGCTTGAAAACTTCTAATAGTCAAGTTGCCCACTCACTTGACAAAGGGGGGTCGTTGCACCACGTCCGTAGGGAAAGTACCCACCGCTACCCTACACGTGACCCGTGGGCGGTTCTAAAAGTGCAACAGAAACTGGCAACCGTACTGTCTTCTCGAAGATCACACGGTTCGAAATAAATGCCATACGATAAATAAATAAATAAATAATAAATACGGGATATATTTCTTATTTTATTTTTTTATCAAAAGTTTAGCCGAGGGCACGGCAGCCCTTCGAAACAGATATATATAATTAAGGCTCCTTAATACTACCGCCAAAATTTTCTCTCGCTGGCTCTTGACTGTTTGCTCGTCACTCGCTGTGCTGTGCCCGTCACTCGCGCGGAAACTTGCGAAAATCGGCAATAATTAAACAAGTAACTGCAAACAAGATATATAAAGGCAGCCGCGTTTCACTCCGTCAGAAAATTTACAAATTAATAAAAGATAGGTAGAATGGAACAGTTAATTTCCTCAAAATAAGGAAATAGGTTTATTTATATTTATCCGAAGAGACTCGTCGCATATTAAATCCTCGAAGAACAATGTAAACAAAAAATATTACATACAAATAATTAAACTGTTACAAAATGAGTCAAGACCTAAATAAACAAGTCCGCATTACTGTACAAGAGGCGTCGTTAGCTTTGAAGTGGGCTTGCGAATAGCAAGCCTCGAAGGATATGTTATGTATTTATGTATATTTCCGGTTGGAGGACGTTTTCAATTTAAATATCATATGCGAGGCCGGTGCCTTGTTTCACGATGTCATAAGTTTACACAAATCTAAACCGGTAATACTGAACTAAAATAGAAAACATTTATTCATCATCCGAATTGTCACAATGACAATTCGGTTTACATTGCCGGGCCGGTAAGTATCGATGCTATCCAACGAACATCTTTACGTGACGACCAAAGAGTATAATAATATATATCAGGTAAAGAGAGCCATCTCGCGTGAAAACTTGGATACTCGTGAGCACAAGCGCCGCACACGGATTTGGTGTGGACTAATTTCGTGTGTCTGTGTGCGTGCACACACACACACCCATAATATTATCCGTTAAATATTGTTCATGTACCATCTACCTAATGTGACATCTTAAACTTCCCGTGGCAATTTCCCACATTTTAAATTGAATAATAGTAATAAAGTTATTCTTTTCAGAAGTCATAATTTACTATAATTTTTAGGATGACAATGGGGAAGTTTAGATAGTACATGAACAGTATTTTATTGTTTACTTTTATCTATAAAAAATCTTTCTCGGATTGGCGTTTTAACTCGTTCAATTTGAGTACAAATTATAATCACGCCGTACTGAAAGGGTTAAGTGATTTGTACACAAATAATTATTCCAGTCAGGAGACTAATAAAATTAAATTGTATATATAATATCATTTATTTATTTTTGACTAATTTATTTATGAGTAGTATATTAAAAGAAAGATTAAATACGATTACCTATAACTTGATAGCGATTTGATTAACTTCTTCAATCACTAACTGGTAAACGAATTGGTGAAGGACAATCGTCTACAAAAAGACGTATCCATTTTTTTCACCTTGAAATGGATGCACGATGTTTCCTGATTTCATGTATTGGCCCAGGATAAGTGTTGTTTTCTCCAACAATTGACATCCATGTTGAAAATACCCCTGTCCTGACTTTTTCTCAGCATGAGGACGTCAGCACTATGCACCTGCAAAAAATAACATTAAATAATGAGATGAGAGCGTAGGAGGTATGCGTGTATTTTTGAAATTATGTCTCTAATTATCTACTATACCTATTTCAAAGACAACACGAAGAAGAAAGTGGGCTTCATATTCGTTTATCGTATAGCTCACGTAGTTCAATACTCAAACGTTTATATTGCTAAGTAATCAACCGTTTTCGTTGATATTCATTTATGTATGAGCTGCATAACCACCCGGCAAAACAGACTACCTACCTAAATAAATCAATTGATTGGAATATAAATATAACATCGCATCGGTGTAAACAGGGATAGTAAACAATGAATTAAAAAATACTTACTTAACTCGGCGTATCCGATAACTGCTTTTCACAAGAATAATGCAGAAAATCTTATAATTATAATAATTACGATTGTTTTATTTTCAATATGTTGACACGTTATTGACACACGTGTTATTTCAATATTTAAAAATAACCATGGCAACCATACGACCATAGAGTATTATAAAATCTGTGACCATAGAGTTGAAAATTAAACTTTTACGATAAATTGAAACGTTCCTTTTCACGTTCAGCTTTGATTAATTGTATTGGGAAAGATGAAATGAAAACGAAACCTGCTTGAGACGGATTACACAAAATATGTCGACATCAAATATAATAGGAGGCAGCACTTTCTACGCCAAATTCACGCGAAATTGGTCTTTTCTTTAAGTTTCCCCCCCCCCTGGTGACGACTCAGAAGTGTACTTGGAATTATCATTGTCAGATGACAATTGTCAAGTTGGTGTAATAGGGGCCGGTCTGACTTTTATAAAACTGGACCTAAGACACTTTTTATTTCTTATTACTTTAATTTCGGTACGAAGCAAAGTATCTATATGAAATACAGTTAGCCACGAACCCTCTTGTAATTAATATCAATATCTAGTTAAAACTTATAAGTAGGGTTGCATGAATTCATTTCTAAGGATGATTTCCTATATTTATTATATTGTACGTAGTTATATCATAAAATAGTGAAGTAATTAATTCTTTAGGGCCGATATTGCCTCGGGGAAGGCGACTGAGCGTTACAGAAGATGGCGAAACATGTAAGAAGTTGTACTCGTAACTTCACGGTTATTTCCTTTTGATTTCAGCTTTATGGTAATTGTCACTACAAGCATGACTCCATTTTTATCTTTATTATTCGATAAGTTATAATGGAACCGATCAGGGCGGCTACCGCGAACCACAAACGAAGTTTTCCCTCTCTGTCGCACTTACGTAGAGACTTGCAAGTGCGACAGAGAGAGAAAACTTCGTTTATGGTTACCGGTACGCTGTTTTCAATAAATTCGATGAGAGCAATAGATTTTAATAACAGCCCGTCACGTAGCTGAGATATGACCACTTGTATGAAGCGATATCACAGATGGTCTGCCTTTATATTGATTTCTATATATGTCATGATATTAAGTAGGAAAAACACGACATAGGTGGGCCATTGTTATTTAAAGAGAAAAATAAACGCTTTTGTATTTGTGAGTTACCTACGTTTAAAAGAAGTACCGACGTTTGAACTGATATCATGGATATCATCGATGTGTAAAAAACCAGCAATATCACGAGCTGTTATTAAGACGTGCTAAATAGTGCCACGTGCACATCATGCATTCTTTAACATGAGCTTTTCAAAGGGTGTCTCGGGTGGTTCACATTCACAACATAACATCTGTATAGTCATTGTATATACCTACATAACGACTACGTGAGTTTGTGTGACCGCCAGGGGCTCTTCTGTGAAGGCAACCTACCTTTTTCTTTTCCTTGTGATACGACTAATTGTCCGGTCATCAAATCATATCGCATGTCCAACTTCTACCATAAAAGTAGCGATCACCGAAGCTTTACTGTTCCACTTTTTTACTATCTCAATGGAAGTGTTCGTGTCAACGCCCACTCTTATAGAATATGGTTTTACAATTTCGTAATCACTTTTGTTTATTACAGTGACACCTCCAGCTCAACGAGTGCAATTTATACTTGGAGAAGATGTCGACGATGCCACACTTGAGTCACATCCACTTTTCTCCGAAATGGAAGAGCTTGTCAAAGAAGGTGACGAACTTGAATGGAAAGAAACAGCTCGCTGGATAAAATTTGAAGAAGACGTAGAAGAAGGTGGCAACAGGTGGTCTAAACCTCACGTCGCTACCCTATCACTGCACTCTCTCTTCGAATTGCGAAGCTTAATTCTGAATGGTTCCGTAATTCTAGATGTCGATGCAAATGGCTTAGAACAGGTCGCAGATACTGTTCTCGATCATATGGTGACTGATGGGTGCTTAGGTTACGACAGTAGAGACAAGGTTAAAGATGCCTTATTAAGAAAACATAGGCACCAGCATGAGAAGCGAAATCACAACAACATGTCCCGATTGCCACTGATCAGGTCTTTGGCTGATATTGGAAAGAATCACTCGTCTTGCAAAAGTAAGTTATACCTACTAACATTGTACTTAACTGTATTTCTTGATTCTATAAAGCTTATTTCCAAGTGCATGTTCTAAGCAAGGTTAAAATGGAAATGGCGGTACCCTAGATTTCCAGGACGGAGGATCTCGACGCTCCAGTTCAAGTTGTCGGTCTACCTCGTCTCCCAACACCGCTCTCCTCCAGGCAGCTGACACAAGAGGCTCCTACCTAGCCGTGCCAGGTCAGGAAGCGTGGGAGTTGCGCTCGACACTAACTCACGCTATAAGACCGGCACGCTCGCACTTGATGCTATATATTGTACATATTTATTGTATTTTAAGGTTTCGCTAGTTGGAGTCCTTTTATAATGTATTCTTGTCAAACCTTCGTATTGTATTACAGTTGAAGAAGGCAGTTCGACAAGTGGACAATCCCACAAAGGAGAATTCAGTCGTTTTCTAGGCATCCCTAACGCGGGTAACCGCTCCTCCTTACATTTGTTGTTATTCTTGCCTTGTTCACGCCTTGTTTTTCTTCTTTCATACATAACCCTTGTTTACCAATTCAATTATATTATGCTACTTTCCTATGTGATTATGTTGATTTGCTTCTTTACACGACTTCGTTGATGTTCGTGATACCAGTTAGTGGAAACATCAACAAATGATTTTGTATTTAAAATTATCCACATTGTTAGTATTTACGTCGCTTACAAATATGATTTGTAAATTAAATTACTTAGCACGTATTATTATGCAAATGTATATATGTAGATACATCAATGTACATCAAAAATAGGTACTTGGATTCTCTTTGTAAATGACTTACCATATTTCAGGTGGAACACAGCAAGAAGAGGGAATGATAAAAAGTCCAAGCAGTCTTTCAATGCTTCGAAATCACAGTTCAGGTGACCTGCCAATGAATGGTGATATAAACCACAAGTCCAACACGCATTTTATGCGCAAAATACCACCTGGAGCAGAAGCTTCCAACATACTCGTCGGAGAAGTAGATTTTCTAGAAAAAACTCTATCAGCTTTTGTAAGACTCAAATCAGCTACAATAATGGGAGACTTGACTGAAGTCCCCGTACCGACACGGTTCATGTTCGTTCTACTCGGACCACCAAATAGTAATTCTAGTTTCCACGAAATCGGTCGAGCCATGGCAACCCTAATGTCGGATGAAATATTCCATGAAGTTGCATATCGAGCGAAGAAACGGGACCATTTATTGGCTGGCATTGACGAATTTCTGGACGCTGTGACAGTATTGCCACCAGGAGAGTGGGACCCGACAATTCGAATTGAACCTCCAGCTGCTATACCATCTCAAGATCCCAGAAAACGTCCAACTGAAAACAACCCTAAAGAAGAGCCAGACGAAGAAGAAGAGGAACAAAGACAAAGAGAAGAATCAGGTTTATCAAGAACAGGCAGACTGTTTGGGGGCCTACTCAATGATCTAAAAAGGAAAGTGCCTTGGTACTGGTCTGATTTTAAAGACGCTCTAGCGATACAATGTGTGGCATCCTGGATTTTTCTCTACTTTGCTTGCTTATCACCTATTATAACATTCGGAGGGTTATTAGGAGAAGCCACTGGAAGAAACATGGCTGCAATGGAATCATTGATTTCTGGATTTGTGTGTGGACTAGGTTATGGATTCTTTTCAGGTCAGCCTTTAACAATTTTAGGCTCAACTGGACCTGTATTGGTTTTTGAGACAATAGTCTATGAGTTTTGCAAGCAGCTAGATTGGGATTACATGTCATTTAGATTTTGTATTGGTACGTGGACGACGATAATCTTGATCACATTAGTGGCCATCGACGCCAGCGCGCTCGTTTGCTACATAACCAGGTTTACTGAAGAGAATTTCGCAACACTTATAGCTTTTATTTTTATTTACAAGGTACGGAAACATAAAATTAATCAAAAAATACGTACTGAATTGATTTTAAGGCCTTGAAACCTGACTCATTATTTCAATTTCAGGCTGTAGAAAATGTAATTTCCATCGGCAAGAAATATCCTTTAAAGACGCGTCCTGACGAGGTTCTCAATTATGAATGCTACTGTTTGCCGAGCAATTACTCCACGGTGCCACAGCATTTTAATTGGACAACAGTGGACAAATACTCCTGCCAGGTAGTTCACTTAATTCGACTAAAGGTAGCCTTCGTAGCCACTCAATATAATTAGTTCCAAGTACATACTCACGTCGGCCTACTTAAGAGTTTCCCTAAAAGTAGCCCACATTTATTAACTTGATCCTCCTGTCTCCTTTCAGTTATACAATGGAACTTTGTCGGGCGGCGGATGTGACACAAAAGTTTATGTACCGGACGTTTTCCTAATGTCCATTATATTGTTCCTCGGCACGTTCACGATATCCATAATTTTAAAAGATTTCAAGAACTCGCTATTTTTTCCAGCGAAGGTGAATATATAAAAACAAATTTTATTTATCACAGTAGTAACGCGAAATTTTGTATATTTTATGGCGAAATACATTAAATTAGTGCCTAATATTTATTTAAATGAAGAAAGTCACAAGCTTCTATTTATAAATGTTGACCTAACTTTATATTTAATTGCAATACTTTGTTTGCAGATACGACAAATTATAAGTGACTTCTCCGTGATTATAGCCATTTTATCGATGTCGTTCCTCGATTACAAAGTAGGAGTAAAGACTCCGAAACTCGAAGTACCTTCTGAATTCAAACCAACGCTACCGTCAAGGAATTGGGTGATAACTCCGTTTAATGGGAACCCGATTTGGTCGGCGCTGGTAGCAATATTACCGGCTTTATTAGGGACTATATTAATATTTATGGACCAGCAAATAACAGCCGTCATCGTTAACAGAAAAGAAAATAAGTTGAAAAAGGGATGCGGATATCACCTAGACTTGTTTGTATTGGCTATCTTGATCCAGATTTGTTCAATTATGGGCCTACCATGGTTTGTCGCTGCTACAGTCTTAAGTATAAACCACGTGAATTCATTGAAAGTTGAATCTGAATGTGCCGCGCCGGGAGAGAAGCCACAATTCTTAGGAGTGAGAGAGCAAAGAGCAACTCACATTCTCATATTCCTCACTATTGGATTATCCGTTGTACTGACCCCAGTCCTGAGACATATACCGATGCCGGTACTGTTTGGAGTGTTTCTGTACATGGGTGTGGCATCGTTGAAAGGGCTTCAGTTCTTTGATAGAATTTTAATAATGTTCATGCCCCAGAAATATCAGCCGGATCACATGTTTTTGAGACAAGTAAGGAATTATTTTTTGAATGATATTTTATCCGCCTCAAATATCCATAAAAATTTCGTATTAAAATAAATATATTTTCAGGTGCCTATTCGTCGAGTCCATCTTTTCACGGCTATTCAACTTACTTGTCTCATCTGTCTTTGGGTGATAAAGTCTTTCTCATCAACATCCATACTCTTCCCACTGATGTTGGTCGTAATGATAGGCATCAGAAAGAGTTTAGACTTATTTTTCACCAGACGTGAGCTGAAAATCCTGGATGACGTCATGCCAGAAATGACCAAAAGAAACCAAGATGAGTTACGCGAACTAGGAGACGAGGTGGGATGGGTCACAAAAATATTAAGATTATGCCGACGGAACTAAACCTATCATGTTTTTGGCGAACCATTCGTTTATTTAGTCACCCCACCATTATGTAGAAACAGTGCGCTGTTTTAAAAATAAATTGCGTGTTATGTTACTCTTGCATTTTATTTTGGCCATTCCATTTTTTTACTTTCCTTGTCCACTGCAAGTTTTCATCTTACACCTCACGTATATAGTTTTACGAACATGTAAAAAGTAAGTAGCATTGGTATCACATGACTTTTTATACCCTCTTTAGCTATGCATTGTTGATTATTTTGCCGTGGCTTCGCAATATTCCCCAATTTTCTTTTGTAGGAACCGAGTAAGAGCAATCCACCGGCGTATGAAGAGAATTTGCAAATTCCTCTCATAAACGGTAACATCATGAACATACCGCTGACGTCTATTAACATATCGGAGGAGGTGAATAAGACTGGTATTTGGAAGGAAGTTAATAATAAAACGAAGAATAGAAATGGTATTAAGGAAACGAAGCCTAAATCAGGGAAAAAAATGTAAGTACCTACCTAGCGGCCTTTTCAATCAATATATAGAATAAATACTTTATGCAGCTATTAAAAATAAATAGATCATGACTCTGATGATGATGATGATGTAGCAACCGGGCGGTTGTTTATCACTAAATGTAATTAAAAAATTACAGCAATAAGCATAAAAAGCTGGTGTCCAAAGACATACAATCGGAGATAGACCGGCGGCTGTCTACCATGGACGAAGTGGAGGAAGACGATCCTCCAGTAAAGGTGTGCGTCACTGACACGAAGTTCTAACTTGACCTGCTCCTGAGCATGACCTTGACCACGCATCAACTGTATGGCACGTCGGGCACGCCTAGCATGGTGCACGGATTCCTGGTTCACGAATGATCATTCGACCAGTGGATACTACGGTGCGAATTATTTTTCGTGAAATACGTGCATGTGTAGATAAAATCCAATGTTCACTCCTGTAGACTAATCTTTAACGTGTTCTGTAAGATTAGTAGAAAAAGTCTAGCCAAATATTGTTAACGTATTTTAAATCCCTTTTGGTCTAGTGTTAATGTCGTTTTAGAAAATAGGCATTAAAACATTTACAACGGAGATATTACAATACTTAAATGTTTAGATGATAGATTAGAATAAGATTGAAGAAACGCGGTTATACTTATGATGTAAGTAGAATTTTTAACAATCACTTCTATCGTTCACATATATGTTTATATCTTTTGATGTTACGCTTTCACCTTTACACTGTTTTTTATTATCTTTTATCTGTCGCATGATTTCTATGTCTATTTAATATAATTATAATTATTTTAGCTGAATTTTTAATGTCATTATCAATGTTAGATTTATCTGTATCTGTAGATTCATGAATATTTTGTATATGATGCCCTTTGGGCGATTTCAGGGCGATGTCGTAAGGCGCAAGGAGTCTTGGAGTGGCGGAATAAAAAAGAGTGATTCTAGGAAAAACAGCACTTCGGCTGAAACTTCGGTCTAACCCTTTATCAGTCAATTTTAAACTTTATGTCATTTACCTTAGTCCGTTTAGATATTACTGTAGGCTCAATCTATACACGGCGTGTGACGGCGTCAGAAGCGTTGTGTCGATGATATATTTTTTTCTCTTGTTTATAGTATTTTTGTATTACGTAGGGCGTGTATAGATAGTGCCTTAAAATGTCAATGTTTAGGAATAAATTAATCTCACTTCTGATTTTGTTTTTTGTCTGTGGTAAGTAACAATAGCAATCAATTATATTTTGTTCTGTATTAAGGAAAAAAGTGTAAAATCGTGCAGTACTTCTCTAGAAAATGTTTTTGAAGCTATAACTATATTTTTATATATCACTTATCCGTGTTGGTTAAATGATTGAATAATGTGATATAAAACGGTAGGTAATTTCAGTAACATTGGGTGTATAACTGTTCTCGTATACTAAACACGTTCTCAGTTCAGTTACAGGCAGTTAACAGCAGAGTAGTTAAGAGCATCCGCTCGTGTTTTCTTATGTCCTCTATTTTCTACCTTAGTAGGGAAAGGTACGAGTAACTGACTTTTCTAGTGACGCCCTTGTCTGATCCGACTTTTTACATCATGCAAGTCAATCAAGGTCAGTCAATTGGACTGCTTTAATTTGTGTTTTCCGTTTTGTAAGAAGGGATATGTTGAACCTATGACATGTTAGAGACATGTCACATTATGAAATTTGAATCGCAGCCCACGCCTCCTTAGTCTATATGACGGCACAAAACGTATATTTTATTTAACCTTAGTGAATATAACCATAAGTATTATTCCGTATAAATTATGAATATATGAGTTTTGTTGTAAATCAATGTGTCTCTCAGAATGTTTTTGTTTTTAGGGAGGTATATAACCTCCTTGTAATTTACTCTTTCTAAGTCTATGTCTATGCCTATCTTCAATTTATTTGTGTACCTCGTATTGCCCTATACTAGTAATCTAAAAAATTTAAGATAAGGCATTATTAATTACTTATGTTATGTTCCATTAGCTTAGAATAATGATAAAGTGGCACGAAAATTTAAACAGTGTTGAAAACTTAAAGAGCAAAGTGGTCAAAACACAAAAGCTCTCGTAGTGAATACTGTTTGTATGTAAATACTTTATCGTGCACAAAACGGGTAAAAGTACAGAAAATTTCGGTTAGTTCGGTACCTATTAATCCAAACTTAATGATCAGGTTTTCGAATTTACATATAAAATTAACGGATGTTTTCGTTAAGTAAATACCTATTTATTTTAATTAACAATGCATCATTAAATTTAGAGAAGTGCCCTTCCCATGTCAACATGTTTTGAGTTTTGCATACAAAACGTAACATCTGGGGGCACGGCAGTGCCCCCGCAAGTCGAGCGAAAAGGTGCACGGCCGTACCATCCTTTTCTCGAAGCCATTCAGGCCATTTTCAACATCCTGTAATTTTGTCCCAGTTAAAGCTAGAACTCTGAATTTTCAGTAACATGTTGGGCATAATATGGGTTAGATATATTCTCAATAACATTCAATTTGAACTTTTATTTTAAGAACTATTGCCCCTCAAAATTCCTTAGTTTTGTCACTGACTCACTGACTGACTGACAGATCATCAATCGTTTAAGGTACTTCTAGCAGACCCAAAAGCTCCAAATTTTAAACATTATTAGTTTTTAGCCTATTAATTGCTAGAAAATTAATAGTACATTACTTACCAAGGGCGATAAAACAAAGAATGTTTCAGATCGCAGGTATTTTACGCCCGAGCCGAAGGCAAGGGCGATAAATATGCGATCTGAGGCTTTCTTTATTATCGCCCGTGGTAAGTACATGATTTTATGTCACCCCCTGGCCAGGAAGTGGGATTTTTCGCGCGCGGAGCGTGCGATAATGGCCACTTTATGGCTAGGTGTGACATAAAAAATATTGCAATATCAGTCACGTATCTGAGATATACAAACTGCATAAGTAAGTTTGTAATCCTATACAAAATACATGCGATTACAAAGTTACTTTTACAGTTTGCATGTTCGTTACTAGAAGTCATGCCTGAAAAGAAAAAAAAGGGATGAGATCCCATCAAAAACATTACATGTAAAAAGATGCAAGTCTCGCAACACAGTTCTTTTACAACAAAAAGTAATGATATGTGATCTTAAACCAAGTCTGTTATATTTTAGTCAATAGTACCGGAGAGGTGCCCACAGAACAAAATTTCCACCGACTTGCATCTGCATAACTTTATTATTTTTAATATATATAATGACATGATCAAAAACATAAAGTACCTAATGCTGATGCAAGTCGGTGGAAATTTTGTTCTGTGGGCACCCCTCCGGTACTATTGACTAAAATATAACAGACTTGGTTTAAGATTACATATCATTACTTTTTGTTGTAAAAGAACTGTGTTGCGAGACTTGCATCTTTTTACATGTAATGTTTTTGATGGTACAATATATATCACCCGTGAGATAGTCGTTTAAAATGTAAGTAAGAATTCTTTTGACCTATGTTGACGCTCGTTTAAATATTCGCTGCCGCTCATCAAAATCTAAATGTGGTATGTTGTGATATTGGAGGTATGTAGTCCCGTATATCCTCGTCCATAGGGCAAATACTTTCAACTCCCATATACCCAATACGAAGTGCCAATAGAGAGACACCATTAGCGTAAATGTATTATACAATTTTGACTCTTATTATAAGGTTTGTATGGATATTAGTCGTTTATACATTTGTGTAACATTATGGATTCTACAGTTTGAAAACTATCAATAGTCACCAGAATGGGCGTAGGCGTACCTCCGTTGGAGTTACGACAGCTGAATAAGTATGTTTTCAAACTTGGATTAGAGCATCTAGTTATTCTAGTTTTTAGTACAGTGCCAGTCATGTTGCTCTGGTAAATTTTTGGTATTAAGGTGGTTCGATTTCCGTACATAACGTATTTTGAGATGCGCAGGCTAACGAATATATTAAGATACTTAGTTATGTAACAAACTTTCATAAATTAGCTTTCCATTTGCGTTCCAAGTTTGTTACATAAGTTTCTTAAAATATCACGCCGTTAGCCTGCGAATGTCAAAATACGTTTTGTATGGAAATCGAACCACCTTAATACGTACTTTTATCTCACGAGCGTGAGTTGGTTGAATTTTCCTCGGGCATATGTGTAGTTTGGTGGGTAATAAATACAGTAAAAATACATTGACGAATCGGTTTTTACCTTTTTTTAACTTTATTGCAAAGTAACAAGTAACATACACAAAAAGGCGAAATTAACACGTTCATTGCCGACGAGTGCTACGATGGTTTTTCTGGTTTGTAGCGAAAACTGTCTACGATCGGAGAACACAATATCGAGTCCTCGGCCGCCTCGGTGCTGAATGTGTTAATGCTATAAGACATTCTCTATCTCTCTCCATTCAACCTTCGGGCCAAACAGAGAATAATCATAGTAGCACCTCGCTTTAAAACTAAGCAGAAAACTGTCAGGACTGACAGGAGTCGACTGATAGAACATTGGAAAGATTGGAATAATGTGTTGGAAGTTTGGAGTAATGTGTCGCGAAATGCAGGCGTAGGTGAAATGAAGCTTGTGCCATTGCCAAAGCCTCGAAGACTTTGACAATCTATCAAGGATTTTCTCTTTTGTCTAATGTTATTTTAATATTGAATCAATGTGTCACTCCTGGATTTAACTTTTTATTAAAATTTTGGTATACAAAGGCTTTGGGTCTAACTTTATTTAATTAACCTTTTCAGCGCTCTTGTCAAATACAACCTATAAAATACATAGGTAATATAGTATAGGTTGATATCGCACTGCACGCCGTGACGGGTATATCCGTAGTTGGCGTTGAACCGATGTTGCGCATACGAGTACATACTTCGTTTGCGTCGAAAAGTTCCAGCTGTTCCAGTAAAAAAGTATTTCGCTGAATTAATTACCACAAAGTATCCGAACGAACCATCTTGTGCAAGTAGCTGTTTCCGTTTCTAATCTTATAACTTTATAAGTTTAATGCCACTATATCAAATTTTATGTATGTGATAGTATTATATTGTAGTAACAATAGCGACAATTTAAATGAAGAAAAACAGAAATAGAGTTAGGTAATACCGAAAAGGCTGTAAAATTGCTCTTTAGACTGTCATAGTAAATCGTAGACTTGTATTTTTTTTGCACAGGTTGAATTGTTGGTTGAATTGTAGGTTGGTTGTTTTTGAAAATGATACTAAATTAGCCTTAACGTGTAAAATTACCCAAAATAAAAAAGCAGCAAATAAAATCTGAGAGTAATGAGTTAAAGAGCCAAATTCAAAGACAAAATTTGTTTTCCACAAGCTAGCTATAATATAAATTAAATCTACTTATTGTCAATTTTATGAGTTTGACATGAACAACTTTTATTTTCATTTAATATCTCTTGGCACCTTTGAAATGCGTTACTTCGCTTGTACCAGTTGCCGCGTGGTTGACTGGTTGTAGGCAAGAATGGTGGCATATAATAGGCGAAGTGACGGATATCGACGTTCCTTTATTGCGTTACTTGAATATAAAAAACTACGCCCATTAAAGTTGAATGTTGTTAGGTTGCACATTGGGTTTTTATGAATCATTACTCTTTGGTAAAATAGCATTACCAACAAATTGGTTACAGATACCTAAGTACAAACCACACAACAGCAGTAACCAGCTTTACAACTGAGCAATATTATAACAGCAATTACAGTATTCAATGAGCAATTACTAAGTACATAATGTAATCATAATGTAAATCACGCGTCTATAGTAACAACGTGACTAACTACATTGTTTGTAGTAGAATATTTTTTTAGGTTGTGTTATTGGATTAAACCTAATTATTTGTCCCTGCGAGATGTTTGTTAAGGCGTTTTTGGATATTCTTATGTCGAGTGTTGAATAAATGGATTTTTATAAATGTGCATTACTGTGTTTTATTTACATATGTATGTAATAGTTTTCTTGTAAAACTGCATTACTGCCGAAAGCAAAATTGTAGAAAAGGCCCATCTGTTGCCGAATAGCTAAACTATTTTTACAGCGACACCTATCGAAAGCATTCTTTAATGCTGGAGTGAATTTGTAGTAAAGCGACATCTTTTGCCGAATAGCCAAACTAAATTGACAGCACCCCCTATTAGCATGTCATCAAAACAGAGTTTTGTTTGCTTATACTATAGATGTCGCTAGTCCGAAAGAGTAACTCGCCGCGTCACTTCTAGAGGGTGCTTTCATTAGTTATAGGATTCCAAATTAATTTGTGGTCTTGTAGGCTAAACTAAAACGTAGTGATTATAATATTTTTGAAATGCTAGTCGTCCCATGGCTGCAAATGGGATTCACAAACAACTTTGACTTTAACCTTATGGACGCCAGCGACGGATAAAAAATCCGTCACGGCGTGCAGTGCAGTGCGATATCAAGCTACATGCATTTCATTTCTATAGGGTTTTACATTGCGTTTGAAACTCCCATGTCATGGCGTGTGAGAGCTTTGGTATTTAACATGGTGTTGAAAATGTGGTTCTATCGCCCTTGGTAAGTAATACACTATCGCATGTTTGTAATGTCGTATGTAGGGTTAGTCAACCGATCTATTTCAAAAAAACATTCTACGTAATATTTAATCTGCCAGGCCGCGGAAGCTCAACAATACAACACTATATACTGCCAAGAACCTATAAAGTGGTTGTGAGCCGTCGTGCCCACCACGCCAACAACCACTTAAAAGGTCGGAGTGAAGATGTACTTTGATCATGAATAAAATCATTTATGAACTGTTTTAATTTGTTTTTATTGGTTTAGACATTACACCAATTCAACAGTGCTTGGCGTGGTGGGCACGACTACACACTATCGCTTTAATGGCGGTCAAAGGGTTAAAAAACTATGTTATAAATTAACAATAGTAAAACAAATAGTAAATCAATAAATTAACATTTATTTTCCTTAAAAAAAATTAGCTAGTAAATAATTCTAAAGGCGGTTAGTTTTTATTTTTCTTTTTATCGGGAAGTATGCCCATCTCCTCTTGGTATTTTCTGATGAGTTGATCCTGCACATCGGGGAGGCAGGGGGAGTAGCGGCTGTATTCCATAGTGAATTCGCCTTTGCCTTGTGTAACAGATCTAAAAAAGAAAAAAAAAAATATTGTGATATCAATGGAAAAATGTGTACAGTACGTTACCAGCAACGGCGAAACGCAAATATCTGACACGTCCTAATGGCCCTAGAGGCGTGTAAGATATTTATTAATTTGACGTCTATTTAAAGACATGTTCATAGAGAATTTAGTTTAAAAAAGATATGTAAACAATGTCTAAACATGTAGTCACACGTTGACTAATTGAAAAGAAATAAGAGAAACTTACATATTAAACGGGTCATTGTCAGTCGGAAAAACAAAAGTTGTCCATTCGGTGGACAATAGTTAACGGCTTGTGTGCATGTAATTTACGTTTTTATTACATGGATTTATAGACACGGAATTACAGATTATGCGGGTTATCAGATCAATCGAAAATTAAGCTTTGTAGCCCTTAACTTTTGGCATGTCCACCGAAAAGACGCGCACCTAAATCTGACAATGACCCAAACGGAAATAGAAATATTACATTGTTTCAATATATAAAACTTAAAATGTTGGATCTGTTTTGATAGTGTTTTATTTTTTCTTCTTCATTTAAACCAAGTCTCGGTATACACTCGGTATCTCTCGAGATATGATTTAACATGTATTTTTTTTTTTATTTATCTTGTATCTTTAAAAGAGCAATTCTTGTATATTTATATATTTATTTATTTCGGGGATCTCGGAAACGGCTCTAACGATTTTGATGAAATTTGATATGTGGGGGGTTTTCGGGGACGAGGAATCGATCTAGCTAGGTCTCATGCCCGGGAAACGCCGAGCGAAGCTCGGCCGCCCAGATATTTATTATTATTCACTAATGTTCGAGTAAATAACTCGATCTTATAGGCGAGCGCCCGACGTCAGTGTAAGTGTACCAAGAAGTCAAGACTAGGTAAGCGGTGTTTGAATCTGATTGTATGGCAAGTTAACAAGTTTCTATGGGAAGATGCCAGCGCCATTTTTAACGTTGATTGACTTGATCGGCCTAAATGACGTAATAATATAGCGATTACTACTGACCTGAGCTCCCCGGCGTAACCAAACATGTTGTTAAGCGGCACCTGAAATAAATAACATGAATTCACCAAAACGGGTAGGCAGGGAATATGAAATTTGACATTGACTTTTTAGTTAACCCTTTTCCAGGGCGCACCAACCTACGTGGTTTTGCGAAAAACAAAGTATATATTCGAAATAGTTACGTATTGGAAGCGCATTAAGGTTGAAATTTTGACTACACGCACATGCGCACCCTTTTCCAGGCATAGTACGATTTTTAGTCAACCATTATCACTACCTATGAGTATCAAACTCATCAAATCAGTTAGATACTAGGTCCTAGACCAGCGGTCGGCAACAGGCGGCCCGCGAAACTCCTTCTTGAGAACCGACAATGTGGTACCTTTTGTCTGATAGAGTCGCAAATTATTAACACGTGCAGCCCGGACCATTTTGTTAGCTACTAATTGGCCCTCGGCTGCTAAAAGATTGCCGACCCCTGACGTACATAATCGATTCGAGGATTAACTACATTGTGCAGTTTTACAGAACGATTGAAATCGTTATACCTTTTTGACCCGCAGTGTAATGAAACTCGCATGCGAGTCTTTTGCGTATATATGTATATAAGGCTTAATCTGGAAACGCACAGACAGCGGTGGCGGCGCGGTGCGCAGGCGGTACCTGTTGTAATCACGCTTTTTTCCCGGTCGGTTTTCTGTGCGGACCCTTTCATATTAGTTCGAATATTACAACCGGTACCGCCTCCGCACCGCGACGCCCCGCCCCGCTACCGCTGCTAGTGCGTTTCGGGCTTTAAGCCGCGGCATGGGTAGATCAGAGCTAGACTCCCACAATGTCAGGATGACCTGGTAAAGGTCGCGGGAGTCCGCTGGACGCGGGTGGCGCAGGACCGGTCATTGTGGGACTGTTTGAGGGAGGCCTATGTCCAGCAGTGGACGTCTTTCGGCTGATATGATGATGATGAGGTAAACACGAGACCCACCTCTGCGTAGACGGTGGTCCATCCCTCCGCGCCCTCGTTGCCCGTGATGATGCCGCCTCGCTTGTTCAGCTGTCCGATCACCGTGCCGTGGAACTCTTCGGGCATCGTCACTTCCACGTACATGATCGGTTCGAGGATCTGCCACGCGCCTTCTTCGAAAACTGTGGAAGTAATTAACATACATGAATTGTCCGTCTGTCACCGGGCTGTATTTCATGAACCGCAATAGTTAGACAGCTGAAATTTTCACAGATGATGTATTTCGGTTGCCGCTATAACAACAAATACTAAAAATCGGGATACAGTAAATATTTAAGGGGGCTCCCATACAAAAACATTTTGAGACCCAGCTCTGATGAAGGCAACGAGTAAGGGTTTTTAAAAGTACTCTGCCCGTTGCCTTCGTTCAGGCGCTGGGTCTGAATGGGTCAAAATGTATGGGAAAACTAAAATCCGACTCGCACTTGATATTAATTAACATTATTATTTATAAATAATGGTACGGAACCCTTCGTGCGCGAGTCCGACTCGCACTTGGGATTGCTCTTGGCTAGCATCTAGCCAGCCTTTCTCTTTCTCTCCTTTGCAGTTGTTATTCCCATCTAATTTTAGGGTCCGCTTCTCGTCTCACACAATTCATATACTCGTGTTCATAAATATAGGACACTAACTAACGAAAGTTGAAGGAAGGTTTGCGTGTCTGTCCTGGTAGGGACTTTCGCAAAAATTCCCAAGTATGAGTCGAGCCACTAAGAAGAGTTTGCTAGAGTTCACTATAACTATACTTGATAACGGGGATTTATGACCAGGGACTTACTAGCCTTTTGTGTCACAAAATGAGCACTTTAGTCATAAAATCTCCGTTATCCGTGTCAAAGATACGCTACATTAGGTCTGTTTAAAATGTATGCAGTATAAAACCTCTTTTTAGGCAGCTAATAAGTACTGGCCGCAAGCATTAAGTGAATAAAAAACAAAACACGGTAGTAGTGAAAAAATGTGTTGTGTTGAACGTTTTTTGTGGTTTAAAAGCGTAGTTTTGAACAACGTCTGATAGGAACTTACCATCTTTGACAGCCCCTTTAGCAGCAAGGAAGAAAGCCAGCTCACTGGAATCCACTATATGGTGGGCACCGTCCTGTAGGCGGAATTTGACCCCGGAGATCTTGTGCCCGGTGAGGTAGCCCTTCTGACACGTGTCGAGGAAACCTCGCTCCACGCCAGGCACGAACGGCTTGGGTATGTTGGTGCCCACTGTCTCGTCCACGAATTCTAGCACTGGAATTATTGCAACAAAATTAGTCATCTCTTTTTTTTAGGGTTCCGCACCCGAAGGGTCAAAACGGAACCCTATTGTTGTCACTCATGCGTCCGTCCGTCCGTCCGTCGTCTGTCACAAAATTTTGTACCGAAGAATTTTTCAACTTAACCTATGAACTTGAAATTTGGTGATAATGTTTATTATTACGTATATTTTATCAACAAATACTAATATATTGATAAATCACATTTATTGACATTGTTTCGGAACCCTAAATGCGCAAAGTCCGACTCGCACTTGGGCGGGTTTTTTTTAACCTAACTAGGGCTTTATAGGCCGTAACCCAACAAAGCGTTAGGAGTGCGCGAAAAAACTCACTGGTATTCTGGTGTGGCGGTAACGGTTCCATAATTCCGCAGACGCGAGCAAACTGACCGGCGCCACCCGATTGCTTCTTGTGGAGGTAATCGAATGTGCACGGCGACATCATAGTTTCCCTGCAAATCGGTAAATTATGCATCGGTTGGTTGCGGCTCTTTAAGGGTCTAGAATGACGTTCTTAAAGGCTAGAGTGAAGTTTAATAACTACGCTACAGCAAATAGACCAACGTAACATTTGATCTCCAAAATAAATACAGTGGGCAATAAACTTTGTATTTTGTCTTATGTTGGCCTGCGATCGACCTTGAAATGTGAGCGAACACATCACTTGAGTGAACGAAGCATCGGTTTACAACTTCGGAGTGATGCTTAAAAATATTGTAACTGGCCGCGTCTTTACTTTCCAAGCATGAAGATTCAAAGTCCAACACAGTTATATAAAATGTCGGACATTTTAAATAATTTGAACGATACCTCTAATCTTTTAGCTGGGTATCTGACATATTCACTACCTAGGTAATTATGCTTATTGTTTACCCAGCCAGCACAACGGGGTAGAGTTCGGGGGGGAGGGGGGGAGTTCCCCAATTTATTCTCCATCCTCTGCGCGTATAATTCGAGATAGGGCGGGTTGCACCAACATACGATTAAAGACTGATCAACGTTAAAATATGGCGCCTGCAGCTGTCATTTTTATTATTATTATAGCCTCTTATTCAGAAATATAAATATATTATATATTTGTGTGCCTTCTGGCAAAGGCCTCCCCCAGTCTCCTCCATTCATTCCTGTCTGTGGCCACTCTGGTCCACGTCCTGCCGGCCATCTCTACAATCTCGTCATCCCATCGTTTATATTGTCTGCCTCTCTTTCGTTTGGAGCCTCGTGGATACCATGTAGTCAATATTTTGCTCCATTTCTCTGGACCTCTTATTATATGCCCTGCCCACTTCCATTTAAGACGTTTGATCTTGTAAGCTACATCCTCAAGTTTTGTCGTGTCTCTTAGTTCTGAATTTCTTATTTTGTCTATTTTTCTCTTCTCGAGTGTGCTTCTTTCCATGGCTCTCTGATTTACTTTTAATTTCTTGCATTGCAACTTAGTCAGTGCCCACGTTTGGCAGCCATATGTAAAAATTGGCAGAATGCATGTATTAAATAGCTTTCGTTCTATATTGATACTCACTTGGGCATTTTTCATAATCTCTTTTAGAGAACAGTATCTTTTCCATGCATTCCAGACTCTTCGGTCTATTTCTTTGGAGGTTGACTCATGTGGCGAGATTATTTGGCCTAGGTATATATACTCAGGGACATAATCGATTATATTGTTATTTACCGTAATTATTTTGTTGTTGTTATTCACATTGGACATTGCTTTTGTTTTTTGCGCATTCATGATCACAATGAATGAATGAATGTGCAGCTGTCATAGAAACTAACAACCCCCTGCCGGGTCCAGAACCCGGCAGCGTCATATGCTATTCCCCCTACCAGGTCCCCTCGGGACCCGGCAGCGTCAAGTGCTAGTCAATGGAGGATCGCTCCAGATCTAGAAGAACATAAAATAAATTTCTGATTCTCCTGCTACCCAAAGGTTGTCTGGACGAGATCTCTTTTTAGCGATAAGACCGCCTGTTGTTGCCTTATTATTAGTCATAAGATTTGTTTGTAATATTTCCACTTTGTAGTGTGCAATAAAGAGTATATCTATCTATCTATAGATTTGAAACTCTCGCGTTTTGTACATACATAAAAGATTTGTCTAAACGGGTCTAACGCGATATTTTTGACACCGACATTTCGACACTGGTTGCACCGGTCATATTGCTGAAACGACAATTCTACCGCGAACATGATCCGTGTAAACAGATCTTTTAATTAAGAATTAGAATATCTTACAGTACATATTAGAAAGTTGTTAATTAGGTTATGTTCGTACCTGAAGGCGACTTTAGGTTTTCCCAGTTCTACGGGGCAGTTGTATTCCCTCTCCATTCTTTGAGCGTATATTTCGAGATGCAGCTCGCCCATACCAGACACTATGGTCTCTTTGTTGTCACTGTCGTAACGGAACTGGAATGTTGGGTCTTCTTTGGTGAACCTGTTGAGAATAAAAAGGTACAGTGGGCCAACGAAAATGTTGAGCACTTTAGTACTTTGTCAAATTTAATAGGTTTCAAATTTTATGACGTTTCAGTCTAAATATTTCTTAGATTTCGATGTGACAAGGTTCTAAGTATGCTCAACATTTTCATGGGCTGACTGTACTTAGATTTAAAAAAAAAACTTTTCATCATTATTATCTGGTGATATCACACTTAACAATAAAAATATTGCCCATCAAAACTAGACCTTCGTGTAAATTATGAACTTATATTATATTGTATTCTTTATGGGTTTCTTGCCTGTCAAATGAATGAATTTATAATTTATTATTATTATTCCATTAATTGACGAGAATTACTCGTTTGATGACACAAATGACGCCTTTAGTGACACAAATGACGCCTTTACTGAAGTAAATGACGCCAATGACGCAAAAGACATCCTAAATTACTCGAATGATGCTCTAAACGGCGCCAATAGTGTCTTTAAAGCGATAGACGCCCAAAATGACGCCTGACGCTTTAAATGCGGCTTCCAATTCCTCTGTATCTTCCTAACTAACATTCTTACTTACCTAGCAACAGCTTTAGAGAAGTTATCCCTATCCTTATTGTTCTTCGGTTTAATCGCCATGGAGACGACGGGATCTGGCACGTGGATAGATTCCATGGAGAGCTGCAACCGCCCGTCATTTACGAACGTGTCACCCGACGCGCAGTCTACACCGAACAACGCGAAGATATCGCCGGCGAATACTTCGTTCACTTCCTCCATTGTGTTTGAGTGCATGCGGACTAGGCGGGAGATTTTTACCTGGAAAAGAATATACAAGTTTAAAATTTTTAGTCCTTGAGGCGGTAGTGTAGAGAATGATGCGCACTTTCGTCTTTTAATAGTCAACGTCATTTTTACAATCAAAGATATGGTCTGAAACGAAGTTGATATCATAATGACGAGTACAAAGTATGTTCGACATCTCCAACTATACTATCGCCTCAGATACTGTGTTGATAGCTGACTCAATCATTCTCACTCTGTTCAACTCTACACACAAAAATAAATCTGATATAGGCGTTTCTAGACCATATTTCTATTCATAACTACAGAGCAAAAATAACAAGACATAAGGGGATCAAAAAACTTACCTTCTTTCCAGTCCTAGCGTTAAAAATATTGTCTCCTCTCTTCAGCATCCCCTGATAGCATCTCAAATACGTCAGCTGTCCGAACTTGCTCAGTTCCAACTTGAAAGCTAAACCCACAAAAGGCTTATTCCCATTCCTCGCCGGATCTAGTATTATCGTCTCACCGTCCTGTCTTTTCTTCTCGTTGATGATAGCTGTGTTTTCCACCTGGCCTGGGTGAGGCAAGTATTCTAGCACTGCGTCTAGTAAAGGCTGTACGCCTTTGTTTTTGAGAGCGGTACCGAGGAGGACGGGTGTGAAGGTACGCTTGAGCGCTGAGCGGCGGACAGCGTTTTTTATGTCTGAGATGGTTGGGGTTTTTTCTTCGAGGAATAGTTCGCCTGAAATTTAAGAAAGTAAGTTGAATGTTGGTTGGTCAGAAATAGCTGTTGCAAGCGTGGAACAAAATTGTGCTCATTGAAAAAGGAACCTTATTGCGGCAGGCGGTTTCATCGCACCGATTCACTATTGTATTCGAACATCGGCAATAAAGGCGTAAGTGCCGGCCGCCATAAGGTCCCTTTTGATATCTGTTCAAATTCGCCATCGTTCAAAGGAAAATTTCGTCAATGCTATACGAGACCAAAGAATATTAGAAAGCTAAGAACGCTAACTCTTTGGAAGTATCATAGCAGGTCAGAAAGCACTAGCGAAATGACGCTACCAGGCTGAAAATGAAAAACGTATTGTTGATTTCGCCAAAATGTTGCATTTTAACATTCTAAATCGACATATTTAGACATTATAAAGCATAAAATATAATTTGATACAGTGTGTCACAATATAACACGAAAATAATAAAATAAAAAATAGCCCTTTTCTAACAGTTGATTTGCTTCAACTGATCGTAAGTTTTCGTGAACTACATGGCCAAGTGTCTGTATTGTATTCCGGCAGATGGCGCAAATTTTAACAATCATGTAATGAAGTTGCCAGGCTATTGAAAAAGGGTAAACTTCTGGGATAAACTACATTCATGATGAAAGAATAAATTGCGTTTAGATTACGTTATTAATAGTATAACTTATTTTACTTAGAAGTGGTTACTATTCCAAGATATTCCTATTTGTGTTATACTTTAACTATGAATTTAAATAATACTAAACTTGTTTGTTTGTTCTATTACTTTTATGTATGAATTGGCAACACTGGTGAATGACACATACCAGCCACTCCAGCCAGTGGTGGATCAAATATATTATATTAGTTTTTAGGGTTCCGTAGCCATCATGGCTAAAACAGAAACCTTATATTATAATTTCATCATGTCTGTCTGTCCGTCCGTATGTCACAATCAATTTAGTCTGAGAAGTAAGTATGAGTAGTACAATTATGAAATTTGGTAGGACATTATATTATGAACCACTACAAAGGTGATGTAAAAGTACGAAAATAGTACATTACTTAACAAGGGCGGTAAAACAAAGAATATCTCAGATCGCAGGTATTTGACGCCCGAGCCGAAGGCAAGGGCGGTAAATATGCGATCTGAGGCTTTCTTTATTACCGCCCGTGTTAAGTAGCCTAAGAAAGATACGTTTTTTTTGGAAAAAATTCTCTATCAGGCTAATTTTTTTTATACGGTTCTTTTAAGTGATTTTAAGAATCAATATTTTTCAAATTTGCGAATCTACCACCGGAAGTTGGATAAAAAAAATGGTGCCCAAAAACTGTTGATTTTTCACAGCAAATATGGTATAAGTAGTTTTATTGAGAATGCTTCTATCTTTAGGTCTGTTTTGATGCTTTCGATCCGAATCGAAACATATATGCAACGGGAAATAAGAGAAATTTAATCAAACAGGTATTTTCAGTTTTTCTGAAACTTATTGAAAAGAAAATTATATATAAGCTTTTTATAGCAACACATGAAAAACAAGGACTGTTTCTCAGAATTATCATTGAAAATGAAACTATTTAAATATTTGGTAAATAGTTTTTTACAAATCGCGTATTTAACATAAGTAGAAAAAATATATCAGTTCCAGTTTTTCCGTGGACTTTTAATTTAAGCCCTGAGAATGTCAATGGAATAGGAATGAACCCCATTTATTAGTTTACGTTGATTTCCTTAATTACAGCACACACGTGCAATCTGATTTGGACTTTATTGCCTTACTATCAGGGATTATTTTAGAACGCACAACGTGATGGAAGTAGGCATGTCGAAACAAGCGCGCGGCGCGTGCGGCCGGCCCCCGCCGCCTCGCTCCGATGTCTGTTTATTATTATTACTTACTATGACTTTGCGTTAAGCGAATATTATTTATATTCGTTAATGTACAGCATACGTTTGCAATCGGATTTGGACTTTATTGACTTATTGTTAAGGATTATCTGAGATGAGAATGTAGGGATTGAGTAGGCAGGTTAAAACTTAAAACACGCGTGCTTGAGGCCGCCGCTCGGCCCAGTGCGACATTTTATTATTATTTACCTACTCATTCATTACCTTTAAAATGATATTGAGTTTGAGTAACTATGTAAAATTTGTTTGCGGCGTAGGAAATTTTGTTTATTTGCGTAGTATATGATGTTTACGTATAATCTTCTTCTTCTAAATATATAAAAGAAGAAACTGACTGACTGATTGATTGACTGACTGACATATCAACGCTCAGCCCAAACCGCTGGTTCAAGAGATTCCAAATTTGGCACGTAGGTTCCTTTTAAAGAACCTTCTAAGATAAGGATCTGGACCTTTTAAGATAAGGGAAGGGGCACTTTACTTACCCTATTAGACTTTTCAAGGGCCTTCGACACCATTAACATCACACTACTATTGTCAAAATTATCCTATTATGGTTTTGAAAATAGTACTGTGAAGTGGTTTGCGAGTTACCTAAGTGATCGTAGGCAGAAGGTGGAACTGCAAAAACCTAATGGTGAAACGGTGTCGTCAGGACTACTCCCAGTATCAAGAGGGGTGCCACAAGGTTCGATTCTGGGCCCTGTACTGTTTATATTGTACACTAGTGACATAGCACAGGTAATAAAGCATTGTCACTATCATATCTACGCTGACGATTTACAGCTGTATATATCGTGTAAACCAGATAATAGAGATGCATCGGTGAATAAGTTGAATGAGGATCTTGAAAACATAGCCGGTTGGGCACATTCTAATTCGTTGGCCTTGAATCACTCTAAATCAAAATACTTAATATTAGGATCAAAAAAGCAAATAAAATTTTTATCAAACAGCAATCTACAAGTGCATATTGGAGGCTATCGCCTAGAGCGTGTACATGAAGGAAAAAATCTGGGGCTTTTGATGGACGAGGAATTGCGTTTTGAGAACCATGTGTCTAATGTAGTGCGGAATTGTTTCTATAGGCTGAAATTACTTTACAAGATACGGGAATTCCTTGATACCGAGCTTCGAGTAAGGTTATGTGACAGCCTCGTACTGTCTAGATTAAATTATTGCGATATCGTATACGGGCCACGTCTCCTGGCACGGACGCAAAGATACATTCAAAGGGTTCAAAATGCGTGCGCTCGTTACTGTTTTCACATTCCCCGCCGTGCTCACGTGACACCATATCTTAATCAACACAGAATAATGAAAATGTCCTCACGCCAAAAATTGCATTTAGCAACTTTAATGTTCGGTGTTGTAAATCGCCGGCTACCCTCGTACCTTTATGATAAGCTGACCTGGGCGCATAATTCCAGATCCTCAGAAGTCAGGCCTTCTAGATATCTTCAACTAGTCTATCCCCGGCACCAATCGGCAGCATTTCGTGGTAGCTTTCGTTACGCAGCCACGAAATGCTGGAATAACCTGCCGCCACCTATACGCTCTCTGAAAGTGTTAAGTACGTTCAAAGTCAAATGTCGAGCTTACTTTTTGAACATTCAATTAAATGGATAGCTCTTTTTAAATGTTTTATAGTTTTTTAAATGTTCTTTTCATGTCTCTCGTCAAATGAAGACTATCTCAGCGACCCAAAGGTTGTCTGGAAAATAATATCGGTCTTTACCAATAAGACCACTTGTCTTGTTGTTTACCTCCACTTTAAGCCTCATATATTGTTTTTGAGGTGTGTAATAAAGAGTTTTTCTACCTATTGTATTGTATTATGTGTGTATCATTAATATTGTCTAGTTGTTAATTGATTAGATTACCTTTTCTTGGTGTATGTATTGCATAGTTTTTGTTCATATTGTTTGTTTTCTTTCCACGTGTCACTCGTTAGTTTTAAGCCAGGCCCTCACTGAAAATCAGCGTCGCGGCTTGCCGTGGCATTATGCTGAGTGAGGTCCTTTTTAGCGTTGTTTCTTTATTACTTTTCCTGTATTGATGTGTTTTATATGCTAAATAAATGTATTTTCTTTCTTTCTTTCTTTCTTTCTTTCTTTCTTTAAGGTCTAGGGGTGCAATAAGGAAGGATTTTTCAAAATTCATCCCCTAAGGGGGTAAATTGGGGCTCCAAAGTTTGTATGGAGAAACAAGATTAGTTTGATTATTTTATTAGAAACTTCACAGGGGTACTCCTAACAATAAATGAGTGAAGACGTGTTTCAGGTTTATTGAAAATTCACCCCTAAAAGAGGGAAATGTGGTGTCAAAGTCTGAAAATCGACAATGGGTATTATTTCTATGGTTTATCGGGTCGCTGATTACGAAAACAACAATGATTTTAAAATCCAACGTGGCGGACGTGAAATACCAATTTCCCCAGTCGGGGTGAAATGGGGTTGAAATGTCTACATATCAATATGGGTGTCGTTTTCATGGTTTTTTGGGACGTTAATTACGAAAATCGCATCGATTTTAAGATTTAATATTGTGGACATGAACATTTCTAAATATGTTAAAGAAGAAACTGACTGACTACCACAGACTGACTGATCAACGCACAGCCCAAACCGCTGGTTCTAGATTATACTCCAAATTTGGCAAGTAGGTTCCTTATAAGGTCTAGGGGCGCACTATGAAAATATTTTTCAAAATTAACACCCTAAGGGGTGAAACGATGTCAAAATTTGTATGGGAAAACAAGATTAGTAATGAGTAAACCAGTTTTTCAGGTTTTTGAGAATTCAACCCTTAAAAGGAAGAAATGTGGTCACAAAGTCTGAAAATAATACCCATATTGATTTTCAGACTTTGAGACCACATTTCCTTCTTTTAAGGGAGACAGATATGTACTTTTATTCAAGAGTAGTAATTATAATCTTGTGGCGTCGCTAGGCAACCGTCAAATCTGACATGCTCTGCAACGCGCTATCGAAGTTTCTTAAGTCAGTTGCATATATAGAACTTCCAACCAACTCTCATTGGACTTCGGTCCCTGAGAGATCTCTCTATTGTCGTCTGTTCCTGTGTCTCCTATCTATTGTATATTTGTATTTACCTTGTACATATCCCTTTTCATGTATATATATAACCCTGTACATTATTCCCTACTCTGAGTGTGCCACCTAGCATTTCTCCTACATATGCCTGGTACCTCTACTCCCAGCGATTCGACTTCTCTCCTCGCCTGCTCGTCACCCTGGCTCTGAGCCCTCGCTCGCCACGCTGACTCTGAGCACTCTCTTCATACGTCGTCGCTGACTCCTCCGTCTCAAAGGGGGGCTGATGTGGCGTCGCTAGGCAACCGTCAAATCTGACATGCTCTGCAACGCGCTATCGAAGTTTCTTAAGTCAGTTGCATATATAGAACTTCCAACCAACTCTCATTGGACTTCGGTCCCTAAGAGATCTCTCTATTGTCGTTTCTTCCTGTGTCTCCTATCTATTGTATATTTGTATTTACCTTGTACATATCCCTTTTCATGTATATATTTAACCCTGTACATTATTCCCTAATAGGAGCCCATTTCTATTCTACAATCTCTTAGTAGTAGTAAGTCGATGGCGGCATAAAAATTCGTATACCGAAACCTCCAGAACGTAACAAATAGTTTTCCGACCCGCACCTAAATCGGTTCAGCAAAACGCGTGATAATCGCGGACAAATACATACCTCTGGTTGGGTCAAATTCAAACTGAAATCATCTTTTTTTTGTCGGCTGTTTAAAGTTACATTTAGTACGCGGGCGAAGCCGCGGGAAAAAGCTAGTGTGGTATATATCTTTAATAGTACGGTACGGCTTTCACACTTTTTCACCCGATTTCCTCCTTTTAGGGGTTGAATTTTCAAAAAACTGGGAACACGTGTTTACTTATTTATTGTTAGGAGTACTCCTGTGAAGTTTCGAATAAAATAGTCTGACTAATCTTGTTTCCCCATACAAACTTTGGACCCCCATTTCACTCCTTAGAGGATGAATTTTGAAAAATCCTTCCTTAGTGTACCCCTAGCTAGACCTTATAAGGAACCTACGTGCCAAATTTGTAATCTCTAGAACCAGCGATTTGGGCTGTGCGTTGATAATTGATATGTCAGTCAGTCAGTCATTTTCTCCTTTTATATTTTTAGATAAAGAATGTTCATTTCTACAATATTACATCTTAAAATCGATACCGTTTTCGTAATTGACGTCCGAAAAAAAAAACATAAAACTACACCCATATTGATATTTAGTTATTTCAATTTCAACCCCATTTCACCCCGACAGGGGCGATGGTATTTCATGTGCGCCACGTTGGATTTTAAAATCATTGTAGTTTTCGTAATTAGCGACCCGATAAACCACAGAAACAATACCCATTGTCGATTTTCACACTTTGTCACCCCATTTCCCCCTTTTAGGGGTTGAATTTTCAAAAAAACGGAGACACGTGTTTATTTATTTATTCTATAGTTAGGAGTACTCCTGTGAAGTTTTGAATAAAATAGAATGACTAAACCCCCACATCCCCCCCCTCCCCCCCCCCCACATCAAAATCATGGTAGTAGTATATATGATGAATTTAAAAGAAAAATTATCACAGCTAAGTAGACACTACTAGTTAACGAGTAATAGTCGAACTTCAGAAATGTACTTTGCAAAAGCAAACTTTAGTTCAATTTTCATTGATACCGTAGATAATGTTGTTAATTCTGTCAAAAACATAGTAAATATAAGTTTGCAAACTTGTTAGTCCACATAATGTAACGGGTGGACGACTACGGAACCCTATCTTGCGCGTGGCCCGACACGCACTTGGCCTGTTTTTTTATATATTTAGATAAAGAATGTTCATTTCCTTTTCGTAATTGAAGTCCGAAAAAAAACATAAAACTACACCCATATTGATATTTAGTTATTTCAATTTCAACCCCATTTCACCCCGACAGGGGAGATGGTATGTCATGTCCGCCACGTTGGATTTTAAAAACATTGTAGTTTTCGTAATCAGCGCCCTGATAAACCACAGAAACAATTCCCATTGTCATTTTCACACTTTGTCACCCGATTTCCTCCTTTTAGGGGTTGAATTTTCAAAAAACTGGAAACACGTGTTTACTTATTTATTGTTAGGAGTACTCCTGAGAAGTTTCGAATAAAATAGTCTGACTAATCTTGTTTCCCCATACAAACTTTGGACCCCCATTTCACCCCCTTAGAGGATGAATTTTGAAAAATCCTTCCTTAGTGTACCCCTAGCTAGACCTTATGAGGAACCTACGTGCCAAATTTGGAATCTCTAAAACCAGCGATTTGGGCTATGCGTTGATATGTCAGTCAGTCAGTCAGTTTCTTTTTTTATATATTTAGATAAAAAATGTTCATTTCCACAATATAACATCTTAAAATCGATACCGTTTTCGTAATTGACGTCCGAAAAAAAACAACATAAAACTACACCCATATTGATATTTAGTTATTTCAATTTCAACCCCATTTCACCCCGACAGGGGAGATGGTATTTCATGTCCGCGACGTTGGATTTTAAAATCATTGTAGTTTTCGTAATTAGCGACCCGATAAACCACATACACAATACCCATTGTCGATTTTCACACTTTGTCACCCCATTTCCCCCTTTTAGGGGTTGAATTTTCAAAAAACTGGAGACACGTGTTTACTTATTTTGTTAGGAGTACTCCTGTGAAGTTTTGAATAAAATAGTCTGACTAATCTTGTTTCCCCATACAAACTTTGGACCCCCATTTTACCCCCTTAGGGGACGAATTTTGAAAATTCCTTCCTTAGTGCACCCCTAGACCATATATGGAACCTACGTGCCAAATTTGGAATCTCTAGAGCCAGCGGTTTGGGCTGTGCGTTGATATGTACTGACAGAAATGACTGCAGAAACGAACAAACCAGTTTTGTCTATTTAAAAAAAATTAATCCCCATACAATATTTAACCCCTATTTTCAACCCTTTGGGAGACGAAAATTTTTAAAACACCTAGTTAACTTTAACCTTGTTATATCTGCGTTTTCAAAATTTCGGATGGCGGTCACCCGCCTGTAGCCCTTATTATCTCTGGTTGGTGACTTTTACCGTGATATGATCTTTATAAAACATGCGTGTGCCGCGTAACTATTCTATACTACTTATATAAAATAATTATCACGATGTAATATTTAAAAAAACGAATACATTTGTCATCCTATTTACTTGTTGAAGTTGAATCAAGACATACTTATTTACGCAACACCGAGCCGTCTATGTAATTCAAGATCGCGAAGGGCTTCGACCTGCGCGGCGTGCGAAGTAACGAATACCTACTTCTAAGCGTCCCTATAAGGCATAATTTAGCGTGGCATCATCTTTCTAAGAATTTATGCCGATACGTATACATGTTCTACTTTTTATGTATACCTAATTTATGTTTTCAACTGTACTGTTAATAAAGTGTGTGCAAAGTACAATCACGAATATATGGTCTCAATATACATACCGTCCGGCCGACAGCGTAGTTGTTCAGTACCTACCTACACCTACGAATGCACCGGATGAGCGGACTTTTATTATAGGCGTGTAGGTTAGGTTGTACACAAAGCGTGATTTCTTAATCGATAAATTATATCTATTTGAAAATCATTTTGGCGTCGGAGCCGTTTTAGATGTCAGATTATATACAAAATTTAAAGTTATTAAATGACTTAGTTTTAATTTTTAATTCATACTTCATAGCTACTATTGAACCTAAAATAATAAGTTGTTTAAATTACACTATGTACACATACCTAATAGAACATAAAGCTTAGGGCCGCACCGAAGCCGCCGATAAAAGTAAAGTACCTACACACACACTTGCTTGTCACCCACCCGCGCGCCTCTCGCTGTGCTGCACACCTCCGCTCACCCCGCGTATTCCCCTCTCGCGCCTACTATTAATGAAGATGCATTTGAAATCACTTAATAGGTATTTATAGGGTTCATTAGCATTACACCTTCTTCAATGTGGCCTTCATGAAAAGTCAACGTAGTGAGTTTGGCTTATATATTAATTTCACAAGACTTTTTCAAAGAAAATAAAGCTCCAGATATTTTGGGTAGCTTCAGTATAAAAAGGGTCAATACATATAAGAAAGATATATATAAACCATAACTGTAATGTTAGCTTATATACCATAGCCGTAATTGAATTTTATATATTTCTGTATTAAAAATGATTATATTACGATGTTGCCTTAACAAAAATCGGTTGATTTTTCATGTATCACAAAGAATATAAATATATATAGTATGTCATAAAGTAAGTAAATGCTTATACCATTTTCGCCCGATTTTTAAGGATTTTTTATAGATTATTTTTTAATATTTTCTACAGTCACGTTGGTGGACTACGTGTTTTATTAAAGAATACCTAATGTAATTGCTTTAACAAATTTTTTGGTGCAAAGAAAGTAGCTGTTATGAATTAATGTTCAAAATTCATACAGCGCAACCGTACCGCTCTTAGGCTAAAGTACAAAATTTTATGTCACCCCCTGGCCAGGAAGTGGGATTTCCCGCGCGCGGAGCGTGCGGTAATTGCCGCTTTATGGCCAGGTGTAACATAATAGTACATTACTTACCAAGGGCGATAAAACAAAGAATGTCTCAGATCGCAGGTATTTTACGCCCGAGCCGAAGGCAAGGGCGATAAATATGCGATCTGAGGCTTTCTTTATTATCGCCCGTGGTAAGTACAAAATTTTATGTCACCCCCTGGCCAGGAAGTGGGTTTTTTCGCGCGCGGAGCGTGCGATAATGGCCACTTTATGGCCAGGTGTGACATAAAATTATATATTAGGGGGCACTCCACATAATTTCAAATATTACAATGCAATTATATTGTCGTGTTGAATATTTATCGATTAACCTTTAAAAATGAAATAGAGGTTATTAAACAAGATTTCGATCCAAGTCAATTATTGGTGAAATATTAGCTGTCAAAGTCGTAAATAAATAAAAATTGTTTATTTAAAAAGTGTGCCCATTAATTAATACTTTCAACGATTTTTGGTTTGAACAAGATGGTTGTAAGGGTGTTTGAGAACTGTCTTGCTCAAATAAAAGGACGTAAGTGCCGTAAGGCCCCTATGAAGATACGACTTTTTTTGATTCAAGTTGTTGGATAGTGTGCTTTAAAAGCGGAGGTGAGACGTATTTACGGGATTGGTTTTTGGAATAGGTTTGGGCATGGACGCGTAAGTACGCGATCCCGCCCGCGCGTCTTTTAGCGTATCGAGTACTAGGCGTACGACGACTCTGAAGACTCGAAACGTCTAAGGGTCTTAATGTTCCGCGCTATTCGTATTCGGTCGGGGTCGGTTTAGCGCGTCTTTGGACCTAGTCTTTGGATCTAATCTTTTTGTGGACGCGTACTCGCAAAACTCAGTACGCGTTTTTTGCCTAGTACGTCTCACCTCTAAAGCGGATTTCGACTAATTCAGGGGTAAGGATTTCAAATTTGACATTTAATTTGAAGTTTAAGCCAAAAAATGTTTTTTGCGAAAAATTGTCATTATACTCGATTTCGACTAATTCAGGGGTAAGAATTTCAAATTTGACATTTATTTTGAATTTTTAGCCAAATATTTTTTTTTTGCGAAACAACGTCATTATACTCGATTTCGACTAATTCAGGGGTAAGGATTTCAAATCTGACATTTATTTTGAATTTTAAGCCAAAAAAAGATTTTATTGCGTAAAATCGTCATTATACTCGATTTCGACTAATTCAGGGGTAAGGATTTCAAATTTGACATTGATTTTGAATTTTGAGCCAAAAAAAATTTTTTTTTGTTAAGATCGTCACTATACTTGATTTCGACTAATTCAGGGATAAGGATTTCAAATTTGACATTTATTTTGAATTTTAAGCCAGAAAAATATTTTTTTTGCGTTAATTCGTCATTATACTCGATTTCGACTAATTCAGGGGTAAGGATTTCAAATTTGACATTTATTTTGAATTTTAACCCAAAAATATTTTTTTTTTTGCGAAAATCGTCATTATACTCGATTTCGACTAATTCAGGGGTAAGAATTTCAAATTTGACATTTATTTTGAATTTTAAGCCAAATATTTTTTTTTGCGAAAAAACGTCATTATACTCGATTTCGACTAATTCAGGGGTAAGGATTTCAAATCTGACATTTATTTTGAATTTTAAGCCAAAAAAAGATTTTATTGCGTAAAATCGTCATTATACTCGATTTCGACTAATTCAGGGGTAAGGATTTCAAATTTGACATTGATTTTGAATTTCGAGCCAAAAAAAATTTTTTTTTGTGAAGATCGTCATTATACTTGATTTCGACTAATTCAGGGATAAGGATTTCAAATTTGACATTTATTTTGAATTTTAAGCCAGAAAAATATTTTTTTTGCGTTAATTCGTCATTATACTCGATTTCGACTAATTCAGGGGTAAGGATTTCAAATTTGACATTTATTTTGAATTTTAACCCAAAAAATTTTTTTTTTTTTTGCGAAAATCGTCATTATACTCGATTTCGACTAATTCAGGGGCATGAATTTAAAAATTTATGTTTATTTTGAATTTTAAGTGAAAAAAGTTTTTTTTAGTGTAATACGTCATTATACTCGATTTCGACTAATGCAGGAGTAAGTATTTCAGATTTTATATTAATTTTGAATTTTAATGACGTTTTTTTAAAAAACATTTTTTACTTAAAAATCAAATAAATATAAAATTTGAAATCCGAGTATAATGACATTAATGACGTTTTCTAGCAACAAAAAAATTTTTTTGGCTTAAAATTCAAAATGTCAAATTTGAAATTCTTACCCCTGAATTAGTCGAAATCGAGTACAATGACAATTTTTCTAAAAAAAAATTTTTTTGTCTTAAAATTCAAAATAAATGTCAAATTTGAAATCCTTACCCCTGAATTAGTTGTAATCGAGTATAATGACGATTTTTCGCAAAAAAATTTTTTTTTTTGCTTTAAATTTAAAATAAATGTCAGATTTGACATCCTTATCCCTGAATTAGTCAAAATCGAGTAAAATGACGTTTTTCGCAAAAAAAAATTTTTTTTGTCTTAAAATTCAAAATAAATGTCAAATTTGAAATCCTTACCCCTGAATTAGTTGTAATCGAGTATAACGACGATTTTTCGCAAAAAAAATTTTTTTTTTGCTTTAAATTTAAAATAAATGTCAGATTTGACATCCTTATCCCTGAATTAGTCAAAATCGAGTAAAATGACGTTTTTTCGCAAAAAAAAATTTTTTTTGGCTTAAAATTCAAAATAAATGTCAAATTTGAAATCCTTACCCCTGAATTAGTTGAAATCCAGTATAATGACGATTTTTTGAAAAAATATATTTTTTTTTGCTTAAAATTCAAAATAAATGTCAGATTTGAAATCCTTATCCCTGAATTAGTCGAAATCGAGTATAATGTGTATTGACATGTTTATCTTTTAGTCACCCTAGCCCTAGTATATAAGTAGTTATGTAAGACATGCTAACAAACTATGGATCGTTTTGGTCTGCAATAAAGATGATTGATTGAATTATAGTGACGTTTTTTCGCAAAAAAAAACTTTTTTTGGCTTAAAATTCTAAATAAATGTCAAATTTGAAATTCTTACCCCTGAATTAGTCGAAATCGAGTATAAGGACTATTTTTCGCAAAAAAAAAATTTTTTTGGCTTAAAATTCAAAATAAATGTCAAATTTGAAATCCTTACCCCTGAATTAGTTGAAATCGAGTATAATGACGATTTTTCGCAAAAAAATATTTTTTTGGCTTAAAATTCAAAATAAACGTCAGATTTGACATCCTTATCCCTGAATTAGTCAAAATCGAGTAAAATGACGTTTTTTCGCAAAAAAAAAATTTTTTTGGCTTAAAATTCAAAATAAATGTCAAATTTGAAATCCTTACCCCTGAATTAGTTGTAATCGAGTATAATGACGATTTTTCGCAATTTTTTTTTTTTTTGCTTTAAATTTAAAATAAATGTCAGATTTGACATCCTTATCCCTGAATTAGTCAAAATCGAGTAAAATGACGTTTTTTCGCAAAAAAAAACTTTTTTGGCTTAAAATTCAAAATAAATGCCAAATTTGAAATTCTTACCCCTGAATTAGTACAGTCGTCCAGCAATCCCTTACTTCACGGCCTCTGCAGTAATGTACTATTAGGGCCAATTTTTTTGGCGTTGTAGTTTTTTTTATTTCTTAGAATTGCATGAAAATTGGTATGTTGGAACAGCTCCTGATTTTGTACAAGTAAAAAAAAATATGACAACAAGGCGTCAAAAAAATTTTTTTCCCATACATTTTTTCCACTGAGTTACGAAAATCTCATACGTTTTGTCACTCAATGGAAAAAAATTGTGGGACAGTGTAGGAAATCGCGCACATATTGTTCAGAATCAGGAGCTCTCCCAACCTACCAATTTTCATGCAATTCTAAGAAATAAAAAAAAACTACAACGCCAAAAAAATTGGCCCATTAATGAATGCTAGGTAATAGGGATGATGACACTATAAAAGAAAATCAATAAATCCAAATTTTCTACATAATGACTCAAATTCTCAATCAAATGGCAAAAAAAGTAATTCAAAAAAATAAATAATTACGTAATTATAAGTCTTCAAAGTTTTAAAAGTGGGTATTTTCTGTCGCTTTTCCGCAAAACGCACCTTTGTATTGAACGATTGTCATTTACTATGGCGCTACTCAAAGGTGACGTCACGGTCGAGTAGCACTTTCTCTCTCTAACTACGAACATTCTAATCGTTGTTGCTTCGTTATTTTTTGAGATATTTGAATAGGATTTTCACTATTTGGCATAGTTTTATGTCTTCTTTCTATTGAAGTAATAATTTTTTTGAGTCATCATGCCTATTACTCGTAGGTACTCGTATCGTAGTATCTAAAGTAATTTCTCAAAAATGGGGGAAATACGACAAAAATTTAATTAAGATTTGAAAAACATAACCTTAAAACGTCAAAAACATCATGCTTTCCCGCCGTTTATTTTTTTTTAACAGAATTGCAAGTGTATTTTTCCGCCGAAAAACGCAAATTATTCGAGACATAAAAAAACGTCGCGTTTCTAACAGAAAAATACGAGCTGAATACGACCTGTGCCTCCTTTTATATGACAGTTTCTACTTTTTAAAAAGTTCATAACTCGACAAATAAATAAAGGAATTTATATGTGACATTGCAGGCCGACTGCAACTCGCCTGCAATGCTTTTTACTTTTTAATTTGGATCTGACCTTAAACTATACACTTTACCTTCCAATATGTAGCGAAGCGACTAAAGTCCAGTTTGCTGGCCATTTTTGAGAAAAGTAATATGCGTATTGCGCGCGTAAACATATAAATGTGGAATGAATTAGACGACCGCAACGCGTGCGCGGCAGGCGGGAGGCGAGGTACCGCTCGCTTAGTTCCCGTTCCCGTGCGCCGTGCGCCGGCGGCGCGGCGCGCGGCGCCTCGACGGCCCGGGAGGGCGGCGTAGTTATGAATTTCGCGCCTTTTTTAATGTTTATTCTGTTAAAACACAATCTATACATGTCTTACTTTTTGTAATATGACTGCATAACCTTTTTATATTTGTAGACTTATCTAATTACATACTAATTATAATTAGGTACTTATATTAGATCATTTACGACGAAAAATGCACGCTTATGATTTTAAAATTGTGGCTTGACTATTAATTAATTAATTTAGAATTATCGAAAGCTTCAGGTCGATAATTCGGTCCCACTACATACCTAACTTATATTGGTACTTTTGGTACTCGTATAGTGTACTCGTGTCGTGAGTACATGAGACTTTCTAGCAAATAAATTTTTGAAGGGGTTTACCTACGAAAATATTAAAAACTACTTACTCATTTTAAAACACTAACCATAACCAGTAATAGTAACTAAAAAAAAGAAGCACACTTCGTACCTACAGAATAAATAAAAATCCAAAAGTCTGGAGACAGGGTTTGAACCCGAGTACTCAGGATTTGAAATCAACTACTCGAACCACTCGACCAAAACAAAATGGACTCGCGCGCCGAAATTTGGTGTATACTAAGAACAAACTACTGATAGCACCTGCGCCGCAGCGCTGCTGCGTCTGTTTCGCCGCTAGAACACGAGTTTAGATTGAAAACAACGCCATCTGTAATAATAAGTTGAACTACGAGGTACCAGCGACGATAATAAGTTTTAAGCGAGATAACTAGCAATGTACAGAGTTAGCGTTCTTAGTTTTCTATATTCTTTGACGAGACTCAAACTTCTGGGTACCTTTTGAAATTAGTAGATTCTTTTGTGTCTTTGTTACGATGTGTGATTCCGCTTAGCAAGTTCGGTATAGGTAGGGTAAGATGTAGTTAATAAAATTTGAGGATCCACTGGGAACTAAAGAGTGGCATCAAATGAGATTAGGGTAAAATCTATATATAATAAATATTTGTGGACAATCTTACCCAAATCAACGTAGTCCCAAGCTAAGCAAAGCTTATGCTATGGGTACTAAGCGACGATATACATACTTATTGAGATAAATAGATACTTAAATACATAGAAAACATCCATGACCCAAGAACAAATATTCGTGCTCATCACACAAATAAATGCCCCGGCCGGGATTCGAACTCGGGACCTCCAGCTTCGTAGGCCACTAGCAACTAAGCTAAAGCGGTCGTCGTAAATATAAATGTATGTAACTAACCTAAACTCTCATCAACATTAGACAAATGCTCAATCAACTCATGCCTCTTCTCCTGCACCTCTGCCCTCCTGTCCTGAGGCACTTCATCCCAGCGGACCTTCTCGCCATAATCGCCGTCAAAGTACATCGCTTTCTCTTCAATAAGATCCAGAATCCCTTGGCAGTCTTTCTCTAGACCGATGGGAAGGTGGAGGAATGCGGCGTTGTGATTCATTTTGGTTCTCATTTGTTTTAATACCCTGGAATAAAAACAGTCATTAGCCTCCAAGCGTTATTCTAGTACAATTGCGTCCTGAAGAATGCTACTTAATCCCAAATTACAATATAATACCAAAATACAAATCACAAGACCTGTGTGGGTATAATGAAAATCGCTTTGCCATAGTAATCTAGAATAATAAAGCAGGCTACTCTAATATATTTTGCATTGAGCCTTTATAAGTTCATGCCCATATTTATTATTTTCTTGCAAAAGATCAAATACGATGCATTGACTCAAAAATATGTAATGAATGCCAAGATATTAACAAGTATATCATAGACATAGAGCAACAATTTACCTTTCAGGATTAGCCCCTAATCTATCCAACTTATTTATAAACGCCAAGCACGGTACATTGTATCTCTTCATCTGCCTGTTTACAGTCAGCGTTTGACTCTGCACACCACCAACCGCACATAGTACCAACACCGCCCCATCCAACACCCTCAACGCTCGCTCCACTTCAACAGTGAAGTCTACGTGGCCCGGTGTGTCAATAATGTTGATGTTGTGTTCCTTCCAGATTGTGTATGTAGCTGCCGATTGGATGGTGATGCCTCTTTGCCGTTCTAACTCCATGGAGTCCATGACTGCGCCGACATTGTCTTTGCCTTTTACCTGTAGTGGAAAAAGATATTACCAAAATAAGCACAAGATCAACTAATATACTACATTTTCTTAAAAAAAATCATAGGTGGTGATAAATTCAAAAAATACACGTGAGGTTTCGTGGGGGAGGGGGGGTCGTCCAAAACCTCACCAAAGATCACCAAGGGGGGAGGGGGGGTCTAAAAGTGGCCCTCGTTTTGGCTGGGTTCGAAAGGGTTAAGTTTTATCAGCAGCAAATCCCATTTACCTGGATTATCACAAAGGTTAAATTGAATTAACTAAGACCTTCAAGCATCTTAAGTAAATGGCAAACAAAGGAACTTGTGCTGGCACTTTTATGGATTCCATAAGCTGGATTACAATCAGGTAAAGGAGTAAAGTTATTTTATTTATATGACATAATTAACCTGAGGTTTGACGGCAAAAAAAAACAAAACAAAAGGTTATTTTTGTTATGATCCCATACATCGGCGACACCGGGTGGTGTCAGGTTTAAAGACTTGCTTAGATACTAGATTATAATCAACAAATACCTATAATAAGATGAATTTCCCTTGCTTTTTGTACATTAAGATTTCTTATTGTGCAATAAATATTTAAAAAAAAAATATTTTTATTGATTACCTCATGCATAGCATCTATTCTGCCAGTGTAAAACAATATTCGTTCTGTGAGTGTAGTCTTGCCAGAGTCTATGTGAGCTGAGATACCAATGTTTCTTATCCTTTCCAGGCCCTTGTGTTCCGCATATTTGACATATGATGAGAATTTCTGTAAAAAAAGTGCCTTGATTAGCCGTTCTATTCTGCAAGTTTGAAATCAAACTGGATAATTAATATAAATATCATCATCATCATCAGCCTATTTAAGTCCCACTGGTCACAGGCCTCCTCTCATTAGATGAGAGGAATTGGGCAGTAGTCCCCACGCTGGCCCAGAGCGGGTTGGGGACTTCGCATACATCTTTGAATTTCTTCGCGGATGCATGCAGGTTTCCTCATTATATCAATATATTTCAACATCAATCATATAAATATAAGGTACCTTAGTTATTTGTCGTAAATGAATTGTTTAGTATGATAAATATCGAAATAAGTACCGGCTTTTCTGTTCTCTTACCCACATGGGAGCGCAGGCTTCAAAGGAATCGATTTGCTTCCATTCCAATATAAAGGAGTTAACAATACTATGTCAAAGGGCCATAAAAAATAAGAGAAGTCACTGTGTATTGTTCGAGAATTAATCAATATTAAAGTTTATAAAGTATAAGCAGTGAATTACGTAAATATACAGCGAAATGTGAGAAACTTATGAATACCTTTAAAAACCACTTACCTCAATTTGAGTTATGCCTGACTTATTGGCACTCTTAAAAGCATTTGCTACTTTCAGCACGTTTAATATGGTCATTTTTGAATAGGTAACATAAATTAAATATCACAGAATAAAGTTTTATGAATTAAATTGTGAGGTTATTCATACGTCAATGTCATGTCATGTTAGCCTCGATGTTGGTAGCTATGATGCCAGAAGTTAGCTGTTTATTGCGAGTCTAGCCATCGACAAAGTGTAAGTACACACTGACTACAGCAGAGGTGAGCACCGTTAATCAAATAGTTAACTCGTTAATCCGTTAAAAAATAAGTTGACTTCGTTAAACGTTAAAGCGTTACATTCTGAAAGATTTAACGAAAGTTAAGGTTAATCGTTAATCCGTTAACTCAAAGGCCAGGACGAAAATCTAGGACCTCATATTTGGGAGTCGTACTCATGAACCACTCGGGTACTATACATAGGCTCACCGTATAATGCATGATTAGGATACAAGTTTAATATAGTCACACAAAATAGACCTCGGATTTTCATCATCCGATGGATTCTTTTGACGAAAAGTAGGTATTAACGATTAACGGGCTTTTTGAAAGTTAACGGAAGTTAACGAGTCCGTTAACAATTTTCAGAGTTAACTTAAAAGTTAATCCTTTAAGAGTTTGTGGCAACCAACCTTGTTACACCAGGCTGGCTAGCTGGCTAGGCAGGAAAAAGAATGTTCTGTGACAGACCAAAATGTACTGTCATTATCTTTAGATTCCTGGACTGCTTATGTCCCTTTTCTTTGTAATTAGTTAATTACAATTCTTGTAATTCTGCTGTGGTAATTTAATACACCTATATTTGTACTCGGCGGTTTTATTTGGCTCAGAGGAAAGGAGTGATTTGAACACGCAACCTTGGGAGGTCGTAAGCGCCAGGACGGCGCTTACTATGGCCACGGCCTCCCATATTGGTGACCACCGACGTTCATATTGGTGACCATATTGCAACATATTGGTGACCACCAACGTTCATGGAGCTGCTACCGTCGTGCCGAGTTTGACGTGAATTTGCTACAAGAAGACCTGAAAATCATATGTCTGAATTCGCAGTGAAAATGGCGGATCATATTTCGACGCATTTTTTCGTTTGACAAGTGACTAGTGCCATCGCCGAACAACGGAATTAACATTCGATAGTGCTGTGCTACGAAAACTTTTTCCCCATAGACTATCGTGCTGTGACCGTTACGTTTGACTTTTCGTTTGTTCATTCAATTCGAATCGGTATTTGAGTTTTTCATTCATCGCCGCGCATCACTATTTTGTCAACTTGTAAATTGTCAAATTCCGTCAAATGGTGTTTTGTAAACAGATTTTATTATTGTTTTTATAGTTTTTATTGAACAGTTTCAATAGTTTGAGATGTTTGTGAGATTAATTAGTGGTAATATAGCTATAATTTAGTTTTCTTACATCAATCCAGCCTGGGTAAGTTTTTAAACTATATTATTTATACGAATTGTGCCAAACTGCATATGTGTTGTTTACATTTTGACAATTCGTCATTTGAAACATTTCTTTCTAATTTAATGTTACAATTTGCATGTTTAGTTAATGTTTTATAGTTTATGCGCATGTTTAAAACATTTGTGTGTTATGCCAATATTTACTTGTATTTAGTGCATCGGTGTTGTTATGCCACTAACCCCTCACAACAATACTCGTATATTTTAAACAACGAACCTAACTAGTTCGCATTTCTTGCATGTCTTTTGCATATTTGCTTACGTGTGTTTTAACAACTATGGGTGACGAATTAAAAGCTTTGGTTGATCGCTTGCAAGCTGAAAATGCTGCGCTTCAGCAACAGCTCGAGCATGTTCCGGAAGTTAACAAAGTTTCTGTTAAGTTACCGACTTTTTGGCCTGACAAGCCTGCGGTATGGTTTGGGCAGGTTGAGGCTCAGTTCCAGATAGCAGGTATCACCGCGGATAGTACCAAGTTTAACTACGTCATCGCTCAGCTGGATCAAAAGTTAGCGGGCGAAGTGGAAGACATTATCACACGGCCTCCAGCCAAAGGTCAGCAGTATGCAAAGCTGAAAGAAGAGCTTATTCGACGCCTGTCTACGTCTGAAGAGCAACGGGTACGTCAACTAATTAGTGAGGAGGAACTAGGAGATAGTCGTCCATCCCAGTTTCTTCGTCATCTACGCTCACTGGCTGGTAGCGCGTTTACCGATGAGAAATTACTGCGTCAGCTGTGGTTACGCCGACTTCCACAACAAGTACAGGCTATTTTAGCGTCTCAAGCTGAACTTAGTCTAGATAAGCTGTCTGAACTAGGTGACAAAATCATGGATATTTCAGGGCCTAAGCAAGTATTTTCTTGCGATGCTCGTGCTGCTTCGTCTTCTAATCAAGACACTCTTTCTCAGCGCATGGAGCGACTGGAGCAGCAAATTGCTGCTTTATCGTCCAATAACCGGTCCTCGCGCACGCGCCAGCGTTCTGCGTCGTCGCGTCGCTCGCGCTCTCGTGCGTCCTCATCGAGGAATGACTCTAAGGTATGTTGGTACCATAAGATTTTTAATGAAAGAGCGAACAAGTGTATATCCCCGTGTAACTGGAAACCTAATGACCAGGGAAACGCGACGAACAATCAGTAGAGGCGGCATCTGATTGTACTAGTCCCGGCCGCCGAATTTTCGTAACAGATCAGAAATCTAAACTCCAGTACTTAGTTGACACTGGGTCAGATCTCTGTTGTTTTCCTCGTCGTTTCCTTAAAGGTCGCTGCAAACTTAGTGACTACAATCTGAGCGCTGCCAATGGCAGCTCGATTGGAACGTACGGCAACGTTTCCTTGCATTTAGATTTAGGACTTCGCCGGGATTTTCACTGGAACTTCGTGATCGCTGACGTTGCGACACCGATTATAGGTTCTGATTTCCTTAGTTATTATAACTTGTTACCTGATTGTCGTCATCAGCGTCTGGTGGACGGTAATACGAAATTACACGTAGGTGTATCTTTTTATGGACCTTCACAGGCAAGCGTCAAAGCTGTAAATATTGGTAACTCCTCTTACGCTGATGTGCTGGCTGAGTTTCCAGACATTACTCGACCACCAGGTTTGCCTAGAGTAGTAAAGCACAATACTGTGCATTACATCAATACCACTGATGGTCCGCCTGTCTCTTGCCGACCTCGTAGATTAGCCCCGCAAAAACTTGCGGCCGCTAAAAAGGAGTTCGAGGACATGGTTCGTTGTGGTACTGCAAGGCCCTCTAACAGTGCCTGGGCTTCGCCATTACACATGACGGTGAAGAAAGATTCCACCTGGCGTCCTTGCGGCGATTATCGCGCCCTTAACGCCAGAACCATTCCTGACAAATACCCTCTCCGGCACATTAACGACTTCACTACCAACCTTAATGGCTCACGAGTATTTAGTACTCTCGATTTAGTGAAAGCTTATCATCAGATTCCCATGTTTGAGGATGATATTCCGAAGACAGCCATCACGACTCCGTTTGGCCTCTTCGAATTTCCCTTTATGACGTTCGGTTTGAGGAACGCTGGTCAAACCTTCCAGCGCTTTATCGACGAGGTCACGCGGGGTCTTGATTACTGCTTTCCTTACATCGACGATATACTCGTTTTTTCGCCAGACGAAGCCTCCCATAAGGAGTATCTTCGTGGTTTGTTTCGTCGTTTGCAGGAGTACGGGGTTGTCATTAATCCTTCTAAATGTGTCCTAGGTGCAGAGCAGGTGAAATTTCTTGGACATAACATCAGTGCTGAGGGAGTACAACCTCCACGTGAACGCGTCACCGCGTTGCTGGAGTATAAGCCCCCTGAAACAGTTAAAGGTATGAGACGTTTCCTAGGCGTTCTAAATTACTATCGCCGTTTCATACCTCAGGCTGCCAAGTTTCAAGCCCCGTTGATCGATGCGGTGGTGGCTACCAACAGCAAGGGTAACAAACCATTTCCATGGACTCCCGAGCTGCATGAGGCATTTGAGGATTGCAAGCAAAGCCTCACAGACGTTACGCTTTTGCATCATCCTGTGAACGACGCCAGATTAGGCCTCTTCACAGATGCTTCAAGCGTGCACGTCGGTGCCTGCTTGCAACAAGAGGTAAATAACCAGTGGTGTCCACTGGCGTTTTTTAGCAAAAAGCTGACTCCACGCCAGTCGGAATGGCCTGCTTATTACCGTGAGCTTTTAGCGGTGTACGAAAGCGTACAACACTTTCGCTATATACTCGAGGTACAGCATGCCACTATTTTTACCGACCACAAGCCATTGTTGTACGCTTTCGTACAACGTCGTGAGAAGCTACCGCCACCGCAACTCAATCAGCTGTCTTTTATTAGCCAGTTTACCACTGACATCCAGTACATTCGAGGAGAGGACAACGTGGTAGCTGATGCTCTGTCGAGAGTTGAAGCGATCTCTTTAGATGCGGATTACGTCGCTCTTGCTTCCTCTCAGGCTGCCGACGACGAGCTCACCAGCCTTCGTCGCTCTGATAGCTCCTCTCTCAAACTCGAAGATGTCTGCATTCCGGGGACTGATATCCCTCTCGTGTGCGATACTTCTACGGGTAAGCCCCGCCCGTATGTGACGCCTGCATTCCGTCGAGGCATTTTCGACAAACTGCATAGCCTAAGTCACCCAGGTGCGCGCACGACCGCTAAACTGGTTAGCGACCGCTACGTTTGGCCTGGCATTAACAAAGACTGCCGGACATGGGCGAAACACTGTGTGCCCTGTCAACGCAGCAAGGTGACGAGGCACGCCTCTACGCCCCTCGGCGAATTCGCCACGCCATCAGCCAGGCTGCGACATGTTCACTTGGACATAATTGGTCCGCTTCCTCCATGTAACGGTTTCAACTATTGCCTCACGGCCATTGATCGCAGCACGCGCTGGCCGGAGGTATGGCCGATGGTTACGATGACAGCGGAGGAAGTGGCTGAAACATTCACAAGTGGTTGGATAGCCCGGTTCGGTGTTCCGACAATCGTCACCACCGACCAGGGCCGCCAATTTGAATCATCGCTTTTCCAGAAGCTGATGAACATGCATGGTGCCACCAGGAACAGAACGACCAGCTATCACGCGCAAGCTAATGGCATGGTGGAACGTCTCCATCGCCAGTTGAAGGCTGCTCTGATGTGCCACGGCAACTCGTGGATCAGAGCACTTCCTATGGTACTCCTCGGTATTCGTACCGCTTTAAAAGAGGACATTGGCTCTTGCGCGGCCGAACTACTGTACGGCGAACCTCTGCGACTTCCAGGCGAACTGCTTGTCACTCCTGTCGCATCAGAGCGTCCTACAGACGTCTCCGACTTCGTCAATCAGTTGCGTGCCAAGATGGCTCAATTTCGACCAGTTCCGGCATCGCGTCACCATCATCAAGCGATTTTCACTTTTAAGGACCTTTCAACAGCGACACACGCGTTTCTTCGCGACGATACTGTGCGTCGTCCGCTGCAAGCTCCCTACACAGGACCCTACCCTATTTTACGCAAGAGAGACAAGACAATCACTTTGCTCATTAAGGGTCGAGAAGCAGAAGTTAGCGTCGATCGCGTCAAGCCAGCTCATGTGATGTCCGACGACCCCGTTTCTCGAACTTCAAACGGCTCGTCCACCACAGTGCTGCCTTCGACTGACTCGCGTCCTGCACTGCAACGTGACCAGCAAGTTACAGCTGATCCCTCAGCTATTCCGCTACCTGGAACTGCAGTCTCTCCTGCACTGCCTACGCCTACTTCTCCCGCGCCTCAAACCCAACAACCATACACCACTAGGTCTGGTAGACGTGTCAAATTCAAAACGTTTGATTAGTAATGCGGATTTATTTTCTGTTTTAACCGATTTTCGCCTTAAGTGAGGTTATTTTTCTCCGTAGGGGGGTGGTGTGGCAACCAACCTTGTTACACCAGGCTGGCTAGCTGGCTAGGCAGGAAAAAGAATGTTCTGTGACAGACCAAAATGTACTGTCATTATCTTTAGATTCCTGGACTGCTTATGTCCCTTTTCTTTGTAATTAGTTAATTACAATTCTTGTAATTCTGCTGTGGTAATTCAATACACCTATATTTGTACTCGGCGGTTTTATTTGGCTCAGAGGAAAGGAGTGATTTGAACACGCAACCTTGGGAGGTCGTAAGCGCCAGGACGGCGCTTACTAAGGCCACGGCCTCCTATAAGTTTTGTTAACTTCGTTAATTAACGGATTAACGAGTTAATGCCCACCTGTGGAACTCAGTAATAAACATGTACTATTCTCATGAATGTGTTTGTTGTTTATTATACCACCGGTACCTAATATAGTAGAGAGGCCAAGTTGAAAATACGCAATTTCCGTAGGACTGAATTGGTTTATACCGACAAGTGGTATTGTTGGAATCAGCATGCTCTATTGATTATCAAAACACATGTTGTCGCTTTCTAAAGTAGTGGAGTGAGTTTTTATGACGTCATAAGTTTTATGTATGAAAAATAAACAATTTTTCTTCACAAACCTATCGAGTGGGATCGGAAAATATGAATGCCTACCATTTATTTCATGATTTTAAAGCAGCAAAACTAGCATTTTGTAGACCTGACTGCAGTGAACGTATAGTGATATTTTTCCGAACTCCTTTCATTGCGTTTAGAAATTAAGGATACAGTGAGTCGATCAGCATAAATTTAAGAAAAAATCAATCAAGCATATCCTGTTAGGCAGAGACCAAACTTGGTGTGTTTTGAAAAATAATTTTATTTTTTACGACACCAATAGCCGAAATCAGCTCATGGAGCCCTTTCGTTTGATACCCCACTCGATAGGTGTTTGATGAAAAAATTATTATTTTTCATACATAACATTTATGACGTCATATTAACTCATTCCACCACTTTAGAAAGAGACAACATGCATTTTGATAGTCAGTAAACGATGCTGATTCCAACGATACCACTTGTCGGCATAAACCTTTTCAGTCCTACGAAAATCGTAAATAAGGCACTTTCGACGAATTGGCCTCTCTACTAATATGCATTGAATATATTTTTGGGAAAATCGTATTTCGAAACCCATTTTGAGGTTAAAGGTTATCAAACTATTGTATCGTTTTATCTCGTCAAAATGATCGAATCGAAGATATTTTTACAAAACATGTGTATGATATTGCTATTGTCGCTCTTTAGCGATAAGACCGCCTTTTGTTCTACCTCTGTATCCCTGTTTCTTTGTTTTTCTTTTGTATGTGTGTTTATGTGAGGTGTGCAATACGTGTGGTATTTGTTGTTGTTGTTGATATTAATTTGACTTTCTCACATTCTTCTCCTGACCATATTGATTTTATTTGCCAAAAAAATGCCAATACTAATTATATACATAGATATGTCACTGTCAAACTTCAATTTTATACGACCGCTTTTTAGCCTAATTGCTAGTGAACCTACCTACGAAGCTGGAGATCCCTCCCGGTCAGGGATTTTTGTGTTGAACATGAATCTCTAAGTCCTGTATGTTTTCTATATATTTATGTATCTATTCATTTATATAAGTAATATAAGTCGTCGTCGCTTAGTACACCTATAGTACAAGCTTTGCTTAGTTTTGGACTATTTATTTATTAAGTATTTATTCAATTGACCGATATGAAATAATACATTTAGGGTCTGCTATCTTTCAAAATAATTAAGTAAAATGTGGCTTTTAAAGTGTTTGGACGAACAACTTACACTTTCCGAATAAATAAGCATTTCGATAAGAACCAAATAACCGAAATTTTACTTATCGGAAACCGCTGTTTCTATCTTGATAAATATCTGAAACACTAACGAACGTACGTGGTAAGGAACGTGGTGGTTATGTTCTCTATGAGACTAAGCGGTTTTCCATACATTGTTTATCGGTGTCGGATTCTACACCGATAAATATCGGATGGTGAGAACACAGCCTTAACATTTTGAATGAAGTTAGCTGAGTTTTGTCATGTTGGTACTCTTGGGCTATGATCATAGACAATAATCAGTTCATCACTCATCATCATCAGTCAGTTTGATTTTAGTTCGAAAGAACATGGCCGTGTTAGGGCCGTGTGTGAATGTAAATATGAACGGTCAAAGTAATATTCACAGTCAGTTAACAAAATCATTAGAAAGAATACTTGAAGATGCCTATTTAAGTGGTGAATTAAAACTTAGTGGACGTAAACTGAGAGAATTTCCAAAACCAGTGAAATTTGATTTGAGTGATACAGTTGTTGCTGGTAAGTAGTATTTATAAATAATCTTGTTGCATTTGTGTGGTATTTGGGTTTATTATTTTATTTCTCGTGCGGTTTATGTCATGAGTTTCGCGTTGAGATGGTTACGGGTGTGATGATGTTATTTTTGTTTGTTTGTGGATGCCGGCACTCGGTGCGTTCGGTGAATCGATCGGCTTCGATAGGACTACGATAACGGTATGATTTCTACGAATCATAATAAAAACCTTAACACGATTTCCGATGCATTTTACCTGCTATCTAGAAGATAACGGTTTGTTGTGTGTGTGTGACGTTAACTTTTTACCAGGTAGGTATGTGCAAAGTAAAAAATCTTATTGGTGTCGCGGTCGCGATATCTTTTCTTCCGTCGGCAAGTTTTTTTTTATCAAAAGCGGTCAGCCGTCTTCCCAGCCGTGTGCTACTTACGTTAAATTGCTGCGGGTGCGGATTATCTTAAAGTTATTTAGTTATAAAACTGTTGGATGTGTTGTAAAATTGGTATAGCCGTCGATGCTTCACCCATTATTAGTTTTTCCTGATATTTGTTTTCCTCCCTTTTATTTACCCGCGCGACGCTTGGTGTTACGAACGACCTTTTTTCCAGGGATAATCCCATGTTCAAACACTTTGAGGGTAGAATTTGAGAAACTTATAGGAATCATACATAACAGGTATAAGGTTTTGATACTAATACATATACTAAGTTTAAGCCTCGAATAATTTCATGGCAATTATGCATTTTATTATAATTTTTCATGTAAAATAATGAGTTATTTCACTTAGCATTAATAATAAAAATTTCAATTTGCAAATGCAATTAGGAAACTCACCAATTAGCACCTATTCTTGTTTCAGTTGTAAATTTGGGTCTTCAACTCATTTAGCAATGACTTACTATTAGGCATACATAACATAATATCATTTCTTTCTTTCTTTCTTTCTTTTTGAAGGAAAAGGAAAAGAAAATAAATTTTAAAAGGAAACTACAATTTAAATATGAAAAAAAAAATGGATTCCTGCATCCTCCCAACTTTAACGTACGCCAGCCAAACATGGGTCTATACAGAAAAAATAAAAAACAAAATCCTATCATGTCAACACGCCATGGAGAGAAGCATATTGAAACTGAGAAGGATACAAAAAATTAGAAACACCGAAATTCGCAAGAAAACTAAAGTGATTGATGCTCTCAAGTACAGTTTAAGACAAAAATGGAGTTGGGCAGGACATATAGCGAGATATAAAGATAAGAGGTGGACACAACAGGCAACAAAATGGCCTGGCCCAATAGGAAAAAGACGAGTAGGAAGCCAGAGGGCAAGATGGGCTGATGACATCATAAAGATAGCAGGAAAAAATTGGATGAACATTGCAACGGGCAGACTGAAGTGGAAGGAACTGGAGGAGGCTTTTTTTTACACACAGAAAATATATAAGAAAACAAAAAATAACATATTATATACACCTATATATATATAAGAAAAAATAGTGTGGAAACATAAAGCTTAATAAATAAATAAACATAATATCATTATGTTCTGTCGTTTGGTGCATGTCAGAGTAATTCAGTATCAACTTGCCTTCTGTCCATATCATTAATAGAACTTGAAAATTATAACTAAGATATACAACTTCTGTATTATGGTGTGTAACAATGGATTGATTATATTATGATTATGTATTATACTACCGTTTATATCTAGGTGCTACGGGCTTATGTAATGTTGATATAATAAAGGGCTTACTGCTTGTTAAGTTGTTATACTAGTTATCGAAGTGAGGTGGTGATCTTGTATACAATTCAAATAACATTAGCACTTTCAAAACACTGTCCCGTCTTGCATTGTTACCAACTTCATACTTATTGTTCAGCAAGTGCGACAGAAAGGGAATATTTCGAATGCTGTTCTCGGTCTGGCTGGTCAGCGGGCCGTTGGGCGAGGAGCCATAGTTCATACCATTGATCGTATTTATATGACCGTCCGCTTGAAGGAACAACGCGACGAAAAATAAAATCCCTAAGTGTAACTCCTGAGTGGACGCTCGAGTTGAGCGTGCAGCGGGGCGTGCATGTTAAACAATTGAAACTCATACTGGTGTCCTGCCTGCGCCGCTGCACAAATATTATGCACGCTCGCCCGCCACGCTGCACGCCCCGCCGAACGCTCCGCTTCGAGCGTCCACTCAGGCCTTACACTAACACACTTAGTATTTGCAAGTGCTTTTCGGCAGTAGACGGACTTAAAGCTGAGGCACTAAACATACCTACCTACAACATTTCTAAGGGGGGGAGGGTGAAGGGTGAGTCTGCGAACTAAGTTCATTTAATGTCTGTTAACATAGCATAATTGAATTAGCACCACACAGCTGGTGCTCGCTAATTAGTGCAGGCAAACAGATTTGTTGCTCTAAATTAACTTTATAATTGGATAGAAATAGTTAGTTTATTTCGTGTAGCCTACACATAGTAGTTAAGTTAAAATAGTAATGAACTACTATATACATAAAATTAGTTCAATAATATGGTTCAACTTGTTCAATTCATATTAAGGCGCCTGTAGAGGCAAGCACTCTCCTTACAAACTTTGTGCAATTTTTACTTTGTTTGTGTTTGCATTACACTTATGATTTTTGGTCAGTACCAGTATGTCTGTTAGTCAGAAGTTCTGGGTAACAGAAAATTAAGCACACAAAAAAACTTTTTTTGTTGAGGTTCTGGCCCAGAACCTCAACAAAAAAAGTTTTTTTTTTCAAGTTTTGTATTTTTTTTCTTGACTTTCTTCGTATATTCAATATTAACAGAAAAAAAATATATATGCGGGAGTGCCAAAACCAACGAATAAAACTTGCACAAAGTATGGAGAAGGCCTTGCCTCTACAGGCGCCTTAAGATGTATTATTTTCACACCTGCTATTTAGAAAAGAGTCATTGTTGCCCTCGAATGAAGGATCAAAGTTGTACCTTTCTTCCCTCATTTAAGGGCAACAATGACTCTTTTCCTCATAGAATGTGGCACATGGTAGCAAAATTAAATACGTCTTTTGCGTAAACACTTGAATCCCTCGCTACGCTCAGTAGTCTGTTGTAGAATATTTCGCTTCGCTCAGGATTAAATGTACCGCCCTCGCCGTAAATACCTATATCATTTTGCTTCCTTAGGACAAAATCTACTATTGGGCTCCCAGTATTTACAGCGCGTATAGCGTGACATTATCAAGGCGTTACGCCAAGTTTTCACTAATTACATGAGTACACTTATGTAACGGATTTTGCGTGTTTTGGGCTGCGATATGTTTCAAAGGTTACTAGATTCAACACGTTAGTAGTTACTACAAAAGTGACTGAACTGGTTACAACCATTGTATTGTTACGTCTGTTATTATAAAAACTTCTTGAGACAATGTGAACACGTAGGTCTGTATCATTTTCCATGGCCTCTATAAACAGGAAGTTTATTGCATTAATACAATGTACAAACAACATCTTCCCACCTCAGTAGGTACGATAGATCAAGCGCAACAGTAAATGAAACATAATACTGCAAAGTGCTATACAATAACAACGTAGGACCACACATATTGAATCTACTAACAATACATTTTCTATTTACAAGTGTTTTTGTAATCAAACCATATTTATTACAAAAGCAAGATAAAATTAATAAGAATCTGATAACAGATGAGCAAATGTTAAATGTAGTTTTTTTTGCATAGTCATCACATCAACTATCTGTGAAGACAAGTGTAGCAAGCCCTAAGCCCTTTTATGTGGCACTGACAGTAATTTTAGTCACCGTAAATTAACCCAGTTTAAATTAAATCCAATTTGACTTCGGGAAGTTAGCCAGATTCTTCAACTTGCATTAAAACGAACACTACCAACGCCCAAACATGTGAAGCGAAATAAAAGCTTACAAAAATTCTGACATAAACATTGTAATATCGCTACTAAATGAATTAATCTGCACTTAAATCCCGCCTACTACGTTTCGTCATAAGCTCAGAAGAGAAACCGTTCAACGCTTTTTCACCAAACTAAGTCTATTATGAACGCCATAAGAGGAGTATTTTACTACCATGGCGCCGGCCCCGTATCTGAGCGATAAAACTGTTTTAGCTTTAATTTCGGCTTCCCCGAGTGCGTGGGCGATGTGTGAAAGAAGTCTTGTACTGCTATACAAACCATAAAAACGTAAGTCAATATGAAAGTCACACGGAGAGAAGACTTTTTGGTTAAGCCAGTGTAGGTTTCTTGTTTGGTGCGACCAGTTAATTTATAACGTGTGAATGAAAATTTGTGGCTCCCTTACTAGACTATTATAGGTAGGTTTGATTGGTAGCATGGTCTAAGAAAAGAAGGTGGCCATTCCGGATCGTGACACAAGTGACGGCATTTTCGACGTCACACTCACACTTACGACCCGAACCATCGATTGGCTCGATAGCAGCTTGTGTCACCCACACTACTAACCGTTGTACCGGAATGCCATACCTTGCGCAGAATATAATTGCATTATGGTAGGTACACGTAGACTAACGATCTGAAAAAAATAGCGGGAAGCGGTTGGATGCGGAGAGCTGAGGACCGGGTGTGGTGGCGTGAATTAGGGAAGGCCTGTGTCCAGCAGTGGACGAGGCAGGCTGAGGATGATGATGATGACGATGAGTGCCACTGACACAGGTTTTGTCAACTTATTTGCAAACCGTGCTCGTCTCAACACTTGCTTACGTTATACTAGCCAGTTAGCCACCATAGTATCGGTGAGACGGGTATGGATGATGCGATGACTGTTTACGAGTATGGCGATGTAGATTTTACTGCAAAATTCCTGTTTAATTGGTTATAGGCCTTCCCTTATGAACGCCTCTAGGACCGGCTCTGCCTCGCTCGGATGTCTGTATTCTCTGTTGCGCACCGCTCCTTTTGCAAAGCACTTCCGTAGTTTATCCGTATGAAATGTATAGTAAATTTTCAGTAGATATGTTGTCAAAATCATCCACCACGCCCTAAAATTAACATTGGTCAACACTTACGCATCTTAGATATAGACAATATCCATTACGCGTGTTACCAGACCTTATTTCGCATTCTAATTTCCAATGCGGGCAGGTATTTAGGACGTGTGGTCGTTGCCTTGTTTCTAGTAGCTAGTGGCAGAATAATTGTTATTCCCATTTATCACTAATTGCTACGTGCGAAGCTACTATTTGTCTAACACCGTTGTCTATTACCTAATTGCATTGACTTAAAACACGTTTATTTTTGTACTAGCTACTTTATTCTTTTAACTTATTAGCTACTTTTGATGATGTTTATTGCCTTATGTGACCAAACAAGAATACATTTGATTTCAAGATTAGTTCATACAGTTTTCACGTTTAATTTCAGATTTAGTGGTGATTCCGATTTGGTTGAAACCGAATAAAACATGTTAATCCAGGTAAATCTGGTCGAATGTTTGTTGGGTGATTGAGTCATAATCATTCAACCTATCACACTTATAGTCACTAATTTAAATATTAAACATCATTGTCTTTGGTTATCCAAAGATTTTGGCACTGCACTGGCGGGCAAAAATCGCTCGGTATGATCAGTGGAATGAAATTTCCGGTCATTTTGTCATATGTCACATTCAAGATTGGCTTTGTCTAAACAAGTTATTCAAGTAGCGAATGACAGCTGTCATCTCGCCGATGGTGCACAAAGAAAGTAAAAACAATCTTAAACTGAATGCCCCGCCGGTGTGTTTCCGCTTACATCTGACGTAATAAGCACATTGGCGCAATACACAGAAATTCACACATTGATGTTCACTAGGATCGGGACGTTCATTTTAAGATATTTTTTACATATATATTGTCTCATAGAAGCTTGGTTGTCCAAAACTAGACGTTGAACCGGAAGTCCTCCAGCGCACTGGTAATATAATCTTCACGTTTATTTCTTCACACCTCACCGCAAATTCCCAAGCCCTTTACAGACTGGATAATGGATATTTAGAATGAAACCATAGTTCATGCGGTTCATTTTCTATTTCCAACATCTAAACATCTTCCGTACAGTTACCTCAGTGCACTCTGCAATCATCACTAAGCTAACACACCCTGAGGTACTGACACACTTCGCGGTTGCCACACGTTTAAACAGTTAATGAGTAGAATAACAAGAAAGGAGAGAGTTTTGTTTGAGATTTTGGATAAGAATGATATAGTTTCTAACAGAATCGATCTCGTTAAAGCGATAATTTTTGAGATATCGAGGTTATAAAATGATTAAGCAAAATGTTGCAGTCACCGGCACGCCAAAAATCCCGCATTGACGTTACTTGTGAAAGCATTTAGTGTCATATGTCCATTTCATGTTTCGAAGTTTCATCATAGTGCTTTCTTTAGTAAACAAATGGGAAATTCGTCGGATACGACGAAGAAATCCAATCAAATTACAGTACCTATCGCATAGCTTCTTGTTGATATAACCTTTTAGCACGTGATAAAATATGAACATAAAAAATAAGTTAAATAAGTATGTGACATTTGGGATACTACAATAAAACGATTGTATTTTATCGAACCATGACCAAGCCCAAGAGTGTGGGATAGAAAACAATGGTTCGTCCATTCGTGTGGTATCACGGCCCCATGGTTTAATTGTCTTAGGCGCCGTGCTAAGTTAATTAAAGTTTCTTAAACAGTTTACCCGATGATGTCATTACCAAGGTCTTGCTTGATGTTAACAAACTACGATGAATGACTTAACGAAGTGTACACAAAGCTTTGATGTTCCGCTTTGAAATCCATTTGATTTGATCTATATATCCTTGTACCTATTGGATTTCGGATAAGTTAATAAATACGTAGGATCAACCTTATTTTAAATAAGTTATTTATGGTTCATCGAGCTGGATATTAAAAAAGTATGTTTTGCGACAAACTATGTACAAATGGCTATGTTTTACGTGTCCAAACATTCGAAAACAAATAAGTAGTTTAGCAAATTCCTCTCGTTTTATGGGATTCGCGTTATTTATTTGGGATTACATGCATTCCGATGTTCGAACTCGAATGACTCAGGGATGACTTCCCTATTACTCACACAGCTTGTCTATAGCATTATCAACAGCTAGTCCGTACTTAATAGCGCAAATTAACAGTGAAACTACATACTTTAATATACCACCTGTCATTTGAAATCGCTTAGTTCTCCAACATTATGTGGAAACTTGGAAAGTGGCAATTATCTTGACTTATCGCTGTATCTAGATTAGAGATTACTTGACTTCCAACTCGGTCTGGCACCGCGTTTATTTCTTTTATGAGATTATAATTATGTTGCATGACTGGATTCATAAAAAAAATATTTGTAGAACCGTTCAGTATCGTTCATCGTACTGTTTCATTAACTTTTTCTGCTTTAAGAAAGTTTCATCGACACTAGATATCTAATCATAAAAATTAGGTTGTGATTGTTACGCGCTATAGATTAGATCTGAATTGATTATTATATTGGTCAGTAACCTACCTTTTATCAAAAATAGTTGTTGCCATGAGCACTAAACCAACCCATGTCCTTAATAGTTGGCAAAATCTGACAGCTTTGTTTTACTATTTGAAAGTTAACCGGTCAAAGTAACTTTTGAGCTATCGCCACTATTGGCAAAGTTTACTTTTCCGCAACAGGGTAAAGTTACAATGCAATACAACTTTGCCACTATAAAGGCGACAGGTGCAGCGTGCTCGACCGAGCGTCACTCCGGATACAGGGGACGATAACACCAACGTAATTCCAACTGACTGCTTACCTATGTAACCAATACCACCATGATATTCATTTTAAACCTTATCGCTTCAGTAATAAAATAGCAATTTCACTCACTTCACATACTCACCTCACCACAACTACTCACAATACGAAACATGTTAGACTAGTAGTTTGTAAAAAAGTTTAAATAGAAAGAGATGGACCTCTACGGAAGTGATGACAGACATAGTAAAGATAACGTAGAGCCTGTTTCTGAGTGGTTTCGTGTGGGAGTTACGTTAGAAAAAAGGTAAACAATATTTTTTTCTGCTAGAGTGTTTTATTGTGATAAGATGAACATTGTTATGAGCTTAGTTTCCCCAGGAGCATACAGGCTTGGTTCAAAATATCTCTTTGGTTGATTAATCTATAAAAGATACAAAAAAAGATATACTTTATAATAGAAATCTAATGGGCATGAAAGTACACGACCTCGGAGTAGCTATAAAGGGATGCAGCTTTACCTGGCTAACCCTTCTGATTTTCCAATTGATCGCCTCGTTACGTAGAGCCTCGGTCAATTGACGCAGAATACACAGCCTAAAGGGTGCAAATTAATCAAACTTGCCATCCTTTACATATTCATAGACATGGAATAGCAAACGTCATGCAAATGCGGCACATGATTCTTTTGGCACGGCCGTTTTACAATACGTCATTCTTATTCGTATCTGATAGGCTACTACTGCTTTGAATACTGATGAGTAACCAGCCACGACATTAGGCGCTCAACAATAACGATGCCAAAGCATTTCTGGGTGCATTTTGTTTGGTTGGTTAGCCGTGTTGTAATAAATCAAAATGCAAGTGGTGGCCTGTTGCTTCCACTGCAGCAGGATTGTCTGGTCGTGTTCCAAAATTATCATAAACTTATTTTGCATTGGTATAATTATAAGCCTTTTGCATAACGTCATTAAACTTCTACTCTAGTTAAGCAGTTCTCGTCAATTTGAACAAAAAGCGATAAGCACCTATTGTTCTTCATGGATATTAGTTTAAATATTGCTATACACAAGGTACTAAAGATGTTTGGTGTGAATTTATAGGCAAAAACGTCAATGCGCTATTCAGGTAGAAATTTCTAATCTAGTTAGCGCGCAACGAGCTTTGATCGTGAGAAATCCATTCAGTTAAGAATATTGAATTAACTCCTTCAGCCTGATGCGCTTGCACAGGCTGATGTCCAGATAAGCAGATGCGAGCGAGTTTAATGCTCGATTTGCGAGCATAAGGGGATCTTGTTCGCCGTGTTTACTTCTGATAATCCATCCATTGGAAATAAACTGTGTTATCTTCAGTAAAACATCGCATTCGCATCGCATTGGCGGCAGTTTAGATAAAATTACAGATCCATTTTATAAGCATAGCAACTGGACTAAGCAAAACTTATATATTTAGTCCTTAAGAGTTTTTCAATGTAGCTTACTCATCAAGTACCCCTTGTGGATCATTAACGAGTTTATCGAAAGTTATTTTCGTCCTCTTCAATGCTTTGATAATTTACTTGTGGAGGACGTTAAGAGTAATTAAATGAAGACCCAAGGTGAGTAAAGGGGAATTTCATTAAAGAAACCGACGCTCACAGATAGTGTGAAAGAAAATAACTTGCTAAAGGATGTCGTCTACGGTTTCACCCTAACCTTGTTGTTTCCTGACTGAATAAAAGTATTAAAAACTGGTGATGTTTTATAGGTGTAGGCCGTAGGTTAATGAACTCATAATATTGAAGTAGTATATTAAAATGTTCTTACAAGTTTTGGTTATTAAATTGTGTACCTACGTGCACACATACGTGCGAAAGTTATGATGAGTATTGGTGTAAAACGTATACTTTAAAAAATATAATTTTGTAAGTAAAGGAATCAACTTTATTGATTTGTGTTAATAAATTAGCTACTCAACTAAACAGCCAAAACGGTTTTCCGCTGCCAAAATTAATAAACAATTTGGAACATGCGGAATGGCGCTAAATAGGCAATTAATCTGTGACTTATATCGAATTGCTTTTTTAAACGCACAAACGAGACCGGAAAGTTGTCGGAGCCACGAACGAGCAATAAAATATATGAAACCGTTATAATAACTAAGATCATCAATTGAATTGCGTCTCAAAATCACAAACGAACTTACAAAATTGTATCTGATAATACCTATAATCATATTTCTAGTGTCGTAAAGCGTATCGCAATCTGCCGAGGAATTTTCAGTTGGTTCCTTTCCAAGTATCAATCAGTGTTCATATCGATCGCTATAGTCGCTACCCTAGTTGGAAGTGTTGGAACTCTCTTATCTCGCCCTTTTCTACTGCATCGAACAGCATCTGCATGCGGTGACCCAAATATCATAACAATCGTATCGTTGACAACTTGATTTTTCAATACTTTAAGATTGTCTTTAGCTTTGCACTATATTATTTCTTCTATGCCGTCTTTATTAGCTTTATTAACTAGTTTTATTCTCGTGAAATTACGTTACGCGTTTCCTTCTGGAATAAATTCAATCAATATACGTCTTGTCTCCGGAGTTGCTTAATTTTATCAGCTTCGACTAGAACCAATACGAGTACGAGGTACAGTAGCCTGCAAAGGGCCTTTTGAGTTGTTATTTCTTACCTGTGGAAGTTTAACTTATTAATTTTAGTTGTCATTGTCATCCGCATGTGCATTAATCATGTAATGTGGATTTACCATTTAGTTATTCAAATGGTTAATGTTTATTTGGAAAACTAGAGATTGATTACCATATTCCCAAAAACTATACAACCTAACCAATATACCTAAGTTAAGAATGTCAAATAACGTGTCTGTAATTCTATATTTAATTTTTGAACATTATTCAAGATAGTCACAAAAGACAGCATCAACTTCATTGGTAACCCTACCCAACCTATCAATAGCTCAATAACTCGTCGAGAGAGCTTTCAAAGCCCTTACTCAGCCTCTTATGTAATTGTGTTTTATGTTCACGTGCATTGCTTGTGCAATCTATCTCTAGTGTGTTAATTGTGTTAACATTCGGTTTAGGCTCTCTAAACTGGCGTGTTGAAGTTTTTAAAGTGTTTGTGTGTGTCCATCCGGAACATTAACTTGTGATAACAATAGTTTATAACATTTTTAACACTGTAAATGATTAAGTTTTATGACTTTATCTGTAATACGTCAATGTCATAAATTGCAAACCAGGCTAAAATTAAATGGCAAAAATTAGATTGATACGCCGAGACGAGATAAACCCTTAGTCTTAAAAAATTAATAAATCTCTCGTAGCTAAAATGTTTTTTTAATTCCTTCCTCACAAACATATGTCAAAGTGACAAACTAATTTGAATGGCATTTCAACTAAAATATGTCTTATGAAAGTTTATGAACAAAGCCTTAAGATTTTAGTCACTCTTCCTACACTTAAAATGTAACATCTAATTAATAGTGAGTATCAGGCAATTCTCAGGTTCTTTAAGTTACAGACAACTTTGTATCTTTTTAACGTCACATAATACGAGTAAATCGTTAAACTAATTTTCAACTGCGCCTTTAAACCCAGTTTCAGTTCACTTGGCAAAGTTTCTTGCGCAATATGCCATTGTGAACTGAATAGCGCACTTAACTTGAACTTTGAACCAACAGACTGAAAGACTATTGAACTGTGTTAAAAATGTATGAGAGAAACTTTTGCTACTGATATTTTAAGATTAGTTTTGATATTACATGTAGCCCAAACAATGTAAGCGTTGTTTGGGCTACATGTAATATTGATAACATATCTTCGATGTCAATGCCTTTCTTCACGTCACAATATTGGATTTTATTATCCTCTTATACATTTTACTAAATTCAAATTATGTTACTGCATTAAAATGTTATCTAATCTACATTAAATATAAAACTTCATTGTTCTAACTCTAAGTTGACAATTTTCAATAGATTTATTTAATGGCCTACAAACTAACGAAGCTGATTTCCAGCGGCGATAGAAGTCAAAGGCCAAGTAAAATCATGCTTCGCTGTACTTCTAGCATCAGGCATTGTAACCTTTATGGGCGCGGAAGTACCGCATTAAATGCGCTAAACGTCACATTATAAGGAACAAATGGTCTATGCTGCTGAAGGCTCTCGAAGGCAGGCCACTTCCTGTGGCTTCACGGAACGGAACTGCGCCTCTTTTAATTCTACTTGATTGATTCTAAAACTTATATCATTCAATTAAAAATATTCTGTTCCTGTAACAGTGCTTACAATCATTACAAACAATGTTTTAAAGAAACAAAATGTTTCACTGACGAACCCAAAGCGCATGGATTTTGTAAAATAGCTGCGAGTAGAAAGCTGTGGTACGAGTATTGTAATGTGGTAAACGGTTGGCAATCTAAGATGTGGCTTGTAAGCTTTTGAGTAGCATTTAACTATTTAACCCAAGCCTTGTCAAGCCTTAGATACGCCTGCATTCACGGCAAAAGGACATTTCCTGCACCCTCTTCTTGCGTGAAACGGAACTGCGGTTCCTTCACTTTCCACTCTGTTGATTCCACGTCCCACAGATACTTAATATATGCCTGTCTGGACTCTGGAAGGTATAGCTTCGTTTGGGGCTAGTATTTGAAACGAAATCCATATTAATTGCATGCAATTGCAGACACACTGCTAGTGAATTGTATTAATGCTACTATAGGCAACAGACCTTAACGAAAGCTTTTATGAAAAGTAGGTCAAATCCTGCTAACTGCTATAATTATGACGACAGCGACACTATCACGTGCTGTCCACATAATCATCAATATTATCCATTAAAGTTCTGAATTCACATTACTTACAATTTTCGAGTTTTTATCCTCAGTCCTCACAGTTATTTCCGTAACATCAATATTCTACCGACATCGTCTCATCTCCGCCAGTGCTATAAAACGTGCCTGTATATAATAAAGGTGTCTCCTCGAAAGCTTTGTATGCTAATACACTGGGTTCTACGGATCTTGAAACTATAATCATTGTGATCGACGACGACCTGCTTTCGACACTATTGCCAGAGAAAGGGCAGCTTGGAATCTCCCAACTATATTAACGAATACTTAGGTATCAGTCTATTTCGAAGCAATTATTCATGCAGAATAATTATTGCTCATATTCTTCTGAATATCTCAAGCAGGTTGTTACACTATCATAATTATTTGAAGTACTTGTTTATTACCGTCGATACGGTTATTAATTTGCACCCAATACCCACTCGAAATCAGTTGATGGAATGTGCGAATATAACTAGAGCCATACGCAATATGCGCACCCAATATATCATTATATTGATTTAAACTTACACGATTTTCACACATTATTATTGGGGGAATTAGTTATAATTGTACGCGATTAAGTCCCGTTCCCCAATAATAATATATCATTAGTCATGCTAATCTTGGCATAGCGCGAACATGTATTCGGGTCACATCGCATACGGTGTTTGGCCAGCCTCCTGAGAAAAGCCCACACAATTTGCAGCGATTATTTAATGTAGTAGCATCAGTACCCAATGAGTACTTTCAAGACAATTGTTCTATCAAGTAGTCTAAAAATAAGAAGTAGATAACATTATTGTCGCGTGCGCTCGCCTTCGGTCTCCTGCGCGGGCGCACCGCTAGGGGAGCCCCACGCACGTGCTACATTAGAATTTCAAATCGCGTCCAAATAAACGACCAAAACAACATGCTGGATTTAATGACACATTGCTATACTCCTTGCTGAAATAATTAAAACTAAACATAGACCGAATAGGAATACTTTTATTGTTAAACTAGAAATCAATAAACAGAGACTCATAACGGCACGTCCTGGCGGGCACTATGGGTTCTTCTTCGTAACGGTCGAAATTACTTGTGTCACCAGGAGTTTTATACTTTGGTATAAATGGAGGGGGTGTTCGACAATTTAAGATCGAATCCCATTCAATACCCTTGAACCACGAATGATTTTTAAAATCCAGCGTACCATTTCTCAGCATACCGAATCTTTTCGTTATATCCACTTGCAACGTGTTCCGAATCAAATCGCGTAGACTAGAATTAAAGCTAGACGGGCATCTGTATTTCCCAGCGACAATTTTTTCGTAAGTTTTCATGGGCTCACTCGCATAGAATGGAGGATATCCAGAGTTCATTTCGAATAGAAGCACACCAAAGGACCACCAGTCTACCGAACAGCCGTAGCCTTTACTCAAAATCAATTCTGGAGCTAAATATTCAGGTGTACCACAGAGAGTCCACGTTCTGCCTTGGACTTGCTTACAGAATCCAAAATCTGTTATTTTCAAATAGCCAGTTCTGTCTATCAATATATTTTCTGGCTTCAAATCGCGGTAGATGAGATTGCAGAAATGCAAATATTCCAGTGCTAAGACCACCTGACTGGCATAAAATTTCGCTAAAGGTTCTTCAAATTTGTGCATCTGTCTCAGATGCATAAACATTTCCCCTCCAGGCACGAAAGGCATGACGAAGTAAATGTAACTGGTATCCTTGTGGCTAAATTCCATAGACACCGTGAACGGGAATCGTATGGCTTCCAATATTCGTTTTTCATTCAACGTGTGTTCTATTTGTTTCATTTTAACTATCTTCTCTTTTTCCAGCACTTTCATCGCGTAAAATCTGTAGCTTTTGGAATGCTTTAATAGTATTACCCTGCCAAATGCGCCCGTGCCCAGCGTTCTAATGTGTTCTAGATCATCGTAACACATATTGAATGTTGGTTTTTTGCACCATCGTTCCTCGAACTCGAGTTTCAGCTGGGTCATGTATTGCATGTACAGTTTCTGTTGCTGCTCTGTGTACCCACTCTGTACTTCCTGCGTACTACCGGTCAACTGCGACACAGCTTTATATGTGGAAGGTCCACTGGACGATGCTGCACTTTTTCGTGAATACATTATTATTTGTAACTGTATTTATTTTTCGCTGATACAATTGACGTAATACGACATTTGGCTCGTGGCCATCTAGATTCCTAGCGCTCCCAAAACGTTACATGCTCATATCTTTCCTAAATTCCTCAGTACCGGCAAGCTAATCTTTACGTGTAAATACGAATCAAATTGATGGTTAATAACAGTAAAATTGGGATTTCCTTAAACAAGTGCCGGAGGGGAACGGTAACACAAATATTTCTCGTATTGTAGAGATGGAAAGTACACGAGGGTGCATAAGGGTGAGGGGTGAACGAACTGGCTGAGGGGGCAGGGGTGGAATCAGCTGTGTCTAGGGGCGACACGCCATGCGGCAGTGGCCGCCGTCCCGACTGGCATATTGATCAGTGCACGTGAAACTGTATGTTCCACGAAACTTGGTTCCCCTTGTAATCAATATCGTCTACCGAGGTGAATGGTTTCAATCATCATATTTCACGTTCACAAAATTGAATGACGGATATTAACGAGCAATAATAAAAAACAATTAGGAAGAGCGCCACACTTGTCCCTAATTCAATTGAGTTATGATACGAAACGGTTGACCCGTGCCATTTGACGGGCGATAAGTATGTTGGTTTAGGCTGAGTCGTTTGCATAGCCGGCCGTAACGACTCGTCCTCGATGACAGCACTGTAATGTTTGATATTAAACCAAAAATACGAATATATCAAACAGTTGTTCATCCATGGATAAACTGACGAATTCAGTATTTATCTTTTTCTTTACTCAGTTCCTTCATCTATCGAATGTAGGTATCTTATCATTATAATTGGTTGGTCATCCGTCATTGGTTGAAATGGTTGATGTAATATAGAATTATTTATTAACTACATTTTTAAACTGAAAAGTTCATTTTTCTTTTCCTGTAATAAATATTCCCAGTTCACAAGTGCTAACACTTCAGTGATTCTTATATCAAAACGAGCACTCGAGATCCTTTTACAGTCTGACTACTACATACATACATATGTCTACCACTAATGCAGTTAGCGGTGTTATATTTAACACATTAAGTTTAATATAGCTTGAACTATAGTGGGTCGAGCAAAATACAAGGCACGCAACGTTCGTTATTGTACCGTTATTGTTACTCGTTCACATTCGGCGTACCAATCGCCAGAGACTATTTTTTATTAGGATGACGCATTATCACTAAATGGGCTAGTAGTATGTGAAGAACGTACAGAGTACTTGGAATTTATAGATCATAACCATATGTTGTTCGTTGAAGACGTAGTTTCAATAAGCTTTATCAACACTACTATTGTCTTCTCGTAATTCAATATGAGCTGTTGTAATGCTAGCCAACTGAACGGGGGCATTCGATCGCGGTCTCGTAAGATAATGGCTATAGTTGATAGCCGATCAAGTTGACTGCTCGCTTATGCCAATAGTGATTGATGTCGCGCCTTATAAGACTACATTCTCGTGTCGTATAGCAGGCGATTATGGGGTACATTGGCCTGTCAACGGAATACCAGTCGTGCTTCGATGATAATTTGATTTCGATATGAAGTAACGACTTTGTAATTGCAATACGATGCAACAGCTTGAAACCTTATCCACATCTCTTTCCATGCGGTTGTATGAAGATGCTTCAAGGCCAAGGCTTCCTACGTGATTCGCCTCTAATTTATTTATAATGTTACAAACAGATTTAACGACTGTAACGTGAAACGATTTATATATCCGTTTGAATTTTCTGCGATTTTCTGCTGAATGCCATTTGAATCCCAGTGTTCGCCTAGCGTGTGTGCGGTTGTCCGTTGAAAATTGAATAGATATTATTAATGGATTGGCTAGCCAAGCCCGACCGCAGTCATTGCTCAAATGTATACCGCCGGTCGCCGGTCAAGGCTGTGGAGGCCCGCAGTCTTGGTTCGTACATTATCTGCAACTTGGCACGTCACCAAAAACTGGCGCATTGCTTCTTTAGCATCGCATGCGGGAAATTAATACAGCTGTCAAATAGACGCAGCGTCTGCTGTTTGACTGAAATATTTAGTTGCCAAGAGGTGCGTCTGTGTTGTTCAAAATTTCAGACGTTAGGGAGAAGTTTAGAATTTAGACCGCACAAACTTCTCCAAGTTTAATAGCATAAGTAATGTACTGTCTAAATTAACTCAACTGTTATTCTCCGAAGTTGGTAGGCTTTCTAATTAAAGCAATTACCACTCGTATGATCAAATCTAGTAAAGGTCTTTGTACAAGACTAGATCTTAAAATGTCACTCACGAACTTTTAAAACGTGCTTATTTTTACCTTTCCGGTAACGACCGTGTGTAAATAGTAGAAGACGCCGTCTGTAGTTTGCTGTTGAAAAATAGGCTCGTTAGTGTTGCCACAGCGATGGCGGTTATTTCTCGAGGACGTTGGTCAACGTAAAAACTAGACGGGCAACTTCATGCATTACGGACCGTCCGACGACAGTATGTTACGTACGTATTTAACGTATATACTGTTTTAATTTTAAAGAACCTGACGTCAATGGTAGCATAGAAAGTAACACGTAATGCAGAGTAAACAAAGACGATGTTGCTTTCAGTATCCCAGTCTATTTAAGTTTGCCCTGTCTGATATGTTGAAAATTTGATTCGGTAAATGAGCTCAGTCAGACACTTCAAGTGCCATGTTCTTGAATTTTGTAAGAGAATACTTTACGGAAAGCTCCGAATGTGCCCTGTGACCTTAACATGCCAGAAATGTCGCTAAGGGTTTTATTAATTTCACTGAGTGCTAGAGGTAGAGCTCGAATTCGTTTAAGTGTAAATCTAATTATATTAAGGCCAAAAGCTATTACGACCTGTCCCTGACAGTTTGATGGGTGGATCAAATTGTATCTGATAAGTGATAAATCACTCAACGCTGAAGTGCCTTGAATATGAATAGCGGACGGAGCCGTGTTATCTAGATAATGCCTATGTGTATGTTGTTTATGGTTGTCCAGCATTATCTTTATATAGGGAAAAAATGAATACCAATTTTTTCATGGCCTAAATAGTGTTTTTAGATCTGTTCTCAAAGTAATAACTAATAAATGATCTTGCTTGACGTTAACTTACTTAAAATCACTTCGCGTCAAGTAGATAATTGTCGTCTTAGTGAACAACTAAAGGAATGGTTTCAACCGTCTTCAATGTCAGAATTGATGTTTAAACTATCACGGAGGAAGACATTGTAATTATAAAAGCCGTGTCGCTTGAAATCACTCCAGATAATTACCAACTGACTATCCTGAGCTATTATAAAGCAACCTCCGCCCTTTACGCAGCGTCAATCAAAAGTCCGCGGGCATTACGTCAACGCTAATGCCCTTTTACCCATCCCTTCCTTCGTCAAGTATAAATATCTCACCTTTTGCACCACGCAAAAATAATCTGCTAAGGGTTTAGATCAATGTTGTCGTAATGTCGTTATTGCCTGCGCTTGCCCCAGTTTATTCTCTGTTTATACAGTGTTAGTGAAATTGAAAACAGCTAATTCGATACCGGCTAATGAAGCAGTAGGCCATGTTGATGTGTGGTCGGTGTTTATGTTCATTCCAGTTAAAATTAACAACCGCTCGTCGGGTTACATCATCGGAAAATAGCTTCACAGCTCTTGATATCAAACTTTACAGCATTAATGGTGATAAACGTTCGTTACACTACGTCATTTACCTTTGATTTGATGCAACATCACGATTCACGGTGTGTTATAAACGCAAGTGTGTTGTCCTTGTTTACTATCTTGATATAGTGCAATATACCGGCTGACCTAATACTCATTCACTTCATAAGCAGTCATTGCCGTAGTGTTATAATACAACATAGGCCTGTAGAGTTTACTCAGCCCAGTCTGGGCATGACTCACGCATCTCGTAAGTACTCCGTAGTCCGTTGTATTTACGATATCCGACGGACATACTTCTGCATAATTATATATGGCGAGGTCTTAAGTGTTAAAGCACCATGCCATTTTCGAGATACAATACTAATTGCTTAGTTAAATTACTATTGATTGCCGGGCTCACTTTCGTACACGTAAAATTGGCACAAACCTGTGAGACTTGTTTTCTGGTCCCTTAACATTTGGTTAAGTATTTTTTGACACTGCGATTACTCTACAATGTTTTTAAATTGATACTGGTCTCGTTTTACAGAATTTGTATCTGATATATAAATACTATTCGTAGCTATAGGTAGGATAGCAACTTCTGTTATATTTGTAAGTGGACACTTCCTTGTCCCCTCAAAAGCGAGAAGTGCCGTAAATCCATTAACCCGTCAACGTCATAAACGTCTTCGTCTAAAAACTTCTTGCGAGCCAAGACAATGTCTTGCTTGTTTCTTCCAGAACATACTCGAAACTTTCATCAAGTCTGAAGTAGTTGGACCTCCGTTCATTGTTCAAAGGCGTCTCGTCATTAATGCTGAGGAACCTGCCTTTGTCTTCTACTAGAAAAGGGATCCTTTATTCAGCGCTCATAAAGCGAAATCTGGGTTTGAATATTTTTTCCTTTGGAACAGTGATTATTCCAGAAATGAAACTGTGCAGTTATCATGGAATTTCCTGACCTATTTTATTTACATATTTGATTAATATCTCTTAGGGATTAATTAGGGTATACCAACGAACTGAAGCATTAGCTTAATTAAATTACGGGTTCAGTTTTTGTTACTTTAATTTACCGTACCATATGGGCTTATATGTACGTACATATATTGGAATATGTACTCATATTTAGACGCTATCGAAATTGAAAATATCGTATATGTAATGTATTAGGTGAAAGAGAAGTAGTCTAACTATAGTAAGGTTTGTTGGATAGATGTAGACATAAAATAGAACACTTGCACGGAATTCTCTCTGTGAGTTTAATTAGCGCTGAGCTGATTGTTTAATTTGGACCTGACTAGTTTCTCGATATGAGAAAAACTCTGGAACCGGCATTCCACAGACTCGACATTGACTTCGCTTTAGAGGCTGCTGAATCATTTGCCGCAGCTGTGGTGGTATTTCCTATAGCGACTTATGCGGTGTAGCGTTTTTTTATTTCTGTAATAAATTCCTTGTTTACACTGTTTTTCAATGCTCATTCATTATAATAAAGGTTTATCAGTCGTTAGTCGTTAAATAATGGGAAACAATTTAGACTGCGACTGGCGTGGTTTTTTTTTATAGTGATCCAAAACATTGGAATTGACCTCTATATTATAGTAATCTATATTATAATAAAAGTATAGCAAAATTAGGAAAAGACGGAAAATTTATCTTACTTGATAGCACGTAGGATTGCTTTTACATTGTACTATGACATGACACATAGTGGCGTTGTAGGCACGGCGGCTCTTGTCATTTACTTATATGTAGATAACTCTGGCGGAAAAGAGGTTAGAATGCGCAAAGGCAAAGGTCACGAAATCATGAAAGAAAACAAAAGGAAATATGTTCACCCAACCAGTTCAATGTTATAATTATAATGCTAATTAGGGTCGGATAAGGATATATAATATATATTTAAAAATGCAAATATTTTCCTCCGATCGTTTATTCCCTCACAACAACTCACAAGCAAAGCAAATGAATGATAGATCAAATGCAAACACTGATGCGCCTATTTCTCTTATATTATTATTTTTATTATATGCATTATGGACATAATGCGTAAATTATACATTCCTTAACAAGTTTTCTCGTAACAACATTCTAGCGGCTGCGGTTTTGTTCAGACAGACGATCTGTTACCACACTTAGTCCTCAGCTTCGGTGTCAACGAACCTATAGCTTGCTTATGTGATTACAAATTACAATGCCTGATTGTTCGTTTCATCTGGCATTAGGATTATAAGTACGGTGTCTTCTGAGCATTAGTGGAGGGGGTCTACGAAGTAATTTTGAGTCATATACATCGTAGCATCAAATAAGGTGTTCACAGATTGTCATGTTATGTTGACGTGGTAAGGAAAATAAAATAAAAAATGATATTAATTTTGAGTTTAAAGTGGCACTAAATTCAAAATTAATATCATCTTTCAAATGTGCGGTACATTTGACGCAGAAGGGTGAACTGTTTAATCGGCAACCCCGATTGTAAAGTATCAATAACTCCATAATCAATACGGCGGTCAATACAATTTGGTCAGCAATTTCACGGCTGCCATTATAGCATTAGGCTCGTAAAGTTATACGTTGCTATGCCACAAAACGCGGCCCCAATTTCTTTTGATGTTATCCTCCCCCATATAACCATAAACTCCATAAATCTAATAGGATTACGCTTATGGTTTCCAACTTAATCTTGACTTTGAGCCCTTGTACGTTTTTAATTGAACATTTTTCTTTTGTTACAGATTTATCGAAGAATCGCTTCTGTGAAGTGCCCGAAGAAGTGACGACGTACATTTTTTTAGAAAAGTTGTTGTTATCGCAGAATATACTTAGGAATCTACCTGATGCCGTGGGCGGTCTACAGTCTCTCACATTCTTGGATCTCAGGTAAGAATTAGGATCATCCTAGGAATTTATCTTTGCTGATATCTTGTCTTGGCATTTGGACTAACTTACGCCGCATAATTTCTAAATGATAAATAAAAATTTTTGGACAATATTACACATATCAACCTATTCCCAAACTAAGCAAAAATTGTACTATGGGTACTAAGTGACGATATACATACTTATATAGATAAATAAATAGAAAACATCCAAGACACTAGAGAAAATATTCGTGCTCATCACACAAATGCCCTGGCCGGGATTCGAACCCGGGACCTCCAGCTTCGTAGGCAGGGTCACTACCAACTAAGCTAAAGCGGTCGTCAAAATCACAGACATACATAAATCGGAATGTGTGTTTAATGTTAGTGACTTAAGTTAATTAACCGTTTTCCGAGTCGATAGTTAAAAATTATTTGATTTGGAACAAATACACCATTGATGCGCAATGAAATGCCTCTTCCCGGAAAATATTTCTTTATAACCTCCTATGTTATTATACTTGGTTGAGTCTCAAGAGCTGTGAGCAAATACACCACCAATTTACGTTTTTTAAATATCTGTAATATAAAAAAAAAGAAGAACCACATACAGCCATAAATTTATTTTACACACGTTATTGTGTAACATTACTAATATCACTTAACAGAATTACCCACATGTTTTTGTGAACACACGTAATTAATTAAATTATAACATTCTCACGAACATAAACTTAAACTAAATCAGTTTGTGCTCTCGCACTGTATTATAATGAGCATTTTGCAGTACTTGCATTAGCTCCATCTTTACGTTCAAGCGAAATTCTTCTGGTATAGCTTTGAAATGCGGCAATAGTGATAAGAAGAATAGCTTATCCGGATCCTCTCCTTCCTTCATTGGTTGCAAATCTACGTTTGCGAACATAAACTCTTCAGGAGGTTTGATCTTAGCTACTTTAGTTACAGGAACCTCCACGGGCGCATCGTCTCCGGAATTGGACCTGTTGTCATCTTCATCGAAATTGTTATCTTCGTCACTAGTCGCCTCGACTTGTTTAGGACGTCGCTCCACTTTCTGCTTCCATATCTTTCGCTTCTTTATCTTGGTGAACTTCGGTCCGTCGTCAGAGTCGCTTGTGCAGACTGTCTCTGTTGGTAAGTCCTGGTCTTTGAGCAAGAATTGCAACTGCTTGCAGTACAGATACGGGCGTCTTGTTCTGTTTGGATTCGCGATGTATTTTTGGAAACAATCCCGAATACTCTTCCATTTTTTCTGCAGTTGAAGTTCTGAAAGTTAATAACATTATATTATTAAAATGCTTGGCAACTCTAAATAGATTGATCAATTTATCTCCCTACGGACTAATGTGATTGATCGATGCGTCTACAAGTTACAATGTAAGTTTTATTCTAAGTAAACGCTTTTGTTTTGGGTGTATAGATTATTCAGACTACATTTATGTATATGTAGGCGCTCTTTTGTTGCCATTGTCTTGAAAATGGAAGCGAAGGTCACCTTAAGTCATACGGTAGAAGTAAACACTTTATTATAAACACCGCTGTTTAGTTTTGTACTTGCTAGGCAATTGCTTATAAATATCTCGTTAATTATAAGAAGTTTACTTTCAATAACAGTTTACTTAAACTACACTCAGTAATACTCGGTGTTGTTTACAAGTCTATGTAGTGAGCCCTACCCGCTACCTACTAGTGAAGCAAAATGCGCTCTAAAGGTTAACCGATAAAAGTGTTTTCACTTTCGGTTTTATGTCCATAGCGCAATAAAGTTGAAATTTAACTATATGCAATCGTATATTATGAATTTAGTACAAAAACAGCATTGATACATAGTTACCTAGCTCGCGCATTTCGCTTTTCGACACCTTGACGTTCGTCTGCAACAATTCATTGACGACTTCGTTCCACAGCTTGTGCCTAGTGTTCTTCGTCCTGTATTCCACATTGTCGAAGTCCCAAATGCCGGGGCGTTTCTTTACCTCTTCAATGAGGCGTTCAGGATCGTATTCGAACTGCATGGTGGAAAAACGCGCGGCCGTACACACGGGCGGGCGACGGGCGACTGACGCGCGGCGGGGGAACGCGGCGGTTGGAGCGCCAAGATGGCTGCCGCACGCTAGGGTCACCAAGATTTGCGGAGTCCTCGTCTAGGGAATTAAAAATAATCACGTTATGTATGATTAACAATTTTGACGTACCTGTAAATACTTAGCCCCTTTTTTATGTGCTTATTTGATAGTGACTTATAACTTGCATTACAAGTGGAAGCCTCTTTCTAATAAAGAGCGGCCTGAAAAGAGATTTCGTTTGCATGTTAGTTGCAAATCATTATTTAACAGACCGACAGTGACAAAATTGGATTTATGTGAATCTCGCTGTACCTAACTAGTTCTTATTTTTTATCATCATCATCATCATCATTGGCCTGTGACATCTATAAAAGATGATTTAAGCAGCGTCCATTAAATTGCGGCACTTGCGTACATGGCTAGTAAGGCCAATACGAGAGCGGCAGGCACGTCCGCATATATGGCAGGGAAATATCATGCTCGACGCTGTAGGAGGTGCAGCAGCGCGCTGGTGTCTCAGCTCTCGTTTATGGGACAAGAGATCGAACCATGCGCTATCATGTAGCACCACGCCTTCACCCAGTGCCTTCCTCCAAATCTCACGGTCTGCAGCATACTTTTCCCAGTTTGTCGGGTTGACCTTGAAGGACAGCATGTCACATTTTGCGCAGTCCTTAAAACGTAACAAGGGGCGTCCCACTGGTCGCTTAGCGCAAGCTATTTCACTAAGGAGAGTTTTACGTGGCAAACGAGAGGGCTCCATCCTTTGCACGTGTCCCAGCCAGCGCAGACGCCTGTTCACAATACATGTATAAATGTATCACAATAAATGTATACTGAACACTGAGACCCCGGATAGTTCTGCCTGCTAGTCGTGCTCAGCTCAGTATACTACAAAAAATAGTACCTATTACTACATCACCTCATTAATGAAAGTGCTTTCTGTTTTTATTCGGCGTTGCTTATTATACAATCTAGCCATTTCTCTTTACCTCTAACGACTGTGAGACTGTCTTGATTCTATCCAAACGCGGAGTCCCCGTATACGTTATCGAGCGCCGCGCGGCGCAACCGCGGTCCCCGCAGGGGGAAACGAGCGTTTTATCCTCCACAGACTACACACTCACACTAACTAAACAACAAACCGCTGTGGTATTGAAAACGCCCGGCTTAAACAATTTATAGGAATTTTATAGCCCGTTTGACGTTTATTTTCGTCGACTTTCAAATTTTATTTCAAATGTCACATTGACTTTTTTCGAAGGCGTTCAACTGAAACCGCCATAGAGGTTAGATACGGAACTTTCTTTTCTATTACCTAGACCTACGTAGGTATGTGAAGTTATAATCATGATTTTCTGTTAACTAACGTTCGAACAGTAAAATTATTAAAAAAAACATATGTATTTTTTATTAACTTTCTACAGAAGTACAGACACAGTTTGGGTAGCGAATAAATATAAATTTAAGGGCAATATTTTGCATTCCTATGCTCATTAAACATATACCTACCTAATTAAGGTGAAAAACGATAAGATGTTTATTTGTAAAGTTATTTATATGAGATGTTAAAAGCTTCCATCCATGACACCCTGTCAGGGCACACAAAAATGATCTTATAATTAACTTAATTCTCAAATAATAATAAATAATAATAATTAATTAAATTGAATTCATAAACCAATAAAGAATACAATGACAATAATATTTATTTGCAGAAAAAAGGTAATTTTACATTTGTTAGTGTATGTATACATATATGTAATTGTTTCACCTTTCCTGTAGTCCTTCTGGAGTCCTAAGAGTCAATAGGCTACGGTGTTGTTAGGTACCGGCGTGGCACGTGGCATGAAAGAGGACCTTTTTAACAGTCAGTGTGCATCCTCAAATTTTATAAAGGGTCGGCAACGCGCACGTGACTCCTTTGGAGTTGCGAACGTCTATAGGCTGCGGCGTCCACTTACCTTACCATCAGGTGGACCGTATGCTTGTTTGCCACCGTCATAGTATAAAAAAAGTCAGACTCGTTGCAAAATGATTGCCCCTTACTACACTGATTTATGGTCGAAAACATTCATGGTTGTTACTTCCTTTCATCGTAATACTAATCGCTGGCTTTTCAGTTTTGCTTTGGCTCGATAATGTAGCAAAATATCACTCAGGCGATATACAAGGCGTTGCCCCTTCTAAGTTTAGACAGCAATAATCTCGTGAGGCGATTTAGGAGATTGTCCTAATAGCGAGTTGGAAATAAACTCTTTGTAGGTAGTGGATATATGCGAAGCGCTTTTATTGTTATGATGCGACGTAGATATTCATGCTTACCGAGTGTGTACTTGTGTAGATGTAGGCAAACTAATATAATAACCAGTATAGGTCTGACTGCCGACTACTTACGACCAGTATCCAACCCTGTCTGCGAAATTACTCGGCCTAAAATTTGGAGAAAAAAAAATGGTTTAGTCTACACCTTTATTAAAATATATTTTGTATGTTTTTGTTGTTTGGAGATTGCAGGAGAACCAGTATGTAGTGTTGTGTTCCTGGAGGTGACCCAAGGTTGCCAGAGCTCCCGAGGATGCACTGTGTTGAGATCGAGGGACGTTTTGACCCTTCGCTGTCAACACAGTGAATCCTCAGATTTTATATAGGGTTGACAACGCGCACGTGACTCTTTTGGAGTTGCGAGCGTCTATAGGCTGCGGTGTCCGCTTACCATCAGGTGGACCGTACGCTTGTTTGCCACCGTCGTAGTATAAAAAACCTATAAGAATAGAAGTCCATGGTGTTTTGATAACATTATTTTATTATAAACATCGTTTGTACCCAATGTGCGAGTGTTACTTGACCGTTTTTTTTTTAAACCGGGGTTAAAAAACCGGTTTTAAGTTAACATAGGGTATACCTATAACAATGAACGACATTCTCTACTCATACTTTTGTTTAGTTCCTGGCGTCTTGATGACTCATTCATTACCATATAAAACACCATGCTTCGGTACGTCATTATTGTCATAAACCGAAAGAATCTTCCTTTTTTGACGTTTATTAGACCCACATAATGTACTGTACATACTTTTGCCCGGAAGTTATTTGCAGAAATCTTAGGTACTATCTCTTAGAACAACAGCAGTTAGCGAAGTCAACCTGGTATCATAAAAACTTCTTAACCACTTAGGTCTCGCTGTAGTTATATATAATGATCCGAAGAGTAGCATCTAACACTTTCATATTCAATACGAGTGAAAGAGACTGATCATAGATGTCTTGAAACCGCCGCCATATCGCCTCGACGTCTGATTGCTTTTGTTTTATGTTTACCGATAAAGCCGTAGTTCCTATTGAATAGGCGATAATGTGTACCGCATTACGGGGCATTAACAGGTACAAAAGAAAGGTTCACATTGTTATAGTTTGTAGGTCGGTGTAAAGATCAGTGGGCGGGTTGAATGACCGGAGATGTCACGGCCGACGCGTTCAACACACGTGTGTCTACTGTGTGACTGTGTCTATAGATTGACTGATCCGTTACCTTACTAGCGAATGCTTTCATTCATAGATATCTGGATGACTCATTCATTTCATGAAGACATCTTATAGCACATCCTGACTAAATATGTACTTGTCCATTAAATCTTCCGAGTTCCGTCGACTCCTCATTCTCCTCAACGATCGCGTCATTATAGATTACATACACATCACCAGTTCCACTGGACAATGTGCAATTTGATGAGCATTGCTCAACCTGAAATCAGTGAAGTACGAATGTCTACACTATTATTAAAGAAATTAATTCGTCGCTTTGCAAGTAAGCTCCATTTGCTAAAATTGGAGCTTACTTGCAAAGCGACGATCCTTTTCAATATTGCCTATGTCACATTCACATCATTTTAACTTATAACACATCCTACAGAGTTTTTTTGTCATCTTAATTTAGAGGTGTTCTGCATAAAGTCACCATACGTCACCGTGTACGCGTCTAAAATCTTTCAGAGATGGGCTACAAAACTCCATATGGTTCCATTGCCGATCGAATGATGAACATATAATCAAATCATTTCTGCTTCATAATTATACAATTTGCGATATTGCGGACGTAGAGGTATATGAGGCTGTCCCCCGCATGCGAATACTTCGCACGTTCCGCTAGGGTGCTTCAAGGTTGATATCGATTCTAGGGTGCCAGAGAACTAGCATGGGAGGGTGCCTACAGCTGTGCTAGCAGGGTCCTATTTGTTCGTTGCGTTTCTTAATCTTATGTAATTCTCTACCGTGAAATGTTTAATCACAGTTTAATCGTCCTATTACAATACCGAATATGCCGATATACGCCAAAATATGTCTGCGTTTGACAACGATTCTACTAATTGCTGTGTAGTACGTCTGTGTTGATGTTGACTTAAGGCGCAGGGTAGGGCAAGGCCTTCCCCATACAAACTTTGTGCAGGTTTTATTCGTCGGTTTTGGCACTAACAAATATAATACTTTTTTGGTTGTAAATATTATATATGCGAAGATCGTGATGTGAAAATTTTCAAATATTTCAAAAAAATCACAATTAAAAAATTAATAGAAAAAAATTACATCACGAAATAGCTATGAGAAAAATAAGCATACTTACCAAAAATCATAACTTTTATGCAAACACAAACGAAGTAAATCCTGCACAAAGTTTGTATGGAGAGAGCTTGCCCTACCCCTCCTCTTAAAACAAAACACATTTTCTGACTACCAACGCGAGTTATTCAGTGAGAATCTAAGGACCTTTGAGTATGTGATAATGTGGGCGTTTGAGAGGAAATAATTACGAAGGGTAGCTTTACGCACCCACGCATTTACAAGAGGCAATACGATAAGACAGGTTAATCATAGTAGTATGCCATGCCAACTACTTTGCCTAGTGTAATTAGCTCGTTGGATTGTTTTGCCTTATATGGAATGTAAGCCATTGCAACCTTTTCTTTAATAAAGTATATTCCTTATGGTTTAACACATTCATTGCCAGTAATCTTCCCAGCGGACGCTCTGCTCTCAGACGCGTAATGGTACGAAAACTTGGCAGCGAAAGTATTATAGAAGGTTTAAGGTTGCCACGTTTTACTAAGAAAGAATACACGCAAGAAGAATCAGCTTTAGGGCGAAAACGATCTATAATAATTAGCAGCAAAATTAAAAAAATTAATACTCAGGAAGTGACGGACGTCTCCTCCGCTATTATATCTAAAGGCTTTCTCATGAGCTACTTTTTACAAAAAAATAGTTTTATAGAAGGTGCAAAAGGTTAACGCTGGTATTAAGTTCTCGATTTGTCAAGGTCCGTGTTGCTAAGTTCATCTTTCTCTCACTTATTCTAATTTATACTGAAGGGGATGAAAATCTCCCCTAGTTGATGAAACATTTGGACTTACTAAACGATTCAGAAGCACTCGAGTGGTGAACCGCCAAGAACTTTACAAGTATGTTTGTGTGGGCGTTTTAGTCCTGAACGAATAAATATTACGAGGGGTAAGCGCCCACGCACGTAGCAGTAGCACTCAAGGTTTTAGGAATTATTCAAAAGGTACAGACTCTCGGCCATTTAGTCTTAAAATAACAGAGATAGTCCTTTGCGTGGGTTTACTAAATTAACTAAGTTACATTCAACAAAACCGTATTTTTTTGTTTAAGTAGCGTCTTTGACCTTTAACTTAAAATTTGAAACCGTCTTTAACCACTTTTAACCTTAAATAAATGAATTTTGTGCTTATAGTTTCACAGCACTCAATTATTTTATAATTATTACGCGCTGGTACTCCTTCGCATTCAAGCGCTCGTGATTCGTGATATAACTGTAGTAATGCCAAAACTATACCCGCTAAAAATACTACCTTTACGTCAGTCACCTCGATTTACGTAGATTCTTTTATGACAAGCAAACTACTAAAACCATTCACGGGATACAGTCAATTATCGCCTCGCTTTTCAAAGCATACTAACCATTCATCGGAAACCACAAATACAATCCTATCAAACAGTTTCCACCCATTTATACTCCACAATAAAACCTTTCGTAATGGTAATGATCATTGTATGTTCCAAACGCATGTTCCATTTTCGAAAGCTCACGCGCCGATTCACAGTGGTGCCGCGCTCTAAGAAGAGCGGTCATAGGGGTTTCGCGCACCTAAATGCTAATTTAATGCAACTTATTGAATCTAATTATATTATATTATAGTAAATTGAGTTAAATAATACTATAATAAAGAGATTATAGTATAATAATAGTATTTATTCAGTTAATAAATCAGGCTAATGGTACAATAAGTAACCATATGAAATTCTACAATTAACGCAATAAGATTATACAAAAATATACAGAATTAGTTTATACATTTATATTAAAAAATATTAAAATTAACTAATTATCTAATTATTTACTAGTTACAGACCCCAAAACTCATTAAATAATTACATTTTAGTTTACAAATTAACTGGAGTCTGTAATATGACGTAACTAGTAAATCCATCCTCAATACCTGAAAATTTGAATCTGAAAACTTCTGTTTGTACTTATTATGCCCCGTATTGCCGTCAAACCCCCACCCCTACCGCATTTACCAATTAAAACGAATTATTTGTTTAGGTCAATATTTTCGAGAGCATTAGTTCGAGATTCTAGAATTCGCGATGTGGGATGGTTCAACAAAGACTGTTATTCTACTTCGGCGGATGATTCCGAGGCAATCTTGATTAGTGGATACCTCTTCTTGGCCTCCAAGACTTTTTTATGCGATGGCAAAATATTACGACACTTCGAATTTATAACGACGTTTAATAAGTTATACCGATGCTTTGTCAACTTGGCCTCAGTTCAACTTCGTCAGTATTGAATTGCACAGAAGAAATGTTAGATTTTATAGAATGAGTAAAGAGTTTATAGTGGATCTATCCACATTAGCCAACTCCGCCAATCTGCGCCATTTTGATCTCTTGCTGCAGTCCATAAGGTTCTTTATGTGCTGCTTGCCGCTCGTAGAACTAACTGCCGCAGGCTGCTGTTGGTTCATATCACTTGTAGTGGACAGATTGCAGACTTCTGAACTGTTCAGTCAGGTGTTCTGTTTTTCAACCATTCGGGATTTGGTACGGTTGGATTGTTTCCAGTTGTTTTCTATCTTCTTACAAAGGATGGAGATTTTCTTCCCCATAATCTCGGTATCGATATTTTAAACATCTGGTACTAACTGCGACAGAGTTTGATAGACTCGACGACCTCTATCAGCACTTGATTCACTGTCATTTATTGATAGCCAAGTATCAAATACAAGAATTCGTGCAAAAGAACATTTTAAAGTTGTATCTAAAACAAGAAAATACTTTATTAAATGCAAATCAAAAAAATACTGATATATCGTAGCACGTTCTACGCACCTGGGCATATGGCGTAGACCTTCATTGTTTCACACGGAGGCAGATGGTGGCAGCCAATTTGTTATGTATTTGAATACAGACATATCAACGAATAAGCACATGTATAAATTAGTGCGGTCTTCGGCGGGGAACATAGGTAAAAGTTTCGACAAACATCAACGAAACTAAAAATATATCTAGTTTTATTGTGTCAGCGTAGCACCTCATAGAAACAAATTTGCTAAATGAAAGTTAAAAAAAAACCTTATGAAATACAAAATACATACCTTCAATTTGAATATCCATTGTATACAACACGTCTCAAATAATCGAATTTAGGGAAAAACCCTTGTCGCGTATTGTGCTTATGAGATGCTTAATTGCGCTAGTAACGAGGACTTATCCGATGCGTTCACTTTAAGTGCACAAAAGTAAATATTACAAATAAGTAATTGCAATTCTATTTATACCCTCAAATACTATGACTAATAATGAGTAATTACACGCGGTATCATGGCGTAATTCAAACATCATGTTCGGAGCCCTATGACCTACTACGGGCACCACTGTGCGATTGGATAGTTTAATTATTTTGACAGTATTCTAACTTCTTATTAACGTCACTTACTATGTAGAACCGTATTCATTTCTGTTCGGTAGATATAGTATAACTGACGTGAGTACGGACGGTTACAACCAAACCATCTCTTCGTACCCTCTATTTCACATAGAAGAAAACTCTTTTTTGTACACATGTACGACCTTATGAGATGCGACTCACGCTCACGACCTGTATTGAAAGTAAGACCGCAATTGACAACATTTCAAATTTTCAAGTTGGCCATTTTATGCCCTAGATCGATAGAAAATGAAATTTTAAGCTCTACGTGTTTTTTATTTCTCTCGAAATCTAAATTTTTATTAAAAAATATCGTAATAATAATCGTAAGGTAGTAAGTGAGTTATGACGTCATTTTTACGAATGTTTGACTGCATTACCAATGTTTGACAGTATTGTTCCTTTACCGTCATTGGAATGTCACATTCCGTGATTCTCCGTTTTATATACATTTTGGCGATTTTCTTCAAATCTAGCGAAGAAAAAATCTAAAGACTAATTACGTTCAGGTAGCATATTTACCGAAAAGGTATTAGATTTAGGTATCATTATAAATTGTGAAATGTTGTCAATTCAATTGACAATTCAATAGCTTTCAATTCATATACATTCAAATTCAAACATTTATTTGTGACAAGCACACTTAAATTTCAAAAGAAACAAGAAAATGGCTTAGGCGAAATATGCTTCTTGTAATCGCGACTAGGTCATATTAATACACACAGCATGATTTTATTGCTGCTTTTGTCGCCTGAATCGCCAATTGATACTATAAGGATACTATAATCAGTTAATTAAGTCATATTTAAAAACTCTTCCTGAGGACGGTACTGTTTTTGCTACATATACCGTGCGCACGCGTCACGCTGGTGCGTGCGCGCCGAGGCGCGTTCACAATGCGCGATTTACTGCCTGTTGCCAGTTTATGACAGTATTTCGTGAACCAACCATGATATCACAAGCAGTATAGTTTCGCGCATTAACTCCTTTAACAATGCGTGCGTAGTGTTACGAATCCGGGACTATAAAAAGCACCTTATTGGAAGACAATGGTGTTGCCAACCAATAATCCATGATTGAATTAGCAGTCATGCGTTGTTTTAGGGAACTATTCAGGTAGTTGCTGCCAATCTAACCAAACTTATGGCGGACCTTTCAGTAGCTACATGGTGTGTCGTAGCAAGATTAAACAAACAGAACGTTTTAAATAGAAAACTTCCGTGAGTCTCAGACATATTGAAATATAATAAACGGGTCACTCACGTCTGTATCGTCGAATATCGCTCGACATGTGCCCGAAACATGACGAGCGATATTCGACGATACAGACGTGAGTGATCCGTTTATTATATTTCAAACAGAACGTTCATGGAATACCACCGACTTCCTATCCAAAGGCGGCGTTAGGCGTGGGGGACGTGGGCCCCGCCACTGCTCTACCCGTCTGTTGGGGGCATTCCTTCCAAACCTATCTGTAGTACAGATCCGGAGATCGACGACATACAGGCAGAAGATCAGAACCCTCTCATTCATAAAACTTAACAAGCTAACTAAATGTGATTTAGTCCACAAACATAAATGTCAAAGTGACAGATAAGAACAAACAAATTTAAGCGGTAATTTAACGAAATAAAATAGACTTGATGAACGATTATGAATTAAGGGGCTATAGTTTTTATAAATTATGCTTAATACTCCCGTTTTCTCTCAGTCCATTAGCTTAATCTATATCTACCTAATCTCCAACACTTGCACGTTTCCAAATACAATATTAATTACATCCACTTACCAAATTTATCTGTATCAATCCATCGATAACTTAACGCCAGACGATAATCAAGAGAAAGCATGTTGAAAGATGCAAATAAATACACGCCAGTGTTTCCGTCTGCAATGCGCCATTCAATTAATGTTCTGGTCTGCGTTTCGGATACGAGCTTAGTTGCGTTCAGTGAGCTATACACAGATTTGCAAAGTCAGTCCATACAAGACACTAGTACACACAATTTATATTCAAATCAATTGACTGACTCGGATTGGCATTTCTTAGAAGACGCAGACTAAAAATTTTATGGGAATTTATACCCTATTAGTTCTGTCACTATTTCAGTGTCAGAGGGGCTAAGATGATCGCTTATATGTCGGACATATTAGCATTAATCCCTCTCACACTTACATACTAGACAGTAAGGGACGAATGCTATATGTCTGACATATACACGATCATCTGAGCCCCTCTGGTCTTTCATTATCTCGTGATAAATGCAGTCATACATCACGTTATGTTCGTATTTTGGAAAGAGACGCGACATTGCTATGTCCACGGATATACCACACTAAAGAATTAATAAAAACACCAGAAATTAGTCAAGTCTAATCATTTGATATGTTTACATTTGTTCTAAGTTCTCATATCTTGTATTTCCCGTTTTACGCGCATAGTGCATACGGTTTCATGCAAGGACGTTAACGTTGCATAATACGAAGATTAGGCTTGCTTTGAAAGTAATGTAGGTCGACGAAACTGCTATCTAGCTGGATCCAACATGTATATAACCAGAAGAAAGATTTTTAAGCACACCTTTTATTTTCTTTTTTTTTTACGTGGAGAAAACTTGCGAACCAGTTACCCAGACATGTGGTATTTCTAGCCACTACAAACTCCACGACGACCGCTATCTGCGCTCTCATGCGAGGGACTCCAGGATCTCATACTGAACGCACTGGAGCCCCCCCTCGCGCTTTTCTACCTTTTGGCTTGAGCCATACATAAGCAAGTGCTGCGGCCCCACCGCATGAAGCACTTGCAAGGCTTGCAACCCCGGTCACCCCCTTCTACATTCTTGGAAAGAGACGAACATTCGTCTAATTAATGCGACTGTGATTCGTCTGTGTGTGCTTTGATGAAATTGACAGCTATTCATAGTATTCATACGCTTATAGGCGAGCGCGCCGAGTATTCTTCGTCTCATTTCCTCGAGACAAAGAAGTTTCCTAATGAGTAATGAAATACATGGCATGTTTGCAAAGGCTAGGAAAATAGATTACTATTTAATCATCATACATTACAGCCTTAATGACCCAATTAAAATGAGAATATCTAGGCAGCTTTCTCACAAAAGGTTCCAGTTTATTATTAAGTTAGTCCTTGCTATCTGTTATACTTGTAGCAATGCTTGAGCCTTTCAAACAGTGTTACACCAGTCACCACAACTACTAGCTTCTGTCTCTACTCATTAATACGGATATAATTAGGGAAAACTTTTCTCCACAGACCAAAGCGTAATTTGATCTTATAAATGTCGTAACGTCAGAGAAAATCTTTATAACTTTATCTGAAATATTTGCAGGATTAGTAGCGAAACACATTGGCAAAGCGTCAAACTTTTCCTCACACCGTGCGTGCCAGGAAAACTGTAGAGTAGAATGATTATCCATACAGACCCCAGTTCCCAGTGTTCCCACATAGGGGGCGTCCCTAGCTCGTAAACGGGTCTCATGGGCAAATGTTGTCATTGCGCGGGCTAATTTCCCAGTGACGCTGACGTGTTTGCTCGGAGCAATAAAGTACGGCGTTTGTACAGGGCTGCCTTTGAGGAGAATGATAAATTTAGACATTTGGAGCGTATAAACATGGCTTTTTAGTAGAAAACTGGATGTATGACAGTCTGTCTGATTAGTAAGACTAAGTAATACATTATATTTTGTTATTGTAATGGATATTGCGACTGCTCTAAAGTATTGTTTTATTACACTGAGCGAAAAAAAATACTAATTATTAGTAAGTTTTAGTGAATCCCAGGACAATGAGATTATATACTAACGGTTACAAAACAGTTTTTGATAATAGTAGTTATTTACTAATACCAAAAAATTTGTCCTTGTAACTACTAATTACTACTAAACTGTTTTGTAACTGTTAGTATATAATCTCCTTGTCTTGGGATTCATTAAAACTTACTAATAATTAGTATTTTTTTCGCTCAGTGTATATTACTGAAATTTTCTGTATAACTGGCATATTATTTACGACAAGCATACTAAGTAGTAATTAATATGAATCTGGTTCACATAATAGAATTACATACACATTATATAATAAGCAGGGTACCTGTTTTATTTGCTCTTTATACTTCCGCACACATGAAATATTAGAGATATTATTTTTATACGCAACCATAGGTTAAACATAGGTTAAGGTTTCGGAACCAAAGGCAGCCGGGAAAGGGACAAGTGTATACAAAAAAGCCGTTAGGTGGGAACTCCGCAATGAAAATAGCGCGATGTAAAAGGTTTTATTATTTAACAGAGATATACAGCATAATTTATTCATTATACAATGCTGTCAGAAGCATTCACGGGCCGTTAGCACAGACGTATTCATAATTTGATGCTCTTAACGCAGTGTAATTATGAGAGCCAGTATTTTAACTTTACAGAAAAGTGCTACGTTTACGTTATTAGTTATTAGCACCCTTGCCTTAAATTCAATCTGGTGTATAGCTATCTTGGAGTAGTCGGTGCCATTGCCATTTCGTCAACTTTAGGCAAGTTTTTGGACGGTACCGTCTAGGTATGAAGGTATACATTGTTCTACAAAGATTTCAAGAAGCGTAAGTATATAAAGTCTTAGAGCTATTATTGTTTTTTTGGAGTTGGTTTTTATTTTTAATTCGTCATTATGGCGAATCTAAAGAAAAATAGAATAGAGGATAGGGTTCGGCTGTTAAATATTAACAAAATGTAAATCTTCAAATATGTTCGACAAAGTACCGGGTCTTAACTATAATGTAACTTTCTTATATCAAAGTAATCAAGTTAATATAGAACATTACTTACCAAGGGCGATAAAACAAAGAATGTCTCAGATCGCAGGTATTTTACGCCCGAGCCGAAGGCAAGGGCGATAAATATGCGATCTGAGGCTTTCTTTATTATCGCCCGTGGTAAGTACAAAATTTTATGTCACCCCCTGGCCAGGAAGTGGGTTTTTTCGCGCGCGGAGCGTGCGATAATGGCCACTTTATGGCTAGGTGTGACATAAAATATATTTTTTCCGAATAACATTTTTATTACATATAGAGAGAGCTGGTGGTGTACTGACAATGACTTAAAACGATTCAAATGTTCAAGATACCGTATAACATACTTCTATTGTGTGACACTGAACATTGCAATATAGTTAGCCCCGTAAATTAATTACATATATGCACGGAATTAGGGTGTCAGCGGTTCACCGCCGGAAACCACTGGAAAATTCGATTTAAATTTATCTATAGCGGCTGCGGAACACATAAAATATTCAATCAGTATTAGGCGTGGCTGGTTGAATTTGCACGGGGGATATTGGAAAAGTTTAGGAGATAAATAATCTAAACTCAAGAGATTGCTTAGATTTGACTACAAATACTTCCTTCGACCCGAGCATTGCGCGTTATGCAATTCCAAAATGCAGTAAGGCGCGGATAACTGCTCTATACTATTACTTATATCTTATATCAATATATTACTTGATGCTTGATTCAATTAATGATGGTTGTGGGTCTGGGATACTTTGAGAAATTGCACAGGGATTGGCATGACGTGGTTTTCATTCGACAGGATACATTAACTGGTTAGTTAAGAGTTGTAACGGTCACGTAATCAGTGCAGCCGTGCAGTGCAGTGCAAACCATCACAAACTGACCAAAATATAGGCAATTGATACATCAGCACGCTTTTGTCTAGTAAAAGCGAGCTGAAGTATCAATACCGGTAAAAATAAAATCTTTTTCATCCTTAACTTTCTTAAACTTAGGCGATACATCGATTGAAAGAGACACCCTTTGTTTTTCGCTCACGACAAAACGGGATGCAACCCTGTCCAAGAATGGCTTTTTAGACAAATCTCGTTAAATATCTGACTGTGTGCAGGTTTATTAAATTTCCTCTTGTCACTACCTAGATGAGGTAAAATACCAGACTCGACTTTGGATTTATTTTCTATCGAGAAAATTTTAAGCAATCATGTTTCGCTATTGTCAGTACCACAATCACATAGTCAAGAATCATATATCTGAAAAATCAGCCCCTACTGTTTGCTAGTCTGGGCAGGACAGCGTTTCAAAGTCTCCAAATTTCTCAGTGTAGCGCCTTAACGTTGGAAGAAGAATTTGTGGTTGGATACAAAGCTTTCAATCAATAGCTCTATCATTAAAGTGCAACCGAAATGTACTGAGATTTCATACTATAGAGCGTCGGTCATGGCCTAGTCTCTTTTCCCAAGTACCCTCCCATGTGAAGGTAAAACTTTAATAACACTAGTAGTCACAGAAAGGTATTGTACTTGTACAAAGCTCTGCTCGTTAGCGGAGAGCTTTTTTGCGTTGCGAATTTGCCCTGACTGGGGATATTTTAGGTCAAGTGCTGCAGTTTGATCTTCAAGCACGAAAGCTGTTACCTGCGACCGAGTAAATGTAGAACTTAAACAAATGGGCATGCCCCAAATAAATAAATAATAAACGAATAATTCTTAATGACCGAGTGAAACGAATGTATCTGCTTCATTCAGCTTCGACAAAAATGCTTTCGTATGTCCGGCGGTTTTCCGGTTGTTCTCTTGTACAGGTCGAATTTCTCAACAGGTTCTCGTGAAATTTTGTGGGCAGGTTCGATAATTATTTTCCAGTTTTCGGAAATTTCAAAAACATTTGTTTTATTTATGATTTCGTATGTTTCTGCGGGCAAATTTCGGTTTGTTACAAGTCTCATTTCTCAACCGATTCTTTGGGAGTTTGAATACTCAAATTTTAATTCAATCTGGTCGACATAGGAGATTTAAAACCAAAATCCTTTCGCCTCTCAGACGTTGATCTCATCTCCACTCCGTTCATTTTTCTCAACTCCTGTCATAACAATGACTGATAGTATATGTATGTATGTAAATGAGACAGCCTCCCCAAATTCGCCGGGTCGGAGTTCAATTAAGTTCAATCGTTTAACGCAAACCGAGGACCCATTTACATCCAAGAATTCCATTTAAAATTAAAACGAATATTCTACATAGGACTGCGACGCGAAATACGTAATTCTAGTTTTTATACGATAATGATTGCTGACTGAACACTTCTAAGTAGTAGTTTTTTCAACTGTAAATATCATGCTTGATTTACGTATATGGCATCTGGCCATATACGTAAATCAAGCATTATATTCACAGTTGTTTAAAAGATAAAGTGGTAGGATTCATTGCTTGTATGGCCTCATTTCCATTATACGTATTCCCGACTCAAATACAAATAATAATGACATTCCCTACATTTCATTACGTTGCATTCCAAACCACCGGATTTGAAACACTGCGTTTAACTGCGGTCATTTTGTAAATCCTGTATCTATACAATGTTTTTTGTCATCCGTACAAGGCGGTGCCAAGTTTTTCACAGCTCCGACGTGCGTTCTATTTAAATCTATTAATTCCCGGTCTGGTTTGAATTCAATCCAGTTGCAAAGAAGTAGGTATGTCTAGGCGTCTAGACTGGCAATTGGCTAAAAAACGATACGACTTGGCTGACTCCTTCTGTTGTATTATTTCTATTTTCTCTCAGGTTGAATTCAGTTACAGTTGGGTTATTGCAGGCCACGAGATGCATTTAAATACGTTTTGTGGAAAGTACTATTCGAGTCGCTGAATACATTCCATACAATAAAATATGACAGTCATAATCCTATTAACATGAAACACATGGTTGAATTTCCAAAGCTATGCCCATACTCGTGGCATAAACAACAGTTAACAACCTTAACATTGTTTACACATTAATTTTCTGTACGTATCAAGTTCTGTTCTATTTCTATAATAATAAACACGCGATCCTATAACATTAAAAGAGAGAAATGTTATGTCGTGGATCATCATAAAACTCAGGAAGCTCTTCACTTTGACTGTTTACAACGCTTGGCACTGATACCCAATCTACAGATGGGCGACGAAATGTACTATCCATATCACTTACACCCGAAGTGGTGTAAAAATAGTTTATGTGCCGATGCATTGTTTATATGTTCGTGGTCGTTCACTGCAGGGATAACCCACGTTTTGTTTACTCTGATGATTAGTTGTTTATGCGTGGCAGCGTGTTTCCTTTCACTGAGTATCGACTCGTTTATTTGTTAAGTTGACCTATCCTTTGTTATGACAGCATCTTGGTTTACCAATTGAAGAACTACATTTGAATATCCATCTATTAAATATACAACACTAAGTACTCGGCACGTTAATTTATATTTCAGTCGGCAACCATTTTATCAAGATTACGACTTTTCTTGTTAAGTAGGCAATGAGAGTGTTCGGTTGCGTTATTTTGATAGAGAAATCCGAACAGCGCCAGACAAGAAATTTATGAATCATATTGTTCTACGCAACTAGACCTAAATTGTCATTCTAACGTTCGACCCTAAGTCACGACTTCGACAGACAATAAACTGATTTATGTTCTCAGGCAATAACCTAACCTTTATTGTTTATGTTTAGTAAATCTTATCTTTGTCCACAGTTCGAATCAGCTTACGGAGCTGCCTCGTGAAATATGTCAGATGCCACTGCAAGTGCTGCTAGTGCCGGACAATCTCCTGACGTCTTTGCCGAAGGAGATCGGCAAGATGACGACACTGGCGGAGCTGGTGGCGTCCAACAACAGGCTGACACAGGTCCCGATGACGCTGGGGGACTGTGCTGGTATGCGAGCATTGGATTTGAGCAATAACCAGCTGGGGCTGCTGCCTTTACGTGAGTAGTTGTTATTACTCTGTCAAATAGAGATACATGTGTTTCGAATAAATAGTTTCATTCAGATATATCAATCTGATCTAGATTGTAGATTAATTCATTCATTTAACAGAACATTAGGTACTTACCTAGGGCGGTAAAACAAAGAATTTCTCAGATTGCAGGTATTTGACGCTCAAGTCGAAGGCAAGGGCGATAAATATGCGATCTGAGACTTTCTTTAAATGGCTATTTTATGAGCAGATGAATTATTATTACTTAAGGCGAAACCCGTCCTAAAATCCACCGCGCGAAGGTGGGATAGCGTAATAATTACGAAAACTACGCGCAGAGTTTCCGTAGAGAGCGGGATAGTTAATTGCAAACTCACGCGTGTTAGAGCGGGACTTTATTTTGAGACTGATAATCTAAGTAACAACGTCTCAAAACAATAACAAAACTGTTTGTCATCTGTGAACATAATGTAAATTGCATGATAAAAAAACGTCATTTAGGCTGTAGTGAAGTGTCAAGTCTTGCATAAATAATTCTTCGTCCTGAGTTGTCTGGCCAACTTGGAAGTTTTTTTATACTAGTTTTGGAGGGTTAGCTCTTTTACAAAATGCCTTCATCTATATTTCAGAGATCACATACCTCCGGCTAGAACACCTGGACGTCAGTTGCAACTGCATCTCTTCTCTGCCTCTGGAACTGCGCAACATGAGCACGCTCATCACACTGAACTTGGACAACAATCCTCTCGTCTCGCCTCCCACTACGGTCAGTTAATTATACAAACTAGTAATGAAAAATGTGACCCTGTTTGAATTTATTTTATGAATGAATTTATCGTTCGGTTCAGCGCGACAGAGGCTTCTTTAAAGCAGTTTTTTTCGTAATTTAAAGAAATGGCATATCGAGGCATTACTTCCATATTCTTGTACTTCTTGGTCATGTCCCTGCTGTGTCGTTTCGGCGAATAAATTGCTTGATGTTCAATGACTTGTCATGTTGTCATGATGTTTTATTGGTCTTATTAACAAATTCTGTCCACTTTTACAGGTATGCATGCGCGGGCGTGTGCACATATTCAAATACCTAGAAAACATGGCGAATAAAGATACTCCAGCGCACCGCCGCGTCGAAGACACACGAAGAAACGCAAAGCACACATCATACCTGAACAGTCCGCAAACCAGCCAGATAACGTCAGGCAACGCCACGATAGACTGCCTCAGACACAAGCCGCGGCACGTCGTGGACAGCGGGTACAGCACCGACGGTGTGGAGAAGAGGTGGTCGAATGATGGTAAGTTAAGTAGATTAGATAACTAGATAGAGGTATAGTTTAGTAGGACAGAGGGCTATTCAGATACCTAGAGAACATGGCCAATATAGAAACCCCTGTCGAAGACACTCGAAGGAAAGCAAAGGACACATCATACCTGAATAGTACGCAAACCAACCAGATTACGTCAGGCAACGCCACTATAGACTGCCTCCGGCACAAGCCGCGGCACGTCTTGGGCAGCCGGTACAGCACCGATGGTGTAGAGAAGAGGTGGTCTAATGATGGTAAGTAGATTACTACTAGACAGACGTATAGTTTAGTAGGACTCATAGGACTATTTAGCAGTGGCGGAGCGTCCATACAACTCGATTCCCACCGGCTTACCTAATTTTCAGCCAGTGCAGTTCTTTTACTACGGCTCATGAAGTATAAGAAAGGCAAATTATTTCCGGCTTTCCTAAGAATATTTTTGACGCGCCGCCACTGCTATTTAGATAACCAAAGAACGTGGCTAGTAAAGACACGCCTGTCGGAGACACTCGAAGGAACACGAAGCACACATCATACCTGAACAGTCGGCAAACCAACCAGATAATGTTCGGCAACGCAAAGATATGGCATCACTTGAATTTAAACTTTCGTGAGACATGTTATAACTTTATTTCGAAACATAACGCCCGAAGTGACAATTAATACGTGAGTTTTAACCGTTTAGTAAAATAAAGATATGGCATCAGGCATAAGTCCAAAGTGTGGAGAAACGGTGGTCGATTGATAGTGATTAAGTCTCATGACTAAGCTTAATAAATGCAGCTAAACCTTGGAGACGTCCTTGAAAGAGCCGCTCAGAATTGTAACTCAATGAACGCTTGTCTCGGCAACTGGATAAGACCACAGAAGTTAAAAACCCTTTCTGGCGGCTTTGGGACGACTGACCGAAGAATAGTACATTATTGCCGTGGCCGGGAAGGGAGCAATTGCAGGCTGAGTATTTGTTTAAACGGACGAGCTTGCGAGTCTGTTTAATTATAATACGAAGCCTGCAATTGCCATTCCGGCCGAGGCTAATATAGTGCTTTTCTCAAAAATAGGGAAAATACGACAAAAATTTAATTAAGATTTGATAAACATAACCTTAAAACGTCAAAAACATCATGTTTTCCCGCCGTTTATTTTTTTTAACAGAATCGCAAGTGTATTTTTCCACCGAAAAACGAAAATTATTCGAGACACATAAAAAAACGTCGCGTTTTCAACAGAAAAATACGAGCTGAATTGGCTGAATACGACCTGTGCCTCCTTTTATATGACAGTTTCTACATTTTAAAAAGTTTATAACTCGACATATAAAGGAATTTATGTCACACCTAGCCATAAAGTGGCCATTGTCGCACGCTCCGCGCGCGAAAAAACCCACTTCCTGGCCAGGGGGTGACATAAAATTTTGTACTTACCACGGGCGATAATAAAGAAAGACTCAGATCGCATATTTATCGCCCTTGCCTTCGGCTCGGGCGTAAAATACCTGCGATCTGAGACATTCTTTGTTTTATCGCCCTTGGTAAGTAATGTACTATTATATGTGACATTGCAGGCCATATATGTGGCCTGCAATGTTTTTTACTTTTTAATTTGAATCTGACCTTAAACTATACACTTTACCTTCCAATATGTAGCAACTAAAGTCCAGTTTGCGGGCCATTTTTGAGAAAAAGCAGTTTCCGGTCTGGATCCGAATTCCGACGTGATTATAGTTGGCTTTACCTTTGGAAATATTACGGCAGGGTTCTTTCCCAAGCTTTCCAATTTAGTTCTGGCTTTCTGTTCTCAGGTGGGGGCGAAGCCGGCGGGGGGTCGGGTCGGTCTACTCCCAGCACACCATCGACATTATCACCAGGCGCGGCTCTGTCGCGAGCACAGTCATTGTCCAGTGAATCCCCTTTACCTCAATTGACTCCGCTACTCACCGGGTAAGTGTTGACCGATGCTCTGCATTTCGTGATAGTTTTGTACTTGGTATTTGTGTAGTGTATACTTGTATAGGCCAACTTAACATTCTTTGCATGAAGATAAAATTTCGTGGCGGAGACACATTTTAAGCCAATATTTTACACAGGGTCTCGATTCGCGACGAGAAATAACAATCAACTGGATATCATCATACTTGTTATATACTGTAGGGAACTTGGGAATATATATCTTTTGTTTTACATTTCATCCATTCCACGGGGTTTTTAAATCTTAAATCAGTGCCGTGTTTAAATAGAGGGCATTAAAAGTATCATCGCTGAAACTCATTATTTCCACTAGTATTATATATAGTTATTTATAATCGTAGCTATCGTAGGTTGGGTCGAACCTCTGCTATAGTACTAAACACGGTTCTGACTTAGTATAAGATGATGTTGGTGCAGGCACGTTTTTCAGGATATCTTGTAATTTCTGTAATTTTTGTATACGTACGGTAATTTCACTAGTTAACTGTATTCAATACTTGTACTAACTTAATTTAGTTAAATGTTTTTAGAATAGTACAGGTACACATGGGCTTATTTAGTGCTTATATTAACTTAGCATATGAGTTGACTAGATTTTAATTTGTATAATTTCTTTTATTTCGCGTTGGCCGAACCAGAGGTAATCTTTAAACCTAGCTATCGTCTTCACCATCACATCCTCTGTCTCACTTGAGTTCCTTTTTTAATTTGTTTTTATTATTAACCCCCGGTGTTGTCCCTTTCAGCCTCCGTATATCACCCGAAGGAAACATTTCCAATGGCGACGATAAGAGTAAATTAGCTCATCAGCAAACCTACAGGTACATTAATCATTTGCACACATTCACGCACATAGATGCACATTCGGTGTTTCAAGAAAACGTTCATCTGATAATAAGAACTCAACGTCATATTCTATACCTTCTAATCCATTTTTATTTGAAGATGAACGTTTTTATAGTGTAGGAGTTTTATTGACACTCAGATGAATAACATATTGCACACTAACATCATTACTAACGAAATCACAAAGGGGTTTTTATTTATGCATGCGATATGTTAATATTTAATTTACGATACGAGTAAACCTGCAACGATCCAGCCAGAAGGAATACCTTTGACTCTAAAACGTCTGAGTTTCATTAAAGCTCGACAAAAACTCTACGAATGTGATATTAATTTAACGTTTTACTAATTCCAGACAATACAAAGAAGCCCTAAGACAGCAACGCCAGCAAGACATATACCGCCCCCGCACGGACCAGTCCTCCCCAGACCTGGACTCCTCTCCCCACCAAAGCCCGCTCCACACATCCCACTCTCCAATAAACGGTCACAGTAACGTATCCCCTAGTCTTTACCGCACCACATCTTCCAATTCTAGCCTATCTCCTAACTCATCACAAGTGCCAAACTCCCCCCTCCTACATTCGACACCAAGAAGATTCCAAAATCAAAATGGAAACACGGAAAAAGAAGAGAATAAGCGGCCTGTGCAGAAAGTTGTACCTTCGAGGAATGTTAACAAGATTTATTCTGCTGTGAACGGAAACGTTGAGTATGGGAAAACGAACGGGCACGATACGTATACAAAACCAACGTCTCCTACTAAGTCGCCCACGAACACTTTAGGTTATAATAGCATAGGTAGGTATTTTGGAACTTTATATATCTTTGGTTGCGAATAGTGTAGTTGCATTAACTTGTGATTACAGATGGATCAACGTTAAATATGTCGCCGGCATGACAGCTCTATAATCCAATAGAAACTTGTCAAACTTGCCATACAATCAGATTTTAACGAACAAACATTAGTGCTGACACTGCTAACCCCCTCAAATTGCCTGTCCCTCGGGGGAGAAAAAAATCAGCTTCATTTGTTTTGTAAAAAAATTCTTCCGAAAGGAAGTGTATATGTATGGCATCTATGGGCACCACTTTTCACATATTAACCTTTTGTCTTTAGCTGTAGACTGACATTGACTCCAAGTTGCTGTAATTTCAGGCACAAAGTCAAACATCCCCCGGCAAGCAGTAAACGGCGATGTGAAACTCCTCACAACAACAGTGTCGTACCTGAAGGGTGCTGCCGCGAAGCCCGCTGGCAAACCGTGGCAGCAAACTAAGGATGACAAGCTCAGCTTCACTATGAAGAGGGAGTTTGACAAGCAGAAGGAGGAGTCCGATCTACTGGCGCAGTTGAGGACGGTATGTTAAAATTTATAGTAATTTAAAGCGGCCTTTACACATGGGTATATTAAGTACGCTAACTGGGAGAGGGGAGTTTAACTATCTCACTCTATTGAGTGAGTAATTAACTCCCCTCCCCCAGTTAGCGTGCTAAATTTAGCTATATGTAAAGGCCGCTTCAGGCGCCGGTGGCTAGATATTATGAAGGTTGGTATGGCTCAAAACGAGCTCACAAAAGAGTATGCCCGCGATCGAGCAAAGGGAAAGGAAACGATCCGGAAACTGAACCCTAGTAAGAGCAGGGAAAACGCTAGGTAGAAGAAGAATAGTAATTTCAGGCGCCAGGCAAGTAATATATAAGGACATACATGTATGTTTAATCAGGATAGCCGAATATACGGCATAGATATTGTGGTGGAACCTGCTGACAAACTGTGGAATAAGAACGACAAGCTTAGCTTCGCTATGTCAAACAGTAGGCGTCTAGCGGCGCAGTTGTGAAGGGTGGTTAAAATCAACAATAATTTCAGACAATATCGGTACAAGTCGCGGGCGAAGAGAAATCGAATTATCCCCCATGAAGCTCAAAATGGCTAAGTGTACGAGCTAAACGACGATATATTTGATAAATATATTTACTGAAATACACAGAAAACATCCAAGTCCAATATTTGCCCTTAGCAGGGTTCTAATATTTGTCAGATACCAATACCTATCTATATTATTAATATGTTAAAAACTACAGTATTCAGGTATAATCAATATTTAATTCAAAGTGTTAAATATTGGCACCTTGAACAATGCACTTCGCTGAATCGACCTATTTGCTTTGATTGATACTATTCGCTATACAACAACATTATCATTTGAATCAATTGTCTGTAGGTACACGAGTGCCGTTTATAAATCAAGTATCGTTAGGGTCCAGGAGTCATTTGCTTAGTTGATTGGGTTGTGAGAGCATCACTAAAATACGAACGCAGATTTTCAAACAGTGAATCATGATTTATTTAATCGGATGGATATCATCACCATATAAAATGCGCTTTTAATAGTGCTTTTTCTGCTTTCGTAACATCTAAACTACTAGAGCCACATTTACTGATTTAGACTAAATCTACTTATAGCATCGACGTAGTAAAAATCAAATGACCGTTTCGTCGGTCAAATGAGCGTTTCTTGTTTTAGTCTCTCGCAATCATGAAAGGAAAGAACGTCAAGTGTCTGTATACTCGTACTGTAACCTTGACATCAAGTATTTCCCTGATTGATATTAGATAAAGATTTGTAAAGATCATGATTATCATCATCACACAATCGCCTGCACAAGCCTTATAGACAAGCATATTTGTCTTCAATTACACTTTGTTCCAAGAGGAAGGATTCCGGTGCGTTGGACGGATACAGTCAAGAATGCTGCCAAATGCAGCCTTCCCCGTGCGGTCCATTTGACGAGGGACCGAACTGGATGGAGGGCATCCTCAGTCATGAGTCTAATTCTAATATGTATTTGCGCATTGTTTCAGATAATCGAGAGCCGACTTAAGATGAGCTTACCAGAGCAACTGGCACCGGTGTTAGCAGATGGGGTCGTGCTGTGTCATCTCGCGAACCACGTGCGGCCGCGCTCCGTCGCCTCCGTGCACGTGCCGTCTCCCGCGCAGGTGAGAACTAAACCGCAGAGCCTAGCAGAGAAGAACGATCTCATGAGTCTTTTTGAACCTCATGGTCAATCATGGTGTCAAGTCGTACGAGTATCTCGCGCGACTCAGCGATTCCTGTCTCGCTCGAACTGTGCGAATTAGAAAGAGGAGGGTAGATTTCTCTCTACTCGCGTCGCGTCGCAGTGACAGTTGTGCTAGCCCCGCTGACTGTGGCTTTATAGGTTGAACCCAATAAAGCGATAGGAGTGCGCGGTTGGAGAGTGGCCTGGGGAAAATCCAGGGGAAAGCTGCGAAACGACCACGCGGGCGGTTTAATACTGGAACAGCTTTAATACCTTATTCCTAAACTTTCATCAAACCTATTTTAGCTCTACCGTTAAAATTCGTTTGTCTATCTCTTTCCGCCCCGCCCTGACGACCGCTTTAGATTAGTTGGTAGTGACCCTGCCTACGAAGCTGGAGGTCCCGGGTTCGAATCCCGGCCAGGGCATTTATTTGTGTGATGAGCACGAATAGTTGTTCTTGGGTCTTGGATGTTTTCTATGTATTTAAGTACCTATATATTTATTTTTATTTAAGTACCCACACAAAAACCGGGCAAGTTCCGATCCCAAAATTAGTATCACATAGGTTACTTAAAGCTAAACTTCATATTTGATAAAATTGGACATCTAATAGAATGTATGAGCACCAGTATTTTCAAAATTAATTTATAATAACCATTATTTAACAATTTGTGTTTGGTTTTCAGCCTAAATTAACAATGGCAAGATGCAGGCGGAATGTGGACAATTTCTTGGAAGCGTGTCGGAGGATCGGCGTAGAAGAAGTGAGTATTGAACGCATCTACATATCATATCGCAATGTTTAAATCCTTTTTACATACATGCAAGATTTTCGAATACCGAGGTATAATAATTTCAATCGATCTATCAAACCCCAAAATATTGGTAGTTAAAACTTGCATCGACGTCTCGCACGTGTGTAATGAGTCTTTACATAAATACAAAGTGAACTTTCCGATTGGCTCTACTGTCAGTATACGCACACAACATAATGTTTTGTTTGGCGGAATGGCATGTTCCAGAGATATTTGTATATTATCATATCATTAGTTCTTTTTACAGTCCACACCCCGCATTCTTTAGAATTATTAATAAAAAGTCATAGCACAAAGTCGAGCGATTTCGCTTGTTGTGTTGCGCGACAAGTGAATATATGGAACATATGTCTTGACGTTTCCTCTAACGTGAATTGAATTCATTCGGTAGTTCACTAGGTACTGAAAATAGTCATTAGCTAATCAATAATTTATATTTCATTTTCTGGTATATATAACTTTGCTAACTCATTTTCATCATTACTCAAAACGAATTGAAGTTTATTATTTGAAAGCCGTTTATTTGCATCGTGTCGCTTCGCGGTTTTAACGTAAACGTCCGTGTTTCGAGTGTTGCAGGGTTGTTTATCCTTTCGCGAGCAAGATTATTAAAGCATAACTAAGAGACGGGTGGCGTGTGTTGCAGGAAGTCATCTGCTCGCCCGAAGACATTCTGGGCCCTCAGCGAGAGGACGGGAGCATCTTGCCTCTAGCCCGCACTGTATGCGAACTCCTCTCACACGCCACACACTCGCCAAAGGATAACCAACCGCAATATTACGACGAATACGAGGAATACTATAGGCGGGATGCCGCTGAAAATACCGTCGATGTCAGCTATTATCAGAGGGCGAGGTACGAGGAAAGAGTCGTGAGCAACTTTAATACAGAATACCCCCAATACACGATCGATGAAGCAGACGAATACCAACTCAACTACGAGAACAACAACACAGATCTACCTCCAACCCACTACTCGCCAGTGTACTCCGACGGCGTAAGGAATAGAGGACCTTATTACCACAAGAACAGAGTTCAATTCGTCACACCATTCTTCAAAGGGGACGGACTACTGAAAAGTGATAATTTTGAGATATACGACACGGATGAAGTCGATTTTCCGATAGAGTTGAGACAGGAAGAACCTGACACGGCGAGATACGACAGGGGTAAAATGAATTTAGATATACAGAACAATTTGAACAGGGATTTGACCATAGAGACTGAGGCTATGAGGAAGGAGAGGCTGTTCTTCACTTGTCTATGCCTTGGCACGTTTTTCGTGTCCGCTATCTTGCTATATTTTTATCCATTATAATTTAATCCAATGGAACTGGGATCTGGGTGTGTACTGGTGATAGGGATAAGGAAAATGTTAGTAAATTGTTAGAAAGGCCACGGAAAGTATTAGGATTTGTGATTGTATATGGGGTTAAAGATACGTTGTTAGGCACTTGTGTAGGTATGTATTTTTGGCTTTGCTATAAACAAGTCAGGAAAAAATAACGCTTCAAAGATGAATTTGTCTGCAATTTAAAACTTTATAATGGGAAATAAGGTTTTTGTTTTATCTTTCGAATAGTGGAACATTTAATTTCAATGTAATGCAGGCATGCGTCATAGAAACGTCGAAAACGGTGCAGATTTGTAGGTTATAAACCTGTTATGTCAATGTAGTCGAATTAGGGAACAGTACATGCCTTAGTTTAAGAGCCGGTGACACTGAACCTAGTATGATAAGATTCCCAGATGGCATATATATAATTAGGTGCGTCATTAGTCGGGGAACACGAAACGGCGATGCTGCAATGCGAAAAACCAGGCGAAGCCATTGAAAATTAAAATTGAAAAATGATGAAAAATCCGGTTTCTAGTATGATAAGATTCCCAAGTTTCGTTTGTTCCTCGAAACAGGGGAGGGGTAGGACTATACGATAGTGCAGTGCTGCAAGCCCTCCTGGCTGGCCTTGTCAGTGGCAGCAGTATGATAAGCGACCACTTTTCTGAGGTATCTAGTATGATCGGATTCCTGAAAAAAACAGGGCTCACCTGAAAGATCAGCACTTTCTGTGTAAGAAAAACCACTGCTGCATTTTCCAAACAGTGGAGAAGGTGGTTGCTGCAGCGATTAAAGGAGCCGACAACACTGAACCTATTTCGATAGATTCCCAGATGATATATATATAATTAGTCGCGGCATTAATGGGGGTACACGAAATGGCGATGCTGCAAAGCAAATGAGCAGGCAAACCTATTAAAAATCAAATTTAAAAAAATAAAAAATAAACGGTTTCTAGTATGATAAGATTCCCAAGTTTCGTTTGTTCCTCGAAATAGGGGAGGGGTAGGACTATACGATAGTGCAGTGCTGCAAGCCCTCCTGACTGGCCTTGTCAGTGGCAGCAGTATGATAAGCGACCACTTTTCTGAGGTATCTAGTATGATCGGATTCCTGAAAAAAACAGGGCTCATCTGAAAGATCAGCACTTTCTGTGTAAGAAAAACCACTGCTGCATTTTCCAAACAGTGGAGAAGGTGGTTGCTGCAGCGATTAAAGGAGCCGACAACACTGAACCTATTTCGATAGAATCTCAGATGATATATATATAATTAGTCGTGGCATTAATGGGGGTACACGAAATGGCGATGCTGCAAAAGCCAATGAGCAGGCAAAGCTATTAAAAAGAAATTTTGAAAACATAAAAAAAACCGGTTTCTAGTATGATAAGATTCTCAAGTTTCGTTTGCAGCAACCACCTTCTCCACTGTTTGGAAAATGCAGCAGTGGTTTTTCTTACACAGAAAGAGCTGATCTTTCAGATGAGCCCTGTTTTTTTCAGGAATCCGATCATACTAGATACCTCAGAAAAGTGGTCGCTTATCATACTGCTGCCACTGACAAGGCCAGTCAGGAGGGCTTGCAGCACTGCACTATCGTATAGTCCTACCCCTCCCCTATTTCGAGGAACAAACGAAACTTGGGAATCTTATCATACTAGAAACCGTTTATTTTTTATTTTTTTAAATTTGATTTTTAATAGGTTTGCCTGCTCATTTGCTTTGCAGCATCGCCATTTCGTGTACCCCCATTAATGCCGCGACTAATTATATATATATCATCTGGGAATCTATCGAAATAGGTTCAGTGTTGTCGGCTCCTTTAATCGCTGCAGCAACCACCTTCTCCACTGTTTGGAAAATGCAGCAGTGGTTTTTCTTACACAGAAAGTGCTGATCTTTCAGGTGAGCCCTGTTTTTTTCAGGAATCCGATCATACTAGATACCTCAGAAAAGTGGTCGCTTATCATACTGCTGCCACTGACAAGGCCAGCCAGGAGGGCTTGCAGCACTGCACTATCGTATAGTCCTACCCCTCCCCTGTTTCGAGGAACAAACGAAACTTGGGAATCTTATCATACTAGAAACCGGATTTTTCATCATTTTTCAATTTTAATTTTCAATGGCTTCGCCAGGTTTTTCGCATTGCAGCATCGCCGTTTCGTGTTCCCCGACTAATGACGCACCTAATTATATATATGCCATCTGGGAATCTTATCATACTAGGTTCAGTGTCACCGGCTCTTCTACTACCTAGGTATACTAACAATATGCCTTAAAATGACACTGTGATTTGATTTGGATTGAATGAGGCTGAACGATTTGATAGAGGCTGAGAGATGCAATTTTGATGGTATTTAGGAATTTCTAAACCTACAAGGGAACAACTTTTGATGTATTTTTTAAATGGAAAATTCTGATGATAATGTATTCATTCCGTTAAAAGGCATTTATTACTTTTGCACTGATTAGGTTTAATTTGATTTTTATTGATTTTTATGGATTGGTGTGTTTTATAGTCTCATCTATGGGATATTTAATTTTTAAGGTGTTCTGGTAACGATTAAGTTCGTGGGTAGTATTAGAAGTTCATGGCTAGTATTATTCGCATCTGACAATGACAATTCACCATAAATTGCTGGGCGTAGGAAGGAAGCATCGTTACTTATCGATCCAGAAACGTTCGGTGAATAGTCAGTCATCAATCAATCAATTTGGTGAAATATGGGCCAGGTTTACACAGTTACGACACCAATGTAAGGAAATAGACTAGTCTTACAGTCAACCTTGACTTGAACATTTCGTTGCCATTATACCTCTTCGTCATTATTCGAGCTTGTTAGGAACGATTTGCTGTGTTCTGTGTATGATTGTTCAACTTTCCACGGATCTCACTTGTTTGTTTATTGACAGATCTATAGTAGATTTAGTTTATTTTTACTAACAATGCAATTTAGGTGTAGTCATTATGTACACCACTTAGATGTGCACTATAACTTGTATGTCTCTACAGCACTATTAGGTTAGAATCTCTAAGGACCCTGGTGAAAATGTATACCACCTTTTATATAAGTCATTTATAAATAATACCTCTCATTTCCACTTTTAACAAGTATTCTGTGTGTTCTTCCAATACATAACCTAGCTTCCAATAGATAGGAATATTTTACAAACTTTCGCCGTAAATTACCAGCGCACGCAACCGATTAGGCTCTGTCATATTTAGACTGAACAGCAAAATATGTCCTTTTATTCTAAAATTGCTCCGTCTCCGTCAATTACAGTGATAAATTGTAACGTTTATAAATGTTTTAATTAATTTGCCAGGGTCTATAAAGCTGACAATCATGACTTATCTTCCACCAAAATATATGTTAAAAATAATCTTAAAGTACAATGATAAAGACCTCATTTTGGATGGTAAAAGTGGTGCAAAATGAATAGTGAAATAAACGATAGAAGGAATATAAATGTAAGGTAATTAGCTTAGCTGTTTAATGGATCTTAATATTTCTTATAAGATAAGAATTGTATGCCTTAATCGAAATTTCATATCGTTATTGTATTAACAATGCAAAGAAGTAAAATTAGTGCTAGGCGATTTTGGAGATAGACACAGGCCCAGAAATTGATTAAATGCGATATTTTACAAAAAATTACTAAGTTAGCCAAGTCCAACATTTTTACTATAGTGGATTTTGACTAAAACTTAATACCTTGTTTTTATAAAGACAAAAACCCTTATTCATTAAACTTAACAAACCTCTGCTAGCTAATTGTCTTTTGTCCTTTTCTCATAAACATAAATGTCAAAGTGACAGATAAGGACTAACGAATTTAACTAAAATAGGTTTAATGAACGATTATGAATAATGGGGAAAGTGTCTGAAATATGTAGAATGATCTAGACTCCAGATCATTTCGGACCGGCCGGTAGGCCTCTAGATTCTAGAGGCCTACCAGCCGGCAAAAGTAGCTGTCTAAAATGCGGAAGCGGTCAGCGAGTGTTAGAATAACCTCTACCATCTCAATTATAAACCACTCTCCCGCTCCGCACATCTGCGGAAGTAACCGATTCAGTTGAATATTGGACCTGCAGCAGTAACTTAACATTACTTTTTAACATTCCGTGAAATTAAAAAAAAAGTAACTTTCTGTGTCTATGAAACCAAAATTGACCGCAAGTTTAGCGCGTAGTATAAATGTAGACTGTAACCTGAGGCTTTCCATTGCAATAATTGGATAATTAGAAGTAAAATAAAAGACAACGTTTTATAACAATTTTGGATTATATATAAATTTAACTAACAATAACATTACTAATATAAGCCAACCGATAAACGGATGCCAAGAAACAGTATAGATTTTTATATATATTTATAATAATTTTGCGTTTGTATTTAATAATGATTTGTACGGATTGATGCTGCAAGATTGTTTGTGGCCATGTTGCAAACCATATTATAGTCAAATTCACTGAAATAAATTATGAATGATCATAAATGTAATTACCTATGAGCCTATGACCTTTTAACTGGAATTGACACAGTAAAACTGAAATTTATGATCTTGATAAAATAAACATGGCCATAAAATATATTTGTAAATTATAATGCATTCCAAAGATAATTTAACATATAAAGACTGGATGTATGCGCTATACCCTGCCAATAACAATGCCATTTCCAACTTCTCTATTATATTTATGCATAATGTATTTTCTAATAATGTACTTATTTCTTCCCTTCTGGTCAAATGTGTGGTAGCTTTCTTGATTGTGCTTTTTTAGAATTATTTTGAGCTTTAACATACGAGTACAATGGTATACATATAAAGATGTAAGTTAGATATATTAATATATTATGAATGGCTTGCATAGCATACATTTATTGGCTTGAGGTGCTTGGGTACTTATTTGTGTAGTTTATATTGACTGGTTTTAATGTTTCCCAAGAAAGGTTTTTCAGAATGCAATATTCTTCTAAAGAACTGCGGCGATTTTATGACATCATCGTCAGCACTGGCAACACTCGTCAGTGTTGCCAGCCAGTGACATAATGCATTCTGAAAAACTCATTGCTAGAAAATCATAATGATTAGGTGCGTTTTAAACGCCGTTCCTGTGTGTTGACTGAAATATTGACGAATGTCGTCGTTTTAAAGTATGTAAGTTAATCGCAAGGCACAATTTCATAAACCTTGTCATATATACCGGGTGTACAATCTAAATGGGTCAGTATGGTGATGTCGGAAACTATGAGAGATAGCGAGATCTGTTCTTAGGAACCATGACGTCGATTTTAGATTTAATAATAATTACATTAGAATATATTTTTTATGGGGTGCATATGTGTTAAAATGTTTTAAGGCTGTAGTTAAATCTTCTACAGTGTCGTTATTTGATTTGTAGATTTCATAGGTTTGTAGGTTCGATTCCCGGTTATGTATGAGAGTTAATAAAAAAGTTTAAATGTAATTATTATTAAATCTAAAATCGACGTCATGGTTCCTAAGAACAGATCTCGCTATCTCTCATAGTTTCCGACTTCACCATACTGACCCATTTGGATTGTACACCCTGTATATACCCAGTCCGCAATATCGCGGTCCCGTGCGGAAATATGCGCTTAGGCGATGAAATGGTTAAAGATGATTTTAATAACGACTGGACTACGTTTATGCGGTAATCCTTTTAAGTCGTTTCATTTGACAAGTATCAATAACGGAAACCGAAACAGTATTAGACATATTCTAAAATAAAAAAAATATTGTTAAGCTATTTACTTCAGCAATTCTGTACAATAAAAATATTCTGAAATCTAAACCAGTGACCTTTAGAACTACGTTACAACTAGATAGTGCAATTTGAGCTAGGTACTCGTGGTTTCACTTCTTACATTGTAAATCACAGGTACAGTCAGCTGCAAAAAAGATATTCACGATTAGTCTGTTCAGAAATAATTTCGATAGATTCTATTAATGGTTAATAGTCTAGCGAAGTTATTTTTGAACAGATTAATCGAGAATATCTTTTTGCAGCTGACTAGACAGACATAGCATAACTTACGTATAATTATATATATGTGCAAACACAAAGATACATTAAATCCAGTCAGTCTTTATATTCCATTATTATAATTAATTAAAATCCTTAGGAATTATAGTTTGTTAATAATTTTCGAATATTTTCTTCTCGTCCAGTATTACTATTTCAACTTATAATATATTTGTGTTTTCCTGTTTTTCGAATTTTGTATGCATTTAAATATAGATTAGCTTTGGACAAGTGTTTGTATTTTATTACATTTATGCGTGTTTTTTATAAGTATTGGGCTATAGCTATTATTACTGTATTAAATTGTTTATGCCACGTTCTTTTTGTACTTACAGGTTTTTCTCATAAATAAAGATTAAATTTCTTATTGGCTATGCTGTTTTATTTCTAGTTTTTACAATAGATTACAAGACGCAATGCGTCTAGTTACGAATGATGGTGTAAAATTGTAGGTACCCTCGCATATAGGGTAAGTAAATCCGTTCCTATTTGAGCAAACGGGGTCTCCGTACCGGGGTGACCGCTAAATGAAAGGTGCCACAGTCACAGTACCCAAACTGAAAGGTCTGAATTGAAATAATTTGGCAACGCTACGCACTGCACAGTGCGCGCCATCCACGAAGGCGCGCCCCTCCACAGCCCAAGCGGTACAACTGCGCACAGATTAGTATGAGATTCGCTGTGGAGGGGCGCGTCGTCGTGGATGGCACGCACTACCTATAACCTTCACATTGCCATACAAATATTAGCTATTGATAGTGTTGCCAAATTATATTGCACAGACTATTGAGTGGGGACGTAAGAGTGGCCACAGAAGAAGAAAGGAGTTCTTTATTTAAATATAATAAACGGGTCACTCAGGTCTTTTAAGATCGAATATCGCTTGACATGTTTTGGACCAGTGTACGAGCTCCAGTACGCCCCATCCAGAGGACCCGTCCGCTCCCAGCGAAAAAAACAAAACCATACATTCTTTTGTTATCCGGCCGGGGATCCCAGTCACCGGGGCTTAAGAGAGGAGAGACGTGGTCCTAAATCATGAGTCGAAACGGCAGCACGTCTAGCATTGCGTGCTCGCGCTCTGCCCGCTCGGCTGCTCGATATTGGGATTGGGGGCGGTGGTGAGGGAGGCCTAAACGGCCTGTTATGTATCAATATGTCAGAAACTCATGGGAGTTTTCTATTTACTCGATATGAATGAATGTGTTGTGTTAGGGTTCGATTACACTGCAGCTCAAAATACGCTGACGCGCCGTTAAACGCCATGACAAGAGGGAGACATGTAAAAATCACGCATTATTAGTCGCGTCACTGCGTTTTGAGCTGCAGTGTGGTCGAACCTGTAACTTCACCACGTTAGGAATAAACTAACTTTTAATTCTATCGACATCTACCGACCACCCCGGAGGTCTCCGTCCACATGATATTTTTATGTTATTGTTTGTTTTTTTTGGTCGGTACACTACAGTCTCTTTAAAAAACTTGAGTACGCTAAATACGGATACGGACTTCTAAAAAAATATTCAACTCCAGCGGGGTAATCACGTAACCATTTCAAACGTTAGTACGTACGATCTAAATGTCAAATCCCACACTAAAAATGACATTAAAATATACTTACGCGAATAGAAATTCAACCCTGCGAGGTAATCACGTAACTAGGCGAGGTAGGGTTCTCTACCTCATCATACACGAGTCTTGCCGCTGATAATCAATATAAATATACCTACGTATATAATATATCTATTACTTATTCCAGAAGCTAATGTGCTGCGCAGCTGACGTTCTCGAAGGCAAAGGCACGGTCCAAGTCGCTATCACAGTGACGGAGCTCCTCCGGCGGCACGGGGCCTTGCGAGCGCAGGCGCCTGCCTAGCGACTCGCACTCGCGCCGCAGTCGCAGCTCTCGCTCTAGGCGGGAGGACTCTGTGAGGGTGAGAAGGACGAGAATATGTTTAGTGTTTCGACTTTAAACTTTGCGTTTTGCCGCAGACGCGCTCGCTCTAGTCGGGAGGGTTCTGTGAGGGTGACAGGGACAGAATTATGTTAAGTGTTTCGACTTTAACCGCAAGGTTTACCGTGCGCCAGAAGTCACAGCTCTCGTTTTAGCTGATGCATTTCCAGCAGTGGATCGTGGTTTTTACGTAATTATTTAATTAAATAGTGATGCTACCAAGAAGAGTTGTCCATGGTAAATCAGTCGATTTTGATGAAGAATTACTAGAAGTGATTTCTACTGGAGCAAATAAACATAAAAAACATTTGATGGCTAATGTTATTAAGAACGCAAGAGAAATTAAATAGTGCTTTGGCTGCTTTTTTCATCACAAAGCAGAGTACTATGATGTGGGAGTTTGTTGGTTAGCTGACCATCCCATCCCGTTTTCAAAGCTACACATTACAATTTCACAAGTCTAAACTGGCAACACTGAGTAGTTTTGTCCAATGACAACGGGCCTTCTTGACGAGTGTTGCCGCTTTCAACTTGGAAAATTGTAACTTGTGTTATATTAAGGGCGTATTAACGGGTCCACTAGCGCCACTCGTGAATAATTGTGATTGTTTAAACTTTAATGTAAGAGCTCAAAAAATAAAACTGCGGTTTTAAACTAAGCGAATGTACGACGAATCTAGCAACGTAAAAACTAGTTTGATGTATTCAATAATTACTTAAATAAAAAATGTTCAATTTAAATAATAATCACGAGTGGCGCTGGGGATCCAGTTTTTCACCAGTGCCAATTTAAGCTAATTGTTAGATATCGTACACGCCCGTAACCTCGCAGTTCATTAGCACATCTTCGGTGGAAAAGCAGTTAACATGCAGTTATAGTGAAATACTAAGGCAACAGGACTAAATGAGCAGTTTGTGTCCATAAATACTATGACACAATCTTGCATTATATAGAACAAATGTTAACCTAAATGGATGTTTTTACAAATAAGAAGTTAAGAAAAGATTTGTTTACACTGTTGTCGTCAAGGCTTGGTGCATTTTACAGCTAACAATTCAATAGAATTGAAGATATTAAAATTAAGATGACAGTTGTCACTCGCATGAAGCGTCGATGACAATAACTAATGTAGTCTGCAGTCAATGAAGAACAATATGACAGACGTAATGTAAATTTTAGTATGCTACGGCATGTGATGAAATAAAACTAGGGCATTTAAATCATAGGAAATATCTCTAATTCAATACCTTATTGTTACTAGTTGTAATACACAATAAACACATCACAAAACTTTCTACACTTCAATTTTATGAAAGATTAGTCACAAATCCCAGTAATTGGTACAAACTATGGTTGCTGGAAACATTTTATCGACCACTATTTGAAAGAGGTGTCGACTATAAGTAGGTTTACCCTACTTGTAAATTGTCATCTCACTGGCTCTCAACTTCTTTACTAAATTATAATATGTAGTTTAAAAGCAGCTAAATTGAGATTTGATAAAATATTTGCAAGACATAAAGCCAGGACGATGACGAATACCCGACACATCAAAATTGTATAAATATAAATGTGTGTGTGATAAAATTTAAACAACGTCCAAAGATTTGTGAATTGTATGGTAAAATAAGGGACTTGACAAAAATGTTAATCTACTGGTATTTTTTTAAACCGGTTGAACTTGTGGGGGTGAGATATGTATAATCCTCGGCGCCTAAGTGAGACCTGCGCAGCTCAGATGCAATCTAAGGTGAGAAATGCTTTCTGAACAATTGAGCATATCCTCCCCTCTGGTAAAGCTCCCCGCTATTTTCTACTTTTGCGCCGACGATTATAATTTGTATTCGATTTCAGCTTACTTATATTTAAGTCTCCCCTCTAAATGCATTTTAAAAATAAAAAGTAATCAGTTTCAAGATCTAGGATAGACCTAAGATTGTTGACTAGACGTTTTCGAGTAGGCTGTTATGTAATGTTGGGGTAAATAGTCCTACGTAATTACTTACTGCGAATGTATTATTTATTTCGTAGTACCTAATGTCTATGTAAATTACGTTTACCATAATACCTACGATTAGCATCACAATTAAAGAGCAAAAATTGTATGGAATTAATATCACATATCTCGAGGAGTTTTTAGTTTTTTACCATAAGATATATAGAAATAATAATGGTCGATCGTGCTCTAGACTCACAACCCAAACTGAACTATTTGAGCACTGAAACAACTTATTGAAATAGATACATTGTAATGTTTTGAAGTCACCAACTATGGACCATTTACCTCAGCACAATAATCACATTAAGGTGCTTGTACCCTGGCACAAAACACGAATTTACTAGTGAATTTTTCGAGCCTCTCTTTACACATGTTACTTATGCGGCACGTAGTAAAATTGACTTTGAAGTGCCTAGTAATGGTTGAATTGATGTTGGTGTCCTTAGTATCTGTAATACTGGCACACATTTACTTGGAACAATGTTGTATGAAGGCGTAATTATGGTTTATAGGCGTAGACCACATATGAAAACGTCTCATCTTTCACCATATCTCTCGCTTGCCCTCGCGGGTGTGTTGATTCTGGCGCTTCTGCACATATAAGGAAGATACGAGTGATCCGTATTATATTTCAATATGTGTAAAACTCGCAGGAGTTGTGTATCTAAGGTACAAGTGCATTAACCCGTGGAATGTTTTGACGTCAGAGATGTCATTGCGAATATAACTGTATGTATACATATGTCGAGTGCACTTTAAAAAAATCTTATGGAATAATTAAGGTTAATGACTGCGATAAATACGACCATTGAATGCTTGGAGATGTAAATTTGGATGCCTACTTATTCATTAATGTTAAGGGCTTGAGATAACAAAAATGTAGGATATAAACATGAGGGTCCTCATTTTTGTTTCCTTGCTATTGAAAACTGCACTTAAATACTATATCCGATCTTGAACATCAACGGAGAATTCTCCAGAGATTTGCAACGTACCTACATATATTATACGTTCCAAGTGATTGTGCGTCAAGTACATTTTAAGGTGTTGATCGTGGAAGTAGGAGTTAATCGTTGTTACTGTAATTCAGACCAAGTTGTTAGAATTGTACTGACGTGTCTGTAAAAATACGACGGTCAAGAGTATGCTGTCAATGTTCACGCCTTCATTCCTGGGGATACGATGAATGTCAAGCAGCCTTATGTATGTTAGTTCTAGAAGGTATAGTCAAATTTTGGATCGTCTTAATTGTTATGTCCTTAGTTAAAAATAAATGAAATATGGCTGCCATACAATGCCGCGAAACTGGCAATATTCATTCTCCTTTAGACATTGTGTAAATTTTAATCGACATGTGTTACATGTTTCAGTATAGGTACTGTTTGTTAATAAAACTATTTATTTTGCTAGTGATTATAAACTTAAAAATCTACATGTAGAAAAATATTGTATAACAGCTGATAAATGACATGATTACGTTTCGTAAATTCTAGACTCATTAGTCAGGACTAATGGGTGAATCTGGATTCGTCCAGATCACAAATAGCAAATCCGCATTTACTACCTAGGCGTTTTGGTTCATCCAGAAGATGCCCGGAGTCATGGGAAGTTATTTTCGGAATTGATTCCCATCTAATCTTACGAACCAGAGAAATAACTATAACTAGATTTTAAACAGATCACAAAATAAGTAACAGTTCAACAAAAGTGATATTTTATTAACATGTTACTATCTTACAACTCTGGAATGTTTGTAACTATAACTAGGTTTTAAATAAATCACAAATAGCAAAGTAACAGTTCAGTAGTGTCAGTAGTGACATGTTACTATTACCAACTTTTGATTGACACTATTCAACGCACGCTATAGAAGCTTTACACATGGCTCAAATAGTTACAGTGCATTTCAGCACTTATATCTTAACTTTTGGTTAAAGACTATAAAGTCAAAATAGATGTAATATTTAAATCTGACAATATAATAAAAGAACCAATGGGCATTGTAGTGTCACAATTGAACCATTATTTCGGCTGTGCAAGTGTCATAGAATGTACTAGAAATCCAGTAGATATTTTCTAATAACATTTGTTGTTAAACATTGTGATGGAGGCGATTGTTACTTAATAAGTTATTGAATTATACTAATCACGAATAAGATATTCCAACTCCAAGGAAGTAGGTAAAAGTAACTTATAGAGTCCATCCACACTAAGTTTGTATTGAATAATTTGGCTAAATCATCTTTATCCGTAGAGATAACGGTGAAAAACACATGATACCTTCTTTTTATCCCGAGAATCATCATCTCCCAAAGGGATGAAATTACCGATGTAAGTTGATAACTTGATACGGCAGTTCACGTGAACAAAGTTGCGGGCAAGTGTTAATACTTATGATTATTTAGTAAAGACTTGGCGTGGATGCACGCTTTTTTCCGTCTTGATACCTAATTCAAAAAGAGATAAGATGTATTAATCTCGTGATAAAATTTGTAGTACTAGCATCTCAAATGTATAATATTGCTGTTGGTAATGCGTTGTGAAACATGTGTTTTATGACGTCAAGTCTCCCGTAGTGTCTCGTTTTACACTTATTTTGCAATTATTTGTTTAAGTTGGCGTAATATTGTATGATTATAGGGAATTAAATTGTCATGGACTTGTTTTTTGTTCAATGTAATAAATCTGCAAGTGGGATTCCAGCGGTAATTTAAATATCCTTATTAACAATCGACTAAGCGGTACGTCTTTCTTAAGAATCAATAAGAACACTGGCGAAGCGTCTATAGAACTTGATTTTCAAAGGCATTATTGAACATTTTCGATTATTAAAACCTTAGCAGGAAAGTGTATTATGTCAACTTAAACATCATTAATTGTGTACTTAATTGTGTAAGATGGAATTACGATTTCTATACATATCTTTCGTTTACCACCGAATTGACTCAATCCAAAAGTTTCTATGCAATGTAATACTCAATATTAGGTAAGGATACATGTATTTTAAGATAAATTTTTGCTCTCGTCATAATTGTAGTCAATTCTTTATAATTAGGACGCAAAATTGTATAATCGATTATATTTCAATTAATATTATTCCCTATATGATTCACTTTAATTGAAAATTTTCCGCTTATGTGTATTTATGTTTGTTTATTTTATGCAATTAAATTTTATGGATTTTTTTATTTTATTCGGATGCTTTACTTTAATAATTAGTTTTATATTATTATTTTATGAAGCGTTACCAGAAAATGTGAGATATTATGTAATTATTGTATCGAGCCGCCTTTGGAGTAGATAAAATTAGACCTTGTGTTGATCACTTTTCGATTCAAAATCCAAAGTATCTTAAGTACCACTTAAGATTAGGTATTCTTATTAAAAATTGACTAAATTATACAATGTTAAGTCACAAATTACAATGATCTTTCTGTAGTGAAACGTTTATCTAGTGACAATTGATGATATTTGATAAGATATGATTTCGTTTGGTGTAATCTGTGTGATCAAATGTTTCATTAATATGTAATCAGATATTGTTTTGACTGGTGTAACCCATTAAAGACCCATTTCCGTTACGAGGCGGAAAAATGCTACCACACGCTTCCAGTATAGCAGACGTTGGGTTATTTGTCCTCGAATGGGTTTAGGAATAATACCATTTTGTTCCAATATTAAGGTACCTATTCTAATGTATATCAAACAAACAAATCATCAATATTTTTAGTACCAAATACCTATAGCAAAGTTTCAAATTCAATAGTCAATACTCTACACTTTCTTATATTTTTTTTGTATGAAACCTATACGGGGCATAAAGCTCCAATATATTTGATTGTAACTAGATAAATGCCTAGTATAACCCTGTAAAAATTAGCCCTAAGGTTTACCGAACTGAATGCTAGAATGGAGTCTTTGCCCGTTCAAAGATGCTGTGCCAAAGACTATGGTTGAAGGTTTTGTATAAAGATATTCGTAACGCACTGGTCTCCTAGGTTAAGCCTGTAGCATTATCCTATCGTACACCGTGTTTATATGTAGATAAAATAAAGGTATATACATTTTCGAAAAGGTGTTGTTTTCTGTTACTTTTGTACACATTAAATCCTTTGAAATCCCTAATAGAACTTCTAGTCTATAGCGATAAATATAAATAACAAATACGGGAAAACAATAATAATGATTATTTATTAATAATACTTTGACAACAAAATACATTCTTCTTACTACAAAGTTCAGTAATATCAGTATACATATACTATACGATAATATTACCAAAAAAATATTCAATATACATATAAGTACCTATTGAAATATTCGGAGTCTGATATCTACTATAATGGGAATGGCTGTATACAGTATAAGTATATACCCTCTTTTTGACCCAAAAAGCTGGGGTCTGCAACCTTTTAGCAGCCATGGGCCGCTTCACTTAGTTAAATTTGTGACTGGTACCTATCAGTCAAAAGGTACCACATTGTCGGTTGTCAATAAGGATGCTCGCGGGCCGCAAGTAAGCGCTCGCGGACCGCCAGTTGCCGACCGCTGCCACAAAGCATCAAGCAGTCGTATTTGGTGCCTACCAGACCAGATCCAATGAACCGCTACACAGAAACACTCACACGACGATATCCAAAACAAACAATTACGGAGAAAGCTATTCGATAAAAAGTTGCACGGTCATACGGTATTATGTCAGTGATTGCGGAGGGCGGGCCCAAGTAATAGTGGATCGTGGGTCGCTTGCTGCCACGCCCTACTACCGGGCCAATCTATGTTACTGACTAGTAGGTATTTTATTTAAATATATATTCATCATCATCATCAGCCTATATATGTCCCACTGCTGGGCACAGGCCTCCTCTCATAGATGAGAGGGATTGGGCAGTAGTCCCCACGCTGGCCCAGAGCGAGTTGGGGACTTCACATACAACTTTGAATTTCTTCGCGGATGTATGCAGGCGGAAAAGCTAACGGTAAATATCAAATGATATTCCGTACATAAGTTCCGAAAAACTCACTGGTACGAGCTGGGATTCGAACCCACGACCGCCGCTTGACAGCCGCATGCTTGAACCACTGGGCTACCGTAGCTTCGCTAAATATATATTAAAAAAAACTAATTAAAGGGAAATTTAAAAACAAAAACATTGTTGCTAGTGATTTCAATTAACGACCTACTGGCATTAAGCGGCCAGCTCTCAACCAACTGAACTTTGGGAACCATGCCCGTTTCGAAGAAATCACAGACCAACAAATCTTCAACCAGTTTCTCTTATCCGTGTAGCACCATCTAGGTACCTCGAAGTACCTCGTACCTCGAAGACTTGAAAGTTAAACGATACCAATGTCTCAAGTTAAGCGCGGTTTAGACTATAGCAAGAACTTGCATGCAATTTTCAGTGATTTTTCATTAGGTACATTGCACGGTTCCGAACCAACCGCAAATTTAAGTTTTAAAACATTTGTAAATATGTTTTGACCATTTGTATGGCGTTGGGCCAACAAGACTGAAAATTTCAATACTGTAGCTTTGGAGCTAAACGGTTGGCCGTTTGGCTGTAAACCTGTGTGACAGACGACAGACGGACGCGCGAGTGAAAGCAATAGGGTTCCGTTTTGAACTTCAGGTACGGAACCCTAAAACAGAAACTGAAAGCTGGTGTGGTGCGTGCTAATCGGTACATCATGATTCGCAAGTTGGAGCCACGCCTTGGGTTCGCGGCGTAAATTCGTTTCCGGCGACTCTGTGACTGTGACTAAGCTGATTTAATAATTAAGTAAATTATGTTAGAATGGGCGCGCTATTACTGTTATTAATAGAACCACTGGGTGGGTCATACTTGGACCGAAGAAAGTGCGTCTTTTTCCTCAAGTTGGACAAGAGGCTAATTTCAATTTACTTAAATTATCTTCGAATCGCGATCCTAATATGGCTTAGGTCTCTGATCTGCACGAGTCTTAATGTGAGTAGGTATCAATGTATAAACATGCTGTGTACATTAAAAAGGTGGGAAATAGAGATAGGAGAAACATTAACCACCTAATTTGTTTTTGACTAAAAGACCAAACACAATTATTTGTACTTAAGCATAATTATTTCTTGCAGAAAACCTATTATAGTTATGTATCAGACTGAAGAAAATTTATAATTTTTTTTCGTGGAGAAAACCCGCAAATCTACTCAGATATCCGGGGATGAGTTACCTACATAAATATATTACAATTCTAAAATGCAACTATCATGGATATCATATTACTTACGTCCAGACAGGTCAATAAAAGCCTAAGTAAGTACCTACATAATTTCTTTGCCACAACTTTTTTGTTTCAGTACCTACTGAAGAACATCTAACTCCTAGCAGTAGGCAAGTATCCAAAATACATTAGTTTCGTCGAGCCTATTCTATTTACCTAAACTTCAGTTAAACAATCAATCTAATGTAATTTCGTAGATCAACAAAAGAAAGGAAACAACGGCTTCCTTTGTCGAACGAAATTGACGCCCGATTAATTTCGACGCCACAAAAAAGTAGAAAATCAGGTGGCATTGTTAATTTTACGCCGACTAAGCTTTCTACGATTATTATTTGCTTTTCGTAGAATCATCGCCCTTGTTTACTACTAATTAATTACCTACAGAATGGGGCCTTTACGAGGCATGGGCTCATTCGCTTTATTTTTAATTGTCTATGCGCGGCATGACGAGCTAGTTTGCCATAGGTAGACATTGCAATTAAAAACATTTATACCGGCGCTCTTATTTCACTGACAATAAGGTTTTGTTTATGTTGATCCTGTTTGTATCGGGAAGGCAATGGTCGTTATGGAGGATGTAGACTTTTGCCGCAAATCGAGCGTAAAATTGGACGCTTTTTAGCGCCCTTAATTTTACGTAGGTTGGAGAGGGTGGAATGGGTAATGGATAATGGATACCAAAATCTTAATGAGGTGTAAAAGAGGGTGTCTGGTGAATAAATAAGGTAGAATTTAATGAAGTAACAGTGGACCTAGAGATCTTAAATTTATGTTTTTCTGAACACTTAGAATGTTTAATTCATAAATGAAAGATTGAATCACTTAACATATTTGCGATATATAGAGCATAGGACAATCTGCCAGACCTTGATAATAAACTTATCGTAGTTTTAACGGTGATTTTAACCTAACATTCTTATCACAATCAACCGAACCTAACCTAACAGACGCAGACCACGCGCGGAATGTTCTTACAGATCAGATAGTAGGGAAAAAAATCGACAAGACTTGCTCTCGCGGGGCACCCCCGGCCCCCCGGCCCTATAGACATAAGTCACATCATTGACATTACTAACATGAGTAACATGACAGACGAACAAACTCTTTAAAAATTATACTAATAATTCACCATTTATTTTAAAGTGACGGATTTACAACATGACAATAGAATCAGAAAACCTAATAGAATATTCAAACATTTAAATTTACAAAAATATGTCAAACACCATAAACCAAGCTGGCAATTACTCCACCGACAAGAGCCAAGCTCTTAAATATTATGATGATCATAAACCACACAACACCATAGAGTTTCCAACACTCTTATTTATTACATTGACAAACAGACTACGAGGTTTGGGTGCCACCCACCCTCCTTTAGTGTATTATATTCTTTGGTGTCACCCGTCCTTCTGTCCCTTACAGGCCCCGAATATTTAATATTTCACATCACCTAGACCTTAGGTTATCCTAATCATGTTTGGTTCACCTACATTTAGAGACATTATATTATTGTATTAATTCATCCAAATTCGACATTTTTAAATTTATGAATATTGTTTTAAATTTAGAATAGTACATTTTAAGAAGAAGAAGAAGAAAAACAATTTATTCCGTAAAGCACACACAACCGGACTTAATACCTATACAGTATAAGATATACGATACAGCATAATACTCGGTAGAAAAAAAATACAGGTAGCCTTATTGGTGAACACACACAGGTATGCACAATGAGTCCAGCAATGTGTGCGATAAAGAAAAGGCTGAGACTCAGCATGTGTTGCTATTTGCAGGCCGTGCAAATTGCAACGCTGTTATTCTGCCACAGCCTATGAGTCTCTCTAAGAGTTACCAAACACCAAACAATTTAATAATATATGATAATATATGATGATATGACGTAGGTATTGTACTTTATTAAAGCATATGCGATTTTTAATGCTAATAAATGTATTAGTTAAATAAATAAATGTCAGTGGAAAGAATGAAAAACAGTGTATATTAATATTTATATTTAGAATTGTAAAAAAAAACAATTAAAGCATGAGTATATATGTAAATTTATAATATCTGGGCGACCGAGCCTTGCTCGGCGTTTTCCCGGGCATGAGACCTAGCTAGATCGATTGCTCGTCCCCGAAAACCCCCACATACCAAATTTCATCAAAATCGTTAGAGCCGTTTCCGAGATCCCCGAAATAAATATATAAATAAATAAATAAATATACAAGAATTGCTCGTTTAAAGATATAAGATAAGTATATAATTTGGATGTTATATATCAGGTAGATATGTGGATACCAGTTCCAGCTTTCTGAATAATATGTAGTAGTTCACGTAGTTTTCGCTGGAAGCAAAACTTGGACCTACAATCCCTAATCGGGGGCGGAAGGTCATTCCAGCATTTGGTAGCCTGGAACCGGAAGCTGCCACGGAATGCTGCACATTTGTATTTTTGCACAATGAGCGGTTTATGATTAGCTATTGTGCGTTCTGCCCGTCGCTGCTCTCGCCAAGTGATTTTGGATAAAAGATAGGCTGGTTTACCCGACTTTATACATCCAAAAAGAAGTGAAGCTAGATGGAGACGTTGCCTGTGTTTCATATTAAGAATATTAGCATTAGCCAGGTGAGGTGATACTGACGTCCGGGGCGGTATTTTGAAGCAAAATCGGGCGCAAGCATTCTGTACCCTTTGAATTAACTTTTGAGTTTTACTATACAGACACGGTCCTATAACTGAGTCGCAATAATTAAATTTAGAAAGTATTAGTGATTCACAAAGCTTAATTCTCATTTCTACTGATATGTATTGACGAATGTTGTAAAGCACCTTTAACCTATAAAAGCAGTTCCGCACAGTGTCAAGAACATGTTCCTCGAAACGCAAATTACAATCCATGAGAATACCTAGATTTCGCGCAGTGTACACACGCTCAATAGGTACACCACTAATTTGTATGTCGTCTTCATTTTTAGTTAAGAAAGATATTTGCTTTTTGCTTCCCAATATGAGGTATTTGGATTTTTTAGGGTTGAGAACGAGGGAGTTTCTAGCTGACCGTCTAGCAATCTCCAGCAGGTCGCTATTCATGCACCGAATAGCCTCTTTAACATTATTCTTATTAAAGGAAATCATGAGCTGTATATCATCGGCATAAAAATGATATTTACTAAAATTAATACATTTAATTACATCAGAAGAGTAAAGAATAAATAAAAGAGGTCCAAGAATTGAGCCTTGAGGCACTCCTCTACATACGGGTTGAGGTTGAGACAATTGCGACAGTCCACCGGATTTTTTAACTTCTACAAGCTGGTATCGATTACTGAGGTAACTATGAAAGAACTTAATTGTAGGATTATTAAAACCATAGTAGGAGAGCTTAGAGAGCAGAAGCGTTACATTAATTGAGTCAAATGCTCTAGAAAAATCTAAAAGAGTCAATATTGTTCCATTACCTGTATCTTGGGAAGAGAGTATGTTATCAACGACATCAAGCAGAGCTGTACACGTACTATGTTGTTTTCGAAACCCAGATTGCTTTTGTGGTAGAAGATTATTACTTTCACAATAATGGAGCACCTGATCATAAACAACTTTTTCTAAAACTTTAGATAAAAATGGTAACAAGCTGATCGGCCGCAGATCACGAACATTGACGGGATTGTTAGTTTTGGGAATTGGACGGATCAGAGCAGTTTTCCATGAATCAGGAAAAGTTGAAGTTGTAATAGCTTTGTTAATTATTGCGGTGATAACTGGCAGGGTCTCAGGCAGCGTTAGAAGTATCATATCTAATGAGATACGATCAATACCCATTGCATTGGATTTAATTCCTAAAATTATCTTGGCTATAATAGATTCGTTTACAGTGTCTAACCTAAATACAGAAGAGCCGTATCTATAATACTCATAGAAAGAGAGCTGTGAAATTTCTACACTATTTGCACCAGGAACATCGAGAAAATGATTGTTTATTAGTTCAGGGTCATTTAAATGGCCCGGAAGTTCTTGCGTATTACTGTTAGTGGGTAAAACAAATCGCTTCAAGTTTTTCCAAAGGGTCTTACTATCCTTTATGTGGCTGTTAAGTTGATGTTCATAAAATGCCCGTTTCTCATAATAAATCATTTTTTTTAATAAATTGTACTGATCTTTATGACCATCAGAATTGGATTTACGATATTTTGCTCGGGCGTCATCTCTAAGCTCCTTCATATACCGCACGTTACTTGTCAGCCAGGGAGTGGGTTTGTGACGGACCGTTATTTGCTTTACAGGGGCGAAAGTATCAAAAAGATTTGTAATGTGAGAATTAAAAGCTACCACCATATCACAAACGGTAGGCATATTTAAAACAATACTCCAGTCGACCCTAGTAAGCTCTGAAGTAAAACTACACAAGTCAATGTCCTTTATCGGTCTATATTGGAGGACAGTAGGAGTAGGTTTGCTTTTTTTAATTTTTAATTCGGCTGTAACAATGGCATGTGCACCCAGTTCGGGAATGTGCTTAACAACGATGCTTGAGACCTGGGCATCAGTACAAATTAAATCAATGAGAGATGAGCTAGTTTTCGTGAAATGCGTCGGCTCTGATACGTGGTTAAGAAGATTTACAGACTTAAGGAAATTTTGTAGCTTAGTAACCGAAGGGTCATTTATATTCAGTAAATTAATATTAAAATCACCTAGTAGTATAATCTGATCATATTGAGCAAAAGATAAAACTGATTCCATAAGATCATCAATAAAAGATTCTACATTTAGCCAAGGAGGTCGGTACGCCGTGCCTATTATAAAACGTGTCGCTTTCACTTTAGTGGATATCCACATTTGTTCAGTACCTGAGCTAGCGGGCGGGTGGGGTTTTATACCTATAGACGTACATTATTTTGGTGTAAAGTAATAATGATATTTTCTAAAGGAAATATGAAATGAATCTAATCGAGAGACGATTTAGCTATATACCTTCAACACAAAATGCACGCCTCCGCTGCAGAATATTCCAGGATGTCTGATATTTTAAGATCAGTATTAAAATTTGTGAATGTAAAGTGCCAAAGCAAAGTGTGAATAAATTCAGTGCTTTAACATTTCAATAGATGTCCGATAGCGAGACATGCGCGGGTGCCCGTTGTCACATTATGGGAGGCCTCTTGTTGTCATATTATGGGATAGAGACTCCACTGGGGACGTAAATATAGGGATTTCTTGTAGTCACAATAATGTATATTGCAGTGTAATAAATTTGTAAGTACCTACTTGTACCTACTTATTGTACGGTACGGTACCTGGTAGGTACTAACGAAAGTTGTAATTTAATTCCTGACCTGACCACTACTACCTACCGATAACTTGCACCTAGAATGATATAAATATTAAAGAGGTTTCGGTTAGGTACAATATAATATATGGCTTTAATATCAGATATACCGTCCTACCTATAATCGGAAAGTGCACCCTTAGGTACCTAATTCAAGTCAATTATCAAGAATGAAAGTCATTGACTGTTTTTTAGCGGCAGTCAATTGGTTCTTTACTTTAATCCTTATGAAAGTGCTACAGCGTAAGTATCTATTGACAAATAATCACGCACCACGCACCTAATCTTATGCAGGTAGGTACCTACAATGTCTTAGATTTGAACTGTCTCGTTTAATAGCAACGTATTATATTACTTATTTCACGTGCCTAAAATCTTTTAATAATGATCAACAGATCAAGGCACACCTACTTTTATCCCGATTGTTGTATGTACCCAGTTCGTTCACCAATGGCACAGCCATGGTTTAATAATTACCTACGTCCCCAAATTACAATACCTCTCCAAGATAAACTATTGTTAGTGAATTGCGAAGTCGGTATGAAGTTGCATTACTCCCTGTTACCATGTTGCCTGGTTCGTCATAGCCATAGCATACCTAAAGCATAGAATAACTGGTGTTTGACAGCTAATCATACCGTTCGCTCTTCGCATACCTAGCACATTTTCTTTCGTTCCTAGCGCGTGTATAGGTACACCTGGGTACACCTACCTAATACCTATATCTCGACACGGGAACATGTCGTTTCATATTTTTAACCGACTACAAAAAAAGGAGTCCTCTATTCGTCGGAATCTTACTTTATTACCTGCTTTGATATACCAACTGTCTCCGGACAGACGTTCCAAAAACAATAGTAAATTAATATCCTCACTATTGACACTTGAATTGTCACCTACACCCCAGCTCGCGCCAGCTCGCAGCATGGGGCAGGCCAGCCGTTGTCACGATTACCATACCACGTGGGCTTGACAACTTTGACAATTGAATTAGATAGTGGGGTCTACCGTTTGTTTCATTTGCATTGACATGGCTGATTTAAAGCGCAGATATTGAATAATTATTAGTACATCGGATCGTGGATTTATGGGTCCAGCGGTTGAAGCCAATATGAATTTCACTAAAGTACTACCAATTCCTTAAAATATATATATTTACATATTTTTATAAATTCTAGGAGTGATTGGGTTTAATAATGTTATAGAGATGCTCTGTATCTTGATAAAACAGGATTAGTACCTACCGAGCTTTACCGACCTATACTTACTACTAAAACCGACCTAGCCCGAAGAGTTAACATGATGTAAGAGTGGGCTAGTCATGTTTAGTGTTTAAATAAAAAGAACAGACAAATCCTAGGATGGGTATGTACTGAGAGTGAATATTAAGGTACGCAGTTTAACTATGATAATGATTATCATGAGGGGAAGGAAATTAAAGAGACACTTAATGTCATTATAATTACATTTGTGTTTAATTTATTTAATCCTCATAATTAATTCCTTTGTGTTTATTTAATTTATTTAGTTTCTTCTCCTTATATGGTTCATAAATGATTTATTTCAATTTATTTAAATATTATATGCAATTGTTTTCTGGTACTACTAATAGGATCACATTGGCAACATTTCCAGTTATTATTGACAAAAATTATTAAACAACAATGATAACAACACACAATGTCAATGATAACAGAGCAACAATTGCATTTTTTGTCTATTCTGGGTGCCAATTCTTATGTTACCTATTTATTTATCCTATTTCACTTGCACGAAAAATTAGCTAGGCTCTGGTCAAGTCAATTTCATAAAAAGGGCAAATAAGCGCGCAAAACAACCCATTCCAGCCTACATATTACTTAGTAGGAATGATTTACCTGTATTTACACATGGCCGCAGAAAACCCGGTCTGATAATTGGAAAGAGCCGCGGGCGAGGGTAATTTATGCGGCCATACATCAGCCAAAGTGGAAAACAAACACAATCAGAGATGAATGCAAATGCGACTAATGGTAATGTTTCTTGATATTCGTTGGCTTTGAAAGTAGTTTTAGATAATGTGTTTAACTTTCATGAATTCTTTTTACGTTCTCGTCGTCACTTTTTGACATTATTTGTCAGGAAGTGTTAGGCAATCATAAATTTACGTTACCTTATTAAAGTTAACATTACATCTTGCTTTGTGCGCGGAAAATACTTGTTCTCCACTAGGGACGACGTACCTAAACATTTACTGCATATTCCACAAGCGGGATTATGACTAAGTTTATCTAAACCTTATAGATTCCATATTTATTGCTCTTTTATTTGGCTCTCACGATAAGTATCTTTACTAATTTAGAAAAAGAAATTACCACAATTAAATACTCGTAGCCAGAATATATAAGATGAATAAAAGATTGATAACTTTTAGTTTGATTTCAAAGGGCATCTATCCTTCGAGCCAGTTTGTTTTCAAAAGGGTAATCCTGAAAGCAATTTTCGCGGCCAGTCGTTTATCCCCCACGGCAGACACTTATACTTACATATCCAATTTTTAAGAGGTCACAAAGTACAATTCACAGAGAATCTATACAACTTATATCAAAACAAGTAAATTACAATAGGGATATAAGTTATTGTAAAATGATATACATATTATTGGAGAAAGCAATTTCATAAAGTGGACCCTATCGTATAATTGTCTATAAGAATAAAGACGCCTAGTTTTGCTAATAATTTTGACCCTGGTTTCCTGCGGTTTCATCAATACCTATTTTAGGTTAAGGCTTGGCCACACAGCGTTGCGCGACGCGACCGCTACGCGCCGGAACGTATGCTACGACGCCACACAGGGTGCGCGCGAGCGGGATGGTTCCATACATTTTGGCAAGCAGCGCTTGCGTCGCGCAAGCTGTGTAATCAAACCTTTATTTATGTTGTGTTTAGATCGCCTAGATCTACAATCATCTATTTAAACGTGTAGGTTCGTAGGAACCTGCTAACTAGCCAATTAAAAAATCTATTTAACCAAAGTAATTAAATACTATCTATTAGTTTAAGTCAATTGAAGACCTCCGCAGCCTTCATTAATATATTTAAATAATTAAAATGCTCGTGCAAATCTACATAGGGAACTAATCGGGTTGTCTGTCACGACGGCTTGACAGATGCCGATGCTAATTGATAATTTTGAGCCAGGAGATCAATGATAGAGGGTTTACACGGGTGTGACGAAGCAATGGGTTCCGTGGATTAAAAAAAACTGATTATTGCAGTATAAAATACTGTTATAATTTTAATTTAAATAAATTAATTTAGAAATCAAGGAAAAAATTAAAAATGTAGGCACCGAGTAGAATTTGAACTTGCGACCTCCCGGCACTCGCGGCCAGTCGCTCTTAGCCAACTGGGCTATAGGTGCAACTACCACCCAGCCCCAAATTCTTCAACCGTTCCTTCATTTATACAAACGCCTTAAGGGAGGTGTTTCTTTCTAAATGTGTAGTTCGCGTTAGCAGCGTCACTGCTTTATACAAAATTAATTTAATTAATTTAGTTAGGAGATTTTTTAATTGGTGATTTTATCATTATTATCATATACGAGTAGGTTGTGCTTACCTAAGAAAACATATATTTCCTTGAGATAGTTCTACTTACAGAAGACAACATTAACTATGTTGGATAGAGATAAACAAAAAACTAATCCGCCTTATATGATTAGCTTTATGAATATAACAAATGCTTTTATGGCTGTGGTCTTCTGCAAGGCGGCGGTACATAATACTTCCCCAGTTGGGCTGCTCCAAATTGGAGCAAGAGATGACATTATGCTGTATCCTACCTCTCTTAAAAATAAGAAATAATTTTGCTATGTATAGTACCTACAACTACATATATACTTCAATATTTATATCTAAAATAATTTGTTGTTATTTTATCGTTAATACATATATGTTGGGCTTCAATTGTTTTGTCATTTCGGATGGTCAAGTTCTATCCCTGATTGATATAGTTACAAAATTGAATGCAGTAGGTAGGGGGCCTACTCACACGGACCCCTAAAAAACTAAATGAGCTCACAAAAACACGAAACTTATTAAACCCTTTTAGTATTCGGTCCGCTCGCCCTAATTGAGTTGAGGCAGAGGTTAATTTCTTATATAGATAAATTATTGTTGTTTTATGCAAATGTCTTAGACACGCTAAAACACCCTGAGGATATACCTTAAAGTGTGTTGTTAAGGGCTATTTTACAATAGCTGGCTTTGTTCAAGCCAAGTGTGTTGTATTATAGATGTTAGAGCTCAGTCTCTAGAGTAATTAAATTCGTTTGTGGCCCGAGGCAGGGATAGTTCGAATACTGTTTGTAAATGTTTTATGTGATTAGGAAGTCCGTTTGTATGTATGTCCAATTTATCATTGTGCGTTGGCGAAGATTAGTTATTAAGTAGATTGGGACATTTGGGAGCTGTAGTGGATTCAGATATGGTTTTGGTTGCCTTGGTGTGACACCGTTTCGGGATGGTTGGCGGGGATGTTGGTTTGACTAGACTTTTGTATGGATTCGGATGATTTTAAGCAATACTTTTAAACAATGGAACACAACCGCGTAGAAACCAATTATGATTTTGTGTATTTACATAGCTCTAACTAAAAGGGCTATGTGTGGATTTTGTATACCTACTTAAGTATTTTTAATGAAGCATGCCAATATTCAGGACTACATTCGTCTTCATCTGAGGCATTCTACGTCACACTGCAGGGTACTGATAGGGTTTCTCTGATAGATGAGCGTAATATCGACCATTCCACGCCTGCCAAGTGTGGTTTAGCGAATTCACATACCTACCTAAATATTACGAGTACATTATTTACGACTAACATTTTTCTTTTTAATGAACAAAAATATAAAAAGGTTGATTTCATCGCTTTTCATTCTATGAATTGATTTTTGAGATTTATCAACTATATTATAGTTGATAAAGTATAAGTACCTAATCTCAATTGTGTCCTCACTCGGGAAGTTTCAGCATGTTTCCGCCATTTCCGCTTGCCTCTGACGTAAACAGGCAATACGCAGAAACTCATACATGTTTACAGAATGTTTACCTTAACATTTCTTTTCAAATTACAACAAAAAAAACCTAATCTAATTACTAACCACGTACTACTCAAAATTTTCAGGGTTCCGTACCCGAAGGGTCCAAACGGAACTCTAATTGGTGTCAATCACGCGTCCATCCGTCCGTCCGTCGTCTGAAACGAAGATTTTTTAACTTCCATTGACCTATGAATTTGAAATTTGGTGGTGGTTTATTATTACGTATATTTTAACAAAAAAACTAATATGTATATTGATAAATCACACTATTTCTTTGAAATTTCCTTATTTGCTCTAAGCTAAATTTTACGGTTGGTTCGGAACCTTATGTAAATGTGCGTAAAGTTGTAAACTTTAGTTACCTATGATGGTGGCTCCCTTCTCTAGCCTTGTAACTCATCTAAGATTACAATCAATGGGTGGGTTGCGATGACACATGGAGTGAGTTTTCAATGGAAATAATACAGAACCGTTGAATAGGTCTTAGTCGAGTGTTATTAAATTTAACCTATTAATTGGTTTAGAACAACATATACCTACAATTAAACTACGACATAGATATAGTAGGAGGATGAAACATCCGGAATTACAAAATAAGAACAAAAAACGTATAGAAAAATAATGCAAATAGAACATTAAAAAATGTGTACGAGTAAGTATGTAAGATTGTAAGGTATCATGCTACATGAAAAGCGGCGACTTTGCCTTAAAGTCGCCGCTTTTCATGCCTACGTATACGCAAGGCCTTCTTCATACAAACTCTGTGCAAGTTTTAATCGTCAGTTTTGGTACTTCATTCACTTCATTTTTATTTTACTTGTGAATATTAGACATACGAAGAATGTCAAGCAAAAAAAATCAAAAAATCAAAAATTTAAACCAAATTCATAACACTTAAAAATAAAAATGTCAATGTTTTTTTCTTGAGGTTCTAGCTAACATGTAGCTAACTAAAAATAAGCGTACTGACCAAAAATCATAAGTGTAATGCAAACACAAGCGAAGAAAAACTTGCACAAAGTTTACATCGGGAGTGCTTGCGTACAGGCGCCTTCCATTCAAAATAATAATATGTATGTAGGAACACAAATTATATTTTTATTCACGCACTGTAACTTTTTCCGCACACACCGATTTGCCGCCATTTCTAATCTCCCCTCCCTCTCTCACATTCATCCATCCCTTTCACTCCAACCCTGCTACGTTCCCTTGCACGCTACATTATACAATACTAGTATTCAGTTGAACATAAAATCCTACATGTATATCTACCTACCCCACTCGCCGTCGGCAAGCAGGCAACGGGGAAGCAACAGGGGTAATTCCCCTCTCTGAAGCAGGTCTTCTTTTAAAAAGTGTCTCGGGGGGTCCCACCCAAATCCTGAATCTGCGCCTGTCGACAAAGCACTCAAATCCTCACGCCCTAGAACCCGGTTTCAGAAAAACTTCCGAGAATGCTTCGCCTGTGGAATGAGCCCCTGCCGATCGATGTTTTCGACAGGGACTAGCAGTACGGGGCTCTTCAAAAATGGTGTACAATTTGTAAGGGTTGGCAAGGCGTATGTGACATTCCTGGAATTAAAAGAATACCCAACAAACGGGCTGCATGCGTGTTTGCCACCAAATTGGTGTAATAAATAAAATAAAGTCTGATTTTTCATAAATAAGTCTGAAACACCGCCATCGATTAATGTACCCAATAAAATATAATTATTATGTTAAACAAGCGTAAAAGCCTTTCCCATGTATTTAACAGCACATTAGTCCAGCCGTGGGCACTAAAAACCCTCACAATACCCACTTAAACAAAATGAACCCTCAATCACATCCCAAATGCCTAATATTTGCATTCCTAATGAAATTCCCTAATAATTGGTATCGTAAAAATTAATCGTATTCCTGTATCTGATGCCAACCAATCAGCCCGTGTTATTGCTTTTAATTATGTTTCTTGTGAGCCCAGAGCCGACGTCCACGCGATATATTTATAATCGAAAACGATCAACGCATACACGCGCGTTTGCGTTACCACCAATTGATTAAAACTATAGCCACCTTATAGTTAACGAAACGTATACTTAAGCGTTAAAGCAAAAGAGATATTGTGACTGCGAAGACAAGGTTGGCAGTAAATATCTTACATAAGTAGGCTTTACAGACGTTAATGTTTTAAGTCCGATGTATGGGCGCGCGGCCCCAAAGATGGGCGGCTAGTGTTTGTTTTAAAATAAAGCGCCATAAATTTAATATCATAAATAACGACTAATTTCGTTAATTATTAAATTTCGAACCGGACTGTCCAAGGGCCTCGGGCTGTTAGGATGCGGCGCTTGATTTGTACACATTCCTTTTAAAGTTAATTATTTTTTGACTAATTTAATTAAACACATTTTTTTTCATGTGGTGACTTAAAGCTACTTTTGACATACGTCTAAATTTAGAGTTAAACCATAGTTCGATCGTCCACAGTTAGCACGCTTTCAACAGAGACCACTTTGCAAAGAGTAGCCGTAGGCGCGCGAAGATTTTCAAAAACAGAAAACCGGACGCATCTTTCACAATCAAAGAAACGCTTCGCGCAAGCGCCGCTCGACTCGCGCTCCAATAAATATGTGTACGCGCAAACGAGCCCCTCCATTTAACAATTAACTTAGCAAACAAATGTAATATATTGTTGTTAAATTTCAATACGAAAATGGCGGCTCGGACGGCCGACGATAAGTTATTTTGGATGAGATAAGAAATACCGATCGTTTTGAGTTATTGTTTTTACGGCGGTAAAAGTTATTTGTTTGATATGAGGGATATGCAATCATTTGTTGGTGTAAACTGTTAATAATTGGCTCTCTCGGGCGAGATTTAACTTAAATAGGTACATACTCGAGTTCATATTATGTACTATAGATAAGTTTAGACATTAAATAAGTACCTATACCTACGAACGGATTTAATAGTTACCTACGGTCTGACGCTGTGCCGATAAAACGAAATGAAAATTCAAATGAACTTAGGTACTTATGTCATTTGAAGCCATTAAGGATTAAGGGATGATTTCATGAATCTTGATGTCTTTAAAACGTGTTTTAGCCGCGACCATATGTATGATGAAATTTACGTGTTAATGTTTCCATTAAGTCTACACAAAACTATGCACTAAAGCACAGAATAGTAAGTGCATGCTACTAAATCAACATTACCAGATTGCTAGAGAGAGACATCAACTGAATATGACATTATTGGCCATAACAGATTGGGGACGGTTTTATGACATTATTGGGTCATTATCATATTTAGATTTGCGTCTTTACTGTGGACATATCAACGGCGGTTAAGGGCTACAAGGCTTAATTTTGGATTGGTCTAGTAACCCGCATTAACAGTGTCTAACCTACGTTACCTTTAAATCCATGTAATAAAAACGTAACTTTCATGCACATATAAGCCGGTAACAGACCGGGTGGCCGGTCGGCCACAGAAGGGAAGACGTTTTTTCAACTGTAAATGACCCATTTACAAAAAACACCTTAGGTACCTACTACTTAACTCAGGCGTATATTTTGATAGTATGTACTTACTAATACTTAATGACAAAATGTTTACTCCTCGTAGCGTAGCAGTCTTAGCCAGTACCCTTACCATGAGTTTGCGATGTTTGCATTACTGTACTCGCTAGCGACTGCGTAAACGATTTAGTATGGACAAAAGTACAGCACCTCTGGCGGTAACGCAATAGAACTAAGAATCGCCATACTAAATCGTTAACGCAGTCGCTAGCGAGTCGGGTAATGCAAACATTGCAAACTCATAATAGTAAGGCTGTTCACAATGTTCACATACATAGACAAGTTATACTGCCGCCCGTGAATTTACTTGTTGAAAAAGGACACGTTCAAAATAAATAAGATAATCAGTAGGTACATGAACCATAGGTGCGCCGGCCATAACTCTGATCGTAATGAGAGGCTTATTAAATGATTACGGAGCGCGGCGCCCGCTGCGAGCCCGATTGCGACTCAAATATCATTTAACACTGTTCACGTCGAGTTTATATGCTGGATTAATTGTTAATTAAGAAATTAATATAAAGATAGTTGAAATTTTAGAACAAAGTTACTCTTTAGCGTAGCAACCATTGCTGCTGACTGTACCAGTACAAAAAACCGGCCAAGCGTGTGTCGGGCCACGCGTAATGTTAGGATTCCGTAAGTGTCCACCCGTTACACTACTTACATATGTGGACAAAAAAGTTTTCGAACTTATATTTACTATGATTTTGACTGAACTAACAGCATTATGTAAAGTATCAATGGAAATTGTACGAAAGTTTGCTTTTGAAAAGTACATTTCTTAAGTTCGACTCCCTTTATATTTGTTCGCTTCCCTTATTGATATCAAGTTGGAATGTATAGCGTAAGTCTCCGATCGACCGCACTACTAAGCCGCATTTTTTCTTCAGATCCCGAATTCTCTCACAGTTCCTTATTTAATTACTTTATTCCCGTCAATTCCGTTGATTGAAGAAACAACCTAAGGCACATTACGCATTTCCACGGTTAGCAATTAAACCAATTTGAGGGCTAGGCGCCATCATAACGATTTACTTAGAAATCGATAAGAAAACGTCTATTTACGTCGACTATCGAATTGACTTGTTAGGCGCCGTCAAGGAACGGAAGTTATCAATGTCTTGACGATTTCTACAAATTTTGGACAGGTACACAAATGCTATACTAGCCTAGCGGCTAGCGTTCACATGTAGGTACGGCTATGTGCGGCAAGTCAAGGTCACATGTTGACAAGGAGAGGTTGATTGCACTGTTGAGCCATAGATAAATATGATACATGAAGATTAAAAAAGAAAAATGTATTGTCGAAGAATTGGAATGTTTGGCATTTTTGGACTCTATTACAATACTAATTAGAGCCCGGATGTGACAAATACTAAAATTTCCAGACTGTACTTTCTGTTCCTGTTTATGTTCGATACCTGTTTCAATAAAATTCGCATTAATCGTTTTTTTTAAACACTTATTTTTTTGTAAAATAGATTATACTATGAAACTGTGTACTATATGTATATACAGTGCTCAATTCTGGGTCAATTATAAAAAAATATTTTTGGCCCTATAAATTTATTTTTTTCCTCCTTACTATTTTTAAACAAAGCTACCCTTAAATAGATACGCATTTTTTCCATAGTCCTTTAGAAAAACCTGAAAATATCCATTGCGGAGGTAAGGTCCTGGTCAATAGACATAAGAAATGATGTAAACAGACCAATTTACCTTCATTACTTCGTAATCACGCACTTTTAAAGAACGAACACAGTCTTACCAACAATTTATAGACATAATCCTTGTATTTGCATTCATTTTAAGCTATAATATCTTTTAATTATTCATATTTCAATAAAAACAATTTTCGTTTACAATGATTAGGTATGTGACAATAGCTTGTCAATTTTTTACTCATAAAAATGCTAGAAATCTATGTTGTCATTGAAAAAAATGTTCGTTTAAGTGATGGGAATATCAGTATATCGAAAAAGTTTAATGTCATCATAGATTAAATTACAAATAAACTCACTTCTCATCATTTTCCATTTACTTTGCTATGAATTTTATTTGCCCATTTATTTTTATTTGCTGCCATGAAGTTAAGAGCCACAAATACTCGCAATGAATATTCAATAAAATAATTTCTCGACTGTCAAGTGGATTGATTAATTATTGTTATAGACTTTTGTCATCACTATTTTACAACAAATCCATAGACGACAAATGAATTGTCAGTCAGCCATATTTGTTTACATAATTTCCAATTTCTATTGACGCACGGTAGGTATATTTATTATGGTCAGTTGCAAATATAAACTTCAGCTTTAAATAATGTAAAGAGTCTGAATACATAGTCTCAAAAAATTTAAACGGTCGACGTTTCGCCAAAGAATGTAATTAACAGAACACCAATAAAAATAATTGGCCACAAAAAGCGATCCGCCACGGCCGCCATTTATTATTTTGATTACCCTTGTTATTGTTATGCGTTATGGCTTGGTTCCAACACTCCACCACAATACAACGTGCCACGGAGAGGAGCTTAGTACTCTTTCAATTAAAATAACGAAAAGTCATAAGTTTAAAATTAACTTCATTGCGAAATCTACCTTAAACCGACTGTAATAGATCTCTAAGTTAAAGAGACATTCGAAGATTTAGTTCTCTTTTGCCTTCAAACCATGTCCCGCCTTGAAAGAAAAATGGGCTATGTCAAGGATCAAACGCGTTCCGAAATCAGTTTTAACGTAAAGTGTTAAGGTAAGAATTTGTAAATCGGTTCTTGGTGAAATGAAGGCTGTATTGAAGTTTTACAGGACTTCTGACACTGTGTTGGTGGATAGTTGGAAAATGGCTGGTGCTTACGTATTAGGGCTCTTTCGGCTGCCGCCGCAACGCGTGACAGCTCTAAAAACTATGGATGTTATTGTTCAAAATTTAGCGTGTTCATTGAATAACAAAGTATAATGATTTTATTTTATTTCTTACTCGGTAGTCGGTAAACGCCGTAATCGGAATTTTGTTGTCGAGATATGATTAGTATGTTATAATTAAGTAGACTGTTTTTGTCATTAAATCATGACTAGGGGTTTGAAAAGTTTTATTAAGTGGCTTTTCTTTTTTCATCAAATCGTGTCACAATTACAATTACATTTGTATTACTGAAGTTAATGATCACTTTGTAAGATTTATTTATTCACAAATTCTACGTGTCACTTACCTATGGATAATTTCAAAGCGTGGCAATATTATAAAAAGGTATATTTAAGGTACAAACAGCTTATTATACGAGTAGTACAATAAAACGGACAAACTTAATAATAGGTACAATACATTACGCAGGTACTTGATCTTGATATTGTAGATTATGTAGAGTACCTATTAAGTATTGAGCCAACGATTTTTTTTTACAAGTATTTACATAAATATATCTTAACTTATCTGCCAAACTGTATGACAGTTTGTTGGCAGAAAACATGTAGATACCCTCACTTACACTATTTAAGGCCAAGGTCAATCAACAAACACCTTTCAACCTTTCGTTGATTGTTTTTATTGAAATAAGTCAAATCTTGTTTACGAATATGCTTTAAATATAAAATAACAACGTACAAATATTTTTTTACTCGGGTTCTGTTTAGCTGTATTTTTTTAAACTGTACATAAAATTTCTAAAATGTAATTAAAATACAAAAAGTTCTCAACCTCGAGATACTTAGGCCCCGACGAGATTCGAACTCGTGATCTCCTGTTTACTAGACAGGCGCTTTAACCAACTAAGCCACGGCGCCGTTGTGCACGCATGCGAAATATCGGGTCACCTGCCGTCACAAAAAAAACGCTTCTAAAATGCAGTATGCTCCAGCCAATCGAATATAACTCTTAATCCATGGACATAAGGTGGTGTTATGCTTCTTTTGTTGCTGCAAAAATAGTAATTTTATGGCTGTTTGTCAAATACATCCAGAATAGGGTATTAAACTAAGGTAAAAATAAATTATTTTTTACTTGACTAATAAAAGATCTAACGAAAATACTCGAAAAACATCAATTATTAATTTATTTTAGCTAATTGAAAGATTTTATAAGCATAAAGATTTAAAAAGGACGCTGATTTGAACAAACCTACTCACACTGTCTTAGTGACGTCACTAAGACAGTATTTCCCTACAAACTTCATATTAACAAATCGTTTTTGACATTTAATAAAAAGTTGCTGATTTGACTATGGGTTTAATACCGTATTATTATCCTAATTTAATTAAATGTTAGATATGTACTCAAAAATTAACAATTAATACTGTGGTGCTAAATTGCCCGCAAAAGTAGCTAATGAATGAATGATTTTACACAATACTTGAATACACGTTATCTGTATTGTGTTAATCTTATTTATTTAAGTGTGTAATGAATGACAAATAAAGTAGGTACCTATACCTAATCGCCAACCTTGTATGTGGCACGATTCAATAATTCCCTGCGTATGTGTAATGTGTATTATGAAACTAGAATTACATACTTTTTGATGTTAATTACCAATTAAAAAAAAAAAAAACATATCTACATGATTACAATTTCATATCAATCTTATATTGTTTATGTACTTACGTTATCGCGATAGAAAACCACTTTATCAAAATTATACCTACCTTTAAAGAGTGCTTCGGAACTGGGCCTCTGAACTGTTTTAACTCGGCGGCTACCGGTGTCGCCGATGTACGCCATCATAATAAAAAATTGTTTTGTTTTGTTTTTTTCGCCGTCAACCCAAGGGTTTATATATAATGCCAGCTAATAATTATTTCCATTATCTCATCAAAAATTTCAATTCCATAGTAAAAATACTGTAGTAGGTAGTAGGATAGACACACAGGTTAAGTAAAGTAAGATGAAAACTCCAGCAAATCACACTAAATAGACTCGGTCTGCTGCATCGTCTATAACATTTCTTACGGCAGAATTAATTAAACAGTATCACGCAGACATTGTAGAGCTTACAGCGGTAATAATGGATGTTATGGGCGGTAATAATCAATATTACCGCTGTAACAATCAATATTAAGTGTAATTACGGCTCCGATTATCGCTTTATTCAGCGGGACCATTAGTGGTAACTTTATTGTTGTAATTTTATAATGGCTTGTCTGGCACGCTAGGAAGTTGGTGGGGTTGCCACGGAATTGTCTGTTGTTAAGGTTACTTTTTAAAAGCGTGATACATAAGCTTTTAAAAAGTAACCCTAACAAGTACTTGTAGGTACCTAATGGAAGCATGACAAAAGTGTGTCATATTAATAAAGTACACTGGGGGTAAAAAAAATCAGGTCACCCTAGTTTAAATAGCCTCAGTTGGTTTTATGAAATATTCTACACTCGTTTTATTTACATAATATACTATTCTTCGTATTGCCCAACTGTATTAGGAATTTCCGGGATCCTACTCGTATCATAAAAATATCAATGTCCAAATTTTATTTTTTTTAAGCGTATGGCATATAAGGTAATAAATCCAAAAATGATGATTTCCGCGATATCTCGCTCCGTTAACGTTGTTTTTTTCATGCATTTTTACGAGTTCGATTTAAACCTGGAAACCTACTTTTGTTGGCTGTTACTTTTGCAGTATAAACTAGTTAATCACGTTTGCTCACAATTTCAGTTTTTAATTGCGACTCGAATTTACAAAAGTCTATACCTACCTCCGAGATCGAGAAGGGCGAATTTCCGGCTGTTTTTTGGCCCAAAACTGAAACGACAAGTAGGTAACTCATTATCGGGATGTAGTTTGCAACTACTCGTACATACCTATAATTCGCTCACATTTGACTGATCTGACGTAATCAATACACTGGCGTAGGTACAGAAATGTACATATATATATATAATAAAAAAAACTCTACTACGAGAGGGGCGTCATTTTTAAAATAGGTTTTACGTCGTATTAGACATACTTGCGTTTAACACTTTCGTTTGTGCAATTTCCTCTTCAAACGGGGAACATATATGGTATCATTGGTATCGGCTATGTTTCTACGAGGCAGTAAATGTGTTGAAAGAGGTAAGCAACAATATACCCCTGTCTCATCAGCAATAATACCCTGAGTCAACTTACCTGTTCTTTCTATGATTAAACAGTTGCATAGTAACCCTTTCCATTTCAATACCTTAATCCACGATTAGGGGATTCATAAGTATTTTGCACTTCTCATTTTAACGGACAATGGATTGTGCGACAATATTAAGATGGGTTTTACGATGTTTACCAAATCCTGTTACAGCCTTTGTACTTAGTTTGTTAATGCATTATAATGCTCCTTGAAAGGAATTTACTAAGTAAAGAATAGTAATTCATATAAAGCTTGGTTTGGAAGACTTAATAAACTGTGGGAAAGTGAAAATTAACAGGAAGTTTTTAAATTGATTATATTTTAGTAATTTTGAGTGTAACGAATAATTGCTTATTAATTAAGCAGTTATTCACTTAAAATAAATTTCATTATTGAAGGTTAGAATAGAAGATATTAAACGAATTAAAACTGTCCTTCTTAGAGAACGTGTGAAATTGCCAAGAAACGAGGATAATACCTATGTATTCAGTTTTTAAAAAGCGGAAGTGCAAATTTTTACTGCATTGTTTATGGTTAGGTTATGTTAGGTAATTAGTTCAATATAAGTAGGTACGTAAATTTTGTAGGAATACTCATAACTTTTTAATATTTTTTTTTATAATAACAGGGATCATTCATGTTTGGTTTCAGATGTTGGTGATAGTTTCTTTCCAATTCACAATATTTACTAGGCACTTTAAGACATTAATATAACTTTTGTTATTAAAGTAATTAGGTAATTTAGATAAAAATAACACAGTTGTATCAACTTCTACGTTTCAAATTGTCAAAAATAACAACTAAACAGTGGACCTAAACAACTACCTAGTATTATCATTAATAGCATTACTTACCCGATTCTAATTCTGGTTCGTATCGTATTGTACATAATACTTTAAAATACAACAATTCGGTTTTAAAATAACTAAGTTCCCAAGCTACAGACGAACATGCAAACCAGCCATAAAACCCAACTGCAGCGGGCTTAATCAACCCGACAAATTGAATTTACTACTTGTTTGTTTTAGTTAACTATGTAACAAATTGCTGTTTCTTACATTTCCGTGCTAGGAAGGACAAATTACAAGTAAGACACAGGGGTAATAGGCTATGGGCCAGCTAGCCAAATTTTAGAAAATGGTATAATTTGGGGGTACTAAGTTTCCTTCTTACAGTAGTTAGACAGGCTTATTATGATGTGAAAGAACCATGATTGCCATCTCAAAGTAGTAGCTAATAGAAATGGCGGCCAATCCAAGATGGCGGATGTCGAGTTTTAAAAATCAATGAATAACTCGAGAACTATTCGTCCGATTTTGTTACTGTTTTTTTTAAACTAAAGATCCATATGTTTGCTTTAATTTGTGTCATATAAATTGTTTCGATAAAGTCAAGCATTCATTAGTAATTAAAAGAAATATAGATTTTTCAATATATTTTTTTTACTTATTTTATTTTAAAGAAGTTTTTACAGAATATCTCGTACATTACAAAAAAAAAGCTTCAGACAAAATATGTAATGTAATAAATTATCTTTAATTTGATGTATTACATGTATGGATCAGACGCTGAAAACACATGCAAAACATGAATTTGTGTTTACTTCCGTTGAAATCTACCGTTAACTAATTAACTGCATATAAAAGAAATAGCTTTAAATACATTGTTTATGGAATAATCTAATGTTTACCGATGTTCCTGTGATTTTTAGGGTGCCGTACCTCGAAAGGAAAAAACGGAACCCTTATAGGATCAGTTTGTTGTCCGTCCGTCTGTCTGTCTGTCAAGACCCTTTTTCTCAGGAACGCATGGAGGTATCAAGCTGGAATTTATATCAAATACTCAGGTCTACTGTCCCTTGGAGCTGTGAAAAAATCAGACTTCTAAGCCAACTTAATCAAAAGATACAGACGTTTATGCCGCAAATTTTCGATACTCGCAAGGGTACTGTGGAGGTTGTTATGATATGTCGCTGGCCATGTGGTTCCAGAATCATATTCATATCATATACAAATTTGAATACATGTCAAGCGACATTCTTTGGAAAACAGTTGGTTTTCGGGGAGACTTCTAGCTTAGACTCCGTCAGGGTCAGAGCTGCTTAAGATTGTATTGCCTCTAATGTGGAACAGTATACATTATAGCAAGGAAGTAATATCATAAAAGTTTTTCATTTCAGCTAATAAATAGAAAAGCCCGCTTAGAATCCCCCTCAACCCGTACCTCTGAGCTGTACCCTCCACAGTACGAAGCAACGTCTTATAGCACAGATAAAGGAAACATTGCGAAAACCGTAAATTTTTAGTTACATCATATAATAAAAATATTTTTAATAACTTAATTTTTTTTACTTGGCCCATAACTATGACTCGATTGTCGTGATGGGTGAACTTTTACTTATATACCTACCGGTTTGTACGGAACCCTCGGTGCGCGAGTCCGACTCGCACTTGGCCGGTTTATTAGCATTACAGATACTTAGGGTATCTACGATTCCGTAGGGCGCAAGTGGCGCGACACTGTCGTGACATCGACAACACTTCTTTGTATGAAAGTGCTACTTCATCACATCACCCTGCTGATGCGACAGTGTCACGACGTGCTACGAAATCCTTCCTACCCTAAGTGTCCGTAATGCTGAACTTCACAAGAAAACTGAAAAATATTCGATATTTCCATTAATCATCATCATCTTATTCAGCCTGTAGTCGCCCACTCCTTAGCATAGGCTTAGAAGAGAGCTTCTAGTACGCCACTCATCCCGGTCCGTTGCTCATCTCATCCAGGAGTAACTCGCAGTCTTTTTAATGTCATCGACCCTTCGTGCTGGTGGACGACCGACGCTTCTTTTGCCTGTAAGTGGCCACTAATCTGAGCGTTTTTGTCCACCTGCCATCACTCTGTCTGGCAACATGTCCTGCCCAACTCCACTTGAGGTTTGAAATGCCTTCTCCGACGCCACGCACCTTAGTGCGACGTCGGATTTCATCATTCCTCACTCGGTCTTGTAGCCTAATGCCGAGCATGGCGCGCTCCATGGCTCTCTGTGCTACCCGCATACTTTATGCACAGCCTTATTTGTGAGCACCCATGTCTCGGCACCATGTGCCATGGTGAGCAGGAAGCAATGATTATAGAGACGAGTTTTCAGGCATTGCGGAACGTGAACAGATTTGAGGATGAGCCGAACCTGCATTGTTGCCGAACTGTATACAGCTCCCGAAGCACCTTGACATATCGAGCATCAATTCAGCAGCCTTGGAGAGAGTCAAACACGGCCCAGCGGTCTACACTGTCGAAGGACTTCTCGTAATCGACGATATTTCCATTAACACCTATTAAATAAAATTCCGAGTCCGATTAATAACGGGATATTTACCATATATATTTGTGTTTGTAAATTCCCAATATTTTGGCCCTGTTGCAAGCGCCATTATCAAGAATTACCTGCACTCACAAATACAAATATGCATGTTAAATATCCCGTTACTAATTGCCAGTGTACTGAAGATGGTAAAACTGTCTCATCCACGACCTGAGCGCTTCATGGACAACTATACACGTTAACTAGCAGACCTGAAGTTAATCTGGTGGAAGATCGTAGCTAGCTCTACGATGGCACTATAACCAACGAACGAACACTATACCGATGACATCCCAGCCAGACATCGGCCTGTACGAGATTAGAACGGCTGTTTAAAAGCTCAAAAACAAAAGGGCACCCAGGCAAAACCGACCCTTAGGGCCGTTCGAGAACTCCAAAGGCATGGAACACAGACGAGGTGGTGCTGTTCTTCAAGAAGTGTTAAAACACCCTACTGAAGAAATTCCGACCCGCACGCACGCGCACGAAAGGTCTTGAGTGGCGGCAACGGAAGGCACAGCGTGAGTAGACCCCTCACAAGGTGGACTGATGACCTGGTTAAGGTCGGGGAGCCCGCTGGATGTGGGTGGCGCAGAAGAAGGCCTTTTCTCTCTCTTTGGGGGAGGCCTATGTGGCTGCGGATGTCTTTCGGCTGATATGATGATGAAATAACACCGTCGTTAGATTGTCTATCTTTATAAGGGTGCACTTTACTAAATAGTCCTATCTCGCCACATATTATACACATAACAATCTAGTTTAGTTTGACAGATATTTAAACCGAATAATAGCTTTTACCTAGTATAACAATTCAAAATTAATATATTCGATAAGTTGCGCGCCGGATTGCGACCATTTGGAGCAGTTGAGGAACTGAATGTGTTGGTCACAAAATGACACCGGTCGACCCTATTAGTATCGTACTATTATTATTCTGAATAAATGCTCAAATTAAAACAATTTTTATACGCTACAACTTCTATCTGAAGCTTTTTGTTCTGTATGTGGTAATTTAGTCAAAGATGAATTTCAACAGAAGTAAAATCAAATTCATATTTATTTGTGTTTCTAGCCATCCGACCCATACATGTTAAGCATCACATTAAAGATAATTTAATACACTACCTTGCCTCATTTAAAGCTTTTTTGTAATGTACAAGATATTATGTAATAAACTCGTTTTAAAAAAAAAAGTATCAGAAAAAAAGGGAAAATTTTCAACATTTTCTAAATTAACAATTAACATTTGACTTTACCGACAGAATATGTTTACAAAATTTTAAGAAAATATATAGAGCTATGGTTTAAAAAAAGAGCAATGAAATCGGACGAATACTTTTTGAATTATAATTGATTTTGTAAAACTCAATATCCGCCATCTTGGATTGGCGGCCATTTTTGTTAGCTACCATTTTGAGATGGCAATCATGGTTTTTTAACATCATAATAAACCTATCTAACTCCTGTAAAAAGGAAACTTAGTACCCCCAAATTATACCGATTTCTTGGGTGGCCCATGGACTATAATATGTGTATTTGTAGTGGACTGTACAAAAGCGACAAAGGCATTAAGTATACGTATGTCTTGAGAATCGTGTAGTCCTTACTGACCTATTAAATTTTCCATTTCTGTTTCAGGCAAAACATAGTGTTAGTGATACCAAACTTTTTCATTGTACACATCTATTTTAACCTATGTTTAACGAATAAACACCTTTGATTGATTGATTGATCGTGTATCCTAACACACATATAATCTGAGCTATAGGTCAGATTATAGCTTGTCTAGACAAGCAATGGTAGCCTAACTAAGCTAGCCTAAATAGTAACTTTAAAAATCAAAAGTTTCGCCACCTTAATTTATCTAAATGCTTTAACTTGAGCGAAACCAGGAGGGGCTTACTACCGTGACGTCATCGCGCCGCGCAGAGTACATGCGGCCGCCGGCTCACACATTGTGTGACTATTCAATGGCTGCGGAGCAGCGTTACGGATCGCACGCGCACGCGCTTGTACGATCATAAAAAATAATTCTTTTCGTGTAGTTTCGTGTTAAATAATAATGTCAAAACCACAGCATTATTGTATTGCAGCAGGTTGCACCAATAATAATAAGAACGTAGACGTAAGAACGGTCATTGAGTTTGGTATTCACCAACGGTTGACATAAAAGAAAACGAAAATGAAAACGTTGGTTCTAAGAAACCTCTTTTATTTTTTAAAGTGATGCCTTTAAAAATTATATAAAACTTTGTATCCCCTGGTTACATGTATGGAGTGCCCCCTCCCCCTACTTTAATATTTTTTCGTCATTTCACATCACTTTTACGTAGCGGTTCATACGAGCAGAACACACCTTCCTGCTAAATATTTTAATTGTATTTGTAGTGCTTATAGTCTCCGAGTACATCGGCTGTCACATACAGACGAAAAGACGGACGGACGGACGGGTTCCGTTTTCACCATTTTGGCTACGGAACCTTAAAAGTACTATTCGTAATTGTATTGTAAACAATACTACTAATAATAATAAAGTACATATATATTATATTATATATTAAAATAGGTTCTCGCTGGAGGTAACCCTAGCGCTGAGGGCGGGGCCTCGAAAGAGCGCGTTGCGTGCGATAGAAAGCGATGGCCACGTTTAGGCACGTTTGGCATACCTAAACGGGGAATTTGTTAGCAGAGAAACTTCTGTACTTGTACTATTACTTATTCTGTGGCGAAACAAAATATTTAGGTAATGAGTATGACATGTTTTTTGCATTATATCAATTATTTTCATATGGCATTGCGTATGTAATGATTTCATTTTTAAACTGTAACTTAGACAAATGCAAAACAAAGTGCACAGATTTGTGCGTTCAACTGTACCTGAGATAATAAACCTACTAACAAGCACGACACCTCTCAATCACACAGATAAAACATCAGACATCGCAACCAAACAGCCTGGGTCACCTGGGTGGTCCATAATCCGATTAAAACAGATAAAAACTTGCAGAAACAAGAACTATACAAATACAACTAACTTATTAACGTTAAGCCAACTTATCTGCAAGTTAAATTACGTTTAGGGGCAAAAGATCGCGTGCTTACTTTCGTTTAAAAAGTTAACTAATAGTGTAGTTACACGGTTCCTTGAAATCGAGTCATCGCCTAACGAAATAACTGGCTAGTTAAGTTAAGCGGCGGAAAACTTTAGTAGTATGGTCCGTTTAGTTTTCAAACGCTTTTAGTTACAATTACAAGAAAGAGTAAAAACATAAAATATAAATTTTTGTATCCTTTCTTCAAATTGTGTTCAATGTCTTTACATACCTAATTAGGTATGTTACGTACATTTGAAAAAATATAAGGCGAGGTAATCGTATTCGTTAATTCGCGGACAGATATCTTTATTTGTCTACGTATATGAATGCGCAAGGTAATTCTAATTTTTTCGATCGTATTCTTATTGGCAATTTTATTCTAATTTAAACGTATTTCAAATTTAATGTTATTTTATCACGAAGTGAAAAGTCGAGCGTTCGACACTCAAAAATCAGCCCTACTGAAAGTGAGAAGTGGCCACTTGAGGTTTTTGAAAAATAGATAGGTACTTACTTATATACGTTTAGATTTTCATTTTAATAGCCTTATAATTTTAGCTCAACGAATATTGTCACACTCAAGGCCGATTTATATAAATACTTGCATACAATTAATTATGATTCCATTGCGGTCTGCGCGCTACCAAGGTAAGACGAGGACAATCAAACCCCGCGATGTAATGAAAATCGCATGTAAGTTTTTGTACAGTGTAAATGGGCCTTTACGGTTTAATTTTCGCTTACAACTGTTGACAGAGCTTGCCAGAATGCGTGTTGTGCCGGCCTAAACCCGCTATAACACCCGCAATTCCTTGATAATAGTATCAGTAACGTCCCTAAAGCATAGCCTTTCCCTCGCACGAGTATCACTATCAACAGCAGTAAATGAGACATCAATGCAATCGCAGCGCATTAATGGCGTCGAACACGCAACGCCCCTGTTTAACAAATAAATGGGTTAAAGAAATAGGTGATGTGTATTGGATCGCTGTTTGCATGTGCTAATTCGATATAATATTGTTTTGTCGATATCGACGCCAATATCATCGATAGGTATCGATTCGCGATTGTTTGTTTTAACCTGTTTTGTGTACAATAAAGTGCTTACAGTATACATACATACATTCGACGCCTGTGTATCGAAAATGATGAGTCGTGAGTCTGGCCCTAAGATTTAGTAGATGTAGTGTCGCGGTGCCCGGCCGGAAACAGAAGGGCTGTCGAATTGTCGATCACAGGTGACGAACATTCACTCCTGGCACAAAATAAAAAAATTACAGAAGGTCCGATCCCGCAGTTCTTGAAAATACATACCTAAACTTGCCCGACTCACTAGGGTTGCTTCTGTATTGATTCTGAATTTTAAAAAGGAGTAGGTAATATAAGTTTACAACATACATACGATGTATTTATACCTCTATCGCACCGCGCACCTTTGAAACTGTGCGATAGGTACCTACGAGTATCATCAAATCTGATCCTGCGCCACCCGCATCCAGCGGACTCCCGCGACCTTTACCAGGCCATCAGTCCACCTTGTGGGGGTCTACCCACGCTGCACCTTCCGGTCCGTCCGTGGTCACCACTCGAGAACCTTTTGGCCCCAACGGCCATGGGTTCTGCGTGCATTGTACGAGTATAACAATCGTTTTAGCCCGAGGGCCATATTAGGTAGATATTACACATGAGGTAAGTCCGACTTGACTTTCATGACTGGGCAATAGTGAAGCCCCGGGCCGGCTGGCCATAGTTTGGCGACCCTTGCTTTAATGTAAATTAGATTTCAATCAAATACGTTGAGTTTGATGGGGCCACTGAGTTACGATCCGCGGATGGACGGTTTCTAATTAGCAGTCTTCGCAAATATGTAATCAACGCACAATTAATCTCGAAATTAACGACGCATGACGCGTTCCAGTTGTGTGGCGGAAAATTGTGGAATGTAAAATATACTCCTTAAAGTGCCTCTTCAGAGTGACCTAACACGAAACCTCCCAAGTGTTTAGAACGCAGCCCGAGGAAAAATTACGTTACAGATTAAGAACGTGCCTTGAAAAATTACGATTTGGAAACAATAAGAACTGATTTTCAGATGCATGATTTTAACTATAGGTACTATCATTGTTCCTCTGATTAAATGTATAGCGAAAACGCCATTACAATTTCCTCGACAAAATTCCAAAATTGAGTTTATATTTTACTTCGTCAATCATCGTATTTCAGTCTACTCAAGCAATACGTAATTAAATGACGCAATCAAATTAAAACGATGGTATTTATTTTACGTCATTTAAAATCTCATTGGAATAAAACCTTACTAAGTTTTAGATTAGGTACTTAATCGAAAATTGCTTGTTGTGGTGTACAACTTATAAATTAGCTATTTTGAAGTCCTAGTATTTTTTGCGCAAGAAAATAAATGCCATAATTACACGTATTTTATTACTAGTTAACGTAACGGAATAAACAACTGTTTATGGGTGTGGATCCGAATCCTAATAGAGTCGTTCCATTAACATTTCGCTTACAACTCTTTTACTGATTCGCCTGTGGGCCTGATAACAGTTTATGACAAACCCAAGCCTACTTTTTAATTCGAAGATAGAAAAGTAGTCAACCGAGACTAATAGGCAACTTTCTATAAACAACTGTAGATATGGTTTAGTTTTTTTACTTAACACCATTTGTTAATAAGTTCCTTTATTGTAATAACACGATAGAGAAGTCATTTATTTATTGAGATTACTTAGTGTGCCAGTATAAAATTATCCAGTGATTGTTATAGTGCGCGCCATCCACGAAGGCGCGCCCCTCCACAGCCCAAGCCGTACAACAACTGCGCACAGATTAGTATGAGATTAGCTGTGGAGGGGCGCGTCGTCGTGGATGGCGCGCACTATAACTGGAAGGACAGGTCATCGATATGTCTAAAATTCGTATATTCTTTTGATCACCGCTAGAATTAGACAGAATTCCTTTCAAGCTAAAGCTCCCATACATCCAACATTAATTTCATTATTCATTCCACGTCGCCAATTATAAACTCAATGTCAATTAATATTAATTGATCTAGCTCAAAACCTATCAATTATGATGATATCTCGCAATTAAAACAACCAATACCTAATTATTATCGGGCATTATTGATTTGCTTAGTTTTTACCTACTGTTAAGGGGTAATTTTGTGTTTGACAGCTGGCCTTTCACGAATGCAGCATTCTGTGAGTTGTTTAACAACATTTTTTTTCCAATTGAAAAGGTCGCTGTGTCCACTTGAGCGAGCAAAACTAGAAATACCACGATAGTCGTGCCGTTGTTTAAAAAACTCCAAGAGGATATCACTCTTCTTCTTTTAGCATAAGAGTCGGGTATTTTTTTGTTAGTTTTCGCGACTGCAAGTGTAGGTGGGTTCCGGTTATGGTTATTTCTGCTATTGGAAGCAACTGATGCCATAATTGACTTAACTTAATTAACGCTTAGTTTCGTTTGTTTTTGCTGAACATTGACATGGGACAATCATACTTGATAATTGCGATTAAATATAGGTGGTATAGTTTTTTCATAGAGGTATAAACAATATTCACTACACAATAATTCGCCTGTTAACGACTACAAGATGCACGGCAGTTTAGTAAGAGTCAGTTTATGTTTACCGTTTTTTAATGCTTTAGTCTTTGACGGATATCTAATTGCTTTATTATTTAATGGTATTTTACTTGAACTAAAAAAAAAATACTAAGAAAAATGAAAAGAATGAGGTAAAATGTTAAAGTTTAATTTGAAATAGTGCCGCAAGTTATCGTAAAATCATTTTTATAAGGCGCGCCCTATTACGCGTAACGTATGTAACGAGATGGAGGAGCGAAGATAGGTTTTTATATATATAATATATAAATAAACTCCTCTCAACGATAATGAACCACCAAGTTTTGTTCAATCATTAGGGCTCATTTACAGCCCGAACACCGCATGTCATGTTATCCTATTGAAGAAAAACAAGGACAGCACGAGCTCCGCACATGCGGAATGCGGGACTCTAACGACCAGAGTAACTGAGCCTCTATTGACATAAAACATAACGAGGCCACTCAAAATTTACTTCACTTCCCACCGAATTGTCATCTAATGTTATATAAAAAATCAATTTGTTATGAGGTCGTTTTGGCGGGTGACGGCGGTTAATTCGTTTCTAAGTGAGCATGCTTCCTGGGCCATTGTATGGTTCACACCTCGATTCATTATGTGGCCACGCGGCGTAGCGAGGGCTGACACTAGGTATATCAGTGGCGAGCGTCCATACAACTCGATTCCCACCAGCTTGTCTAATTTTCAACCACTCCAGTTCTTTTACTACGGCTGCGGCCTACGGGACATGAAGAATAAGAAAGGCAAATTATTTCCGGATTCCCTTAAAATATTTTTGACGTGCCACCACTAATGTTATATTTGGAAATTTTGTTCACTTACTTGCTTTATGCTGATTCTATTGATATCAGGTTTTGATAGTGAATAGTGAAAATTTCCATAATATACGTTTTCTTCTAAAAAGTTCTATTGAATTTTGATAACTGCCTGACTAAGAGCTGAACTAGGTAAACCTTTGCCAGCTTCAAACAGCCGACTTTACAGCACAGTGGCGTGTTTTAATAGTGTCGGAAGAAGTTTGGGTCTCGCAGCTGGCGTAGTAATTAAGACTAGATCCTAGTATATCAATATAAATCGTATTCCGAGTGCACTACTAGGACCCAGTGTTTCAACCCTACGAGAAAGCAGTGGGCAGTTGTTTTATTTGTTTTCCAAAGTGACCCGATGACAATGCCGTCACAGTCACTGCCCGATATTATTTTTTTATAAATACACATTAATCTCATTGAATCTCTATAATTTCGTATAACAGTAGCGTGAGGCTAGATAACATTAGATATATTATTTTGAATTACAGGTTGCAATTACAGCTGATGCATACAATGGACCGATTGTACAGATTTTTATTTAGTCCACGCAATGTGACAAACCTCAACTATGTTTAAGGTCCTGTTTTGTGTGTCTTTTTCACTAGCTTAGATAGTATTGCACTGGGAGGCAGGAGTCTTCCAATACTCCAGATTCATCGCCAATGCTGGCAAGACGATCTGAAACCCATCTAAATCGTCCCGCCATCTCCACTTCTGTGGCTCCCATTCTGTTGCTATTTTCGCCCACGTTTTTGTCCTTTATGGAATGTAGAATTTTTGTTTTTATGTTAATTATGTAGTATTTAGACAAGATTTCGTCAAGTGCAGGTGAGGGCGTTGAATGCCAAAATGTGCTCGACAGTAGATTTTCATCGATCTACTAAAGTAATCTAAAATGCTTTTTAAAGCTGTGCCTACCTGAATTTAGTCCCCGCGAAGGGTACGGGCGGCTAAATTCTTAAAAACTTGATGAAATTATTTCTGACTGAATTTGGTGATTCTGGGCGTTAATAAAAGATGAGAGATGAAAATGATGATAGATGAGGAAAAACTGATTTGTGGCGTGGACTATGTACCGTTAAACTTTTTTAGGTTATTGACTATTGTGGTGATGAGTTTGCAAAATGAGGTTAAGGTAGTTTCTTTTTGAGTGAGGTCTAGGAGGTTGTATGGTTCTATACTGAACTCAAGACTATAAATAGTTTTATGAATTCTCAATATCTCGGTAACCTTACCAAGAATCATAACTTGAGCCATAAGCCCGTTGATTCATTTGATAACTTAGTGACATTAGCTGAAATGAAAACCAAATCACCTTATTTTATCTCGCCAGGGTGTATAATCTGTGAAATTACCGCGGGCGGATGTCACGTCCTTGTGTTGTTGTTGATGGGACTTTAAATGATCGCTTACCGATTACTAAAAAACCCTTACGTGACTGTTGTAGTCTGTTATTGTTTACTTTGATTACGACTAAAGGAACACGGATTATTGGATCAATTGTTTTGTCCATAGGGTATCTAGTGGATCTGTAGACTTTGCGAGTGATATTTTTAAAACTTGAACCTTGGCTCCACTATTTTGAAAAAAAAAAAACAACTAAATCGCCAAAAAAGCTGTCGATAAAATGAAATAAGAACTGTTTTTTGTTCTATTTAGTAGTTAGTAGTAGTAAAACTATTTACCTATTATACACAATTACAAAAATTAAAAATACAAAAGGAAATATTATGTACAAAGGCGAACTAATCTCTATCTTTTCAGTTTTAAACCTTTATTTAATTGGGTTAAGTATAATTTATGTATAATGCCGCATTTGCGTAATACGTATACTTAATGCGTTCAAATTATTCTACATATTCAAAAGAGGAATTGCGGAAATTGAAGATAATTATTTTGTATATTATAAATATGACTTTGCCCTCGACTACACCGGTTCAAATGTTCAATTGCTCAACTCTGCCCCATAATGGCTGCCCTTCCTTTTATATTCATAGCATAAAAATGAGACAAATTTGTCAAAAGTGCGTCAAGTAAAAAGGTGTCACATACTGTGACGTTAACTCTATCTAGTTTGGTAATGATATAAGAAAAATATAAATGAAAGCAGCTCGTTAAAAACTAGTGATTTTTAAATGTGGGTACAAACGTTAATTGTGTCGTACTTAATTCCAGTAGAAAACAGAAACGCAAATTCTGCAATTTGAGAACAAATCCAAGATGGTCTCTAATCGCGACAATTATGATGACATCAGTTAAACAATTTTCTCAACATTAGGTAACTGCGTTGGCAACTAAATGGTTTTTTAATTGAGACGGTTAGATACTATGTCTGGGTATGTGTTTGTGTGGTGATATTTACGGGTATTAATGGGTTGTTTCTTTTGTACCATTATTTTCATAAAGATTTTCTCTTGTTTCACGACCACTTCATGACAATATTGACAATCATATTACACACATAGCTGTATTAAAGCCCCGGTTTAAACAAAAATTGTTACAAATCTATACAAAACTAAATTGAAATTCATATAATAAACGGGTCACTCACATCTTTATCGTCTGTCGATATATCTGAGACTTACGGGTCCGTGGTGCCCTCCGCCTCTCAAAATAATCAGAATTTCAAATAGGAACTATGCTGTCACATAATTTTTCATGTTAATACGCACGTACCAACGTAATCAACGAAAAAAACAAACGACAGGCAACATTTCCTAAAGCCATAAAAGCTCGAATTAAAAAAGACGCAAGTGGAAATGAAATTGAATTTTCGGAAAGTAATAAGAGAGGTCTGTCCCGAATTATTTTTTATTGCCTTTAGAGGCCATTTTGTGTCATTTACTTAACCTGTTATCGGCATAAGCCGCTGGGATCGACTTCATAATACATACCCTTACGGAAATTTGTTTAAGGGCCTATTTACCGTTGGCAAACTCAGTTTATCATAACAATATACCTTAATGGGTAACCATAGGGATGAAAATTTAACGAACAGTCGTTTGGAACTGGCGTTACATTAATCTGGTTTAATACACTGATAATGCTATGGTAATAACAAATAATTGAGCACGAGCATTGGATTCGTTAATCTCATTTTGAAAACGTGTTTCGTTTAGAATAATTGTAGGTTGGGATAACGTCAAATCGCTTTAGTAGCTGCGATTAAGAATACATGAGTTTATAATAAAAATTTACCCAAAATCGAGGTTTTATAGATATATTACTATTTTAAATAAAACTCCATTGCGTTTATCTCAATTTCCCATACATCATGTTTCACCTTTGCTTACATTTAGCACATCCAATTTGTGCTAAATTTCATGCGCGTGCTTGAACGCAATTTTCGAATTGAAATCGAAAATTGCGAACATGAATCGAGAGCATCAGCTACGTGCTGCTATTTAGCGCCCAAACGGGCAAGCGCAAATTGGAAATCAAAACAAGCATTGAATCGATACGAATCGAACTTTAGCGTCGTGATCGATAACATACCATCCGATTATCGAAAATCACGATCATTTCGTATTTGAGACGTGTCTGATCCGACGAGACTTTCTTACGACATTGCTAGGGTATATATCTGAGTTGCGATCGCATTTTGTTTGGGATTTTCGACTATGTTCCATTGTTTTAGCGAGGAGCCGTTGGGATGATATTTGAATTTAGTATTTCAGTTTCTACATTTGTAAATCGATTGTTGCGTTTCGTTGTTTCCGATGCGAATGCAACTATTTCTTTGGATTATTTAAATTACGAGCAGCGTGAAAATCGGTGCGTAATGTGTCGAGATTGCCCGTGGGACGGCCCAGCCCCGGCCGTATCATTTGCGATCGTGCCTCGAAGTGCGCGTAATGGGCGTAATCATTGAATTAGCCATTACATCTTATTGATTCTTGTTCTGTTTTTAAATAAATTATACATTATAGATCGTTGGCTTTTGTTATTTTGGTGCTACGAAGCTTGATTCGATAGACGTGTTCAGGACCATATCTTAAAATTGAATACCTAATACATTTTGTTTGTAGAGACCCTCTCTCATTAACAATGTCGGAAATGGATGCCTTAGACGCTTAGGATCTAATAAATAGTGGGATACAATTTATTACGAATTAACGACACGTTATAACACGACAAGTAATTATATTATACCATAATAACTCTAGAAGAGCATTAAATTTACAAAGTAAGGGGCAAATAAAGTTATAAGTTACAGCATACTTTAGTATAGGTACTAATATAACATATTTTTACTAATGTTTATAAATTTTATCATGAAATAATTACAGAACATAGATGCACGCACTGAAAATAAATATAAACATACAACAAAAAAATACAACATACAGGCGAATTGAGAACCTCCTCCTTTTTTTGAAGTCGGTTAAAAATGTAACCTGTTACAACCAACCAACATGTTCAATCTACCCATTTGAACGTCAGCTTTCCTTATACACAGTTTTTTTTTAATTATTTTTGTTTTTACTCAACACACACTGGAAAATATTGTACTTTAGGTCTTGATAATGTAACTACCCAATTTGAATTGTATTATTAATTATAGTATTGAAACATTACCTACCTATTGTATACAGTAAAGCGATTGATTGTGACACACGCAAAATCTTGACAACAGCTTCTGTATCTACTCGCATAACTTGACAGTAAATAGTTTGGGATTATTTTTACATTCAAGACACGCACGCCTATAGAACGCTCTAAAGAGTCATATACTTACCTAGATTTCAAGTTATTTCATCTACATATATGTAGTAAGGCGTGGACATCTATAGGTAGAATGAGAGATATTCATATCATGACACGTTATTCAGTTGAAAAGCTGTGGAAAATACTTTTTTCTTTATAAAACAACCCTCGTAACGTTCACAACCCTCCTCACACTAATTAAAACAAAAAACAAACATCATTATCAAATAAATTAATGATTCATTAATCAAAACGAAACTACCCCTCGTATATGTCATTTTAATCATCAATTTGTACTGTCAGTGTATGATCAATCACGAGGGATGCGCATACGACGCCACAGTCGTTAGAAAGTTGCGCTAAATCGAGTTTTAATTAGTCTTATAAGAGACTTATTACAGTGACATTAGTCGTGACAGGCGTTTATTCATTTTCTATTCTTTAGGGTACTGTATGCAATTTATGCAAATTGTGAACGTTTTATACGTGGCTTTTTAGATCTCCTGTTATGGTCGTAGTTGTCATACGTCGTTACAAGTAGATCATATTACGTCTTCATAGCTCCTTGTCGTCTATCTTGCTTGCTTGTCGTCTATCTGACGACCGCTTTAGCTTAGTTGGTAGTGACCCTGCCTGCGAAGCTGGAGGTCCCGGGTTCGATTCCCGGCCGAGGCATTTATTTGTGTGATGAGCACGAATATTTGTTCTTGGGTCTTGGATGTCTTCTATGTATTTAAGTATTTATTTATCTATATAAGTATGTATATCATCGCTTAGTACCCATAGTACAAGCTTTGCTTAGGTTGATTTGTGTAAGATTGTCCACAAATATTTATTTATTTATGTTATCATAAACATTCAGTTTATGTGTACTAATTACGGTTATTATTAAATTATGCGATGAGTTTTCGGAACTCGTGTATCATCGAAAAGCAACATCCATACATCTGCGAAGAAACTTAAATGTGTAAATGAAGAAAATAAAACACCTATGAGGTGACGTTTAGTTTAATGAAGTGAACTGACCTTTTGTCTTGTCAGGTGAAATTTAGTTTAACGAGTATCTAGAGAGTATGTAGCTTTATGCGAACCTCACTTTTTTGACCAAAATTATTAATATTCTTCATTTTTTTATGGCATTATGTTTTTTTATATAATACTTTATTCGCCCTAATTAATACTTATCTCGATATATACAGTCAAAATCACGAAAGTTAGGTGGCTTCTATACCTATGATCTGTCTATGGATCATAACCCCAAATCAAGAAAATGTACCGAACCCTTAATGCCCTAAAACAGTACACAATTGCGTAAAACAACTCGATACGATCAAGTAAGCGTGTCGCGGACGGTAATGTTATTTTAACACATGCTAATGCACTCAGAACTCGTGCGCACAACAATGAGTTCTAATGCAATTGAAGATACTCGCAAAAACAATACAACCGACTATACTGGTTGACACCTGTAGGCGTCAAAAGTGTTCCTCTGTAAATATCAGCCAGTGTAGTCACTTGTGTTCTTCTACTGATTGTATGTTAAATTGTTATTGTGAGCGGGAGATTAGATATTTAATGGCATCAGCTCGTTTAATGGAAGTGCTGTGATTTACTTAGGAACAAACAATGACAGCCGTGTTTTGTCTTTAAATTCACAAGTATGTTGTTCTTTGTGGAATTCATAATGTCAAATTGGTATGTAGATTTAAAAAAAAAATTCAAAAATTCAAAATTCAAACATTTATTCTGCAAATAGGCCACAAGGGCACTTTCACATGTCATAATGTTAATGTACAATTTAAAAAAGTCTTACAATATAAGCATATGATAGATTTTTCATGAGAAAATATTAATTTACAATTTAAGAAAGGGTAGCATTTAACGAACCACCAAATTAGTTGCCGAATGATGCTCTAAAAAATTACATTGATTACCAAAAATACTAGATTCGCACCAAATTTTCAACTCCTTTTAAATATAAAGTGCAACTCAAAGAAGTAACATGTCGATAACCTATTAAATTAAATTGTTACCAAATAAATTAGTCACTACCCAAAAATACTTAATGATCACCTAATTTCAAACACCAAATTTCATATAATTTACATCCAAATATTACAGGGCTCGTAATCCTATTAAAATTATTTACACCCAAATAATTCTTTCGATACCCAGAAATACTACATGATCACCAAATTTCACGCGGCAATTGTTTTTTAACGCCCCACGCGCAAAGCAGTTCCAATCTAGTCTAACCTCATTGCTAGCACACTGATGCGGTATTCCATACGGTCCGTCTCGCTCGCACGTCGCACCGCGTGCGAGCAAGACAGCGCTAAATGATTTTATTTTATAGAAGCTTCAAAATTTCTGTAATTTTAATGAGACACGTACATAACATTATTTAATTTAATATATTTTCAACAGTGATTTCCGTACTGGTCGCTACAGCTATTTGTTCTCAGATGTTTTTGCCTCTACTCTATTCGCTGATAATCGTCAATTTGCCTAGGTAGTAGTATTTTTCTATGACATCTATTTTTATTTCAAACTAGTGGACATTGGAACAGTATTGACGGATCTCCGCTGGCGCGGAGCTCCTATTTTGAGTTGTTTTGGCCCTTCGGGCCGATGCAAAACTAACATAACCTAAACCTACCTATACCTATTTCTACCTATTAACTACCTTTAATTTTTCCATGAAAGTCTATCTAAATTAATAAAGTAAACTCATTTGAGGACCTTTATCCATTTTCATAACAAACAAACAATTTAATAAATCAACAAAACTCATTTTCAAATAAAAGTTTTCAATCAAACGCGCTCACGTCAATGCATTAAAAAATTAATAATAAAACTTTTTGCAGTTTGTAAACCATCAGCAATAGGTAGTTAGAATGAAACAGCAATAGGTACCTTTCACTCTAACGACATATCAATAGGTTTTATGCTTCAGACAATTCTTTGTATTTGATTGAGTGAGATAGCAGTATACGTGTTATTATTTCATACTGCCACATTGCGCGTTGTTTTTTAAATTAATTTAGAATTTTACTTTCTAATTTACCTATAACATTTTGGAAATGACTAAAATATTTATAGTACTAAAAACAATTAATTTGTAACTGTTTACTAAAATGTAGCATGCGATGTGTATAATATTTGGAGGTTATTCTAATGAAAAAAAGTGCATGAGATTAGGTGGTAGTTTAGTGTTTTTGGTGGTACTTGACAATTTTTTTGATGCGATTATAAATTTATAGGAACGCAATAAGTAAAATAGGTGCAAGTGCTGCAAAAATAGGTAGAATTTTTTTGGTGACTCGGAATTGCTGATCGATAAATTTTTTTGAGTGTTCAACCTTATTTTAGGGTTCGAAAATTTGATGATATCAAAAGTTATTTAGGTGATCATTTTATTTGTTCCCTTTAAGAAATATATTAATAAGAATTTAATAAATTTTTCATGTCAAAATATTAATTATCTATTACAAACATTACAATAATAGTAAAATTGAGAGATGTATAAGGTCTCAGTCTGAATAACAAAATTTAATATAATATCTCAAAGATGTAAATAGTCTCTGAGCGTCAAAATATTCTTAATAATGACTATTCTAACGTGCTTTGAGATGTACATGGTCTCAAAGCGTCAAAATAAAAATAATAAGATTTAAATATAAAAGGAAAAAAAAAACAATTTAATATAGAGGTGTCTCTCAGAGTCAATGTCTACGTCCAAAATATAAACTTATAACTAATGAAAATAATCACATGAACATATCAGTTATTTAGATTCAAACTCTGTAAGTGCGGTGTAATTTATAGAATCTATTATAGATGTTAGTCATTGTGCTTACTTTACTACCATAGTAAAAGGATTGATTTTTGAAACGTGGAAAAGTCAATAAACCATTAATATGTACCTAATTTTAAGGTTTCACATGCTTCGTTTACCCAGTAAGTGTATACATTACCTACCTACCCCTCTATACAGCATGCCTTTTCATCTGTTTTGACGTGCCACCTCCATTAACAAACGTTCTGTACATAACCCTTCTGTTCCCATCGTCCATGTGGTCCAGTCGTGTTTTACTTTTAGAGCAACGCTGCAGGCTGCGACCAATCGATTCCGAAACCAGCGCCGTACAGTTTGTTTAACCCGACCGAATCTTACCAAAAAGATGACTGTTGAATTGAATCCGTACCGTCTGCTGAAGTTTTCACTGTTGTTAATATTTGGGACGCATACAACGACTCCTGAACCGGTGGTGATAAATTAGGTTTCGAAGAAAACGCGCAATGGATAACGTCTACTGTTAAAGAGTAGTGTGTCGTATAGGTTTTGGTAGCAGGGGAGCGCTCTGAAAAACGCCGTCATCACGAGCGGATCCCGATCGAAAATGGCCGTGATAATGGTATTTGTTCGTTGATTTTGTCTGTTTTGGCCTGTAACTCGATTTGCTTTTTGTATCTCGACACAAAGGCTAGGGTAAATTTTGTTAGTTTGCCAGAGTCGTGTTCGAGTGTCGTGACGCTCTGCCAGTGGATTTGGGCGTAGACAATCAATTAAGTGTCATTAAAACAAATATTGGGTTAGATTTAGTCTCGGATGTGGGGCAATGTGCGTCACTGTTCCGGTGATGCTGTGTGCTCGTTCATGTAGAACTACTGGACCGGAAAACAACAAAATATAATTTAATTTTAGTTTAGTTTTTGATACCTAACTCGTTTTGCCGTAACTCATATTTGCCTTGAGCTTATGAATAATTGTCAGTATGTCATGGATAGACACTATAAAAAATAAAACCCATTTAATTTTGGTATCATGTACTCGTACATTACCATACTTTATATGAGGAGTTTATAAGGCATGGTTGCAACTCTGATACAGCAATAGTTACTTAGGGCAACTATTTTCTTTAGTAGTAGCTTAGTTTGGATAAAAATCGGTGTTTACTTTATTTATCAAAACGAACCGTCATTGAAAACATACCTTTAGGGTGGCTAAAATAAACTACTTTACTTGTTAGGGAGGTTTGGTTTGGAGGCATGGCTTTCTAATGCTAAATTTCCTTGTACCGGATAATTTGTTTTTATTCATATAAAGTTATAGGTACCGCTATTTAGAATGGACTGCAAATCAATGATAACTGTCTTATTTTCAGGTTATCTTTTTCTTTCCATGTACAGTGAATAGAAATCGAGTCATAGCCGAGCCAGTAGTATCTGAATCGAGTCCAATCGCCACATCCGGAGACCGTGCCACAAAAAACACAAATGACACAGTGATTGATTTTGTCAACCACAAATGGACACTATTAGCTGTTAGATCAACACTTGACGGCGGACCTCAAAGAAACGCGAACAAGCGACAATGGTCCCCAACTAATAATAGCTACGAGATATAATCGATTGAGGGTTCCAGTATTAGTTTGTCAAAAGTGGCATATTAGGTCGTGTGCTCTTTAATATTGTCACATTAATGTGCATCGGAACCGGTGTCTTTGTTGTGGCTAATTACAGTTATCGCAAACCGCGAAAGCTATGAACTGCCGGAAACGCGTAATTTTTTTCTAACGCGTCCGCTTCCCGTCAACAAAAACGCATCCATATTGAATTGGAAAAAATCGTCCCCCTAACTGAATTGACACGATCAGGAGCACTAACGACGCCTGCAATTACAAACACAGATCTTATCTTCGTAATTCGTGCACAAATTTCGTGTCGGGCACGTAACGTCGCCAGTTTTATTGTGTTATTTACACAAATAAAAACGTTTATTTTTACATTTTCCCAAAATTAAATATGGGCTAGTTTGGTGCGGGAATTACATTGTTAGCCGTAATTCGAGTGGTTTAGCCGTACTCTGCGGCAAGGACAAAAAATTATCCCGCTTGTTCATTATTCATATGTTATTATTTGTGTAATTTGAGCGTAATGGCGGCCGTGGGAGGAAGTTCTCGTTATTTTGTAATCACTTCTGCGTTTGCGCAATCAGTTTTCAGTGTCCGTTTATCTAGATCTGAAGTATGATTACGATTCATTGTAAAGCAAATTTTATTTGTAATGATGTTTCATATTAAATTGCTGGTTATGACCAATTAAACTCTAGAATGACTGTCACTGTCATTGCTAGGCCATTGTGAAGGCTGAGTGACACGGTTAAATTGAAAAAGTTGCATGTTCCAAAAACACGTGACACCACGAATACCTATACTGGTGATGAAATCCGTATTGATCTAAATACGGATTATTTCTGTTCGCAATTGTTCAGTTCATAACTTGCTGAACTTGTAGCAACTATCGTAGGTATAGATAAATTGTCAAAACAATATACGATAGAATATAACAAAATACAATTTGGACAGCCTATTATTACCAAACTAATAATTTTGTCTAACATGTAAGGCTTTATTTCAAAAACGTAATTGCATTTATAAAAAAAATGCAGAAATCTATATCACTAATCTTAAAAAACGTGGAAAAAATTAAATAACTATGGCCCATTTGCGTCAAAATAAAGTGACATCACCCAAATTGCTTCAATGGTAATCTTGGCCAAGCGACAATTTAGTCATAAAATCTCATGTTGGAGTAACAATCCGTGAGGCAATTCTAATAGTTACACGCGAGGGGCAAATGTCATTTTAATAGGTTTAATTAGTGTAGACTTGGTGTAGACTTTGATTGCACTTATATTTATACTACCTATTCTTTGAATTTCGTATCTAGGTATTTGTTTGCACACACGAGTAGGTCTCTTTTTGTACATCGTTTCATATTCCAATTTTTAATGTATCGTAGTGTACATCTAGGAAAGAGTATACATTTGAATATACTTCGCGTTCGTTCTGACACTTAGGCGACTTCCTGACTTGGCGGGGCGGGATCGATATGTGTCATTTTCTTCTTTGACGTAAACTTACTGACGTCGCAAAGATTTTCACTTGACGGAATACTGACAGTATTACGTTTGCGCAGTAGTAATATCATGCGCAGAAGCGGAGCAGTACCGCCTCTTCACATCGTCAGGAAGCACTCATTTAAATCTAGGGGCGCAGTAAAAATGGTACCGCGTCGGCTGACAGCTGACACTGACATTTGACACTTTTCTCATATCGTACTGCGGTTCAGAGTGTTCGGAAGTGAAGCCCGATACAGGTCAAAATGTGATCGGATCGGAAGCAACAAACGAAAATAGACCTGAGGGATTATGGCGACAGTTTTCGAACGCGTAAAAGACGTGAAAACGGTTGTTATTAGGCATTAAAGTTCGTTAGAAATTTACATTTAGCTACACATAAGTTTACAGTAACGTGAGACATACCTAACTACACTATAAGAGAACAACGGTTGACACTCACTTGGAAAAGTCACTATTCGCGACATGTTTCGGACTGCAGTTGAGTGGTGTTACGATAACCGACCGCGCATCACGGCTCACCGGCGAGTGTCAACGTCAACTGTGTGCTAGAGACTAGAATTTTATAAATTAATCAATTTTGTAGGCTGTAGCTTAATTAGGTACCAGCACACATGCATATTTTACAGAAAATGTAGGAGCTATCTACTTTGTATGATGGCTGACTAGACATACAACATAGTGACACAATAAGATGATGGAAAAAGTAACTTTGTGTAACTGGTAAACTCAATTTCCTATTTAAGCTTTATTTGCTTAGTACATTAAAGATTTTATAGTTACGGTTTCATTAAACACCAATATGAGTAGCAGTAATATCTACTAATAAATAAGTAATAACGCATACCGATAACAAAGTTGCAACAGTTGCAGCCAGCGCATCTGAATGGTTTTACAGCCTGTGTAATTAGCCCAAAGGAGCCGCCAGCGAGCACAATATAGCCGATATACAGGCATAGCCTGGCTAGTACTCCGCGCCCGTAATCATACACATTTCATAGTTACTAATTGGACGCCCAATAGGGCTAGCAAGCGAAGGAATTTATAGCTTCATCTAGAACTGGTCGGTAAAGGTTTGTTTAGAGTGCACGTTATTGCAGTTTGGTTATTAATTTTTAATGCTTGCAGGATTTTGCTAAGTAGTTTTAAACTAGTTGTTACTATTAGTACGCCGTATTTCATTTTTTAACAGCTGTTACTTCGTTTAGTATGTACCTCAGATACTTGTTTCATATCTGCATGAGTACATATTAACTGTACTGTACCCACATTAAATACGTTGCACATTTTATTAGTGAAATATCCCCTAGTTCTACCTATATAGTTTAATTACGTAAATAAATATTATGGTTGTAGAGGTACTTTGTTCATGTAGTATTTATTGTTTCGCAGAGTTTTTATTTCATAGAAAACTTTTTTTTCAAAAGTTTCGCAGTTCTAACCTAACCTACTTTTCTGAAAGATATCATTTAATCCAGTTGATATGTCCTAACAAGTTGGGGGTAGCTGGAAAGTGTTCGGAAATTAATGACATTTTATGGGGTTATTTAGGGGTACACTAGGAAGGATATCCTAAGTTTTACACCTCGAGGACCTTGTGCTAACTGGAGGGGAGGGGTAACATTGTGACATTTTGCAGATTTTTGCTTATATCTCTTAAAGTAAGGACATTTTCGCTTTACATTGCATGACAAATTTAAAGAGCATTTAATTCCCTAAAAGTTCGTTGCTGAGCCATATTTTCAGGGTTTAGTACTATTAACGGAGATTCAGTCAATCAAAATTATAGTATGGAGGAAAATTTACAAAAGTTGTCTCATTCACGTTTTCGTCGATAATATACCTAAAACTGGCATGGATGTGTTCCTCTTTGTCTCCAGAATACGAATTTACTAATTTTAAGAAATGGAGCGGGGAGAGCCTTATGTGTGACGTCATAAAGATGGCGGCGATTATTGTCCAAATCTTGGGTCCTATGTGTTACCAATCGGTACGTGTGAGTTGTCGTTTGAAAGCTTATTAAACGTACTATACAGACTGGATTAATTGGGTTCTACGCAATGGCATTTGATCTTATATGTACCTAAAAAAATAAAGTTTTCTAAAAAAAAAGTTTGTATGAAACGAAAATTCTGCGAAACAAAACATTCTATGAATCATATTATGCAAAACAAGGGGACACCAAATATTATTAACTAAGTAAGTCCTTACCAATTTTTTTGCGAACGTACTAACTCTACATTTTAAGTTACCTACGATTTTTACATAAGTTTCGGACACTTCTTGGACTTTTAAATACTTATACCCTTAAATGAATAAATAAGTACCTACCTACACTATTAACCTATAACAATTTTAAAAATATATTAATATTATTATATTTTAAAAAAACAACGAAAGTTATTCAATAATATATTTTAAGTACCCATTGTAGAGCACGAAATAAACGACCCTCATTTATAATGCAGTTTTAATTTACACCGTCACTTCGAACAAATAAATAGCTATTAATCAGTAAGCATAATATTCTCCTAGAGCGTATTGAAGACGTCTGAATAATCTCCCGTTCAAATCACCCATTAACTCAGCATACTTAATTACATTGCTAGTGGGCCAGAGTTGAGCTTTTGACACTGCGGACAAACGCATATATCGTGACTCCGGCCAGTAAAGTCGGTTTGTTGATAAAGTCAATTAGTAGTATCAAAGTGGGGACCGGTATCAGTGATTCGGGCCCACCCTCGACTGAGCACACAGCAATGTGTCGCATCGGCGCGTTGTGATTGGTTAGCTGTGCCGCAGGGGAGTGGCCTGGGCCCGCTACTCTTGGTTGTGTTTTTACGGGCTGCGTAGGCGAACAGCCCGCGTTATTCTCTCGCAGTCGATCGTACGCGTCGGAGTGCTATAGTTTATTGCCGTGAGGGTATCAAGTAAATTGTGACTCATTGACGGCGATTTATACGTGTTTGTTATCTATTTTCGCGTGCTTAAGGACTTTTTGTGCAACGGTGTGAAGTGAAAGGTAAGAATTATTTTTTATATTATTTATTATTATATTTTAAAACATACATATCTTTGTTGAATAATTAAGACAATAATAATTTAATTACTGTAATAATTTAGCCACTTCCTATTTTGGAGTGAAATATATTATTATTCAATAACTTCTCAAAAGCCGAAAGTTATACATATTTGTCTTGTTAAGAGCTACTGTTTTTTAAGTTAGGTTAAAAGTATTTAAAATGTTAGGTATATTGCCTCGAAATTTAATAATTTAATTTAAAACTAATGTTTGATTATAACGATAGTGATTAAATTTTTCTAAGTCTATGTAATTTAACCTAAATACTTAATTTTCAAATCTTACTTTTTTACTCTATTATAAAAACTAAACTAACTATCGTGTTAATTATAAAATAGCTCTTATTCATAATTTGATCAAACTACAGACTTACTAATTTAAAATATAACAAAAACACTATAATCATAATTTATTCACAAGCTTTAAACAACTCACGCCTCCTGTCACGTCGCTAATTACGTTTAATAATTAAAATACAAAAATAATAACGTTATTATTTTGATCAGACCCGCTTCCATTAATCAAAGTCCACGATAACCTTATTTCACGGCTGGAGTATATTTTCGGAGTCGAAAAAAGGCATAATACCTGATATTTTAAAAGCATTTGCATAATTAGGTGAATTTTATTGCTTTATTGAATTAAGGCCGATGTCAGACTCAAAATTGAAAGCAGCGGGGGTCCCTATGTTGTTAATTTTGTTTATGGGCAGTATCGTGGCCAGTTTGGGATGTTAGTTCCATATTTCGAGATCTATAAAAATGAAGCGTACGAATCGACAACAATAGCGTATTTATTTTATTGTTTTTATTGCCATTTAATAACGTCCGAGTGGGTTAGAGTCTTGACTTTGATTTTATTTTATTGTATTTATTACACTGTAAAAGGAACCATAAATTTAGTTGAACAAGATGCTTGACATTAATGTCCTCATTGGTTAAAATGGTGACCGATGAAAACTAATCAAAATTCACAATACACCTACAATAACAGGCTTTAATGCGTACTAAATTATATTTGAATAACAAAGCGTTACAAAGCAAAGAGTTAAGGATTGATTATTTAAAATGAAATATGCGCCGGCGGCGAGAGCGCCGGCGCCAAAACAAAATTACTTCGTCGAATTACTTTCATTCTCGTATCACGTATGCGTAGGTGTAGGTGTAACTTATCCCGTGATACTTAATGTTAGAATAAATTTACGTATTATAACAAAACTAAGTAATTGTTGAGAGTAAACCTCTCATTTTGTTACTAGAATTCGTTCGATCTTTAAGAGATAATGAAATTCTCAATTTTAGTTATATCTGCAATTACCTACTACCAACTAATTTAAAGTCAACAAGTTTTGAATCACTACACTTCAAGTCATTTCTTTTACGCCGCTGCACTTAAGTCTATTCGCAGCCGGTATCACTTATAATTGCATGAAAAAAGTTTGATGTAATCTTTATTACCCTTTGAAATGATTCCATGTACAATGCTAGTGTTGGCTAGATTGAGTTCTCACATCACAAAAGGCCTTGGAACGAGTGATTTTAACCGATTTTTTACTAAAGGGTTGGCCGCACTCAATTCGATTACCATTACCAGTTTGGTGGACCTCCGTTCTCTTCGCGCTCATTTAAAGTCGGATCTAAAAGATGTTTGTCTTCGGGTATAAGGGGTCTCATGAGACTGGTTCGATGGAATCCCTGGCAATGACTTGCGGATGCCTCCGGAACGCGCGCAGCATTGTTGATTGTATTAGAGTTAATTAGATCTTAATTAACATTCTGGTTTCTCATTACACGCTACTCGCCGCTACTTGGTAATAGGAAAGTCGATTTACATCGCTCTATCTCGATCGTGATTACGTCATATTCAAATAATAGTTTTGATTGGTGTGATGACTGCACAATTAAAGTTGATAACAATACATTGTGTGATGGATGTTTTTTTCCTGCTAATGTTTTTTTTAGATCTTAGATATAACAATTAAATCTTGTGTATAATCATTATATATTACCCGACATGTTCCGTCCTGCGATAAACATAAAACATGAAAGAAAAATACAATTATATTTCGGCATCCCATATTCACGCTACTAAAGGCTTCGTTATTAGATTATATCCGCTATATTAACAAAGTTCAAATTATTGAATGCAAAGAACTCATTATTTCTGTCTTCACATTATCTTCCTCGTTATTTTTTTATGCTTGTTAATCTTACTTCCTTTACAGTACTTATATTATATCATATAAATAAACTTAACTTTTATTGATGCCTGATAGGTACTTTAAAATTAAACGACCTTTCAAAGTTTATCCACCCTAACTCTAAAACACTAGGCACGAGGAAATGTCAAGGTTATCAGACAGGAGCCATCAGTCACGGTGACTCAAGCTCTTATCAACTGGGAGCCTAATCCGGCCCATTAACACTTAAGCGGACCCAACTGACAAAAACTAATCCTCGAATTCTTGGAGATAAACCATGAAGTGCAAACCGGAGATACCCGGGTGTGTTTAGAGAATTAAGGATAATAGAAGTACAATAATTGTTTGCTGTAACTCGGGATTAGTTTAGTCTGCTTGAGTTGCTAAATGTAGTTGCACTTTCTTCTGGTGTTACATTATGCTATAACGAATTGTGTGTAGATTGTGGTTTCTTAGTTTTCGTTATTCATTTTTTTATTTTATTATGTAACGAAAATAAATCATCATTCCAATACATACCTACGAGTAGTTATTCGTCCATCAAGACAGATCCAATCCAATCTATCTTTCTAAGGAAAATAAGAATCTTTAACTATCTCGTTAACTTGTTAGAGTTATTGGACAGTTTTGAGGCCTAGCACGGAAAAAATAAATTAACTGCCCAACATCAAATTAAAATAAAAAAGTAATTAAAATTACTCAACGCTTTAATTGAAAATGTATTAACATGGAAGTCTTTTGCGATTATTAATTGAAATTTAACGATTAATTTGATGCGAATAGTTAAATTACGACAGTGTTCAATTAATGCAGAGTAATAAATAAAGGGGATAATGTAGTTCCTTGGCAATAATATCCTGTTGTAAGTTATAAAATATGAGTGCGAGGTGGTAATAAAGTACACGAACCTACCATAAGAGGTTTACCGCACAGGTGTTTGATAGGCCAGAATTTACGGGAACATTAGACATTTATTTATTTATGGCATTACTACATATATATTATTACGAAACTTGTATATGCAATTATTTATCTTATAGATTTCATATCCAATCAATCAAATGGAAGCTACTACTTATCTCTTTAATGCCGGTTTTCATTCAATCGAAAACTAAAAATTTGTTTAACGTAAAAATTAAAATTCAAAAAACATTACAAACTGATTATACCATAGCATACTTTAACATAAATAATTAGTATAATTCACTAATATAGAGATCCCTCGACAGCTCTTCTTTTGTTCGAAGTACCTACATATATATATATTATTTGTATATATATATGGATATATATATGTATATATATTATTATTTATTAAATATATATGATTATTATATGTATTGTATTTGGTAGTTTGTAGATATATATATATCTAGACTTTGTACACGTGTTTTTCTATCTTCTGGTTCCTGTCTCCACTCAATTGCTCAAAGGTTAACTGGAAGAGATCCCTTTTAGGGATAAGTTCGCCTTTGTACGAAAATGTCCTTATTTGTTTGTATTTTTTGTGTTTTTTTTGTGTACAATAAAGTTATTACATACATACATACATACCTACACACCAACAAAATGCACAATATCTAAGAATCACTTTGTAATAAATCTTTATCAAGAATTTGTCTTCAGTTTCCGCGATTGTTACTCATTATTAATGTCTTTATAAAGATATAATTAGCATATTTATTTATAACGTCAATAATCTGGTTATCCATTTTAATGCAAATAGTATTTTAGATCTGCAACTTATTTTGTGCAATGCGCGGGCTAAATATCAAAATGTAGTTTAAAACAAGGTACTTTGTCTATCATAATTTATTTCCTCCGTCTATTCTATCTATCCCATATTCTACTGTCACGGCGGCGCCTGCAAGGATTACTTTTTGTCCCTCGTCCATTAACAGAGTGTTAATCTACTGTTCTCGATCCTATCGGCTTGTCGCGTGTATAATGTGAACCTTTCGTCCCGGGTCGTATTGCAAATAGATCGTGACAGTTCGTGACGGGTAATAAAACAACTACTTTCTTACTTATTGTTTTTTTGTTATATTTTGTGACAATTGAGCTTTATTCTCCTGCTACATCTACTTCAACTCTCATGTACTAAATATTGTGCAAATATTTTAAATTTTGGAAGTTTTTTGTGTCTTTCGCTGTAGACGAATTCAGGGCAGCGAATGATGATGAGATACAAGATATCATAGATACATTACATCATGCGATACGATACGATAAATAATAAATATAGGTAAAACACTCTAACCATTATTACAAGGTTACACCGAATTAAAAGTAATGAGAAATTAGTTCTGCATTATATGGTTCCTTATTTTATTCAAAGTATTTGTGGCAAAATACTACTTGTTATCGTGAAATATTCAAAGACGCCATTTTTTAAGAGTTTGAGTGACATATATAATGGTAAGGCAACAATGGGCTCCATTCAATAAATATTTTGCACTCTAACAAAGTACGTAACTCGTAAATAAAAATATAATAAAAAGATTATAGTAGTACCCATAGTCTAAGACAAGGGTCTCCACACTTTTTGGCCCGAGTGCCATATTGCAAGGCCCCAAACTATACCGTCCGCGAGCCGGATGGAGATTGAAAACCCCTGGGGCCTGTACCACAAAACTTTACAAGTTTACAATTCGACAAATGTGTCAAGTTTTTCTATGGAAAATTGTACAATTTTGTCAAATTGTAGACCTGTAAAGTTTTGTGGTACGGGGGCCTGGTCTAGGAAATAGCAACGAAACTTATTAGCGCATGCTGTCCACAGCCCTTTGTTTCCCTTTCCTCTTTGATGTAGGCTCTTGCGCAAGAGTTTTCACTTAAATTTCCTTTAGTAAGTTTCCTACGGAAGCCGCTAATGATGCAAAAAGCGTTGAAAGGCCATTGAACTCAGTACAGTTAGGCGTAAAAAGTGTCGCTGATTACATGCTCGGTCTCACAGCGTTTACTAGAGTTGGTACAGCTAGTGAAGGCTTCATAACCCGAGTCTAAGTATTTGTTATGCAAAGACAAAATTGTGAACATTATGATACATGTTTAAAATAAACAATATTTTGTAGCATGATTTTGATACGCTGAAAAATATCGCCAATGTAGAGGGCGTTAAGGCGATATATCGATTGAAAGAGACACCCTTTGTTTTTCGCCCACGACAAAACGGGATGCAACCCTCTCCGAGAATGGCTTTTTAGACAAATCTTGTTAAATATCTGGCTGTGTGCAGGTTTATTAAATTTCCTCTTGTCAGTACCTAGATGAGGTAACATACCATCATATTAACTTAATCGTGTCTTTTAATAATGCGTTGTTTTAGTAGGCTGAGGAAAAAAAGAAAAATATAGACCCGACTTTGGATTCATTTTCTATCGAGAAAATTTTAGCAATCATGTTTCGCTATTGTCAGTACCACAATCATATAGTCAAGAATCATATATTTGAAAATCAGCCCCTACTGTTTGCTAGTCTGGGCAGGACAGCGTTTCAAAGTCTCCAAATTTCTCAGTGTAGCGCCTTAAATGGCGCCGTGGCTTTTCACAATTTACTTACTCTGGTTACAGTTAGCGACCTAATAATCTTCAGGTTCCCAAGATATAAAAAAGTTATGGTTTACTACAAATAAACTAGAATAAACGACTGGAATAAATAAATGCTTTGATTCGACTTTTCACAAGCTACTGGATATAGTGGATATACAACTTCAATTTTAGGTTCCGCAAATGGGAGAAAATTATAAATTCATATTTTACTTGGAACACGTCTATTTACTATGAACTGATGAGTGAAAACAGGTGCCCGAGTAAGTCATGAATGACCCATTTTACCCCATTTGACGGTTCTCGAGATTATCTAATAAAAATTTGTTTCTCTATAAATAATTAGAAATAAGTTAAGTACAATAAACAACGGGATAAAAAAATGATACCTATACCTACGTATAAAATTCAAATTCTAGTTTTAATAAGCTTTATTTACAATAGACACAATTATTTACAACATCAACATCTTTTTTTGTAGTTACATTAAATACTTGTTCACTGGTAGAGAAAACTGTTAAAGAAAAGAGTACTAAAATGAGTTAAGCAAATTATAGTAAAAACCACCGCTATAGGCACAGGGGCACTGAACCGCGTCTATTACCGATTGCTTTATTTAATTTACTGTTTTTTCACGAATCACGACTACATTGTCACGAGACTCAATTATTTTTTCGTCGAATACACGTTAAATATTTACAAAACCCGTTTTAAGTGATGTTATTTAATGCCAAGACTTCAGTAGGCACGTATTTGAATTTGAAAAAAGGAAAATCTAATACAATTATGATATAAATGTGAAAGTACTGATGGTTGTTCCACTTAATTCCAAAAGAAATTGAACTGATTTTTCAATCATAATACCTACCTATAACATATTCTATAATTTGTAGGTACACGCCTAATAAGGCACAGGTAGTATGTAGTATTTAATGTAGTAATTACTGTTATTATGATACTTCATTGGCTGCCGCACAAGAGTTTATTCAAATTATGTATTTTATAAAAGTGTCACCAAGAAACAACGAAAGACTTGGAATTAATTTATTTAGTAGGTGCTTAACAAAATATACAAAATGTAGTGCTTCGTTCGGGTGAATTCAGTCTCAGTTATTCGTTTACTCATTCGCCGTTCCAAATTGAAATTATGTTCGATAGTTCCTCATTTCAGTGAGTATTTCATTTTCCTTTCAGTGAACATCATACACAACCATCAAAATTATTCAAAATTCACCGATACAACATTATTGTAACGGAAATATATGTAAAAACAAAAAACCTAACCTATCCTACAAATTTATTTTGCAGTTAGTAACTAACTTTAACTTACTTTATTAACTTTGACACCTAAGAGGTACCTTATTAATTTACTTTAATTAAATATGTGTACAATACAAAATAAGAAAAGTAATGTGTTTGTGTGTTAGTGTGGTAGAAAAGTATTTAAATTTCTATTTGCCTGTTAACTAGGTAGCACCTGCGCGAAACTAGCTTTATTAGTACTGTCTGATTTCCTACAGAACAGTTTAATTGCGTAAATATTCCACAGACGTGTTCACGTTTCATTTAGCATAGCCATCTTTCGTCTAATGGTAATTGGCACAATAATTCATGGCAACGAAATAAGAAAGTACATATCTTGTTTAAAAGGTTCTTAGCAGATAGCTAGATAGTTTTTAGTATATTTATCTGTACATGGAATAAAGTTTCACAAAACTTTCTAGAAAGAAGATAAATTCTTGAGCTAAGTACCTACACCGGGTCGTCTTAAGTTCTTTAACCACAATCCAGTTTAAACCATAAACCGATTTACGACTAAATGCGTATTAATTAGTTGAGGATTCTACAGTAATAAGAAAAGATTTTTAACAAAATTCCTTTTCAAATCAGATTTAATATTTTTTATTTATTTAAATACACATATAAGCTAACAGTATATATATCACCAAAACGCTTACACGGTCAAATATTACAAATTCAGAAACACAAATACCTACAACACTTTAAATTTATCAACAAGATGTTGATGACATTATGTCAAAATGCGGGCCATTTATAGACAGGAAATACAGGAATACAATTGTAGACAGGAAAATGACATTGAATTAAATCTGTAATCGGACTTAATCACAATTGTGGCCAGTAAAATGAGAACCGTGATTGAACTGAACAGAATTGAGAACAGCAAAATCAGATCTATGATTTGATTTATCCCTTAGTAATAGAAAGGTCATACGCTTATTTGCCACCGACGTGGTATTAAAAAAAACGATTTCAATTAATACAATTGTGACCAAAATTAGATCTATGATTCGCTAATCCTGCGGCGCACGCGCCGATGAACCGTGTCGCCACCTGCCGGCCAGCTGCCGGTAGCTGGGACTTTCCTTCTTGGGCTAATGTTGTCTATTGGCTGCTTTCGACCATCTGCATAGATGATTTGAAAGTGGTTTGTTCGTGAATGACTTATCGGTTTAATTGACATGAATAAGGTTAGAAAAACGTCGTAAATGTCAATCGCATTAAATGAAAAATGAAAACTACGTAAAAGATGTTACATGTCCCAGTGCTTCAGTGTCCATAGACTTTCAATCTCATGGCATAATGACAGAGGTGGCCAATAAGTGTCAACTACTGGGAATTAAGGTGTCAAGCATTGGGACGTTTAGTAAAATATAGAAAATACTGTAATTTCATATAAGTACATTGTAAATTGTTTTGAAATAATAAAAAATACGACTGCACTGGATAATAATAAATAACTGACATATAGAAAATACTGTAATTTCATATAAGTACATTGTAAATTGTTTTGAAATAATAAAAAATACGACTGCACTGGATAATAATAAATAACTGACTAAAAAGAAATAAACAAGATTCAACATAAAGAACCTAAGGAAATTCTTTTCTTTGCAGTCGGGGACCTAATTTAATATAAGAGTGCCTAAATTGAAGAATAATGACATTGACTTTGATATGTATTATTATACATAGTTTACCATGTGACATCGCTGGTATTCCGAGTAATTGGAGTGGTTATAAAATCGGTATGCAAACTCTGTTAAATATTATAGGAAATTTATAAGTAATGAAGTGGTAGAGGTCTTATTTAAAAAAAAACAAAACGAGACCGTTGATTAAAGGAAACGGTTAATTAATTCGGTACCTGCTAATTAGCTAAAGTAATTACTTTTTTAACCAGTCCAGTTTGAATGTGGCTTAAATTTGAATTTGCTTTAATTAGTACGTCGAGTGTTAATTATATGTTTCGATCTAGATCATGTAATTCAATATAGTGATTTTAAATTAGGCCAAGATAAGTACGGAGACTTTTATTACATATACGAGTACATATATTATGATGTGATGCACGTCACGTCATATGCGATCATAAATACCTACAATTTCTAAAAATCTTGAGACAATAGTTCTAACATTTAGTTTGGTTTGGCATATTGTAAAAAAAACCCTGGGATGGTGAAATAATTCAACAAAATCTATAAATAAATTTAATACAAAAAAGTGACTAATACGAGTATGCGTGCATAATTAAAGATAGGTACTGTACCAAACTAGTAGTAATGACACTTATTAAACATAGATACCTTAAATAATACAAATATTCATATAAAATAAATAAAATACAAATAAAAATATAGAACCGCGACTATGATCAAGATATAGGATCTAGGATGGGCATCCCACTACCAGAGTATGTACCTATATGTTAATGAAAATTTACTAAGGATCAATTGCCTTATTTAATACTACGCAATCTAGACCAAACCAAGTATGAAAGGCGTGGAAGGAGCCGGAAGTTTGTATATTGCAATTTAGATGAGGAAGCTTGATATTGCTGTTGAATTATCGACAGTTTCCTACAAAAACAGCCTAAACACCACCGACTATCAGTCTAAAATGAACCCTGAATCCATAGCAGAAAGCTCGAAGCTCTTTGAAGTTTATTGTATTTTATGACTGTCTGATTTTTGGAAGGCCTGCGATTGCTGAAGGGTTCACTAGTCCGTTTACATTAACATTGTAATTATGTATACATTGTTATTGTGTTGCTAATTGCCTATGATATGCAAATGATTAAGGCAATGCCTTGTCAAGATGTTTTTTTCTGAAGTTGAGTAGGAATTCAGAACCGTTGAAAGTATCTACGTTCTTAAATACTTAGGTACTCATACATTATCCATATACGAGAACTTAATTAGGTACTTATAGTCTGTCTAGCCCTTTATGAAGAAAAAGTGGGAAATTTGTGTATGGCAACATTATTTTGTTTTGAACCTCTATGTAGTTTCTCAACGGACGCAGAGGGTTGATCTTTTATCTTTTTTTACGATACGATTGAATTACCTTAAAAAAAGATAGAAATAGCCACAGAAAGACCACAAATAGATTCCAAACTTGATTAGATATTCATAAGACTGACCCTTGTCATCATTATTGTTTATAGGGTTTATAGTAATGTGACATTACAACATGCATTAGTGTTTTTTTACAATTGATTATAGGTATACCTAGTTTTTACATTGCTATTATCATTTGGCGGGCAAACAACAATATATATATATATATTTATATGAATTATTTATATCTTTGTTCCTCTGTTTTCATAAAAAAGGGTTTGCACTTGGCCAGCATTTTGGCAGGGGGCAACTAAACTAAACATTAAAATTAGGGGGCAAATAACCACAAACTATAATTTAATTCTCTTTATCACAGCGTTCCTCCAAACCCAACGATTTTCTACACCATGGGCATATCCGACCACACTGAACTGCCGGATCCGGAGCGGCCGGGGTCCGGCTCCGGGCCGGACGACGACGACGCGCCGCGCCGGAAACAGCGCCGCTACCGGACGACGTTCACCAGTTATCAGCTCGACGAACTGGAGAAGGCTTTTGGCCGGACACATTACCCTGATGTGTTTACTAGGTGAGTTAGTAGTAAAAAAACCGAAAAAGTTCAACGGCAGGTTTTATCCAACATTAAACCATGCACTTCGGACATCACCACAGAATTCAATTCAATTTCAATTTCAATTTATTTATTTAAATACAGTGGTACTTAAGACTAAGAATAAGAAAAGAAAGAGAAATAAGAATAAATAAATAAATAAATATTTGCGGATAATCTTACACAAATCAACCTAGTCCCAAACTAAGCAAAGCTTTTACTAAGAGTGAAGAGTGTTTTAGAATAAGTAATAATAGCACTACGTTACGTACAGAAGCCTCACATGTTAACAAATCCGCGCGAGGCAAGCCAAACGTCCTACGCTTGGTCATCCCCTTCTATCGCACGCGCATCACTCGCTAGTCGCTACATCACTTTCTATCGCATTGAAAGTCACCCTAAGGGTGACCTTCGAGCGGCGTGATGACGTTAGGCGAGTGAGTTGAGTCGCCCCCAGTCGCCCCTAACCACCAACATTCTCGCATAGAATCTGTAGCGTATTAGCTTAGCACCTGACTGGGCGACACCCGCATTTTCACCTCGCTGGGTGTCACCCATACGATTGAGACACTGCGTGCTCAGGAGTGCTGCGTGAGTCAGGAAAATTAATTTTGTAGTTAATTCACATATTTATGATTTAATAATACATGGAAATATTTGCTAATGGAACATATTCGCGTCAGTTCTAATAAATGCGTGCCGGTAACGCGCTGGCTTATAGTGTACTAAGTTGCTTAATAAGCTATAAAATATGCCTTTTGGGTCATAGTTATGGCTCATGGCCCTTGTGGTTAACAAGAGTTTCTGTCTAATTTTCGTTAAATTAATTCCCTCTAATTTTATTTAAAATTCTATGGACGTGTGATGGTAGAGACGATTTTTAAAAGTTTGATACAAAATACCTTGATTAACTACAAAATATGTTGTCTTACACAATACAATTCCAATGGTATACATACTTGGTAATAAATACTTATGTCATTTGAAAGACGAACAATAACCACACTAGAGTAGCAATAAACGCTTATAACTTTTATATTTATAAATACCAAATTGCGTACTGACTCAATATCCAAGTATTTTATTTAAATTACGTTTCTTATTTGTTACAGGGAAGAGCTGGCCTTGAAAATCGGACTCACTGAAGCTAGAATTCAGGTAAGAAATCCATAATAATATTATAAATACCAAAAGAAACTCTGACTGTATGTCTGTTACCTTTTCACGTTTAAACTGCTGAACAGATTTAAGTGAAATTTCCATACGGCTCTGAAAGGATATAGGATTGTTTTTTTATCCCAGAAATCATTTCTTAAGAAGTCATAAGATGAACTTCTGCCCCAATTTTTTTATGAAACAGCGCTAATAAAACTGCAAATAAATTAATATTTAATAGCAATTTGTTATTAAATTATTTTGAGAAATAACTAATTTCTGATAGCAATTAATTCTCTAAGGTGCTAACGAGTTCTAACGATGTCGCGGGTTAAAGCTAGTAAGTAATTAAATAATTGACGACCACATTTATTCCACAAGTAGGTACTTACTTATCCCCAATTTAGATTTTTTAAATTTTTTTTTTAATAAAATTGAATATTTTACACGTCATGAGATAAACAATTAAATAAATACGGTTTTTAATAGGTTACAATGTCATCTATAGTATGTACTTAGTAGGTAAGGTACATTATATGAGGGTGTTATTAATTATTTTCAATGTCTCAGATTAAAACCTTACATTTGTAAAATTAAATTACAAAAAAAAAATTACATTCTGTAAAAAGCCTCAAGTTTCATAATGTATTGTTTTAAATTATGACATAAGTATTGACTTGACAATACCGATCAACAGGCTACGATTATTTTATTAAAGTTTTAGATAATAAAAGCCATTTTTCTATTTAGTTGTGTTTAGTAGAATTTAAGCGGAAAAAATCAGTTTTTAGCTTGAAAATGGTCGATATAGAGAGATATTTGAAATGATATTTCTTAATGAAAAATTAAAAGCACATTTAAAATTTGACACAACTATAACAATGGCCAACCCGCGCTCGTGAGCTAAAAGTAGCATAGCTAATTTAGAAAATATTTTACAATAAAAAAAAACAAGCGGCTGTTGTTTGTCATAAACAATTTCATAAGTTTTAGGCGATTAGTCGGCGTTTACACAAAAGAGCTCATATCTTTTTATGTGCATGCTTTAGGCGTGGGGTAAAAACTCGCACTTCGGTATCCCGCAGGGCGCGGCGGGTCGGCCATACGAGGATACGACGTCATTATGGATTCTGTTTACACATTCCCTAGTATTATTTTATTAATATTAATACCGTTTAATTCAATAGATTTTGAGCTGGATGTAATGTGAGACGAAAATTGCATTATAAATTCATAGCAATAGAGCATATCATCAATTGGACTGAAATTAATATACTTACTTCCAGTGGCGCTACAACCCTTTGTGGGTCCTGGCCTCCTCCACAATGTTTCTCCATTTGTCATGATCCTTGGCGACCCTCTTCCAGTTCGTGAGCTTGGCTATCGCTCTTAGGTCCTCCTCAACGCAATTAATATGGAACATTAAATATCGGAAAGGTTACTTTATTGGAGACCTTCCACATATTCATCATCATCATCATATTTAAAAGCTTGTCGTTGAGTAATTGCCAGCTTCTGCATTCATGGCGAAGCATATAGAGAAGCACGCAATATTTCGACTTAAGAGGAGGGGCCCTACACATGTCACGTTTTTTCCGAACCCTTTAACACGTAAGTACTGTCACGTTCAGTATGATCCCCCCCCCCCCCCCCCCCCCTCTAGCTCTGATGTAATATGTGAACGGTATTAATAGTATTTTGGGAATTTAAAATATCTATATTAATATAATAATATATAAAGTTTTCATATGATTTACGTGCATAAAATGACACGATAGTTTATAAGTTTAGGTATTCCTGACTCGGTATTCTAAGACATAGAATTTGGGGACAATTTCTAAGTTATTTAAATGCGTCTATATTAAACACATAATAAACTAAAATTACTAAATGTTTTTTTAATTATTAGCAACAAAACACTTTGCGATAGAAATACGCTCCGCATATATCGTATATCTTTCTCACGTTTACAACGATCCTTATTTTCACATGCCGGTATGGTGACCATAATACAACAAATTTAAGAGACATTTTGACAATAATCCTTAAAAGAACGTATTTCATTCTTCGTTATTCAAAAAGTAACCCTATTACATTGCGCTCTAGTCTGAATTCAAACTAAAAGTTCCGTTTTCGTTCTTACTTGGAACACGGAGATGCTATTTAACAATCGATATTCGAATTACGAAAATCGTTTATTGTGTCGTTTTAAGAAACATAAATTACACAACGCGCTATAAAAAGGCAATTTTTAACAGCATTTTGTCCATAAATTTAATGTTTTCATTACATTCAATGGAAACTGCCTTCATTCGTCACATGACATGTTTGTAATTACTTTATTTCGTAAGTTGAACTTTACTTTGACTAAAGTGCGACTGTATGGGAGTTAAATACAATCCATTTCGGGCGACACCCGTTGATTGGCCACCGGGGGTGTCGGTAAAATGTCAATGTAATGATCATCAGTGTCATCATAAACCAGTTATTCCTGCTGATTACAAACGAGAAAGTGTGACAAATTTGAATACTACGGAGGGTAATTATTTTTTTGGTGGTATGTATTGTAACCTAATTAAAAAAAACTGACACTACAATAAGTGAATGTAATTATTAGGTGCCTATATTTTGTCTGTAGGTATTGTATCTTTTAGTAGGTATCAGTACTTTTTAGTAGTGGTACTATTTTTCACGGTTATGTTGCGAAACACCACAGTTTTAACTTTTCAAAATAGCCAATTTGGTATATTTTTTTATACCTTTACCTCCCTTCTCTCCATTTTTGTAACCTTTATTTTGGCACCGCCATTTTAAACATTATGATTGAATTGAATCCAAGACTATTCATGAAAAAAAGCGTTGCTATATAGTTTAGCTTTCACTATTTATGTAGGTAACCGGGACCTGTTCATATATGCGATGTTTAATTTACCTTCATCCGTACCGGTTGCGAGAAAACTCTTCTGTCAACGATGTTGTAAAACGTCCAAAACGGCGATACAAATGAACATAAAACTTAACTATACGCCATTAAGTCCCGTTTTGTAAAAAATAATAGAGCGCCGCTTCTGAAGATGAGAAAGAAAGCGCCAGTATTTTATGAAAGATGTCATTCGCGATAATTATAAATAACGAAGCAAATACCAATCAACACAAATTTCAATAATTAACGCGCCTCATTCAAAAATGGAAAACCATCACCTTTGTCGCTCCCAGTCTCCAATCAGCGGCGATTAAACGATTAATAACCGTCTGAAACCATGGTCACACCATTCCTTGCAATCCTCCCTAACCCGCCACTCTTATCACATGGGAATAAAGTTTATTTTCCAACAGCGCGCTAGTGAAAGAAGTATAAACAAGATTCCTTATATGACAAGGTTCGGACCAGAGTCTACCCGGTCTAACATCGTTAATGATCACTTAATCACCACAGCGAATGCTGCGGACATTTTTATTAAAGTCGTTTGGACAGTATGTCTAACCCTAAAATGGCCAATTCATTAAGGGCGGAATGCCGGACGGCTTTTTGTTCTCGTCAAACGGTTGTTTGGCTTTGAGTAAGAAATTATCTAGTCTGTAGATGGCGATGGCCAAATTAGTAGGTTGTGTTGGAAAGGCGATTGTTTTTTTAGCACATTGAAGGATAATTATTTTATTACAAAACGAGTATATTTATTTATTTGATTTTAAATGGGTCCGCGAAGATGGTCCTAACGATTTATATCCGACTACATAGAGTTGGGGGGCCAAATATCTATCATTTTTTTGTAAATGACTGTATTTAGGTAGGTAGGTACTATTAAGAACGACAACATGTCGAGTATCAAAAAATAGTCATTATTTCAAAAGTTTTGTACAAGGGGACAAATTGATTAGACATCCCGTATAAGGTTTAAATCGTTTCATTGGAACTGGCAAGTTCAGTTTTTGTTCTCAATTACGATTGTGGTCGATAATCGATATGATCGAGCCAGTGGCCATGCCATATAATCGATATAATTACATCTGTGCGCATGGTTGTCTGGTAAAAACTCAATCGAGTTAGCGCAGGATTTAATGTTATGTTTTCTTGGAAGCTGTTTGATGCTTACTGTTCCGAGTAGGAATAATTACTAGTAATATTAGTAATTAATAGAAATAAACCTGCGGACCTGTTTCCTTATGAACGACAGTCCATCCTGTTATTGAGTCTTTTTTTTATATTTTATACGATTTATTATAGTGCTGAAATAGGAACTCTTAAACCGCGTTTACACATTACTATACAGCCAGGCATCATGCTGCGCGGCCGCGCATGCGCTTGTGAAACGCATTTGATTTCAATATTTTTCAATAGACTACTTTCTGACATCCGCGCGCTAAGTCGCGCGTGCGTAAACGTGGCCTTAGTTGTACCAGTCATTTTAATTTGCGCGTTTTGTAATAATACAAGAATATATGTATGTATGTATGTATGTATGACACTTTATTGCACATAAGAAAACAAAAAAAATAAAAAAAACAATATAAAAAATAAAATAAAAAAATATTCAATATATATATTGAATATAGTGACTAATGACTAGCGCAAGTTTTTCAGTATCATTATTTTTAATTAACAGTATTTTTAATGTCAACTATTCCTAATTTCATCATCAAAAAAACTCTTGTAGGTGTAGCTACAGCTGTTAACTAAGTATCCCATTTTGCCAACAGGTATGGTTCCAAAATCGCCGAGCGAAGTGGCGCAAGCAGGAAAAGGTGGGGCCCCACGCACACCCTTATAGCGGCTACCTGGGCGGCGGGCAGCCGCTGCCAACGTCCGCCACGCTACCACCGGCGCCCCACCCGCTGAGCCAGCTCGGCTTTGGATTGAGGAAGCCTTTTGACACCGCCTTGGCCAGTTTTAGGTGAGAGATAGTTTCATATGTCTTATTTCCAATCACATCAAGAAGTCAAATTCTCTCCAATCTCTCTTTCGTAGCACGGATTCTAAGTTTTTGAAGTAAATCCAGTAAATATTAGATGGGATTATAGATTTTTTCCTTGTCATTAAAACCACTTGTTTGTTGGGTTTTAAGTTTCTTAAAAGACTGGTTGGATTAGATTTTTTTTTACAAATAGTAGCTTGAAATAAATAACACTTTTTCCTATTGTTAACAGGTACGCTAGCTCTCCCCTATTCGGAGCGCAATATCTCCACCCACTATCTCGTCCACCTCTCTTCGGCGCCCCGCTATACGCTACCTCTCCTCACTTCCACTCCATCTTCGCTAACCTAACCGCGCCCGAACCGCCCCGAATGTCGCCCGAGCACCGACTGTCGGACCACACCAGATCGGAGCACAGTCGAGTGTCAGATGTTTCTAGAACCCCTGAAAGCCGATCGCCAGGGTTGTCAGTGGATGTCACGTCCCCCGCGCCGTCCGTCTCACCCCCTATCTCGCCAGGAAGCGAGACGGTGCCTCAAGCCATGGAAGATGTGAGGAGTTCAAGCATAGCCGCGCTAAGAATGGCGGCGCGAGAGCACGAGCTAAGGTTGGAGCTGCTGAGGCAGCGGGCTGACTTAATTTGTTAATAAATATTGATGTTTCAATATTTTTTTCCCGGTGTTGTATTTATAAAGATATATTGTTAGTACAATTTTAATTATATGTAGTTTAGCTAACAGCTCTTTCACTTGAAAACAATTTTAAATATGAAACTATGTGATCTTGCCATTATTTAGCCATAACATAAAAGTTGATTGTCCATTATATCTGAACTAAACGGCTAGAATAATGAAATGGAGAAGTGACGTGCATGAATATTCGCCAGTGAGCGTTCGTTAAACATATTACTATAGTACCTATATTTCTTTTGTTAAAATTTGAAAGCGAAAGTTATCGTAATTAAAGTTATAAATATAAAACTATCCTATAGGTTAGAAATTGTGAATATGTAACATAAATGCCTAATTTAATTTATCATGAAGCTGCCACGACCAGTCAAGAGGTTAATATATTACATATTCTTAATTCTTTTGATAATCATCAGTATTCTTGCACTTCTTTGGCAGGATAAATCAACTGTAATTTTCTTCAAAAAAACACTTGATATGTTCTTTTTTCGCATGCTGGTTGTGGTTGCTACATCTATATTAACGGTAGATATTTTTTCTATATTATCCTAAGCATAGTACCTATAACTTTAGTTACTAAGTATCTCTGAGCACACCCACACAGGACACCAAATCGTTCGCGCGTACCAGTTAAATGCCCTTAGTACACACTTACGAGTCTCGCATGCCATTTTAACCATATTGCGCGATTCTATAGAGCAATTGAACTCGCTACACCTCAGTGACCCGCAGTGTAATGTAACTCGCACAACAAGTCTCGTACGTGTGTAAAATAGGGCTTTAGGATCTACGGTCGTTCACCTTAGGCAACTTCCTGATTTGTCGGTGCGCAGGCAGTACGATATGAGAAAAGTATCAAATGTCGGTGTCAGCTGTCAGTCGACTCGGTACCATTTTTTACTGCGCCCCTACATTTAAATGAGTGCTTCCTGACTGGCGCGGGATGCGCGGTAGCGGGACGATGCGAAGTTGGTACTGCGCAAACGTAATACTGACAGTATTATGTCAAGTGAGAATCTTTGCGACGTCACGTCAGTAAGTTTACCTACGTCAAAGATGAAAATGTCACATATCGACCCCGCCCCGCCAAGTCAGGATCTCGCCTTACACTTATTCTGCATTCGAAATTGCAATTATTTATGACAAAAATTATAGTATACTAATTGCAGAATGAGTTCGCAGAGTATTTTCATGAACACCGTAAAATTGTAATTTTAATGTCAGTAGCAATGTCCGGAAAAAATCGCGTTAGTGTGCTCAGTTCTTTACACTATTTCCTTCCAACCAGTGTACTTATACGTATGAAATGTAAAACGAATGCAATATGATATGAATAAAGGTTATTTTAGTACAAATGTCTTGTCTTATTACAGTACACTCAGCTGCTATTGCCTGGTCTCATTAAGCGACCGATAAAATAATAATGTTCTCGTGTACATGCGTGTTGCGTTATTGAATGTGAATATTAGTTGATCGAACACAAGCGTGTTTTGATTGAAAAGGGCTAGTCTGTATCCAACCGTGTTTTTCTTTTTCCAATTAATTTTCGGTAGTATATTAGTTTCACTGCCGGCAGGGTACTCTCATAGTAATTCTACTTGTTTTCTCGCTCAAGCGTTACTATGAGAGTACTCGCTACTCGCCGGTGGTGGGACTACTGCCTAATGGAAAATAATTAAAATTCCTATTACACAATAACACTATCCCTTTAAATTCGATTCAACTCAGTTCTATCGGTGGAGATATTATTGTGGGAGGTCCCCCTATTAAATATCACGAGGAAATACTGGCCAAGATTAAAAAAACATACATGAGAGTGCCTAAATGTCCCCCTTTTGTCAACATGAATGGAATGCCGGCCCTGGATTACCAAAATACCAGATCCAAAAGAAATGACAGTGTTCAAAAAGGTCAAGACACAATCGCCCCTTTTATGCTGTAGGTACCTTAGATATACCCTCACGGACTTTAATTGTTGAGTCATTTAGAGCTCATTTTATACTGGGAACTTCATAGTTTAAACACGTACGGTCAAGTATAAACTTAGCTCTAAATGGCTCAATAATTAAAGTCCTTGCGTATACTATATTTTCAGTGTCAATTGACAGATAAATGTCTAATGGTGATGTAGAGGCTATCATTTAGATTCAAGCATTTCTGTCCAGCTGTGAGCTCGAGTATTATATACTAGGTACCTCTATACCTATAGTTTTTTGCGTGGCTACGCTAGAATAAGGCATAACCCTTTTAACACGGTTACTCTACTGTGCGAGTAGCTAGTCACAACGTAAGTACAAAGCACAACGAAGACAAATCCGTCTCAGGCGAGCCAGTATAAAGTTAAGCCCAAATAGGGTTGTTAATAACTTTTTATGAATTATCAAAAATGCTTTGTTAGTATGAGGTTTGTAGGCAAATCGGAATCAGTTTCCTATAACCACTTTTATATGGTCAAACAGCGTCTCTTAATACGTCTTTATAAATTGAAAAATATTTAAAATAGCAGAAAATAATTAAGCGTGAAGTTTTGCGCGTATTTGTTTTTTATATAACGATATTTTTATAGTTTATTGGTATTGTAAGATTAATTATTTTTTATTATTGTCAACATTCCTACGCAAATCAGGGATCATTGACAGTTTACCCGGTGGATAGACAAGACACTTTAAAGGCATCAGTTGGAAGCAGAATCCAGGCTTGCTTACGAATTACCCCAGAACAAAACTAGTAGGGTTTGACTTGTAAAAGTGCCATTGCGGCCTACTTACAGAATAAAGTTCATTTTATTCATTTATTTCATTTTATTCATTTTAACAGGAGCGCTTCGAGGAAAGCGCTACCGCTTTCCTGTACCTACGTACCAGACGTCTGTGCTAGTCACGACCTAGCAATGAGGATATGTGTGAGAAGAAGATCTCAGAGTCGTGTGAGGGTGAGCGGTGAGCTGGTGCAGCGTGTTGTATTGGTTGTTCTACTACTCACAACTTTGTTTCACGATATCGTTGATCCTGAGTACATCTTGTCACCGGGATGCGTTATCCCATTTTCTTGTTTCGTCCATAACTCTCTTTCGCACTTCACTCACATCTTTCGTCATTCATCGACCTACTAAAAATGGACTTTAATAGAAATCGCCTTCCACTTCGTTACTGCCTCATTCAGAAACTAACTTATGAAAAATCCAACCTGATCAGAATCTTTCTAAACCAGATTTTAACCCCTCCGCAGGTTTATTTCGAATCGGGCCTGCCCCGCCTAAAGGGTAATTAATCAAAGGTCTGACTACACCGGTTAGCCTGACTTGTGGTGAAGTGTTGCCAACAACCCTTCACTGAGTCCTTACACAGTTTGAATCTATAATTAATTGCGATTGATTGGAAAGGCCTGCTATTAACGGGAAACCATCTGGTAAATAAAACGGAGTGTGAATTTTAATTGATTCTTACTACACACCGTTTTGTCTAGGGCATTGGAATGATTGGAAAAAAAGATGTGGGTAAACTGGTTCAATGTTGAACATGGCTATTGTGCAAGCATAAAACGCTCGTTTCTTAGTAAACAACTATCGGAATGTGTGCAAAAAGTTCATTGGATAAGTATGTGGTGAAAAACTGAATATGGTACGCTATTGATAGTAGAAATCTGATACTTACCTAGTGGATATAATCCTATTGTTAGGATTCCTTAGATCTGTCTAGTCTTGACCGATCTCGGCCACAGCGACTGTATATTCTGGCATCTTTAATAGTGATATTCATGGTGGGTGGTTTCGTAGCTCCGCTCTTAAGTGCGCTCTTGTGTGGCTTACGTACCCAATCTTATTAGAGAAGGTACGAGCACACTTTGGGCACGTCAGAACCCCACCGACGTAATTGTAGGTTGATTCCTTAGATATCCACCCGATTAAGACAAAACGAAATACTTTAGACGTATATAAATGCTCATAATGTCACAAAATGTAAAATCTTATGTGAATAGATGACACAATTTCGATAAATGATGCCAAAAAGCGTCAACATATCCATAATTTTATCTTTAATCTGTCACGACCCTAAAGTAGGTTTAGAATGAGGATGGTTGACTATTCTACTTCACTATACACATAATTATACCAAATTACCAGCATCGTGTCATCCCTACAGTGATTCATCGCGAATCACACACCAATTTGGCGTCAGTCAGTCAAGGATGATGGTTCCAAAGCTGCAACTATCAACTTTAAATTCGATACTTTAAGGTTTATATTACAATGATGAGGAGTAGAAGGGCTGGTTGATTGTACGTGCTGCAATTATGTCAGCGTTGGCTGATTAGTGACCTTAGGGTTGAGGCTGCGGTCGGGTCGGAGTAATGAGGATGACATTTTGGATTTTCACACAGATGGTTTCTGTACATCCTCTTGCATTCATTCCATTGCTCGCCCTGTAGGTTACCTATATTATGATGTATTCCTAGTGGACAGTACGTAAGGGCGCTGATGTATGGAACACCGTGGAAAATCCACTGCGTTCGAGAAGGGCGCGAGGTTGCCACCTGTGCCTAAATGCCGTATAATAGGGATGACGACACTATAAAAGAAAATCAATAAATCCAAATTTTCTACATAAAGGCTCAAATTCTCAATCAAACGGCGAAAAAAGTAATTCAAAAAAATAAATAATTACGTAATTATAAGTCTTCAAAGTTTTAAGAGTTGGTATGTTCTGTTCCTTTTCCGTAAAACGCCCCTTTGTATTGAACGATCGTCATTTACTATGGCGCTACTTAACAGTGACGTCACGGTTAGGTAGCACTTTCTCTCTCTAACTACGAACATTCTAACCGTTGTAGCTTCGTTATTTTTTGAGATATTTGAATAGGATTTTCACTATTTGGCATAGTTTTATGTCTTCTTTCTATTGAAGTAATAAAAAATTTTGAGTCGACATCCCTATTTAGAAGAAGAAGAATTAATAGGTAACGGGAGAAGTAATTACAATTGTTATTGGAAAGACGCCTGTTGGATTATGCTAATAGCCAGACGCCAATTCAAAATTAAATTTCAATTCTCATTTAACCACCTAGTCTGATTGCCACCATAAACAAACCCGGCAAATCACGATCTTATTATGTTTATTCAGTAAAAAAATGAATAAAGAGCCTAGGGCATTCTATGAATTTACGCCATTTTATAATACGAGAGTTCCAGCCGCCAGCAGTACATTAATAATCATAAAATATTGCTTCAAATTTATAGAGACGCACGGCAATACAGAATTGATTCAACACTAAAATTATTATCAGTATCGCATCACTATGTAAAAAGGTCATTAGTGACATACTTTTGAAAGCAAACTCCGTCCTATTGTACATAAAAGCGCTGTAAGTCAGACTTCAGTCTAGTGCAAATCACGTCATCAATTCTTCAAATTAAACCTTAATAAAAGGCCTTAAGGTGGATTATTGCGGCCGATTTATTGAATGAGATGCGAGCTCGCGAATTATTTTAAAGCGTATTAAAATAATTCAAATTTAAACGTGTACAAAACGTCTTTATTTGCGGTTGTTTATGGTGGGGAATAAAGTGTGGGACACGGGACGCGGATAAAGGCCGGACGAAGCCCGTGACAGGTCTGTGGGTACGCCACTAAAAACTGAATTCGGTAGAGATGGAAATTATCGATATCGATGTATCCTCAAATCATTGAATCGTTGGCAACACGCTTGTGATTCTTCCGTCTATATAGCTTATTTGCCACCATCGTTGTATAAAAATTATCCAACAAGGCAAGAAACAGCAAAATCTCTACTTGTTCGTTGGTCTTTATTAAACTTACACAAAGTATATAAAAGGGAAGAAAATAATATAAACGAAAACTTATACTAAATAAAAAATTTGCCCCAGGTCCTCGGTGCACGGTAGGGTTCCCAGAAGGCTGGCCGCATTGCCACGCTGGATAGCAATGCTAATCCGTTGTGCGAAATAGTGGCCAGCCCTCTGGTCACCAGACGCTTCTATAAGGCGCGTCGAGATGTCCTTATAGAGGCGCCGAGCACTTGGACCCCATGGCCCCAGGGTCTCAACCCCAAACGCCGCAAACAAGTAGCTACTGCCGAGAGTAGCATATTTGCGACGCTTGAGGTTTTCTGCCGAGGAGGCAGCTGCGCCAGCATCAGTTTTGGTGCCTGGAATATGGGACGGTGCCAGGGTATCTACACAAGTAGCGTCCCAGACGAGAGGCCGTCCCATACTCCAAGGCACCAACGTCATTCCGTCAGGCCTCTTGCCGTCGTCCCTTGTCAGGCCGTTGGGCTCGAGGACTGCCGGCACCTTGGCACTGACAAGAGCCCTACGGATGACGTCGTTGATGCTGGCATGCCGAGGGATCCTCCCAGCACTGCGGCTGCATGAGAGGCCATGGTGGCCCAGACTCTCCACCATTGCTCCGCACTGGCATCTGTGCGGCATATTTGTTGATGCCCCTATTCTAAGGCATGTGGCCAACCGGAAAGTATTGTTGTCCAGCAATGTGCCTATGGCTGGAGATGGAAGCGTCTGTAACCACAGACCCGACTCCCACTCTGCGGTGGCAATGAGACGGGCTCGGTCTGTCGGACTAGGTGCGGAATCTAGGAGGCTATCCCTTGTTAGGCGACAGAGGGGCTCGTCCCATTGCCTTTGCGAACATGGGTTGGCAGGTGGGTCCGTGTTGGGGCATGTTAACGACCATACGTTCTTGGCCTCGGTACAGTGCGCAGCCTCCAGGACCCCAATACTAGGGGCTAAAATTTTCCCGATGAGGGTCTGAGCACCGTGTACCGAAGCCAAGAAAGCTGGTAGCGCCACGCTGGAAATTTTGCGGATGCCCAGACCGCCAAACCTAATGGGTAGGCTAGCCTGGGTCCATGCTCTTTCGCCAAAAGAGATGTTAAAAATGGAGGTGAGGGTTTCTAAAACCAAATTGTCCAAATTTGAAATCAATGTGGGGTGTTTCCAAAAATGTGATCCGCGAAGAATGTATGTGTGTGTGTCCATTTTAAAGTCGATAAATATACATAACTATTAGTTCAAGAAACGAAAAGGATTGAACAATCACGATAAACATTATTCCCCGTTGTGTATGAGTATCAATCATATTTTTCCTGTACCTGTAATACCTGTATACCTATATGAAAAGTAAGACATTAGATTAATACATAAAATATTTCAGTAATAGGGTGATTCAATTAGAGCAACTCCCTCTAAAATAAATAGAGCTTATCCCCGCTGCATGACTTGTTTGGCATGTTTTAGTCTTAGTAGATGGAAACTGTGCAAATAAAATAAAAAATATTAAAAGTTCATTGGTACTAATTTCAGCTTTTTCATAAATATCATTATCATTTATTCACAGTCAGTTGTTGTTTAGTTGAATTACGTGGAACATTAGAAGGTCACGTAGCTATCGATACTTTTCCCCGCACTATCATCCATTCCGGCGCAGGTCGTAAAACCTTATGATAAGTGCCATTACCATCACAAAGGAGGCGTGTAATTTTTTTTTCAAATAAATACTAATAAAAAATTGATGTTTATTAAATATAATTTCGAATACCTACCTCCGTCACAAAGGAAGCGTTTATTGTTTTTCCATGATTCAAATTAAATTGGTTGTTGTAATTGGATTTGTCTACGTGGCGTGAGATATCGTACATTTTAATTTGTAATAAATTTCCACTAAGTCCATGAATAATATATTAGTGTGTTTTTATTATCTTTTAGACTATAGATATGTATAGTCTAAGGACTAGTCTAGGACTTAATATACGCTGATGATGAAAACGATGTGAGACACTGAGAAAACATAATTATTATCATTAGCCTATATAAGTCCCTGCTGGGCACAGACCTCCCCTCATAGATGAGATGGGACAAGCAGTAGCTAGTCACCACGCTAACCCAGTGCGGGTTCGGGACTTAAGAGGAGGGGTAGGGCAAGCTCTCTCTATACAAACTTTGTGCAGGATTTACTTCGTTTGTGTTTGCATTAAAGTTATGATTTTTGGTCAGTGTGCTTATTTTTCTGATAGCTATTTCGTGATGTAAATTTTTTTTATTAACTTTTTTTTAATTTTTTAATTTTGAATTTTTCTGAAATATTTGAAAATTTTCACATCACGATCTTCGCATATCTAATATTTACAACCAAAAAAAATATTATATTTGTTAGTGCCAAAACCGACGAATAAAACGTGCACAAAGTTTGTATGGGGAAGGCCTTGCCCTACCCTGCGCCTTAACATACACCTTAGAATTTTACCGATTTTTTTTTTAATTTGTGGAAAATCTTATAAAAATTGATTTAGTCCCAAACTAACTGGTATTTTTAAAGAACCCCTAAATAGCCCAATATTTTGGAATATAAGTTCTAAAAGCTCATTTATGATTTGGGATTCGGTTCGGACCCACGACCGTCGCCTAACATGTACCGTATCTTTTTTAGAAGAAATTCAAGAAATAAATTATGAAGGAATTCAAATATCACAAAAAATCAAATTGTACATGTAACGTAGGTAAGTACAGGTTGCCTAGATATTAATAAAGTGCATTAGCTCTCCCTTTTTTGTCAATACAACGCTAAATGGTTAGTTACCTGGAAAATCCTGCGTCGAGGTGTCAGTTGGCATTGGCGCCAGCCTGATTTCTATTCGAACCGGTTCCACTTAATCCTTTGAAACAGAGCAACAAAGACAAGCATTATTAGGCACCAATTTAATCAAAAACATTATAGTTTTATGGACAATAATAATGTCCAATTAACTCAGAACCTAATAACTTACGCAACATTAGCTCCGTTCATGCCCTCTCCTCTTCGCAGTATCACAATGGAAAATAGCCCTTATTAACACGGATTAAGATCTCCGTCAATCATTTTTCAGGGCGACTGGCCCACTTAATACCTGATTATTTACAACGCTATACTGATATAAATTTCGAAGGCACTATACTTTGATTAGTATAACGATCCAACAGACTGTTTGATGACCGAATTAACATTTATAGAAATTAATCGATTCCGTATACATCGATTATAGTATCCGATGAATCGAGCTGTAAACGTCTAGTTAGCTAATGGGAACATATGGGCGAAGCATGGGAAACAGTAACGATACAGGTTTCCTGTTTATTTTGAATTAGTTTTTATTTAGTGATGGAAATTTACGAGTTGGAGGTTGTAAAATTAAAATGAGAGTTAGGTAGTTTATTAAAATAAGAGTTGAGTCAAAGGCCGTGTTGTGCCTTTGATTTCGTTGATGAAGTTGAATTTCAATCAAAAACTCACTAGCCGATTCATTCAAGGAAATATGTAGGTAGGTATGTTAATTAAGAATCATATAAGATATAAGACGCCGTTCGGTTGCACCAAATCACCAAACGGTCTGTAATCGTAAACTTTGTTAGTTAAAATCCGAATGTATAGAAAGTTGGTCAAGTATTAGCCCCATGTATTATATTAAGATACATTAGCGATCATTGTTGGAGCTACTAGTACTAAGATTTGTTGATCAACCGTGTCAATGGAGAAGAGGTTGAATTGAAGTGTACGCTCGTCTCTTTTTATCTTGTGATAATACGCATGAGGTGAGGCGTTGTCACAGCTACTCGCCTGTGACACGGATGGATGGCGGCTTAAAGTCGCCTTTTCCTTGGGCTGTTGCTGGCAGCCAATACAATTAGAAGAAAGATACACAGACTTGCATCGATGGTGCTCGTGGTAAAATGGTTGATATCAGTTTAAAACATAAAATATTATGAATATGTTTTTAGATAGTACGAAAGATTTGAAGCGAGCTAATGTAAAGTTTATATTAGGATTGTACGATTGAACGGAGTTTTATTTCTACACAAGTTTCTATGGGATGACAGCTGCTGATATTTAACTGTAAGTTAGTGCAACCGCCTAATGCAACAAAGACTTCCCTCTTCATTAGCCCGGCAATGAAATAGCTTACAACATCCTATAAACCATCGGTATAACGTGCAAAATGCGTGTTCCAATAATTAATACGCGGACATTAACATCAATAGCGGGTGTCGGCTCTTTGAAGCTCATTATAACTTCTAGACGCAATTTACAAATAATAAGGAAACTTGGTAGCGTCTGGAATGCGGGGATCCTGAAAAATTACGGTACATACAGCATTACAATTCTACTATGTGTGAAGTCAGGGTGAGAATATATATTTAATGTTGTATCTTTTATAAGTTAGCACTCTGCTTCGGTTGGAACTATGATTTAAAACAAATGTATGTATGTATGTAATAACTTTATTGTACACAAAAAAAAACACGAAAAATACAAACAAATAAGGACATATATGACAAATATGATTAATCACGATTAATTTGCACAAAACCGAAATAATATTCATGGAAAAAGACTTTATATCTATAGAAGAATACGTATGTTATTGGTTTGGTATGTTTCAGCTGGCGATAATCGCGTAAATTGCTAGTTGAATTTACCAACATAATGTGTAAGTGCTTAGAGAAAAAAGAAATGCATAATTTAGTCAATAAATTAGCTAAAGGTGTAAGTCTTAGCCTTCTTCAAAGAGTCGGCAGGGTAATTGTGTAACGGAATTGCCGACGTTTTACGCATTAGGCACATAAAGTTATAACTTTTGTCATTTTTCTCAGAAAACCACACAAATTACTTTCTAAGATTTCTCAGGAAATAATTTTAAAGAATAATAGGTAGGAACATAATGTGGTCGCTGGATTCAGTCTGATTGCGTAACTTCCCGAACGAGCGTTAGGGTATATCAACTGCTAGATTCACCTTCGAAAATTCGCAAGTAACCTGCTGAATTCGTATCAAAATGATATGTTAAGAGTCTGGGTAAACCTCTCCCTTGTGTTTACGGCGTGACCAAGGGTTTGTAAGCCCGACAAAATGGAAAGTAGAGAGGTGGAGTCAGTACCATGTACTTAGGTACAGTCGAGGGCATAAATATGTATACGTTGTTAGACCTTTTTTCAATAGAATAAGGTAAAAAATGTAGTCTGTACAGACAAAGTAATGAAATATATCTAAGTTCCCAAAGCGACAAGAGCGTAAGACAGTAATTTTTTTGTGACATAATGGTTTCTTTTGCACTTATTTGATACGGAACTCTAAAAATAGTGTTAAAACAGCGTAGGTATAGGTACCTAATCATATCTTTGCCTGTCAATACACAATCTTCGTAACAGTCTCAATACGCCCCTGACTAACACCAACGGTAAATTTAGCTCTACATTACATAAAGTAATCATAATCTCGATACTGGCTATAAAAAGATAATTTATAATGCAAAGAAATTGCACTTGCACTTACCTGTACTGCTATCTTCCTTACACTCATAAGGACTTATATACATTTCTCTCTTTAACGTTTATACCGTTTTGACTCAGTAGCGCAGCTTAGTTTAGTTCTTAGCTAAACTCAAGACTCGGTTTTATGTTTTGATCTTTATTTTTCGATTAGTAAGGTTGAACTTCCATTGTATATTTTGACACAATTGTAGCTTAATCGATGGCGGCAACTTTGAGGCATTTATTTTTATATCCAATTCGCGTAAAGGTGTTATACTAATAAAGTTAATCACGTACTTACATCCCTTGATCAAAAGTCATGAGTTTACAGGAATTCTATAGTATTATATGTCGTTTTGGATCTGAACAGCAGCATTTCACGTCGCCGCTTGCGCCAGTGGATGTAACATAGGCATAGTAATTGTGGCTGTAAGCTACAATGTTCCTTGATGGGATATTTTGCAACATATCAGCTTGTGACAGGTATCTTGGACTCTCAGACTAACCATACCAGACTCGGCATCAAATAATAATATCCCTACCAACGAGATGGTTGTATCACTTTGTTGTCTTTGTTTTACTTCTTTGTCCATCACAATTCATTTGTATGAGGTTGTGCAAACAATTACCCGACCAAGTTAAGACTGCGTCGTGCAGGGTAAATTATCAGCGCCTGTCAAATTTCTATTTTTTTAAATTATTTTCCCCAGTAACTCACACATACATATTTCACACACACTACTTCATTTTGTTGGCCCGGGTCATTGACTTACATTTTTTTTAATAGGTATTTTCGGTTGTGTATTGCCACCAGTTAATCAGAGTTAAAAACTCCTTAGAGAAATCGAAATTGTCATAACTTGTCACTGTACAATGACAATGCTCTGTCAATTTCTGTAAGGAGTACAAAGTTTTGATTTACAATATTTGATGATTTATTAAGGCATGACAAAAATGTAAAAATAAAAGTCAAGTTCTGATCTGTCACCAAAACCTTACTTCTGAAAATTGGGATTTGATTTTAGTAAAACGCTCCTAATTATTCATATACAAATAGATTAAAAGTGAGAAAAATTCTTGCATTATTTGGCTTTTTTTGTATGGTTTTGGTTTGCGCCGGAATTAATATATAAATATATATATATATATATATATATATAAATATAAATAAATAAATATTTGTGGACAATCTTACACAAATCAACCTAGTCCCAAACTAAGCAAAGCTTGTACTACTATGGGTACTAAGCGACAATATACATACTTTATACATACAGATTTAAATAGATACTTATATACATAGAAAACATCCAAGACCCAAGATCGAATTCGAACCCGGGATCTCCAGCTTCGTAGGCAGGGTCACTACCAACTAAGCTAAAGCGGCTTTTATAGGTAATGCGAGTTTTAAGCGAAGATGCGGTTGTTTTATTTCGATATATATTATGTAATGAAACTTAATGAAAATTAATGGCAGTATTTTGAAATAAGTTTGTTAAGTAATCTTAAAACCTAATGATAATGAAATAAGTAGGACAAATATGACCAAGTAGGATTTAGTAAATCATTTTCACTATCTGTAATTGGAACTTGGCCGGCCGGACACGCTATCGTGTGCATGGTTGAATGTACGAGTCCATAGTTATGTTATGACAAATTAGCTCTCATGTTCCTTCTTATAAGAACGATAATTGAATAGAATAATTAGTGGAGTAAATTTTACTGAACTTTTAACACTACTTGGACAATGGTTGCGTATAGCTAAATCCATGTACATGCTGCATACATGCTGTAATGTAACAGTTATAATACTTATAATATACGCAATTGAAATTGCAATCTTACTATTATTTACTACGTTTACGTAACGTCCAAACAATTATTGCGACGTACTTTTTTTGTTTTTTCAACCTGATTGTGGCCTTATAGGTCGAGCCCAATAAATCGATAGGAGTGCGCGGTTGGAAAGTGGCCTGGGGAAAATCGAGGGGAAACCTCCGACACGACCACGCGGGAGGTTTAAACACTGGGATACTCTAAGAGTTGGCGCTCCAGTGAGATTGGTTACGCGGCTTCTACCGAATCTGAGTTGTGAGTGGAATCGAGCTACTTACTGGGAGTTTTGTCGCTGGTTCACTAAACTCTACTAGGCCCGACCTGGGTCGGACTGACTCTACCCGGTGTGACGTACTTACGTATATCCAAAGACTACAACGTATATAATAAAGTACGTATATCCGTATATGCAAAATCAAAGCAGTGAACTAATTGTATGTAAAGTGAAATAATTTCAAACCATAAAAAACAATCAAATAGAAATTAGAAACCGTACTTATAGACCTGCAGAAATAAGTAGGACTACATACATATATTTTGTATAAGACTCAGATTATACGTCGTCGTTAGAGATATAACTAAGATAAAAAAAAAACACATTTATATTTTCATTCTATAATTAGTATGACCATGCGGCTTCGACAATACAATCTTCTGCTGCTTATTACTTTCTTTGTTGTGTGACACTGCAGATTGATAATCCACGATTCCTGAAGTTATATCACGACATCGGAGATATATTTAGCCATTAAATGTATTCCTATTTGACGAGAAAGCGTGAATATCCACACAAATTTCAATAAGTATTCCAATCCAATCAATCCAATCAGTGGGTTCTTCAATGCTGAGGATCGTGACCGCTATGTCTCTGGCGGGGAGTGCAGATGGCTCGCCAGTGGTTCCGATGATGTGCTGCATGCAGCGCCTGGTGTTCTCGGAGTCCGGCGAATTTGGAGATTTTTTCAATCCACCTGGCTGGCCCGAGCTCGTCTATCCTCCACCTTTCCCGTCATCATGAATCATGATGTACTCGAGGCTAATAGGTACGACGCGCGATATGTCCAAAAAATGCCAGTAGATAAGTATGCGTTGTTGGCAAACTGTCGAGAGGCGTGTGTGTATGCGTATTTGGTGTTCGATATCAACATTAGATACGTAAAATTATTGAAATATAAAGAAAGAAAAATGTACACAAATTTTCATTTGAAGTAAGTGACAAATGTCATTACGTTATAAAGATGTTCCGTCAGGGTGACCATTCATTGAAATTAATTTCCATTGTAATGATACGCATCGGCAACCTTTTAGCGTCTAGAATGCGTTTTCGGGAAGGAAAACATTATAATTTGAACGCATAAGTAAACTTTCGGGACCAAACACTGTATGTTCTCTAAAAAATAAAAGGCTAATACCAAAAATTCCATGTTAAAAGGTTCTTAAAACGCCACACGTCAATATTTATTTACCCTACTTCAATTAATACAATCTTTGTGTGTGGTATACATATTGTATTCGTATACGGGCAAAATGTCAAAAACAGAGCTGTCAAAGCGAAAAAAGGAGCATGCGTCTGCTCGCACCGAGGGCCAATGCCCATCTGTCGATTTTTCGAAAGTATGGTGGCAGGGAAAATGTATGGAAAAGTCACTAAAGTTTAGATTTACGTTTGAAATTCTCATTGGTCTTTGCGAGGAAAAATGTGAAAAGTGTGATAACTTATAGTGAATACTTTTGAGATTTGTTTGAGTGTGATTTTGAAACGAAATAATAGATTTTTCAATTCAAATTTGCCTAAACGCCGACACGCGTTCTTCTCATTTTTAGTGCAACTTTACGGTATTGTATTTATTAAAGTGTAATTTATTATAGATTACTAATAGTGATAACTTGTAAACACACTCTTTGTGATAATAATTACATATATTTTATATATTTTTGTAGAGAATCGTGACCTCCACAGATTGAGAGGTGAAGGCTGTTTTTGCTAAATATGCTCGGCGCCCTCTTAAGTAAGACATTCACGGTAAGCCGTCAGCCACTTTAAAACTACGAGACAAAAACATTGATGAAATACGGCCATATTCATCGTTGTGACGACTCGGGATCACCCACAGATTTTCCACAGGGGGCCGATTTTTGAGTGCCGAACGCTCGACTTTTCACTCGAAATCTGTCAAAAAATTATGATGTTTAGTGAAAAGTCGATCCTTCGACACTCAAAAATCGGACCCCTGGCTCGCGTCTTACCGGTGGACATTGCCAAAGTTAAGGGCCATAAAATACAGCCTAATTTTTATTTGGACTTACTGCATAAACATCATCTCCTCTTACATATTTTTATGCAATCAAATTTTATCCACGTAAACATTGAACTTTTGACGACCACAAGAAAAACAAAGATTGTTTTTTTTTTTATGTGTGATATGTTACTTCGTAGTTAAATTGTATTTCCATCATTAATCATAACTTCAATATGTAAAAAACTGTCCATTAATGACAATAATTGTTAAAGGGTTAATTATCAAAGAACATAAAACCAAATCTATATAACGAACCGGCGAACAAAAACGAATTTTACGGTCGCGACCGAACGAACCAAATTAAAACTAATAATTTATGCCCATTGAATCCCTAATAGAAACTATCAACACATCAACGACCCTGTATTCTAAACATAAAATTGATGTTCATCAATTCGATTGTGATTAATCGAAAAACACTTTAAACTCGCTCACTACACGAATATATTCTTGTATCGATAAGACTAAAAGCGAATATTGACCGATAAATAAAGACTGGCCGAAAAAATAAGGAAAATCTTCATACATAGTCACTCTAAATTAGACCATAATGTCGTTAATATAAAGCTTGAATTTGACTACCAGTGAGTATAATATAAGCCAGTATTTTTTAGCAATCGTTGATTAAAGCATTAGTAGGCACGCGCCGAGAGTCCAAACAAATGGCGTACACTTATAACAGATTAGATCGATGTCAACTAAGAGGACCAGTCCAGTCTTAAATCTTCAAACACGAGTCAGAATAGTTATACATATACATATTCGGAAATGAATCTACATACCTACTAGATTGTTCTTCTATGTTAGGATTAAAAACTCTGTAAGCAATCGTATCATCGTAAGCTGTGCTATAACTTTCAACATCAACTTTTTTCACTTTATTTTTTCAAATACTACACTTATTGTACCTACTTTAGACACATATGTGTTACGACTTGAGATAGAAATTATTTTAACATCTTAACTAATTACTTACATAATTTGTCCGTAAAGGTTATTTCAAAAAACAGAATAGAATAAATATTTAAGGGGGCTCCCATACAACAGACATGATTTTTTTGCCGTTTTTATAGATAATGGTACTCTTCGTGCGCGAGTCCGACTCGCACTTGGCCGGTTTTTATTTTATTTAAATCAAGTTTTTGAACTCAACCTTTACTTCTTTTTATAATGCTGCCAATCCGATGATATTATTGTAACTTTGTAAGCTGTTCGTTCTCCAAATAAATCCATCCAATTCGAATAAACAGATTACCCCTCACGTGATCTCTCGACATGATTCTACTTAGGGCCGGTTGTACTGGCTTGCGATTACAGACCGTTCAATGTTTAAAAAAATATAGCATCTGCAGCTGTAATCCCATAGTCTTGCTAAACAATTAAACACAATACAAATATTCATTATTGCTCACCTCAACTAATACACAAAAGAACAGATAAAGGATGATTCACAGTCATTCACAGACTTCACAGTAGATAGCTCCGTGTCCGGGCCGGCCCGTTATCTAATACAGCGCGGTAATCACGTATCGTTTTCGACCGTTAGTACGATAGATTTAAATGTCATATCCCATACTCAAACTGACATTAAATACGTACCAACGGTAGTACATATCGTTACGTGATTACCCCGCGGGACGCGCGAACGCGACGGCCATCGATGTCTTGCACTAGGAAACGGGCCGGCACGGACACGGAACGGTCTAGCGTGAATCATCCTTAACATGTAGAACGGTTGACAACAGGCTGTCTTACAGCTAACAAGGTATATCTTCCAGACAATCTTTGCGTAGTGATATTCTGTCACAGTCGAAATTTAACGGACACCGCTTACGATTTACTGACATTTAGTGCAACCCACCCTTACACTCTTGACTCTAATATTGCCTTTAAAAAACCAACAAATACATAATAGTTTCGTCACCACAAAGCAAAACAAACAAGTCTCGAGGCGATAGTTTGTCGCTCAATTTCGCCCTGATTGCGGTCTCCGCGGAAGTCGCGTGCGATGCCTATCGATCGGAATAGACCTCGTAACGAGATTCACAACAAGCACGGAATCTGTGGAGGCGGCTTCTTTGGGGCTTTTATCCTTTTCTCATGGTGTATCCAGATTATTTGTCAATTATGCGGTTGTGGCCGTCGCTCCCGCCGTATCGGTCTTACAAGCCACCTATGTAGGTGCCGCCCCTCTAATAAGGACACTGCTTAGATATTTTTTTCATGGATGAACGAGGCCAGATGCAATGATAATGATCCAGTTTTGATCCAATTTCTTGCACTTGAACGTTAGGGGGCTAGTGTAACAGAGTCTTAACGTTAGATTACCTATAGCTTTTAAATCGACCCAAAATTCGACATTAAAAACTCCACTATGCCTTCTATCTATGTAGGTATCATCTGTTTAATCATAATTTAATTACACATTTATCTCATAAAAATCTTCCCACATGTTTTGTCTAGTTTGCCATCATTATAGAGAACTTATTTAATTTCAATTCAATAAGAAAATTTCCTGATCTACATTTCTACGTATTTGAGGCGCTATAACGAGACATATCGCATTCTCTGAAACACTATTCTGCCCAGACGAGGAAACAGTAGGGATTGATTTTCAGATATATGATTCTTGACTATATGATCGTGTTTTTGACAATAGCCGAAACATAATTACTTAAAATATTCTCGGTAAAAAAAAACCCGAAGTTGGGGTTAGATTTTCCTTTTTTTACTCAGCCTACTAAAGCAACGCATTATTAAGCGACACAAATAAGGCAATACAGAGAGGTAACGCCGCCAGCGTTATGGGCACCATGCCGAAGACGGAACTACTAGACGGGGTATTTTTCTAATGACCGGGGGCTGCTGGGCATGTAATTTTAGTTTAATTTAGTTTTCTATTTAATTTGTAAATCATTGACACAAATAAGTTACAATGATGGAATTTTACCACATCTAAACTCTGTCAAGAGGACATAGAAACTGACACAGTCAGATATTTATCGAGATTTGTCTAAAAAAAAGTCATGCAACAAAGCTTCTAAAGATAATATAGGTATTTCTCCACTGTAGGTAGCTATTTTATACCTCCTTGATTGAAGGTAGATCAAACCGCAAGTGTCTAAGCGAGACAATCATATCGAAATTAAAGAAAACCATCCCAATATAATTGTGAAGGAAACGAGCGGTTATGAAATTTGATTATTCAATGTTTACGTCCAAAAGTGGCTGCGAAGCCGCCGTTCATGCCGTCCGAACATATCTAGAGCACCAGGGAGGGGAAGTGCTGCTGAAGGTGGATGTCACCAACGCTTTCAATTCTGTGGACAGAGGGATCCTGTTGACACAAATTAAAGACAAAATTCCGGAAACATATAAATTTCTTTGGCAATGTTATAGTTCTACGACTAAATTATTATACAAAACCAACCTATTGGATTCGTCGGTGGGTTGTCAACAGGGTGACCCTCTGGGCCCCGCAATTTTTAGCCTCGCAATTCACCCCGTCATCAAAAACCTAAATTCTAAATTAAATGTCTGGTACTTAGACGACGGCACCTTGGGAGGAGAAGCCCGCACTGTTTTAGACGACCTTCGGAAATTGACTTCAGATCTCAAATCTATTGGCCTTTCCCTAAATTTTTCTAAATGCGAACTTTTTGTTTCAAACTCTTCCCCTGACAAAGACATTATTATCGAAAACTTTAAAAAAGAAGCACCCGGGATTAAAGTTGTCGATGAAAAACAGCTCCACCTCCTTGGTTGTCCTATTTTGGATCAATCCTTCGAGGATTACTTTAACAACAAAATTCAAAATTTTAACGCTATTTCGGACCGCTTACTAAAAATTAATATGCATACCGCGTACACAATTTGCGATACTGCCTTTTTGTTCCCAAATTTACATATGTCCTTCGATGCACCCACGTTTGGAAATACCCCAATATACTTTCGAAATTAGATAAATTAATCCAAGAGTCACTCACTTCCATCCTTAATATTCCTTTTGACGAAAGATCCTGGACCCAGGCCAGCCTACCCGTCAGGCTTGGCGGCCTGGGGATCCGCAAAATTTCGAGTGTTTCACTACCTGCGTTTTTGTCTTCGGTGCACAGTGCTCAACACCTCATAGGGAACATTTTAGCCCCTTCTCTCGGGGTCCTGGAGGCCACGCACTGCTCCGAGGCCAAAAACGTATGGTCTCTGACATGCCCAGACTCGGACCCGCCAGTCAACCCTTGCTCGCAGCGGCAGTGGGACGAGCCGCTCTGTCGACTAGTACGGGACAATCTTTTAAACACGTCAACTAGTCCGGCAGATCGAGCTCGTCTCCTTGCCACTGCGGAGTGGGAGTCGGGTCTGTGGCTGCAGGCTTTACCATCACCATCCATAGGTACCCTTCTGGACAACAATACTTTCCGGTTGGCCGCCAGTCTACGGATAGGGACAATCACAAATATGCCACATCGCTGTCAATGCGGCACAATGGTAGACAGCCTGGGCCATCACGGTCTCTCTTGCGGCAGAAGTGCTGGGCGCATACCCCGACACGCCAGCTTAAATGATGTCATCCGAAGGGCCCTTACGAGTGTCAAAGTCCCGGCCGTGCTAGAGCCGGTCGGTCTAGCGAGAGACGACGGTAAGAGGCCCGACGGCATGACACTGGTGCCTTGGAGAATGGGTCGGCCTCTGGTCTGGGATGCAACCTGTGTTGATACCCTTGCGCCGTCCCATCTCTCGGGCACCACAAAGAATGCTGGCTCTGCCGCAACTTCGGCTGAGGACCTCAAACGCCGTAAATATGCCTCACTTGGCAGTGGGTACATATTTGAGGCGTTTGGGGTCGAAACGCTGGGACCGTGGGGCCCAAGTGCGCGCCGACTTTATAAAGATTTGTCGGCGCGCCTGGTAGACGCATCCGGTGACCAGAAGGCTGGCCAATATTTCGCTCAGCGAATAAGCATTGCCATCCAGCGTGGCAATGCAGCCAGCCTTCTGGGCACACTGCCCATTGACGGCGATTTGGGCCAAATTTATTATTTGTAGTTTTATTTTTTATTTTATTTTATACTTTGTAAATATGTAGTCTTTTAAGTTTGTTATTGTAGCTAATTTATCTCCTGTTTTTAACTTACACTGGCTAGAAAGATGTTGTGGTCACATTATTTTATCTAACTGACTTGGCAAACAAGCGTACAGTCAACCTATAATCCATAAACGGACACCGCAGCCTATAGACGCCCGCATCTCCAAAGTAGTCACGTGAGCGTTAGTTAATACAGTTTACTAACAAGAAAGTACTATTAGTAGTTTGTTAACTAACACAGTTTACGATTACAGACCGTTTGGTGAACGGCGTCTTAATATAATAATATATTTTAACAAGTTTTTTGACCAGTATTTTGACAAGTTTTACAGTTTTCTATGAGATAACAGGTGCTGGCGGCATATTTAAAGTTAACTGATTAGTTAAACTTGGTTTTAGGGCGGTGAAAATCCCGGTCACATACCAAACAAAAATTTGAAGTACCTATACGTAATCAGCAGGCACGATTTTTAAGAGATTTACGAGTAACCTTAAATAGACAAAATGTTACCTCGAAACATCGTGACAACCTGACCTAACCCCAATTACAGGCTACGTAAATTATAAACCTAAGCACTGAGCTAATTACGAAAACTACATAATTGTAACAAGGTAACAACCTCTAACTTGCGGTTTCCAAATCGGGCCAACCACCAGATTAGCGGTGAATCTATGGTATAGTTGGCGAGTACCTGTTTAAATCAACAATGTTTAAAACCGACTTTTAAAATTGGACTTCAAGCCTTTGACATAAGAACTATTGCGAAATGAGTCGAAAAGAAATAGGGGTTTGAAAATGACTTTTCAGTAATTACTGTAATACTATGACCTCTGCGGTTGATGTCACAAAATTAGCTAATTAGTGATTTATAAAATTGGAAAATTGGAGGTTCTGATGGGGAACGAAAATGAACAGTAGTAAAAGTACACATGTTTCTTGAGTACCTAAAGCAAAATTTCTTAATTTATTTATCCAGAAGTTAAGTTAATTATATAGCGATACGCGAGAAGAAATCTTTAGATAAAATAATGGCACGCTGCCCAAGGACGCGTAACCTCTTTTATGGTGAGGGAAATCCGCTGCGAGAGGTAAGCGCCAGCTCTGGGGTCACCCGAGGCGTCAACCAGCCGCGACGACATGGCTCTCATAAAAGCTTTCATATCAGCCGACCACGGCCCCAGTGTCTCTACGGCAAGCGCCGCAAAATCGTAGTTGTTCGTTGATAAGTAGGTATATATTATAAACTAGCTTTTGCCCGCGACTTCGTCTGCGTTGAACTCGGTCATCACGTTAGAATGTTATTTCATTCTTCTATTTCTTGCGCTTACCTAGTTATCTCTCTTCCATTCTAACTTAAACTCCGTTAAGGGACGATTTCCGGGATAAAAGTATCCTATGTCCTTCCCTAGGACTCAAACTATATCCATACCAAATTTCATCTAAATAGGTTGAGCATTTTAAGGGGAAACAGGCAGACAGAGTTACGTTCGCATTTATAACCCGCCCCGGTTTCGCACGGGTAGTCCAGTTTTAAATTTATTTATCTAAGCTTTTGCCCGCGACTTCATTCGCGTGAAGATCCATATCAATTTCTACACCGTATTTCGCCGGGCTGTCTCGCCAAACATTGCGCACGCCGACTCAATGTGCCCACATGAAACAAATGACAGAGGACTAAATATGTATTATTAAGGAAGTAGATGAAATTTTTCGGATATTCTGATACGGGTGTGGAAAATACTTACAATACAATACAATACAAATACTCTTTATTGCACACCTCAATAAATATAACTATTACAGAGTATAAACTACTACTTCGTACGCATCAAGTAATAAAGATGAAAACGCGAGCGCAGCGAGCGCAAAATGAAAAAAAAGAACATTGTGGTACAGGTGCGGGAAATACTTCATACGCATCAAGTAATGAAAACGCGAGCGCAGCGAGCGCGAAATTTTTCGAACATTCTGATGCAGGTGCCGAAAAGACTTCATACGCATCAACTATAATGTAGATGAAAACGCGAGCGAACGGCACATTATGATGTAGGTGCGGAAAATGCTCATCAAGTAATGTAGAAGAAAACGCGAACGCAGCGAGCGCGAAATTTTTCGAACATTATTATGCAGGTGCGGAAAATACTTCTCACTCATTAAGTAATGTATATGAAAACGCGAGCGCAGCGAGCGCGAAATGATTCGAACATTCTGGTGCAGGTGCGGAAAAGACTTCATACGCATCAACTATAATGTAGATGAAAACGCGAGCGTACGGCGCGCGAAGATTTTCGAACATTATAATGTAGGTGCGGAAAATGCTTATCAAGTAATGTAGAAGAAAACGCGAGCGCAGCGAGCGCGCAATTTTTCGAACATTATGATGCAGGTGCGAAAAATACTTCACACTCATCAAGTAATGTGTATGAAAACGCGAGCATAGCGAGCGCGAAATATTTCGAACATTATGATGCCGGTGCGGAAAATAATTCATACGCATCAAGTCATGCAGATGAAAACGCGAGCGCAGCGAGCGCGAAATTTTTCGAACATTCTGATGCGGGTGCCGAAAAGACTTCATACGCATCAACTATAATGTAGATGAAAACGCGAGCGAACGGCACATTATGATGTAGGTGCGGAAAATGCTCATCAAGTAATGTAGAAGAAAACGCGAACGCAGCGAGCGCGAAATTTTTCGAACATTATGATGCAGGTGCGGAAAATACTTCTCACTCATTAAGTAATGTATATGAAAACGCGAGCGCAGCGAGCGCGAAATGATTCGAACATTCTGGTGCAGGTGCGGAAAAGACTTCATACGCATCAACTATAATGTAGATGAAAACGCGAGTGTAGGGCGCGCGAAAATTATCGAATATTATGATGTAGATGCGGAAAATACTCATCAAGTATTGTATATGAAAACGCGAGCGCAGCGAGCGCGAAATTTTTCGAACATTATTATGCAGGTGCGGAAAATACTTCTCACTCATTAAGTAATGTATGAAAACGCGAGCGCAGCGAGCGCGAAATGATTCGAACATTCTGGTGCAGGTGCGGAAAAGACTTCATACGCATCAACTATAATGTAGATGAAAACGCGAGCGTACGGCGCGCGAAGATTTTCGAACATTATAATGTAGGTGCGGAAAATGCTTATCAAGTAATGTAGAAGAAAACGCGAGCGCAGCGAGCGCGCAATTTTTCGAACATTATGATGCAGGTGCAAAAAATACTTCATACTCATCAAGTAACGTGTATGAAAACGCGAGCATATATATTTCGAACATTATGATGCCGGTGCGGAAAATAATTCATACGCATCAAGTCATGCAGATGAAAACGCGAGCGCAGCGAGCGCGAAATTTTTCGAACATTATGATGCAGTTACGGAAAATAATTCCTACGCGTTAAGTAATGTAGATAAAAAAGCGAGTGCGAAATGATTCGAACATTATGATGCAGGAACGGAAAATACTTCATACGCATCAAGCAATGTAGATGAAAATGCGAGCGCAGCGAGCGCGAAATATTGAACAAAAAGAAATTGTTGACCTATCAAATGGCTTTGTAAAGAGGTGGTTGAATAGATATTTTTTTGTTTATAAATTAGTGGAATACCTTTCAAAGTTCAAAGTGCTTTATTGTAAAACATAGGTATAACTGAATACCTACTTTGGTCTGTTCTTTCACTTTCGAACATGGAGTAGAGGCCTAGGTTGATAGCGCACCCACCCTGGTTGCTTCTAAGAGGTATGTGATTTTCTGAGAATTCTTTTTGTTTGCTTCCTATCCGCCTATAATTTTCGAATTTGGTCATACTTGATGGTTATTGTTACGTAGGTATATTTTACTAACGAATACCAATATACCCTAAATTTATGTCTGTTACGCGCTGAACGTATTTTATACATTTTGCTGATGGAAAACGCAACTAATCGGCAATTCGGCACCTTGAAGAACCTCAATGACACCCATATCGATTATTAAGAAAAGTAAATAAGTAAATGTCCGCCATCTTCGATTTGAAAATGGATATCATTCTTGTAATGAGCACCTCAAAAAACAATATTTTATACAAAAATGCGCATACCTAATATATAGGTACATGTCGCAAGTGCTACCATGCAACCAAGAGCCCGCCGCTCTGCGTAGGTACCCTACATCGAAAACAAAAAAAAACCGAGGTTTCGTAGTAAGGTTTGTGAATATTGATAGAGACTGACTGACCAACATAATTAGATCTCTCATTTCAAACAGTTAATATGGTTTGAGGGACTTTTGTATTTTTGTCTTTAGCCTTGAGAGGCAGAGGTATTGTTATTTCACCCCCCATTTTTTCAAATACTATCTGTTTATTATACAATGTTTGAATGGGGTTCTATTTACTTTGCATGCATGTATATACTTACCAATTTTCAAGCCTGTAAATCATGAACTAAAAGACTTCTCATACAAAGTTTAACCCCTCTTTTCACCCCCTTTCATCCCTAAACTATATGATTTTTATAGCCTATAGCCTGGCCGAAGATCCAATAAACATATAAGTGAAGGCTGTATTAAAATCCATTCGCTAGTTTTCGCGTGATAGTTAGACAAATAAACAGACAGACAAACAGACAAACAGACAAACAGACACGAATTTTAAAAACAGTTGAAACGTGTTCTGTTATCGATTCTTAGACCCCTCCATCGATTTTTTTTCTAATATCTTCAATGTACAGATTTTCGACCCTCTTCTGCTTTATTATATGTATAGAATGTATAGATATACATATTACATATAGTGCGTGTCATCCACGATTTCCTCGAAGGCGCGCCCCTCCACACTCCACCGCCCAATCCGTAGAATTGCGCATAGATTATTATGGGATTCGGTGTGGAGGGGCGCGTCGTCGTGGATGACACGCGCTATAATTTCAGGGACTTTGCTTCATATCATAATTGAGTCAGTGGTACACGTAGTTGCAAAAGCGCAATGAACAGCAAGATGGAATTGAGAGCATTACCCAACCCATTACATAGCTTTTTCGTCAATTTGCACCGCCCACAACTTTTCTGCTTCGCCTTAAGGTTAACTGGTAGAGAATGCTTTTGGCATTAAGTTCGCCTTTTGTACTATAAGGTTTTCTTTTGTGCAATAATAAATAAAATATACTTAATAAATACATACATATTTCTTTATTGTATTACCGGATTATTTTTATTTCTTTGCCTAACCAGTGGTCACTGTAGCAAAATTTAGCACTTGCATTATTCACAATCATGAATATGTGCAATATTTGTCATAATGAACGTAATGGAACGGCATAGCCCAGATGAACTGCACAGTCGGGCGCGGGGTCACGGCGGCCCACGCCCACTAATTCAATTCACATCGCCTTGTACACGAGTACACTTAGCTACAAAATTCTTTTAGATTATTTCATTAATGTATTAGGTAAGTAGGCGCCGAACTATATAGAGCGCGTTTTCATTTCATTCCATTCCAAGTGAATACATCTACATCTGGGAAAAAAGTATTCATGGGACGTTGCCAATATTCCCGTACCCGAAAGTATTAAAAATAAAATAAATAAAATAAATTAATTCTTTATTCAGGTAATAATCCCATCAACATTACAAACATGTCCCCCTCATGATGTGTCATGTGTAATGTGTATTGCCCTAGTGTTGCAAGCAATGTTGGCGTAAAACAGAAATTATAGTGGTATTTTCTTGATTCTACTCACAAAATACTGTAAGAAACATTTGTGAGTTCACAACACCCTGCACAGTTCGGCAGTATGTTGGATAGTTTTTATTGTTGAAATTATTTAAAATGGCGGACATTCTATAAAACTGTCATTGGACTTTGAATCTTCATGCTTGGACAGTAAAATCGCTTTTTGAACGGGCTAATTTGATACAACTCGGCCAGTTCAAATAATTTTATTTAAATATACCAACGCTTTCGTCGGCAAGCATCCACTGTTAATGAGCACGATGAGTCGCCAGACAAGAGGCTGGCCATATAAAATTTCGTAATTACGGCCCGCCCCGCCCCGCACGGTAGTCGGCCTTGTTCTAAACCAACACTGATTGTTGTCGCTTTAGATACAACATGTGTTGGGATACACAAATATTCCTGAATCTAATTTCGTAAAGTAAAGGCGAATGTAGCCGTAAAAATCTACCTCGTTTGCTCGCTTTTTTAAATCTACTATCTACTAGTTGTTGCAAAAATTTTCCTGAAGATACTTTTCCGTCAAAACAGATGAATATTTCAAGAACAGTATTAATTAATATTTCAAGTGCTCCATGAATATTAAGATGAGGATTACCTAAAAATCGGATTCAACTATACTTTTTTTTCAGGTAAGCTCGACTTCGCGACTAGGTATATCAGTCTTGTTTGCTTGTCGGTACGTAATCTTTTGCATTCGAATAGAACAGCCTAGCTGACATACGATTACTTACTTAAGAGCTTTTAAAGAATCATAAGTAAGGTTTAATATTATCAGTATTACACGTAAATTAATTTGAGTTTGGCACTGATATATGCACTTATTTGATGGGATATTCTAATACTTTAACACTAATATTATAGAGTTTCTATTACAACCATACGGTTAAAATAACTGTGCAAGCGCCTCGATCGACCTTGGTGATCGGGAAATCACAAACACAAATATATATAAGTTAAGTAAGTACTTACATGGTAAATATCCCCATACTAGAGTCTGGCTAATGATGCTAATGACAGCTGAGACTGAGATTTATTAAATTTATTTAAATGGTGGTGGTAATGGTCATGGTGGTGGTGGTGGTGGTGGTGGTGCTGGTGGTGGTGGTCTAAAATACCTTTGTCAAATGTGTTAAACGTCACTTAATTGCCGTGTCAATGGAGACTACTATTGCTTGATCCTCCATATCGCGATACTAGCGTCTGGCTAATGATGACAGCTGAGACTGATATTTATTTAAAACTTTTAAATGGCAACTATAAAACCTTTGTCAAATGTGTCAAACGTCACTTAATTGCCGTGTCAATGGAGACTACTATGGCTTGATCCTTTACAGATCAGAAAGAGAGTTTAGCCAGTCGCATCATTATTTAATACACCATATACGCTCTAGCGTTTGGCACGCCACGCTAGTGTGCAATGATTGTTACGAGTAGACTGCTGTCACTGTGACTATGACTTATCAAAGATGACATACTGGGACAGTGTCAAGGACTGGGGCGTGGACTATAAAACAAGCAAGCAGACACTACTACTAGGTATACCTACATATACACTGTATTAACGGTTTTATTCATTAGCCAGACTCTAATCGTAATTCTAATGTAAATGACTATGTGGGCTTAAAATCTTAATCATACCGGTTTTAGACAGTGTCTCTATATAGACATTCTACTAATGGAATAGCAACTCCACTATAATTTTATTGTTAAAGTAGAATGTCGAATCGAATTCTTGTATGTCAGTGTCAAATTGAAAATAATCGTAGTGTACGTACCTACTCTCTGTGGCTATTCATTCGCGGGCCCTATCTCTTGTGTCTTGCTATAACGTCGTTTGGCGTTTGGCGCCACGGCGGTTGAAACAAAGCGGCGCCCGCGCTGATTGCGCGTCGGTGACTTGCGCGTTTTGCGCGCAAGGGGAGGGGCGCGTGGACGAGGTTCCGTAGAGGTTTCGCCAGGGTCTCGATAGAGGTGTAGGGAAGAATAAAATGGAACTAATTGGGGATAATGTAGGTTGTCATGCGGAAGGTGTGACTTATTGTTTAGACTATATTCTCGTATTATGGTAATAGGGGAATGTGCGAATGTTTTCTCATGATGCCATTGGAACCAGATTTTAAAGAGGACCAAATGTGCCGTGTGCAACTACACTATAATTAGACCAACACAAAAGACAAAAGTGGGCTTAAAAGTACAGCATAACAACCGAGCCCTGAAAACGCCCCATACTAATTGACCATAGTATGTGACGTCACATACTATATGCCACGAACTACAATTGTATGGAAAAACGAGTAATTTGTAGTGAGATATTGCGTTTAGGTATATAGTTGTAAAATATTTTATTTATTAAAACATGAGAATCCTGATGCTGGTAATTTGCTCATTCAATAAGAAAAATACATAATTTAATAAGAGAATAACGGTTGACATTCGCTTTTCTAAGTGTAACTATGTCACATCTTATTTATTACTATTCATCCCGAATGCATATTCTCTAATGTTAAGAAATTAATTGATCATAGATTCGCTTGCTTACCTCTATTTTATTTTGCAATGATAGGTTCCTTCACTGTTGAAATGGTACCTCATCGAACCTATTAATATCAACGTATGTATACATGTATTTCAAAATCGGTATATTGTAGAAATTTTAAAGAAGATTCCGTAATGCAATTTATGTCACACCTGGCCATAAAGCGGCAATTATCGCACGCTCAGCGCGCGGGTAATCCCACTTCCTGGCCAGGGGGTGACATAAAATTTTGTACTTAACACGGGCGGTAATAAAGAAAGCCTCAGATCGCATATTTAACGCCCTTGCCTTCGGCTCGGGCGTCAAATACCTGCGATCTGAGACATTCTTTGTTTTACTGCCCTTATTAAGTAATGTAGATACTATTATGTCACACCTGGCCATAAAGCGGCAATTACCGCACGCTCCGCGCGCGGGGAACTCCACTTCCTGGCCAGTGGGTGACATAAAATTTTGTACTTAACACGGGCGGTAATAAAGAAAGCCTCAGATCGCATATTTATCGCCCTTGCCTTCGGCTCGGGCGTCAAATGCTTGCGATCTGAGACATTCTTTGTTTTACCGCCCTTGTTAAGTAATGTACCAACCAACCATAAAACCATAACCAACCGTAACCAGAAGAAAATTATAAAAAAATATTGTAAGCAGTTTAATGAATAAACATTTTTTTTACCTATATACGACGCTGGAACTTACTCGAATTTGTGAAATTGTATATTTTTACGTATCTACAATCATCTATCCGACTCTATTTACCCTGATAAAATAAAATTAAAAAATATACTGAATAAAAAATATAAATAATTAGTTTTCCCACGCAACCCCAAATCCGTAATACTTATTACGTCGGCGTATCGCTTACAAAGTACGTACCTACTAATCTATTTATTGATTCAATAGTCGGTCCGTCTGTCGGCTCGCATCTCATAAACAAACACAACGGTAGTTGAGCGACCGCTTCGCCGCCTTTGTTGCCTGTAAATAAAATAATGAACTGTATATTTAAATGATGACTAAGCATATTTGGAACAATTATTCTCCTCTCATTATTAAGGTTTAGAACTACAATAAAGGTGTAAGAATGTCGAACAATTTTAAACTTTATATCAACGGGATAAAGACTACAGCGGACGGAAATCCTGCGTAGTTTTGCTCTAAGTAGATATTAGAAAGAAGCTATGATAGTTCTGAAATTTTATTGAAAACTGACGCGGCGGTATGTACCTATAGGTAATTGAGTTTTATGAACGGCAAAAAACGGACGTGGAATGTTGATAGAATAATATATGTGAATAAGTATATATATAAGTATACATATGCCCTTGTAAGTATACATATCATTACATATAATAAGATTAAAAATAACTCCATTAAATATCATTTTGGTGGAAAAAAACTTAGTCTCCTAAGTCACAGGTAAAAAGTGGCAAAAAGTATGTAGTTCTTTAAATTCAGAAGGTATCGGCAGGTGTCAGTTTTACGTCTCTATATAGTGCTATTATATAATATTTTAGTGTACTTGTTTATAGCAAAAAACAGCTTTGAATCCGCTTTGAACTTTATTTAACGGGCACGAATTTATTTATTGGCTTAATCTTATATAAAAGTAGTGGCATAAAAATAGAACACAATAAGCATGTGGGTTAGATAAATTAAGTTTTCCATTGACATATGCTCTTATCCATTGGAAATTCTACTTTTAACATATACACACTGTGTAACCATATCAATTGGATTAACATCACCTATCAGTGAAAAAAGTTTCAATAATTGCTCGGTTAGGTTGACGTAGAGACGTATGATGAAAGTAACATAAGTTAGAGTTTAGAGTAAATAGCCATATGTAATAGATACAATTTAAATTCTTACCTTCTCCTTATGTGAATGATGTGCCACACCTATGTTACGTTTTCTTTGTTTAAATATATTTGTATAAGTAATCTCGTATTGGATTTTGCATGATCATATTGTTTTGTTATTTCGGTTTGAGCAACAAATAAGTTATTGAAACAAATAAGTTATTAGTTGTGGAAACTGTTTGGCTAATGGATTTGTATCATGGTAAACTATGTGTTATATTTGCCTTTCCTAAGTGCCAGTTGCACCAACGTACGAACACAGACCGGTCATCGTCAAATATGGCGCCGGCAGCTGTCATCCCATAGAAACTTGTCAAACTTTCCATACATTCATATTTGACGAACACCGCTTACGATTACAGACGGTTTTGTGCAACCCAGACTAAATCTTTGTCTTTCTGTCACGACTTGATAGAGACGAGAGTTATCTTGTCGTTTATCACACGATGACTTGTAAGTCAATAAGGTACGAGCATAATACGGGGTCAGTAATAACAAACCTTTAGTTACTAATTATGAAAGAAATCCTCAAATATAAACTACGAACCCATTCACATTTGGAGGCCGAAGCCCCCAAACCGCGAAACGTCGGCTCGGTCAAAGCGAGCCAGCGGGGCGCCTCTCTCAATTATCGGCCATGATCCTATTTGTATGGTAATCCACTCATTACACAAAGGATCTGAATTTATGACCGATCCTGAGGCAGTTTGTTTTAATTATTAATCTAGGTAAAGACAATTTTAGTGCTAGAAGGGAAGGAGTCGGCCGGCGGTGGAGAGATATCATGTCAATTTAAAAGTCATCGCCACGATTTAAAAATACAACTTTGGACGAAATGATATTTTTATAGTCATTATCTTCGTAGCATTTTTCAGTTGTAGCTATTCTAAAAAAGCCCAGGGTTCCGCGCAAGTATGAGAACCTAATTCCAAGATGTGGCGTAGCGTAGGCACTATTTTTCCGAAATCTACTGCCAACCCAGAACGAGTGAAAAAAGTCAATTTTCTTTCATAATCAGGTCCCATTTTTCTGAATAAATAATAATAATAAAAAAAATGTTAAACTTGTTTTTTGGCGGAAAATAACTACTAAACAGCTAATTTTGTATCAGTCAGAGGTTTAATCTGTAGCAAATGTTGAGCCATATATAACGATAGGTGCCGATATAAAGTACATATTAAAGTTTTATCTCCTTTTTTGACGAAAATCGATTCAAATACTATCGTGAATTATAGACTAAAATTTCCAAGTGGCTTGAGTGTTTTAAGGCGATATATCGATTGAAAGAGACACCCTTTGTTTTTCGCTCACGACAAAACGGGATGCAACTCTCTCCGAGAATGGCTTTTTAGACAAATCTCGTTAAATATCTGACTGTGTGCAATTTTATTAAATTTCCTCTTGTCAGTACCTAGATGAGGTAAAATACCATCATATTAACTTAATCGTCTCTTTTAATAATGAGTTGTTTTAGTAGGCTGAGGAAAAAAAGGAAAATATAGACTCGACTGACTATAGTCAAGAATCATATATCTGAAAATCAGCCCCTACTGTTTGCTAGTCTGGGCAAGACAGCGTTTCAAAGTCTCAAAATTTCTCAGTGTAGCGCCTTAAAAAGAAAAATTCTCCGATATTAGCGCGTTTTAAATACCTTTTCATATTACATGTAGATATTGAAAGTTTGTTTCATTTACTCGTAAACTAATTTGGTGATTGTCAACGGCTCGGCTAGTCGGCTCGGAGCGAGCATAAATCCTAGTCTAGACCAACTGGGCTTAACTAGAATTTATAATCTAGAAACATCGCCTCACTCAACACAATATATTATCAGTTTTGATTTATTTTGAAGGGTTGTCACTGTTGTCAGCCATGATAAGTATTTCATAAAAGCTATCATTGGTTGTGCAGGGTATAGATAGGACAGTCGCTAGTTTCTGGCTTTGTAAATTTCATTGTCCTTTTGCGCGGTTTTAGTACCTCATTATGGCGCGTCATAAAAGATAAGCATACCTACTTCGTAGATAAAGACGTTAGATATACGTTATTTAAGGTTGAGTTATAAATGTATGGAAAAAAAATAATTAACCTGACTAAGTAAACTTTATGGCTTGACACGCTGCCGCGTGTCTAGATGAAAACTAAATGTATAATTAAACCATCACTAAAATGTCACTATGACACGATACAAAGTGGTACATGTTTCAATTTGATTCGTACAATCAAGTGAACTGAATGTTTCTCACTTATTTGACTTTATTTCTACTGACATAGAGTACATAAATGGTAATCAATTGTCCGACGACAACGTCTCCGTCAATTATTTAGTAGGATTATGGAACGCATAACAAAATTTTATTAAAAAAATATGCGGTTAATACTACTTTTATATTATTATCTGAGTAAGAGTGGCAACCCTAGCACTAACTAGAGTGTTGCAATAGTCAGTCCCTATTTGAGTAAGGGCAGAATGCAGTTTTATCTCAATGGACGCCGACGCACGCGTTTCAGTAGGTATATGTATTACTTGTAAGTTCATTGCATTCATTCTCAAACTTTTAATAACTGATAAAGGTAAAAAAAAAACTTAATAAAAAGCCACCTTGAAAGACGTCTACTGCGGTAAGTACTACATAATGCCTCCCCCAGACAATGCCAACAATGATTGGTCCTAGGCTGCCCCCATCCTGACTTTAAACAGGTATACCTAATGCTGTAGTTTAATGTGTGTATCTCTTCTCCGTCGTTACGCTCTTGATAGAGCTGTCATCCCATAGAAACTTCTCAAACTTTCGAATAATCAGATTTTGTCGAACGCCGCTTACGATCACAGTACGATTTGGTGCAACCCACCGTTAGTAGCTTCCTTTTCAATCTCGTTACAGTTAAAATCATTAACATAGTATGTATATTTCCGAACTGTCGAAATTATCTGTACGCTGAACGCCCTTCTCTTTAAAGTCATGTTCGCATATTATTATGACACTGAATGCGTACCTATAGAAATTTACCACGTGTGGAAATTTGTTAGAAAACAAATGCATTCGGATTCAGATAATTGAAAAAAATACACACCTACCTAATGAAAACATATAAAATGAAAAAGAAATGCATAATATGTACCTAATAACCTAGGTACTGAACTCGTGGACAATACTTTTTTAGAACGTTCTCTTCAACTTAAAGGAAACTAATTAGTCAGAGAAGGCATGGTACTGTGAATTATTTTCTCATATATGTATAAAAAGGCATATTAACAAGTTAACACTGTTAATCTTCAATGAAATGCAATTAAAAATAAAAGACATCTGCCTCGGCACACTGGCCTCGATTCCCTTATAAAACATAAACCCGAAACATTAATTTATTTACTTATTCTCATTAACTTGTCTCATAATAAAAGTCACCTGACATGCGGCATTATCATAAAATATCCCCTTAAAAATCACGAACAAGTATTTTTCCCTGTTCCGCAAATTGCGTCTATGAAAATACTCTGATCCGGTATCAATAAACGCAATTACGGCTCATTAAAACAAATCGATTGCGTTAAAAAATCGCGCGTATCCAGTAATTGACGTGTACGTACGGTGGGCGGTGGCCCCGCCTCGGAGGCGTAGGGAGGGCCGCGCGGCGCGATGGTCGGAGGGCCGGAGGCCAGTCGCACTCGAATCGGCGGACTCGGCGCGTGTTGGCGCCGCGAATATTTGCACACCCGGAACAGTGACAAATACTTTTGCGGAACCGGATCTTTAGTGGACATGTGACCGGAATGGATTGAAAATAACTTTAGTGATAGTGCATTATGAGAGTAAAATAATACATCATGATAAAGGGTTTTTGTTTATATTTTTAATAAAACAATATTGAATTAAAGGGAAGACAAACAATTTCATAATTGTGATAAAACCCGTCCAAAGGCCGTAACCCGCAATGTCCGTGTAATAAGATGCTAAAACAAATGACAGTCGGATTTGTAGGCCGGCCGAATTCTAAATTTGAAAATGGACTTGACGACTCGCCGCGGGGAGGAGGGAGAGCGGAACGGGGAGTGTGACGTCACGCGCCAGGAGGTGAAGAAGACAAGTTCCTTCAGCATCAGGAATCTGATGGGGGACCAAGCCGACGGAGCGAGCCCTAGCAAAGGTAAGACGGCTTTACATTGATGTGCGGCCCAGACACTAAGGCCGAGTTGTACCAACTTACGATTACGGACCGATTAACGTTAAATATGGCGCCGGCAGCTGTCATCCCATAGAAACTTGTCAAACTTTCCATACCTATAGCAGATTTTAACGAACACAGTGACGATTACAGACCATTTGGTGCAACCCACTCTAATAATGACAATATTGCCATTCTTTCGTTGTTTAACGTTAGTTCCTTTTCCTTGACACTACACTATCAACTTACAAAATATTACTTTAAAAGGTAAAGTAATGTCATTATGAATGATAGCGTCTGGTCGCAAAAAATACTTATTTGATTTTGAGGTTGTTTTCTTTTCAATTTAACGTCCGTTAAAGTTACAGACGTTCGTTCAAACAAACTTTATTGAATCGAAATTTGACAGTTCTATTATGGGTTGACAGATAGTGCCATATTTATACCTAACGTTAACTGATCCGTTAACTATATTATGATTGATGCAACTCGCCTTTATAAAAATCCAATGTTCCACCAAACATTTACCAACAACAAATGATTGTGCAGAATGTACTTTTTCTTATTGGATTTATTATATCTATGCAGTCATCAGATTTTAAGTTGAAGAATATTGCCATTCATATAAATTCATAACATAACAATTGCAAATATAAAGATAAACAGGAATAATTGCAAATATAAATATATGACAGTAATAAGTGTAACAAACTTAAGAATAGGTAGGTATATTGTATTTGTACAATTTGTACTGAAACCATTAAGATGGAAGAAAGGACTAATTTACCAACATAAAATCATTTAAGGCGCCTCCTGTAGAGGCAAACACTCTCCGTACAAATTTTGTGCAAGTTTTTATTTGCTTGTGTTTGCATTACACTTATGATTTTTGGTCAGTATGCTTATTTTTCTGTTAGCCAGACCCTCAAGATTTTTTTTTTGTTTTTTTTTTGCTTGACATTCTTCGAGTACCAAAACCGACGAACAAAACTTGCACAGAGTTTGTATGGAGAAGGCCTTGCCTCTACAGGCGCCTTAATGTATTTATTTTAAATCAACAATAATTAATCGAAATGCTTTCTGTATTTGAAATTGAATCATCAATTCGTAATTGAGGGCTTCATTAGCCGTCGGCATTTTATATTCCACACCAGCAGCTGTCTCTACTATTACTAAATATACATATTATGTAATGTAGTCCAGATATTGTGATGTGAAAACTTAATGTGTCTAATAAGTGTATCGGTGTCAAAAGCATAGTATAATAATGTGATGTGTACGACCAATTTTGGTAAGGAACTCTAAAAAAAGAATTACCTAGGCACAAATTAATAAAAACAGAGTTAAAATATGGACTATCATTTTGGTAGCACTGGTGTTTTATCTAATCGATATAAAAGTATACCTAGATAATAAGAAACCATGAATTCCAAACGTTCGAATTCAAGCACGATTAAGAATTTAATCAAACTTTTATCCTCGATTTTCGGGCGTACAATTCAACCCAAGATATCCGAGTTACCAACGACAGCCAATAGTAACATCATGACATAACTCATCACTTATCACAATGATTTTATAGTGATTTTAATGACTCCACTAACAACGCATACAAAGTTACACTGACAATCTTCATTGGAGCCATGACACCTGACGGCTCATAAAGCGTGTTTACGATCATAATTATAAGTAATATTCTAGCAGGAAGGTTCTGTGGGTCAAATCGTTTTCATTTATTATACTTTGAGGCATATTGTTGTAATTATTGCTTTTATGTGAACTAAATTGTTAGTCTTGATCCCACACGTGTACAACTGACCGTGACTTCAGGGATTTACAACGTTTACTAGCTTTAATAGTAAAAGTTGTAATTCCCTGAAATCATTAGTCAGTCAATTAAACCGCCCGCGTGGTCGTGTCGCAGGTTTCTCCTGGATATTCCCCAGGCCACTCTCCCACCGCGCACTCCTATATAAAGCCACAGTCAGGTTAAAAAAATATTTAGGTATCTAACTAGTGGTTCTGTGAGCTGTAGACCTCGTGAGCATTTTTAGGTCTATTATATAAGGCGACTTCCTGACTTGGCGGGGTGGGATCGATATGTGACATTTTCTTCTTTGACGTAAATTTACTGACGTCGCAAAGATTCTCACTTGACATAATACTGTCAGTATTATGTTTGCGCAGTGGTAATATCATGCGCAGAAGTGGAGCAGTACCGCCTTCGCATCGTTCCGCTACCGCGCATTCCGTCAGTCAGAAAGCACTCATTTAAATGTAGGGGCGCAGTAAAAAATAGTACCGAGTCGACTGACAGCTGACACTGACATTTGACACTTTTCTCATATCGTACTGCCTCCTTACCGACAAATCAGGAAGTCACCTAACACCCATGGATCCGTCATTTTAAAAATATCCCGAAAAATGAACTTTATGTAAATAACCAATCACTGATTAGTAACGGGATGTTTACCATGTTATTGTATTTATGAGATTCCGATATTTCCATGTTCCATGCGAGCTTGAAATCTTATAAATGACCAATCTGATTTCAGGTCAACCAATTTGATTTCAGGGCCACTTCGTACCTTGTCACAGTAACATTAATATGAGATCTCTAGCGGCTATCATTAGATTTTCACTGTGACAAGGTACAAAGTGGCCCAGAGATCGAATTGTTTGACCGTACCTACTGTGAAACAAAAATAAAAGGACACGAATTATTAATTGCTTTGTAAGAAAATAAAAATGAATCTTTAATTACTTAGTTTAGCAATATGCCAAGTTTAAATGAAATTTAGAAATACCGTTTGTAAATTGTAAAGTATTTGACATTCAAATGGAAACATATAAACCCGCATTTCAAAGTGTGAAGGCGATAAAAGTACAAGCTAATTACGATTACGTAACATTTTTCACTTCAAGCCAGTTCATTACCCTATCCGGTAAATCAACCCAATTTACCACTAACTCAACTCACCTGTCCAAAGAATCTACCCCCATTGGCTACACGACTGTACACACGAAACACTGAAACATTCCAAATTTAATCTTAAATTTAAACGCTTAAGGTTCTGTTTTGAAAACCAAAGACACAACGATTGAGTCTGATTAAATTGTCCGGTCAATTTAATTTCAATCTTACGCTGAAGACTTTACGGTTTGTTCTCGACGAGGGGTGGTTTCGGGCTAATCGGCTAGCGGGATGTAGTCCAATTTAGTTCAGGAAACAACTACTTACGGAAGGGGTTGTGACGTCATAGGCTGGTACGGTTCGCTCGAGGATTAGGGTTTGATGGTCAGTGTTATTGATAGTGTGATGTTATTCAGTTTTGGTATCCAATCCAATCCAATTAAAAACGCTCGGTTAGTATAAAATTTCTAGACGACGAGTAACATACACCGAGGTTATTTAATGAGAAAAACATGGAAAATTAAATTTAAACACCAGGAAATACAATATGCGACCACTTCACATGGCAATTCCAGTACACCGCTTATTCATAAGACATAAGTATCATAAAACACATTAAATGTTGAGTTTTTTAACACATATCAAATTTCAAATTCAAATTTATTTATTCGCACAGTTTACATAACAAAAAAAATTCTGGCGGACCCCAAACTAGGCTGAACCTGTATCTTGGGGCCCTGGAGTGCAAATACGTGAAACAGGTTTGATTAAGTGTACAAAAACATTTTAACAAAAAAAATTATGAAAGAGATGACACGACAGTATATATCTATAGAATCAAATGAACATAAGATCAATACTGCCTCGTTTTTATCATCTATTAACTCGAAACTAAAAACTTCACATATTAGTAAAACTCGCAGTAAATAATATAGGAAATTTAATTCATTTTTAAAAGTTTACATTAGGAAAAGTATGACCGAACGTAACCGTAACCGGTTATACGAATTTCCAATAACCGGTTATGAAATTTTGTCGAAATAACCGGTTCTTTCGGTTACGATTAAAACCCGTTTGCATTCCCTACTACATACGTACGAGCCGGGGATCGAACTCACGACTTACCCGTAGGTATAACAGGGCTCAGAATCCGGGTTAATCTTCATACAATTAACCGGTTAAAAAAATCGGTTAATAGCGTTTTTACGATATTTTTTCGTACTTTAAATCATTTATTTCATTTATAAAGGGTATCAAAACAAATCTAAAAATAAAAAAATGGAGTTTGATACAATTCAAAAATAGTATTTAATAAAGCGGTTTCTAACCCTGCTATATAAATTGTCTTTCACTGTACTGTATTATTTATAATATACTTATAACGGTGTAACTACACGTTTATAACGGTGTTGAGTGCATACAATAGGTACATATTCCCTTAATAATGTAAATAATATATACACATCATAAAATACTTAAGCCGTGAAGGGTAACTTTTAGCCTTAGGACATTTTTATTAAAATGTAACCTTTTAATAATTGTTTGAGAGCTTACATGTAAATCGATTATAATATGATTATAGATCTTCTTATTAGGCTTTACGATTGTATGTAAATACACTTAAGTGTATTTTTCTGTTTTGTTTAAGGTAGTAAAAATGTGACCTTATAGTAAATGAGCCTATTTATATTACTTATTTATAAATACGAGTATGTGTTATTTTTGCAATTTGTGCCGGTTTTTTTATAAAGGAGCATCACAAATAGCCATGAAATAAGTAAATCTATGCATTAATAGTAGTTTATGCAACTGGTACATAATGAGGGGCATTAAAACACGAGTGTGTTTTATGAAGCGAGCCGAAGGCGAGTTTCATAATAAGGTCACACGAGTGTTTTAATGCCTAATTATGTACAGTTGCATACATTACTTTATCTACACACATATTATAATTACTTAAAGACGGGTTCAGAAACCGTAGTAAATAAATACAATAATTGTGTTAATACAACCTTTTTTGCACGGTTGCGGAAATATCGAAATCAGAACTGGCAACAGATACCTAAATGTTATTTTAAAAAGTAAAGAGTCCTTATTCTGATGTGATCATGTCGTTCTAGCTCAAATTTCGTGCGATATATACTAAAAAAACATCGAGCTGACATTTCGCATCGACTGAATTTGAATTTTCAGTGATACTAGAATAGGGACATGTCAACTTTGACATTTAAATTTTGACAGTTTTGTTTGACGTAATATTTTAACATCATTTATGAGATTAAAATGAAATATTTTATTACTGCTGTAGCCTTAGCCACAGATAAGAAAATTGCCATAAATTCATTGAATGTTGAAATGAGAGTCATTTTCTACGGTTTCCGAACGCATATTAGAGGATTTATGATATGTGTGTAGATAAAAATAGTTATATACGTATGTACCTATGTTAAGTTTTTTGTACCTAGTTTACAATTTGTTTCATATAATTAATACCTATATATGTATTATATTTTCAATACATCATTTGTAGCGTTCGTGTCCCAGCGGCGCCCGCGCCGCGTACCGCGTGCTTTATGCGAGTTTATAAGCTATGTGGGGTCTGGTCAGTTCTTGGTGACCGCTTTGAGTGGTTATTTAGGCGACTTCAAAATTAAAATTATTAAAAATACATATAAAAATTACATTATTATTGTCACAAAACTAGAAAAAATAAAATTATTATCTTCCGACATGAGCTAATGCTTATTTATAGCTTTCCTTTCATCGAAGCAATATTGCAAAACTAATAGATTGTGTCCCAAGGGAGCAATATATATATATACAGGGCGTCCCAAGACTATGGGACATCAAGGGAAAGTACCTTGAATATTGTAGATGGAAGATTTTACTAAAAGTAGACTTTATTTTAATTTAGCGGAAAGGTCGGGTCTAATTACGATGAATTTACGCAAATTATGCCGCACCTTAAAACAAGGTGAACAATTACCATGTTTCCTACTTACAAAAGCTTGACCTTTCTAATACATTAACTCGCACTCGTAGCCACAGATTAACCTAACGTCAAACTTCATCAAACTTGAATTAAAACATAGAAATTACTAATTCCGCCAACGTATTGGCGATTACATTGAAATTACTTGCTCATTTTTTAACCGCCAGCATGTATGGAAACATTTCCATAATAATTGATAGTGCATGGCTAATTTAAAGTCGTACGTATTGCTTGTAAGGTTCTTACGACGTTTCCGTGCCATTAAGCTGGCAGGTGGTATAAGAAAGTGGTTATAGGAAACATGGGTCATATTTTTGTAGGAATACGTTTTTTGCGCGCACAATTTGTTATGATATGGGTGATATGGGCAAGAAAGCGGTAAGTAGTATAGTGTTATCTATCATCTATTGTTACATGGAACGTTAGCTGTGACCTTTTTGCGTAAGCCCCTATTGTTCGTAATGTTATTATGGGAAACAAAACATGGCGCTAAAATTCGCATTCGCAAGTAGTAAATACGTATTTTTAATGAAGTATTTTTTTTAAAATATTAATAATGAGATTGCTCTTGGCCAGCACCTAGCCAGGGGGCGGAGATGAAGCGAGCTCACCCAGAAAATGCCTATTCACTCTTGCCTTAAATAGGTCCAGGTTATATGAACTCGGAAATACAGATGCCGGCTGGGAATTCCAAACCTTAGCAGTGCGCCTAAGTGCGTGCTTATTTTGTACCTAAGGCGACTTCCTGATTTGTCGGTGCGGAGGCAGTACGATATGAGAAAAGTGTCAAATGTCAGTGTCAGCTGTCAGTCGACGCGATATCATTTTTTACTACGCCCCTACATTTAAATGAGTGCTTCCTGACTGGCGCGGGACGCGCGGTAGCGGGGCGATGCGAAGGCGGTACTGCTTCGCTTCTGCGCATGATATTACTACTGCGCAAACGTAATACTGACAGTATTATATCAAGTGGGAATCTTTGCGACGTCAGTAAGTTTACGTCAAAGAAGAAAATGTCACATATCGATCCCGCCCCGCCAAGTCAGGAAGTCGCCTTAGGCACAGTGTCATGTGTCCAAGTGACAGATAAATTTTAAGGGTAAAATTATTTCGTCTTTACTTTATCTAAGTAAAGGTAATATAATATACATTATAATAGCCAAAATAGGGTTGTCGAAACTCGAAAGTTTATGGAAAAAGGCCATAAATATTGAATTTTTCCTGCTCGGGTATATCTTCCTAAACTTTGCGCTGCGCCGCTGGTCTTGTATTTTGTGCATAAAAATTCATTTATGATTTATGATCAACCATGTGTCGTAATGTTATAATCTACATTAACACCATACATTAATTAGGTATCTATGAAGACGGAACTCGCAACAGGTATATTGCCTACATTTTTTCAAACATCTGTTCAGAGTTGCGTGTTCGTGCCTGGGTAATACTGACTGTCAGGTCTTCATTACACTATAATGCTTGTGTCTTCCCTTGCATTTCAATTGATCGTACAGCCACCAACACAAACTAAGTATTCACTATACATACTACTAATTACTCTAATCCCTATAGCTATAGCCTTAAGGCTTAAAATAGTTTTATGTTCCCTGTCCTTTAATTAAAAGTCCATAAAATGTTCCTTTTGTACTAACGTCATAATCGCATAGCGAGTTTCGTAATAAGAAAGTAAAGGCGAAATTTATAAGTACTTGAATCGGCTTACTTATATATCAGGTTATTAAATGTACTAGCACCTCCTTCGATTTATATTGAGGTATAAAAACTTCATTAAGTACTGGTTCGTGAGTAGAGTAAATGAGTTTGATGTTGGTAGTTGTAAAATCGATTGAAACGGATCTATGGCGTGGCGATGCATTGAACATATTAAAAGATGGTAGAAATGGCTTTACTTCATGGTTCGTTTTAAATAGACTACCCGTACTGAAGTTTTTTAATTAGGTAGGTATTTAATAAAATAGTGACCAGTAAAATATCCAAAACCAGCATTAAGTGTAAAGGTCAATTGTCTTACTGTTTTGTTTATCTTAGTCAATCTTATCACCATATTAAGCAGAAACCAACAAATTATTATTTTATAATATAGAAAATCCCATAGTTTTTGACATGTGTCATACAGTAGAGAACCAAGCATCGGTTCGAGACTAGTTCAGCAAAATTCGACCTTAAACTCTAACGAAATATTGAATTCGCGGCAATACAACGTGATTGACTAAATGAATCAACAGTGAAATTGTTCTGTAAATAAGCGATGGAGTCCATAAAACGTTCGTATATATAATTGCACCGTGACATTTTACTGTCAGTATGTACTATAGATACGGTTTTGTTTGTCGTCCTATTAACATGGTTATGGTTAAATTGTTACTATTAATTAAATAATAATTAAATTATATTTGTATAGAAAATCTTACACAAATCGGCCCAGTCCCAAACTAGGTGACGATATTCATACTTATAGATAAATAGACACTGAAATGAACAAATGTGCTCATCATACAAATAAATGCCCGGACCGGAATTCGAACCCGGGACCTCCAGCTTCGTAGGCAGGGTCACTACCAAACAGGCTAAATTGGTCGTTGAATATTATATGTTATGGTTAATGGGTATTAATATGGTTATACCATTTATGCTTTCACAGCTGCGTAAAATATTATGAAAACCAGGCGCGTCGCTTGCGCGTACGCACACGTAGTCCTGACTACAAAGTGACATTAATTCGATACAGTTTTGACAGTCTTGACAGCGCACTCGCTCACGGCCGCCTTTCATATACTGTATGAAATTCAACAAAGGATTATGTTGATAACGGGTTGAAATCGCAAGCAGTTTAAGTAGTTTCTGGGTTATTATTTTTATAAGGGCCCAAGTCAATGTCCTTTTATTTATTTATTTATTACATTAATGGCGTGTTGCATCAACTTATGATTACAAATCGATAACTGTTAAATAAGTATGGCAGCTGTCATGCCATTGACAATTTACTAATTATCTATTATCATTTACAGACGGTTTGGTGCGACCCTTAACAGAGGAAATTCAGATTTATTAGAAGTATGTTTTTATCTTTAAAGCTTGTTTATGTATAGAACTAAAGCTTCATACTCTGAATCGCGATTGTAGGGAGTGAGGGAGAAAGATATTTCTTAGGTATTAAGAGAAGTGTGGAGGAAAGGTAGGGAAAGCTCATGTATCAAATATGTAGAGATACCTCTACATATTATATACTTCAATCACCGTGACTATTTGTAGCACTCTTAGAACGTATCTGGTATTTTAAGCCCTAAGGTAGGGAAAACTCAAGTATCAAATATGTAGAGATACCTCTACATGTTATATACTTCAATCACCGTGACTATTTGTAGCACTCATAGATCGTGTCTGGTATTTTAAGCCCTTTGTTGTGTAAGATATTTTTCATCTGACTATAGTTGCCGAAAAATTCATGATTATCCATTTGGCACCTTTTTGGCACCGATTCGTCCTGCAAAAACAACATATTTTTTATGCTATTGTATATATGTAGGTATCCGTATTTTGTTACTAGGGAAGGTGTGTGATTAAGGTGCCGGGTTATTAATTATGCTTTAATGTAACATGTATGGTGAAAAACTTTAGTAAAAACCCCTCTTCCATGAAGCAGTGGGTGGACTGTTTGTATAGGCATTTGTTTTTTTGTGCTAAAAAATTTAAATATGTTGGTATTGTCCATTCGATCACGCCACAACTACCTACATAAGAGGAGCTTCACTACCTAAATATACAGTTGTTTACCCTTTCTGATAACTATTATTATAATTATTCCTTCCTTACAACCCGGTGTAGATCTACATTTATGTGTATTCTAAATTACTATATCATTAAGTTAATCCGTACAACCTTAATAGCCGTTGTACGTCACCAATTCCAATTTACATCCCCGAAGAATCCCAAACATCCAAAACACGCACAAATTAAAAACAAACATTGATGCACACAAACCTTTCCTTTAAATAAAGTGCAGATAAGTTTACAAATGACTTATATTTTCTGGAATTTTAAGTATAAACCACTAACAATGGATTTTAGACTGTACTATTACGTATTAAAGTTGTATTTTGAATGTTCTCAAGGAATACTTATACAGGGTGACATGGAAATAAAAGGATTTAGAAGTGAGAGTTATCACGGGGACCCATTAGGCCGCACGCGCGGAGACAGAAAAAAAAGAAAACAAAACGTTTTGTATAAAGGCTCGTAAAAATAATGCCGTCTGGCAACACTGGCGCGACTCCTGTGCCGATAAGGGGAGCTAGTAGCTCAGTATTTGGAATTTTCGGAATGCTTTAAATGGAGATGTCAAGAGTCATTTGTTACTGGATGTAACGAAAATTTGGGTCTCTAAGGCGACTTCCTGACTTGGCGGGGCGGGATCGATATGTGACATTTTCTTCTTTGACGTAAACTTACTGACGTCGCAAAGATTCCCACTTGACATAATACTGTCAGTATTACGTTTGCGCACTAGTAATATCATGCGCAGAAGAGGAGCAGTACCGCCTTCGCATCGTCCCGCTACCGCGCATCCCGCGCCAGTCAGGAAGCACTCATTTAAATGTAGGGGCGTAGTAAAAAATGATATCGCGTCGACTGACAGCTGACACTGACATTTGACACTTTTCTCATATCGTACTGCCTCCACACCGACAAATCAGGAAGTCGCCTAAGGTGGTCTTGTTGCGTGCTGCAGCGCGTTCGGTCTAAGATCCAAATTGCCTCCGCATGAGAGCGAGAAAACAAATACAGAAATCGTTTTTCCTGTAGTCAATGTTTAAGGGCTTACGTGATATATTACTAACATAAAATTATAGACCGAAGCGTCTCCGTTTTAGTTTGGGTAAAAATGCTTTCGTATGTCCGGCTCGGGCTGTTTGCCTCCATTTTCGTGAGCTTTTACAATGCTTCGATAATTATATATATATTTTTTTTGTCGATTCAGTTTTGAAAAAAAAAGAACACTGGCGAGGTCTACAGCTCACAGAACGTCCAGTGTAAAGGGAGAACCCGGGTCGTTTAAGCGGACCAACCAAAACTTGGCTATACATTAAGGCCCTTTACTTTGGCAATGTCCTGTCCACGTAATGGATGTCGCGAAAATAAATCTATGTATGAAATGAAATGTAGGTACATGACGTGAAATAACGTTTTGTTAAGGTTGATTTATCGTGAGCGAGAGAGGACCTCGTAATTATACTCGTATATGACTAATTTTTGCCCGCGACTTTTTGTCGATCGACGTAACGTTGACTTTGTCGAAAAAAAATATTAATAACAATAAACAACCATCCAAACAACGTTTCTGCAATAAGTACAGTTTATGAAGAACCACCCTGTATTATTATTATTATTGACCTATGTCATCTCTTTATAATGTATACTATTTATTTTAAAAATTACCTATGCTTCTAGCGATGGAATGTATCGATCCCGCCTCACCAATACAGGAAGTCACCTTAAATATTGTAATTGATGTAATTATTACGGAATATGTTCTACGAGGAACAAAACTATGTAGTTTATTATATACACGGAAATGACTTTATTATAAAGATCAGAACATATCTTAGACGCCAATTAACAATCAATTATGATTACAATTTTCCCGCCTACGGAATTGCGTCTTTGCATGAGGAATTCGTATTGTAGGTATGTAGGCAGGTATGTCAAATTATTATAATTAATGATTTCTAATACGCTCGACTAGATATCGTAATGCATAATTATCACCTGCAGTTTTGCATATGGATTTATTATTGATTCCCCACACGAGCAGGCCCATACTTTATATGCCGCTTCAGCTAAGCTCGGCTATTACACACCTCCGAGGTGTAAATTCACCCGAACGCGGTCCACCTTGGGTGACACCCGTCGGAGTGCGGGTGACAATAGGGACTCATCGATGGAAGACCGTCCTCCATTATCATCGATCGATTAATCTTATGTCGTCACAAAGCCTTGACAGGGAAAAACTATTCTTACTATGTATATCTTTCTTCTTCATTTCCTCGATTCCTCTCCTCATGACTGACCGCCAGTTACTTGTTTCACCGAAGCCCTCCATGTTTTTCTTCTCGTCTCTTTGTGCGTCTCATCTTCTGCTTTTCGGATAGATGCCTTTAAGTTTGTTTGGCAGAGTTCCTTCACCGCATCGGTCTATCGTTCGCGGCTGCGTCGGTTCACGATATCTTTAGGATTATATTAATTTAAAACTCGTATTTATTATACCATTAAATTGCTTAAGATTGCATGTAAAAAGAACCCTAACCTACTTTACCTTCACTGAACCCGTTTTCCGGTAATTTTATGGACAAGATACACCATTAGTAGATAAGAAAAATAAAATAAAACAAACAGCTGGGGTAATTTCCTTGCTAACGACTGTCTTATCTAGCTAATTAAAATGCGATTTGGCACAACACAATACTTCATATTACTTCACAGTTTCAATTCAAAAAGTCATATGTTATATTATTCTGTATTTATATAAGACGTTGTTGTTCTGAGCAAGCGTGCTTTGTCACTAGGCTTCGATTTTATCTGTTGATTGTATGTTACTTAATTTCTTGGAATGGTTTCTTGTGGAATTAGTGTCAAGACTGTATAAATGGTAGCTTTAAAGGCTTAGTGCTCGAAGTTATCAGTGAAATAGTACCTGGTTAAGTGTTGTTCAAAGCGATTAGGAATGTTGTCGAAGTAAAAAAAGTTGCTAGTCTGAAAAAGATTACCTACGTTACTTTCAATAACTTAATGTTTAATCACGAATAGAAACCATTGTCCATTGTAACTTTGGATATGATTATACCTATTAAACATACTATCATAAAACATAGTGAGCTCTATAGGTAAAATAAGTTCGCAGCGCATACCTATTATGTTTAAAACGGTTCACTTGTAACTTTAACATATTTTGACAGGCCTGTGGCATTGCTTCCAGTCTCCACCGCTCATGTATGGTCGTAAGCATTATTGATAAAGTAACCCTTATGTATCCTATAATATACGTCTAAACATTAAACTACCCTGATGACGGCCTCACACACCTAATCTAACATTACCCTAACAATTGACCATATGTGTAATATGCTCATCACAGCAACATTACCCTTTCTCTATAATATAAATCAATTTGTGCCCGTCCTAAACGCGACACTTCCAAATTACCCCTTTGGACGCGTTGGCAGACGTGAAATGGGAGTCAGTCGACTAGAACCGTAAAACTACCCTACTATAGTCCAGTCCACAAAAGTACGATCAAAATTAACTCGAAAATTGCTCGTTAATGTATGACGATTATTACGGATAATAAAAACATATAAAATCCGTCTTAGAAAATGTATGAATTTTCTTTTGGATCATAGCTGACAGTTTTACGGAATCAATTTTATATAAATACGAGTATACTATGTAGTTTAAATATGTCGCAGTATGGTTGTCAAAATTTTTTTGTTAATAAAATCAAAATCAGATATTTACTCTGCAAATAGGCCACAAGGGCACTTTTGCATGTCAAAAACTTGGTTGTCAGCTTAGTTAGTAATGGTATCCAGAATACTAAAGTTAATGAATATTTTAAACTTGTTTACAAATATCCTAAAGTACCTACTGTAAGGCAATAGAGAAATTAACAATATAAATAGTAGGGAAGTGTCAAATAAGTAATCGGAACTTTAAAGACCACCGTGAATTAGACAGCACTTGATTTTGCATAATAATTTCACCAACATTCACCAAAACCAACTGCAACTTTTTCAAGCCCTTTCCGAAGCCGCCGCTCAAATAATTAGTTTACCATTAAGCCACAACACGGTGGGCAAATGGGTTTTTTGCCCACCAAATTGCTCGGGCGATGTAACCTGGTATATTAAAAGAACATTAGTTGGTAACCGACCACGATTAACGGATAGCTTCTGTGTGATTAAGTTAGAGTTAAAAAAGGTCGCCTTCCGGTGCGAATCAATTTGGTGTCCGTCATTTATTTGAATCATTTGTATACATAACGCGTCGAATCTAGCGGGTTTTGTGACTAACTAGACAGTAAGGGACTTCACATCAAATTCAAATTTAAATGAATAAGTATCTTTTCTGCAAGTAGACTTCAAGGGCATTTTATAGTTTTGCGAATAGGTACATTTACAATGGCATACAATACAACAATATATATACAATGGCATTTGCAATGACTTAATGAAGTGACAATAGAGAACAATACTGGCCCACATTTTGTCGAGAGTGTATAGAATCTTTGGATCCTTACGTTACAATCTACTTTAGTATGGTAGTGGTAGTTTTATGATTTATGATATTCATAGGGTGCATGTACGAGTAATATGCCTAAATTGAAGAATAAATGAATTTTATTTTTTTAATTTTAAAGTATAATCTGAGTGTAAAGAGTCCTCTGATCAGCGCAGGGTAGGGCAAGGCCTTCCCCATACAAACTTTGTGCACGTTTTATTCGTCGGTTTTGGCACTAACAAATATAATATTTTTTTGGTTGTAAATATTAGATATGCGAAGATCGTGATGTGAAAATTTTCCAATATTTCAAAAATATTAAAAAAAAAAAAATAAAAAAAAAAGTAAAAAAAAAAATTTACATCACGAAATAGCTATCAGAAAAATAAGCATACTGACCAAAAATCATAACTTTAATGCAAACACAAACGAAGTAAATCCTGCACAAAGTTTGTATGGAGAGAGCTTGCCCTACCCCTCCTTGATATTCTATGGCGTCTTTATATGCCTTTGGAACTGCAAAATTTTACAGGTTTAACCCCATAATCGCCACATACCATGCTATAATTGAGGCGGCCGAATTCCACTCCTGATGGGTCCAAAGCGAAAAATGTGGATCTTTCGACATTCATAAAGTTGGCCTCTACTTGACAGCTAAGAAGCAAGTCCCGAATTCTGGGATTATAACGTGTCCCGGGCCAGTCGATTTTGAGACTACTGACGGAGGTAATAATATTAAAAATAATTGACCTCAGACAATAATTTAAAATTTATTATGAAGTAACTTGTAGTTATAGTTTAGCTTCTTATGAATACACGCAATACCCATACCTAATCCATAATTCATACAAATATTATAAACTCAAAGGTGTGTCTGTTTCTGTTACTTCTTCACGCTTAAACCTCTGAACAGGTTTACATGAGATTTGGTATATATGGAGATAGTTTGGAGTCCCGGGCAAGAGCATAGGATATGATACTTTGTATAAACTAGCCATAAACTAGCCAAGTTAAATCTTTAACTTCAATTTGTGTTCAGGATTATTGTAGGTACAGAACTTGGCATTCATTTAGATCTCAAATCTTTTGTCGGTTAAGTAGACAGCCACGATATAGTGATATTGAATTTGAATCCCATTTTCACATTTATGTTTGTGATGGGATTTAAATCAACCGTACGCAGGCTCGATTCTTGCATACAACTTGTAAAGTGTAGTACTTCTACGATAAAAAAAGCTAGTAGTGATTAGATTGCAACCATTGACATAAGTTTTATTACTTTTCAACCAAATAGGCCAATAAAACAAACATCCAATTCCCAAATTATCTTTCATAATCGTAAGTAGGTATATAAAAATTATGAATGACCAATGAAGCCATCAAATTTGTTCTATACTCGTATGTTCACATACGGTTTTCAACTTTATATTAATGGAGTAAGCTATCAAATTGTAAGTATTTTTGTACCCGCCTGTCCAAATATAACTAATCTAACTGTTGATCGACCACGAAAGTTACAAGTACGTAATAATGTCGTTACGGCACAATAATACAGTTATTGGATTAATGTGCACGAAATTGCCCACTAATGGTAGTTTTGGTAGAGAATGGTAGTTTCGGATTAACCTAACGACCGATCAAATAATTGGATTTCGTTGAGCTTGGCTTGTAAATTAGGGGGTTGTTATGTATCGTTTATGTATATAATTTTATATACCAATAAATCATTTGTTGCTATAATGTATCCAAATAACATTGTAGATGTAGATACCTCTGTTTGTAAACCTACGACTTGAAACTGCAAACTGCAAATACCTATTATTTTAGTTTCATAATTTTATTATGAGACATAAGCACCCACTTAAAAAGCAAATATGGGATTTTTATAGTCAACATCCAGTCCTTACCTTACCTTAGGTTATATAAAAAAGGTGGCCTTTTCATGATCCAGTCTAGAATATAGGCCTCTACTCTTCTTCCACTCCTGACGATCTTTTTCCTCAATATTTATTTATTTAAAGAGGGGTTTACACATGCCATCCTCAATGCAATATGTGGTAGTCACATTCTCTCAAGTATCGTAACGTGAAATTGGTAAATTATGTATTATAGCTGCTGGCAAATATCTTGTAGCGGAACGTACAAATTACGCTACTGCACAGGTCAATCAGATTCAAGATATTTGCCGGCAACTGTATGTTTAATGGTTCTCTATCTTGTGCCTTTAGTCCAGCCTCCGTGTCATCGGATGCCGTAAATCTAGCGCTCAGGCAGCGCGATAAGGGCAAAATATTTGTGTGATGTACATAAAGATATGTTTCTGCGTCTTGGATTGGATGTTTTCTAAATCTTACAATACGTCTATTTTTATATAACCGGGCCTTCATCAACTGGTATTAATCAACTATAGCATTATTGTTCTCTATATCTGGCTATAGTGAGAAAATGAATGATTTATCCATTGTAATCAAAATTAACATGATAATAAGTCAAAGCAAACATGTCTATCCATTTAAGCCAAAAAGCCTCAAATAGTATTGCTCCCAACCGAAATTAGACTTTATGTGATTGTGAGAAAATATATTTTCAATAACACCAGGATAACTACTTATTGTGGTACGGTTTTGGAAGTGTAAACGTTGCGTGTTATTTTCTTAACTGGGCACACGCAACAGTTTCATTTGAAGTCTGAAAGATACGGAGTGACACAAGTCCTCGCTAATATTTATACCAATATAAGGTGTGAGGTTGTAGCAATTAAGGTGTATAATGGCATTCAAATACTTTATTTCGTGCTCTGATATATGTAGGTACATTATAGGTGATATTGTTGTCACCATTATAACACAGTGAAGTTGAATCAGGCTACGCATTGTTCCATCTTCATTAGAAAGGGTGTAGAATTTCTAAAGTATTTTGTGTAGGTACTCTACTTATTACTTGTATACCAATGAATTGGAGACAGACAGGCAAAAATGCTAAAAATGTTATGGACATTCGTCACACAAGTTCCTAACACACATACAATACACACGCTGCTGTGTGCCCAATAGAGTTAAGCAAAGCAAAGCAAATTTTATTTTTCGTGCCACTTCTAGCATTGTAGGTTTAAAAATAAAGAAAATGTGGTATTGAAGTGATAGTGACTTATCTTACAACACCCGTGAGAGATAGTGCTATTCTAACTAGACACCACACGAAGAAAGGTTGCTGTGGTAATCTTTGGAGTAGGCTTTGATTCAGTAGTGGATGCCATCCGGTTATTATTATGATGATAAATAGGTCCATTCTTTAGAGATTGTATAAACGCCTTTCCAGATCCCCTTACAAACCAGAGAGCGGCAGTTAAAAAAATCGTACCTATTTAGATTGCAGTTGATCGATGTTACCTGTTTGAAAATATAGAATTTATATGAATATTTAAAACGGTTTCATTCAAATTTTCAAACAGATTGCAAAATAGAGAAACAAAATTATTAGAATTACAAATATGTCGCCTTGTCTTTACCTCAAATCGTAGAAGGTTATTTTGAACGAACATGAGCATGTTACTTGCTTATAAAATTAGGGAAATCCCCTAATAGGGTAACTCGATTGTGTCGGGGGTAAACGGTAGCCAATCGTGGGGGAAATCTGGTTGTCGTGTGGGGTGATTTGTGTTGTGCTTAATAGGGAAAGAAAGGCTTATTGTGTTGATGACAAAATTGTTAAGCAGCCTATTAAAGGTTTATTGTTAGTGGATTAATCCATTTACAAAACACTGTTGTACGTTAAACTTATTGATTATTTTGTGCGTCCATTATGAGCCCTTACCACGCTTGGGCTAGGGCCCAAGTGACTCTACATATACTGACTGGTTCACCAAACCTTAGCCTAGCTGAGAAGAGTCCAGCAAGAAACTCAGCTAGGCCCGACCTGGGTCGGACTGACTCTGTCCGGTATGCGGCGGTACCGGGACGAATAGGGACTACTCTATTGTTGTGTTAACACATTCACTGCCAGGAACCCGCTTAGCGGGCGCTCTGCTCGTGGACTCGAATCCGATACCATGCGTTTCCCTGTATGTATAGGAAATTGCGTAGCGCTACTAAAAGCTTGGCTGCGAAAGTATGAAGATTGTAAGTCAAGTACCGGACCAGTGTCACTGTCAAGCACTGGACGCTTTTCTTACTGTCGCTTATGTAAGTAATATTAAAAATACAGCTGCACTTCTAACGTGTAGCTTTCATAAAGAAAGGACCAGTGAGTGTAATCATCATCATCATCATCATCATCAGCCCACTGCAGTCCACTGCTGAACATAGGCCTCCCCCAAGGCACGCCACAAAACCCGGTTCTCTGCTTTCCGCATCCAGTCGACTCCCGCCCTCTTAGATATGTCGTCCCGCCACCTGGCCGGCGGACGACCGACACTACGCTTGCCGAGTGAGTGTAATGACTCAACCAAATAAAAAGTCAATAGCACAAATAAATGTCATACTTTAGTTCATAACAAAATTGTTGACAATCTTTAAAATGTCGCTATGCATCATGAATAGAATAAGTTCCTAGTAATATATTAATTTGCAGCGATTTTCTGCAATTTCCGATCGTATGTGGTTGAGGGGTGACGGCTTCGCAGTCAGTTGCAGACCGGCGTTTGAAACGTAGCGTTTTTGAAATATCATAATCATAAGTCTTAGGCAAAATTCTGTCAAACGAAAGTAAGCAAAAGACGGCTAAAAGTACTGACTATCACCAGATTTCCCCGTTTACGTTTCCTAAGTCACATTTGTAACTTTGATTTTGTGGTTGTATATTAGAAGTCCATATTTTAACGTGTTTTTTTTAAATATCTGTAAATTTTCCTACTGGCTAACGGGATAGAATTACAACGAAAATAGTTGACGCATATTTAATGTGTCGTGTCGTGGTCACAATAATTGGTTGATTAGGTAACCACTCGATGTCCTTGTTTGCGTGTTAAATCTCCCAAACTGTTTCAAACTCACAACCCAAGATAAATAAAGGTAAGTACCTACATACTTAAAATAAAAATCAGTCAATGATAGGTCAGAAATTTCTCTCTACATTACTCAAAGCGCCTCGATGTTGTCATTTAAAGTTGTAACTTGTAGAAACAGCCAATCCCTGAATTTATTTAATTGCATGTTTAATTACAAATTACGTGTCGAAACCAAGGTAAAGACACAAATGCCGCGTTCGACCCGTGTAAACAACTTTTGACCCGTGTAAACCCGTGACCCGTGTAAACAACAAAGAAGGGGTACGTAATAATTATGTAGAATTATTTCGTCAGTTAACAATATAAAACTAGTTAATACAATTACTGTAGATGGATAAAGTTGAATTATTTATATTGTATGTAGTTACAACGATCATGTATTACAGCTATGGGCATATCACCTGCAACATACGTATAAAGTAGGTACCTAGTGTACCTACATAATTATATATCACATACTTATACATATACATGCCTACGTATCTAATTACGTTTTTCGTTGGACAAATAACTATTGTTGATTCTTTTTCTCACATTTAAAAGCGGTTAAACAACGTTGACAACTAATGATGATGACCACGATTATTATACACTTAAAAATTACTCTAAAATTATAAAGACATTAAACTCTATTTCAACCGGACTTTGCATAAACGGTATTTAACGACTTAACCATATAATGCAAATATTTACATATGAATTAGTGCCTATAAGTTTGCAATTAAATCTGAACTAAAAAGGAAGCATTCGCATTTGCTTTCTTTTCTGTCTACTGAGGGATTGCTGTCTATCAGTTGTGGAATGTAGATGATTAAGTAGTTGCTCCTAATTGTTATAAGTTACTCCTAATTTTTATTGGCGGCATAATTTTTTTCAACTTTTTATAAATTTCTAAGCTATGTTGAATATTGATAAGTCCCGACCCAGGAAGACTTGAGGATTGCTCAGCAATAGAAAAACACATGTTCATACAACCATGCCTATAATTACAAGACTAAGAATGATACAAAAGGTGAATAGCGTCTGGGCTCAGAGTTTTGAGCTTTTATCACAAAATATCAAAGTATAGGTACAGACGATGAGACCATAAAAAATTTCATATTATGGGGAGGTATCCCCAACGCAAATGTCCCGCTCTAACACGCGTGAGTTTACAACTAACCATCCCGCTCTCTACGCAAGCTCTGCGCGCAGTTTTGTAAATATTTAGCTATAGTCATTAAGCCAATCATTTTATCAAAGCAAACCCTGCGAATATGTCTATAACTATTTACGATCTTTAATTGAGCACAAAAATTAAATGTTAAATATCAGTAATATAGCCGTAGTATTGAAAATACATTCCAAAAAGGGGTAACTTCGCGATTTTTTCTGTCGAGTGAAATTCATCAGGTCATGTAACTGACTGCGATTTTGACTAGACAAGATCCTTATGTAACACATATATTTTTTTTAGATTTTTAGACACTATATTCTATGTCTCAGATGGTTTTTAAAAACTCAAAAGTGGTAATACACGGCCTTAAGACGACGATATGAGAAAATTGGTTGCAGGGATTTGCATTTTTCTCAGCAACCAAGCAACTGATGAAACCGAAATTGACTCACATGATCAATCATACCTTTAGCTTTAATTTGGCCGTTGTATTTACAAGATTGGATAACTTTTGTAACAGACTTTTCTTCGTCAAAAACACCTCTGTTTTAACAGGGATTTGCATTTTACAGACAAACGGCACTTGTTAAAGCCTCTTAGTTTTCAATATAGATTCATCTAAACAAACACTTCAAATTGGCCGTCGCATTTTATAAAAATAACTTATAATTATTATTTAAACCGATAAATACGATTTCGTCGTATACGACCTTATAGTTTAAGACAGCGCGCGCCGTGTTTTCTATACAAAAAGATGACAAGACGTCCCCCCTCTGTCAAGTCAATCGGCCGACGGCCGCTGTCAAAGTTGGATCTATGCTCGTCGCGCTCCCGCAAAATTACGCAAATATATGTTTAAAATGTTATTTTATTCGCGTAAAAACACGAGGAAGTACTCAAGACGAAAAAGAAAAGCTTGTTTAATGGATTAATGTAAAAATATGGTTATAAAAGGTAAGTAAAAACGCAAATATGTTTATTTACCAATGTTCCTAAATGTCATTCAATGTTCTAGTTGGAAAAGAACAAAATGGCATGGAGTCGTCTCCGGATTTAAACGAAAATGAAAAAATGTCATGTTATATAAGTTTTGCGAATGAAATATATTATATGTATTTGAGACATAAAACCTACTTACCTATAATATAAACTATTATAAACTGTTTTAAGTGTATTTTTAACCAATTTCAAAAAACCGGCATAGTGCGACTCGGACGTTTTAATTAACATTATTTTTTTATATTTTGTACAACAGGCTTACAAAATGTGTTGCCGATGTTGGGTTTTATAATTAATTTAATCAGAAGTTCGGGTATTTAACGGTACAATATTGGATTTATTACCTCCTTATCTGACATCGGTAATAATGTCGGCACGAATAGTTTTACATTTATATATTTTTTTACCCTATACAATTCTTTTTATCAAATACATATATATCTCATTTATTACGTACAAAATCTTCCTTATCGGTATTATAGAATCAAAAAATATATTTAAGAAATGTGGAAAGCATAAATGAATCCTCAAATTTGATAACCTCGGCATCGTGCACGGAATTGCGGGCGTCCCTAGGCTGCGGTATCCGCTAACCTTCGGGTGGACCATATGCTTGTTTGCCACCATCGTATTAAAAAAAAACTGTATAATAAGTCTCCTTTGATGTCTCTGTTCCGTGCGGCGCTCTGTCTGTCAACTCTGTCATGCGCTACTCGATCCCGAGCCGTGTAAGAAATACCGGGGTGGATGAGGTGGGGGGATTTCGGCACACTATTTGAGTTTCATAGTTTATCAGAGCGTCGCCTTAATTCCAATAGACAAAAATGTTTTAACTCTTGTACCAGATTATTTTGTATCCATCGGAGTCAATAACTGACATTGTAATATTAGTTTACTTCTTGCATTAATTCTGGTACACAACGGAATCTATACGCGGATATTTTCTACTCTACTGAGATCTTATGGGAAGCACTAATTTAAAAGTAGACGCGCGGTAACGAATCATGATTTTACCGACTCGGCCGATAGTTGACACTAAGCTTACTGATGTCTGCACCGCCTAATGCGCTAGTAGACTTTAGCTGCATTCGACAACAATAATTAAAATGGATTCCCTACTGTTTCGAAGTTTAACCTCAAATTTAGTCCTTGTTCGTTGCTGAAGTCAAACCCTTAGTGTTTGTAAGTGATCCTGCGAGTTTTTAAACGCCGCGTTCTAAACACCGTTCCGCGCGTTAAACCGAGCCGGCCGCGAGTGGAACCGCATCCGGCGCGAGCGCACAAAAAGCGAAATCTATCGTAATGGCCGCGGAAACCTCAAATGGGACTTATTTCTTTCGCTTTGATAGCGCTATTTGTTCTAATGTAAAATATATTTGTTCTGTATCGATGGTTGGACCAGTGGTCGTCTACATTTTAAATTACCTTTATATTTCTTATTTTGGGGACTGGATACAATTTATCAGGTCACTTCAGTTCATAACAGGAGGCCTGTAGCATGTAAAGGGACGTTATATCGACTGCTAATGATTTTATATGTATTATTACGGTTCAGTGCTCTATTTAATTAACTGTAAATAATATCGCATTTAACAAACAAGCAATATTTTTAAAACTGAGGCAAAAAATCACCATTTTTGCCTTAAGTAAAATTCCAACATGCACCTGCCTGTTACCATGCCGTGACCCCACTTTGACCAACTATCATTTTAGCACAGATGATTTATTTTACAGATTAGTACGAAATAAAAATACTGTTTGGTTTTTCTAAATGGTTGCCTACCGCTGGCCGGCCGCACGTGGCTCGTGTCACCGCAATTTCTCGATCCAACGATCATTGAAATCGATCGGCCATCTTTAAAACCGATCTCCGATAGTTCGATCTTCGTTGCAGCCTCCGACGGAATGGCCACAATATTTTATAATTTTCGGAAAGCACTACTGACGTGCTTATTGATTTGTGTTATTAAAATGAGCACTATTAAAGTACCCAGCTGTTATTGTGTTTCGCTGACATTTTAGGTTTTTGTGTGCTTGGACCCAAGCAAAATCAGTAGCCAGTTAGCCACGGAGTAGCCTCAGGGCCGGCCCAAGGGTGGGGCGGCCGCCCCAGGCGCCGGATGTCAATGGGCGCCAAGCGCGGGATGTCAAGGGGCGCCAAACTGGCAACATCGAAAAATTTCAAACCAAAGGGCACCCAAAGACCATTTCGCCCCACCCGGATCTAGGGCTAGGGCCGGCGCTGAGTAGCCTCAAAATAACTGCATCAGCGGATGTCTTTAAAACTCGCATACGTAAAATCCATGGTATCGGCTAATGACTATTGATTAGGAATTGAGTAGTTGGGTCACCGACCTGACCTTCGCGGTTTTTATAGTCTGAGGTGTGATTTTTATGTTTATGGGCGTCGATAAGTTGCTAATGGCTTTATTGGGCTTCGGCTATCAACAGTTGTCTGTTGAAGAAATCTTTCGAGTAAATTCTAATTCAAATGAACGACATTAACCTCCTGAAACCGCATACAAGAAAAATGACAATTAGGTTGGTTATATCGTACATATTAAAACGCTGAAATTGCAATAATTGCGGTAAACTTGCATTTTTGGTATGTTGTTTGGGTCCACCTAGAAATTCAAAATTCAAACATTTATTCTGCAAATAGGCCACAAAGGCACTTTCACATGTCATAATGTTAATGTTAATGATAGTATTTACCCAGATTTGCAGCAGTTTTAAATGAACGCGCGCTGAGTTATTCCTGAAAAACCAAAAAGGGGGGAATTTTTGACCAAAATATCAATAAGGAGGTATCTACGGGGAAATTAATGGGAGATAAAGTTGACCATAAGTCAAAAAAATATTATTTCAAAAATTTAATTTTTGGTACAAACTTTTATTGCTGAGTGGTTGAAAATTATGGTTGTTGTGGTTGTGGTCTATCCTTGGTCTACCCACACATTTCAACCACAACAACCACAGTTTTCAACCACTTGCCGGCATCCGATTGAGCTGAAATTTGGCATACTTATGTAGGTTTGGTGACAGTGCAATATTATGGTACCATCGAGCTGATCTGATGATGGAGACAGAAGGTGGCCACAGGAACTACTAAACTATAAACCCATCGTGTTTATAGTCTCATTAGAACCGTCACCACGAGTAGTTGATGACTGTTGAAAAGAAGTACAGTCGGCAATAAAAGTTTGTACCAAAAATGAAATTTTCGAAAGAATATTTTTTTAGTTTATGAACTTGAATGGAGGTAATTAAGTTTGCTACAACTTTATCTCCCATTAATTTCCCCGTAGATACCTCATTATTGATATTTTGGTCGATAATTCCCCACTTTTTGGTTTTTCAGGAATAACTCACCGCGCGTTCATTTTAAACTGCTGCAAATCTGGATAAATACTATCTAGGTGGACCCAAACAACATAGCAAAAATGCAAGATTACCGCAATTATTGCAATTTCGAATGTAACATATGACAGGCCTAGTTAAATGGTATACGAACAAATACGAGCAATGGTATACGAGCAAAAACAAATGAAACTCTGTACTTATTCCTTTAAAATATTTGACGTTCCGTTGAACAATTTTGTTGTTTATGAAGGAACCTGAAGATATCCCAAAAACTTAGGCCACGTTTACGCATAGACATGCTGCGCGATTCGACTAGCGTTGCCTGACAGGTCGCTCATCGGTCGGTCAAAAATTCAATGTTCTCGATATTCTCGTGTGCGATCCTTTTGTGAATTAATTTTGTTCTAAAAATGTAAAACACTGTGTAATTTGATAAAGAAAATAAATATATCTAATCTAATCTAATCTATTCGTTATAGAAGAAGATCTTTGAAGGCAAATCAACACCTTGTGGACGGTAGAGGAAACTATGTGTTTGTAATTTTCTTCCAAATGTGATAAACCTTTCTTTTCTCCTCTCGTGAACTATCTAGTGCATGTCCTTTTCTGTAGATTAATAGCTATGTTTTACTAAAAACAATTCGACTAGTCATCGACTATTGTGGTTATAATAGATTTAAGATCTTTAATATTGTTATAATATCCTGGTATAAGCTGGAACTAAGAACCAGAACCAATCGAACTAAATTCACACTACCTTTCAAACTTACCTGACTCGTAAAAAATGCGTCTATTAATACATTTAGCAATAAAGGTCACCTCATAAAACTTGAATTTATTTCCATAAAGAGATAAAGTCTTAACTGACTTCGTTTTTTCAAGGAGATAGGTCCTTGTCCTACCAAGTGTAGTATTTTAATTTCCACCGAAAATCGGCGGAACCACCGTTACGTTGAACGAGATTTGACGCCAATTTCCAAGACAAAGATGTTCAGAAACAAAGCAGAACCGATTTTACATTAATGAATTTGTGAGTTAACAGATTCTTTAGACGTTTTGCTTTTTTGCACGCTAATTTAGGCCGTGTTTTGAAGGAAGTAAGAACGGTTTCGGATGAATTTTGGTTATGGATGACTATTGGCGATTCTTAGCGGAAACAATGAGACTAATGATCGGTATAATTTCATAGCGGATCCGTTAACAATATCTCGGTGATGGTAAAAAACTGATTTCCTATTATTAGGCTGGCGGAGATAGCCGGGTTTATATCAACCGCACTGGCTATGGGCAGGTGTACCGCATCAGAATCGAAGAATAATAATCGTTTAAAAAGTCGTAAATTAGTAAAATTCTTGCGTAACTTTTGAGTAGAAACACTAGAAACTGTGCGTGCTTCAAACTATCACGTATTGGTTTGTAAACGTCAATCAAGGAAATAATAAATAGTTATTTATTGACAAAATCATAATGCACTAATTCCATTATGCCAATATCCGCAACACTCCGTCAAATGAGAAAAAAAATAGCAACGGATTTCGTCCATTACACAAATATCCTAATATATATAAAAAAAATTAAAACTTCAAACTAATTCATTTAAAAAAGGATTAATGACATCAAGCCAAGTTGAGGTTTCTAAAAGTTTCATAAAATGTTGGTAATGCAATTCAATGCAAAAACTAGATGTAAGTATTTATGTTATTTATTACCTATAAAAACATGCACCATTTTACCTATATATCTAGGTACGTATGTATTCCTCAGTTGCTTGTAAATTACATGCCATATCAGTTTCATGAATCGCTGTTGATCACGCTATGTTCATGAAGTATTGTCATAACAGCTACTTACCTAGAATAAATATATTAAAAATATATATTATAATATTTATAATCATTTCATATCACTGCATGAAACCGTGGCTAAAATTCGTAATTTTATACAGAACGTAAAGCATCAAATTCACAACAAATCTGCTTCGTAGCACGTCCCATGTAGGTAAGTACACATTCAACGAATTGTGCTAACCTCACGGGTCCCTGCCGGTCGGTGCAAACCCGCCCTTTAGGCTCGACGACGCGACGCGGAGATGCGATCGGCTCCAATCGATTTTTCCCCGCCGCGTGAAGTTTGTTTAGCCGCAAAAAGCGTGCCTTAAACGCACCTTACACCAAACAGCGTAACTTAGTAAATAACTCAGATCACTAACAACCTTCTTCATAAGCTGATATTCTTTATTGGAGCGCTTTAAAGATGGCAGCTAACCAAGTTTTTACCCATTTAGTCATCACCATGAACGATGATTTGAACAAATTGTGGCCCTGGCGGCTGGGATAGCTGAGTTCAACGCACGTTATAAGTGTCTTTAAACGTGACAGGTGGCGGTGTCGTAATCTAAGGGTCAATCTGCAGCATGCATTTTGCATTTCAATTCGATTTCGCGCACGGTAGCATACTACGTGAAAGTAGTCTTTGGACTTTTACTCATAAATTAAATACAATAGAGGGGTAGGTCCCTACCTTAGTAAAATTGCAAGCCTATATAACTAATACCGTCGTATATGAAACCATCGTACTATATCTTTTGAAACTTTGTCGACGTATCAGATGATCACGATCTTTAGTTATGAAGGAATGACTACAGAGATAGAGAGAAATATTCCACAAGCCTTTATAGTCTCTGAATCTGAAAGTTCTAAATCTATAATCCTTTGCTACCTTTAAGTCCATCCCTCCTTCTCGTCCTCTTCTAGTCTAATCTTTTAATCTGCATTAAATAGTAATTATTCAGCGGAATAACGAAGAACTAATTGTGGGTCCATTCTTTAGTACGAAGCCCTTAATCTGATTCAATCTCCAGCTCATAAAAAGAGAAACAGGAGCCAACAATATTCCAAAATTGATGTCCAGTAAACTTTTATTTGTTTAATTATGACGCGAATGCAGTGATAAAGATCTTCCTTGTAATTTGGGAAATGAAACGATCACGCCGGCTGCCTCCGTCCGTGGGGTGGTGTCGATAGTAAATTACTGTCGGAGTCTAAAAGTGCCAAGTCGCAAACATTGTTAATTAAAATTGTACCATAATACACCAGGCTTTGAGTTGGTATTTGAATGTGAAGAACCTGTAGCTAGCCTGGATAGTATCAGGACTATTCAGGACAGAATGAAGGTGTGTGTGCTAACTTATTCACAGGGTGCGCGTTAACGACAATAAAAATAACAATTACAAACGAGATGGCTATCTGAGTAATCGTTTCGAGTAATTCTGTACCGACGGATGTTTATTGTTATTTAGTTACGTGTGGGGAACTTTACTGATGGCCGCTAGGTATGAAATGTGAAGACCGTTTTATAACTGGCCAATACAATTGTGCGGGTTGATTACAAATCCCTTAAAGATTAAGAGACCCCTTAAAGGAATAAGCTCGCCTTTGTGCTTGATTTATCTGTTGTATTTTTCCCTTTGCTGTGTTTTATGTACAATAAAGCAATACATAATATATACATACAACTACTTAATTGTCTAATAAAAAACATATGATACATATCGTTAAATAAGTCAATGTACTTGAAGGAGATAATGTAGAAATAGAGACAACAAATATGTTAGTCATAATAGTAGGGTGCATATTTACACTGCATATTTTGTACTTTAAGTTTAGTGTCGCAAAAACTATTGAGCCATTGTTGCGTGTCAACTATCTCGAAACACGTCACAAAAAAGAAAATTTATCGCAATTTTCAACTCAATTTAACAACGAACGTCGAAATACGCGTCTAATGTCAGTAATACCGACCCAATCACCGGACGAAATGAAAATGTTCCCAAAACATCTCATGATGACAATCTTGACTTCCGGACCACACCGAACCCGTGATTAAGTGCCAAATTTGACTCACCGGCCAACACGCGTCGGAAAACATAGACAAACCTACTTAACAAATTAACCATGCCGACCAACAAACAGATAAAAGACTTAAAGAAGCTAATGATAAAGACGAACCTCCTTTAAAGCTCAATATAATGAACGCAACCTGGTTTGTCAGGGACCACAAAGGCAATATTAATAATCATAAATAAAAAGCAAACGATGAATCTACAGCAGTTTACAATAAGGTTGAATATTGTGAAAATTGTAACTTTAAACTCGTAAATTAAAGTTTGGTTGTAAATAAAAAAACCAACAAAGCTACCGGGCGCCTTGTTATTAGCGACTTCCTAAAACGGTCAGTTTTTGCAGGGTCTATCGGTCACTTCAAAAGGGCAAATTGACAAATTGCGCCAACAATGACTAACGTATTTGCCCAAACCTTTTTGGAACCCCTTTTGTTATGACCAACAATGCGAACAAAGACTTAAATATTTAAGTTGCAAAATTTTATTTCATAAAAGTATTTTTGGTTATTAATCTCAAAACAATAGGTACAGGTTGTGGTTGCGGAGATTAAGAGCGAAATAAGAAATCCTTTTACGTTTATCGTCCGCTTATCAATCAGGACTAAGTCGAGTGTCAGTCGTCAGAGAAATCTCCGAAAATAAATTAGCTAATGTGCGTAAAGTGGCCTGGCTCGTGACCGGGCCGGGGGGGTCTGGGCCGAGCCCGGAGAGATGAACTTTAATGTCAATACTCGGAGAAATATTGACAGCGATAATAGTGAGGTATTTCCGGTACGAGTCAAACCTGATTTATTTTGAATATATCGTTGAACTCGTAATTTAAAAATAAGGTGCAGAAATTGGAGAAGAATCTCGTTTTGGGAAAGTATGAACGCTGATTTGGTGTGGCTGGTAGAAATATACCTATAATTTGTGAACAAATCGTTGCAACGTTTTTACTGAATGATGTCTAATTTTGGTTTTTTTTTATCTGGTATAGCCAACCAATTTGATATCTGGGCCACTTTGTACCATGTCACAGTGACATTTATATGAGATCTCTAGCGGCTTTCATATAGATTGTCACTGTGACACGGTACTAAGTGGCCCAGAAATCAATTTGGTTGACCTTACCTACTTTGGCGATGCAATAAAAACATTAATGCAATGTAGTATGGAGTATGCATAAACAATGCTTTTACCGGAGGGGTTGGCAGAGAGAGCAGTTAGGGCTAATTCCGTCAGTTTGGGATACTTTGGCCTGACTTTCTACAATCTTCACTAATTAGATAATAAACTACATAAATGTGGGTACCTCTTTCAAACATAATGTAGAGTTTTAAGCTAGTATTTATTGGCACCTTCAGATCAGAAGCACTTGATAGGTACTGCGATTGGTGTAATTGGTGTAGCTAAACAAAAATAAAATGTCGAATCAAGTTCAACAATTTATTAAAACTGTCCCACAATTAATTTCGTTAATACCGTCAAGCAATAATTTTCGTTCGTTTTCTTCTAATTATCTCGATAATTAACCCTCTAAAGAAATCAATAATTACTTTTCTACAAAACCAATTTGTCAATTAATCCATCCAATTCTCGTAATTACACGATCTGGGTCGGACCGGAGTCGTGATCTGAAAATCACGATATCATTTAATTGCTTTTACCCACAGGCGTACGCAGCTTCAAGCGATAGTGAACACAGGGGTTTAAGTACTGATACAAGTATTCATTTATCGGTAAAAAGGCCAATTTACACTAGATTAGGTGGGGAATAAGTTTATAGAAGGCGGGGTTTCTGAGATCTACGTTGTGGTGACGATTGGCGGCAGTCCCGCAGGGGCGGAGTTTGGGCCCCATGTTTTATTTGAATTATGGATGAGGTGCCCTCTCTCTAAACCAGTTGCGCACGCTGCGGCACTCGAGCCGCTCGCTTGTCTAATTAATTGATGTTTTCATTTAATAGGGTATTCTAATTATGTAAATAATTGAGTGTTAATGTGGAAAAACTCGTAAATTGACTCAAGTAAGTGCATTAATGTATTTTATGTCTAAACTCAGTACACGTTTGGGCCTCTGGCAACCTTCAAAGTCTGATTCATATATTTGCGCAGTTCGTAAGTAAACTAATTGGGTTCATAAGCATAGTGCTATTGTATGTAGTGCCGATCGATGAGTGTAGGTACCTATACTATGAGGTTAAGGCGGTCGCCACCACGTCGCCACACTGATGCGGTTTTCACACGACGGTGTGTGTGCGAGCGAGACAGCGCTAAGCAAGTCTATAGCGGTGTCCCGCTCGCACTGCGGAAACCGTCCGGAAACCGCATCAGTGTGACAGCCGCCTAATCATTTATTATGTCTATTCGGCTGATTGCGATTGATCTCCCTTTCTTTCCCGTTTTTTCTCTACATCTCGTGTGTTTATAGTTTCTTTTGTTATCATTATATAAAACAAACGTTATATAACATGCCGTATATGGTATAGTTATAGAACATTTGTTAAATTACGCGATTTAAGTGATATAATTGAAATGTACACTGATTTTGTCTTCTATCGGGTTCTAATCAGAACCAAACTGGTTTGAAAAATAATGAACCCGCCGACCTAGGCCATTTTAGTGTACTATTTAATTAGCCAGCTGACCGCTACGGGTCGTGGATATTGCCATTGCCACTAGCGACACCTAGTGATGGGAATGGAGAAATCAATGCACCTACAGACAAAGATAAGCTTTATTACCTTATAATAAGGTTTACGAATGGTCCGTTAGCTGTATTGTCGATGGTACTCTAGTGGCAAGCAGTGGAACTAGTATCTGAAGGGGATGGATAGTGCTTGCGCATGTTTTATGACGGTCTGTAAGTAAACAAGAATTGTACTATTACTTATTCTGTGACAAGAACCAGTACGTAGGTGTAGGATGGACTCAGATATTATATTCCGCGGCCCCGTCTGCGTACTTTGCAATAGGTACGGACACGGACGGAGTGTTTTGTATAAATTTTTAGTAGGTACAGTCAGCATCAAAAGTAGCGCCACATTTGAAGAGGTCAAAAGTTCTTATTCCTTTGTAATAAAGACTTTTGACGTCGTCATATGTGGCGCTTCTTTTGATGCTAACTGTACCTTAGTATTATTATTTAAAAAAATCCTATCCCCTCCCTTGAACTACGTTTTTCTAGATTATATTTCTTTTTTTTTGGAAGCTGACTGTGGCTTTATACTGAAGCCGGGCCCAATAAAGCAATAGGAGTGCGCGGTTGGTGAGTAAGTAGCCTTTGGAAAATCCAGGCGAAACGTTCGACCCGACCACGCGGCTGGTTTAATCACTGGAATACTCTGTCCTCCAGTAAGCGCTCCAGGTTGAGCGGCTTCAACCAAATCTAAAGTGTGAGTGGAATCGAGCTACTGGGAGTTTTGTCGCTGGTTCATAAACCTAGCCTGGCTGAGAAGAGTCCAGCAAGAAACTCAGCTAAATAGCCACAAGCCGGAAAATGTTATTTAAATACAGTGACAATAAAAACACACGTCATTTGTTTCTGTAAATGTAACATAGGTATCTACAAAGACGAGAAGCAATCAACCATCTAAATAATTAAATGAATAGCAAACAGGCTCACATTAGGGCAATATAGTGTCTAATGAGAATAAAAAATAGTACACGTACGGGTGCTCAAGGAACATGGAAAAGGAGTGACAAGACTCGATTAGGTATTGGAAGATTTTCTGAATAATATAAGTAGTTAATAACACAGGCAGTAGGTACCTATGTGTATTTATATTTAAATAATCTGTGTTGTTTTGTAATCTAATCCGCCGTGTTCCGGTGACGCGGATCTCCGGGCACGTACGAGTTTTTAAACGTAATGAATTCTGCACCTACTACTCAAAGATTGTCTGGAAGAGATCGCTATTTAGCTTTAAGACCGCCTGTTATTGTGTATGTCTTAGTTCTCTTGTACATGAGGTTTTATAAAGTGACGAGGGCAATAAATAGTATTTATGTTGTGTTGTAAAATTACTACGCTGACCAGAGTCCACACCAGATTCCCCACTCTGACCTTTGTCATAATAAAGTCGTAAGCTTGCGTGCACCGGGGATGCCGGCGACATTCCGCCGGGGTCCCGGCAGCCTTCTCTACCCTTAGTAACACAACGTCCCAACTCAACACGACCTTTTTAGTAAAATACACCCTTGTGTCACTAAATCCGTTTATCTAAGGCGCCTGGGACAAATTGCCGGCGCAGCGTTATCTTGGGACGTTAGAGCCTGTGTTAGTTGCTTGTTCTTTAATTTTGCCGGTTTGTGACGTTTTTGTCCTGGCCAGGGTTATCAGTCTGCGTGCCTGTCATGTCGGCTTTTTGTGTCGGAATCACTGTGAACTGTGTGCATTCCATAATTTTAGATGGATTCGTAATTAGGGCAGTAAAACACAAAATGTTGGCAGGTTTTACTTGTAAAATTCTTCTTGAATCGGTCACTCATGACAGAGTGGTCGTTATGTCTTTCCATCGGGGTTGTGATTACTTCGTACTACTTCTACTACTGTTTTGCAATTTGGGACCTATTGCATAATGACTAACCTATATTGTGAGCTTAAGTCTGTTTTCAATTCATTTAATTGAAAAGAGGCTTCAGCTCATAATATACCTAAGTTACAGGTCATTATTCAGTAGGAATTTAACTTGGAATTTCGAATCAAACTTCCAAAAATAAGCATCTCGTTTTGCCCAATTATTCATCAAGTAAGAAGGAAACAGTGCAATATGCCATTAAATCAAAGTTCTCACGGAGTTATGTAAGCAGCTCTCAAAATAAAGAAGTCATTCTGAAGATTAATTAGTAGCTTATAACTTTCTATAGGAAGTTGATGACATTTTTATTAGTTTGAACTGTCAATGGACTAGTTTTCTATTTCATTTACTAATCTTAGATAAGTATACAAATACTCTTTATTGCACACCTCAAAAATAACACAGTACAGAGCATTAAGGATGATTCACGCTAGATCGTTCCGTGTCAGGGCCGGATCGTTTTCTGGTACAAGAAATTTGAGATTTCCTGTACTACAAAACGGGCCGGCCCGGACACGGAACGGTCCGCATAAATGGGACTACCTAAAGTTAGAGCAGAAAAAAAGACAAATCTGACACTCTAAGTCAGACATCGCTAGCGAACACTGCAAACCACCCATACTAATTGAATGCTAAATGTTACCAAAAGTGACGTGGAAACTTCGTAGTCGTACTAACCGCTGTAACCGGCAGGCCTGTTTCATAAGATTTCATTTGTACACTATAGTCCTTAAAAATGATCCGAATCCTACAAAAAGCATACAAACGAAACGCTCGTAAATTACTTAATTTAACTAATATAACTTGTTTTATGGTGGCTTTATCACTGTCCGAGTAGTAAACGGGTGCGAGATACCATGGATACGATGTTATAGTACTAAATATTTAATTTTGTTTAAGGCCGTGTATTACCACTTTTGAGTTTTTAAAAACCATCTGAGACATAGAATATAGTGTCTTAAAATCTAAAAAAAATATATGTGTTACATAAGGATATTGTCTAGTCAAAATCGCAGTCATTTACATGACCTGATGAATTTGACTCGATAGAAAAAAATCGCGAAGTTACCCCTTTTTGGAATGTTTTTTCAATACTACGGCTATATTACTGATATTTAACATTTAATTTTTGTACTCAATTAAAGATCGTAAATAGTTATAGACATTTTCGCAGGGTTTGCTTTGATAAAATGACTGGCTTGATGACTATAGCTAAATATTTACAAAACTGCGCCCAGAGCTTGCGTAGAGAGCGGGATGGTTAATTGTAAACTCACGCATGTTAGAGCGGGACAGTTGCGTTGGGGATACCTCCCCTTAATCGGAGTTTAAAAGTACGTGCATGCACTACTCTGGGGAATGGGGATATTTAGACTTTATTGTTACTTACTGGTTCGAATTGACACTCCTTAAGGCGGGTTACACCAACTTACGATTACTCACCGATCAATGTTGAATCAACGCGTAGTTATTCATAAACACCAAAAATTTGAACTACAAACCTTACACAAACAGAAAATGACAAAATAATACTAACCAAAAATTAAAATAAATCTTAGAAATTCGTGGCATCGTACCGAAGACGCTGACAGCATTCCCTTGCTGAATATTTAAGCGCTGCGCGAGGAAGCTGCCAGCTCTTTGGCCCCGGTGATGTCGACGAGTCTTTTGCTCAGTTGATTCAATCAACTTGATTGCAAAGGTTCCGAGCGCATGGACCCTATTACGGCTAGGGCTCGTCACCGAAACCCATAAAATGGTATTGAGCGCCGAGACCCCGGTATTTCGTTGCCTTTATTGTTTCGGCCGGCTAGCCTCGCCAGCCCTGGATGAAGTCCTTGGTTTGTTGTTTATGAATAAACTAGCTGTTGCCCGCAATTTCGTCTGCGTAGAGCTCGGTTTTTAGTTAAAACATCTTAATATCCAGGAAACGGTATAATAATTGTGGTACTTTTACCCGGTGAGACCAAATTATTAATATGCTGCACTGCATGCACAGATATAAATCGGTCAACCCAAATTCTCAACCCCTCTACAAATCCCTTTAAATGTACCTACTTATCAGCTAAAAACTACTTAGGCTACTTAGGCTTTACTTAGGCTATTTTTTGTGTGACTTGACACGTATCTTGTCGTTTTCTCTTCGTTACTGTACGTATTTAATTATGGACCTGTAGAAATTTCGTTTCAAACATCTATCCAAATCCACAAATCCTGAAATCATTTAAACAGACAGTCTCTTTGCGAAATTAAAGTCTCTCAATTTAAAAGAAATTGCTCCCCATACAAACATTGAACCCTTTTTTGAGACATTTAGGGATGAATTTCGAAAAACTCTGAAATTTGTCTTGTTGTATTTAAACAGAGACTCTGTAAAAAATTTGAAGTCTCTCAATTAAAATAATGTTGCTCCCCATACAAACTTTGAACCCCTTTTTAACCCCTTGAGGGGATGAATTAAAAAAAACGCTGAAATTTGGTTTGTTGTATTTAAACAGAGACTCCGTAAAAAGTTTGAACTCTCTCAATTAAAAAAATGTTGCTCCCCATACAAACTTTGAACCCCTTTTTAATCCCTTTAGGGGCTGAATTTAAAAAAAACGCTGAAATTTGTTTTGTTGTATTTACATTTACACAGAAAGTCTCTGTAAGAAATTTGAAGTCTCTCACTTAAAAAAAAATGCTCCCCATACAAACTTTGAACCCCTTTTTAACCCCTTTAGGGGATGAATTTTAAAAAATTCTGAAATTACTTTTTTTCCATTATTATAAGGAACTTTTATACAAAGTTTGAAGACTCTAACTTTAAAAAAAAATTGCTCCCCATACAATATTTCACCCCCATTTTCAACCCTTTAGGAGACGAAAATTTTGAAAACGCAAATACAACTTTCATTGTCTTATTTTAAGGAGTCTTTGTACAAAGTTTCAAGTCTGGACCTCAAAAAAAATATTGCCCCCCATACAAACTTTGCACCCCTGTTTTACCCCCTTAGGGGTGGAATTTGCAAAAATCCCGTCTTATCCCTTGCCTCCGTTATATAACCTAACTACAGTGTAAATTTCAAATTTCTAGGACCGGCAGTTTCGGCGGGGCGGTGATTAGTCAGTCACCGTATCAACTTTATATATATAGATAATATTATCTTAAAAAACGAGTAGTTGATGCAAAATCAAATTTGCTTGACACAAGATACACAATGCCAAGGATCTACACTAGAATTCACGTGGAGTAACCGTACTTTGATATTTGTTAATGTAAGAAATGGCTTAGAATTCAATGAGTCGCGTAACTTAAATTTGTTATTGCTGACTAACACTCCTTAGTTTTATGTACAAAAGTTAGTTTAAAGATAGCATTTAAAGATCGCCATCGTGTTCAAGCCTCACATGTACAAATACTTCGTCGTCAAGCTCCAGTGTCTTAGAACCACGACCAAAAAATCCGATTACAAAAAATGCCGCTTCCAAATTTCCACAATCTCACAATTCCCGATTTAATTTGTGAACAATAAAAAAATCCTGTTGGAATTCGGTTGCCGTGACGTCGCGTCGGTGGTCGCGTGTCGCGCCTAATTACAACCGCTACTTATCTGCTTGTCCGAAACCTTTTAGTGGGGACGACCACTATAAATCTGCTGTGCTGTTTACAACCAAACTCCACTGAACTTATCCTCCATCTCTACTATATCTTGGCGCCGAGCTTCGTAACAAGAAAGCGTAATCGGAGCTCAGTCTTACACTGGTTCTTCTCAAGCGCGTTGTCGGTAATCCTTGTGAATACCATGAGGTCTGTCTGTATCTGACTCGACGCCAGCGTGCGGTTTGCGTCTCCAATACTAATTGCGAATGTATTAATATTGCTGATAAATGCTGTTGCGGATGTCGGGCGACCTTCGTGCGCGAACTTGAGTGACCCGGTGACTGTCATAGAAAGGTTGATAGGGTCAGATTCTCAGAATAATTGTGTATTCATACAATAGATTTTTTATCGCACTTTATTTAATTTTGAAGATGGATTATGATGACTGTTGTTTACCTAAGTTTTATTGCTGTTTTCTAATCGATATAACATTGATAACATTTTTCACCTTCATTACGCATTTAACCATTATTTTCTGTTTCGCAGGTAATTCCAAGTGTTATTTACATTCCGGCGCGCCGTTTGCACTGTTAATTGCTTAAGTAAGTAAGTCAATTACTTCTCATCACTTCACAATAAACAATCATCTGTTAATTAAACCATTTCTTTGAAACCCGCGAGCCACGCACACCGTCGCGTTCAGAGCACGGCACATAGCAATAAGAAATTATCAAATTAGTTCCATCGGGTGTAAAAAAACCCGTCGAGCGGACTACAAAGGATCGCAGGCATTGTTTACAGATTTTAAAAATCGTCCATAATTAAATGGAATTCAGTTTTTACCGGAGACATTCGCCATGATATAAATTCCTGCATCGAAAGTTCGGGAGCGGAAAAAGAACAATTTGCCACCCTGGTCGGGTGAAGCTCTTCAATATTGAAACGTACTATTGGGAATGAAATATAAACAACAAAATCAATAATAAGTTTTTGGGTCCCTTTTGTTCAGTGCCCGAACAGTATGAGAGCGCCAACAAAAACTGGCACAGGAGCTGGTTCTGCGAAGAATCCAGGGCGCATGATCCGCATCCTGCATTCACTTTTGATCCATTTTTCATACCAAGGGTCTAATACTTTGAGATTTCGCTATGTTTAGGTATCGTCGATGGCTTATAGTCATCTAGACAATCGAGAAATCATAACACTTATTACACGTGCATTTCATTCATTTAATTGTAAACCAGCGATGTAAGTAATAGTAATTCAATAAATATAACTTTATGAATCATCCTATACCTAGGTAGTTTAGAGTGAATTTCACCAAACGGGCATTTTTGTCCAATTCCCATGGAATTTAGAAATACCAATAATACATAGAAAATTCTATGCTGATAATTTGATAAAAAAATTCATAAACACAAATTTTCTTACGGGGTACTTATACTTATAAAATTACTGAAATTATTACAATATGAAAATTTGACCTGGGCACGGGAATTTATCTGTCCATGGGAATTGTCTTTTCTTAGAAAAAATTGTATTAAAATTATTATTTACCATCTAATTTATCAAGAATTATAAAGTTCAGTTGTATCGAAGTTATTTAGCCTAATTTTACCAATCATGGGTCACTCTTTTCAAATATTTAAGAAGCTAAGTGTAATTGTAGCAGTTGGCCTGTTTTCTTTAAATAAACGCATAAACTATAACTCTAATCGATATACTTAGTACAAATTATATTTATTTATGCATTTCATCCATAATTATTGTTATTAAATGAGGTTTATTAACAAAATAAGTCACCCTTCCCAATTTCCGTGTCCCAAAATCAGCTGTTTTGGGTAAACAAGCTATGGGAATTAGGACACGGGAATTGGAAATCTATATAAAAAAAATCATAAAAAATTCAAATCGCATGTTAATAATATTTTAAGTTATCGTTTATATAGAGACACCAAAGTGCTTTATAATGCATACATACGTTAATGATTACTTATGTAAAATTTGAATTTCTAAGGGCCACCGAAATTGCAAGCAAAAGCAAAAAAATTGTCGCCCACCCAGAAACCGAAGTACTTAGGTGGTTTACTCGAACTTAATGCGGTTTGCTATATATACATTTTTTATATATAATAGCTGACATTTGAGAGCACGTGTGAAGCAGGACGCGAAGCTGATCAAATGTAAACGATGGCTGCCAGGGACCTTTGAATTTTGCCGACAAAATTTAACTCTCGCGCTCGGACGATTTTTAAACATCAATTACAAGTTATTCACCACAGTGAAGTGAATAGTGTCTGTGCTCAGTGATAGTAAATATAATCGAGTTAAAGTTTTTGACACGAAATCAGTGATTCTAATGTACAGTTTTTGATTGATTCAAAACTCGATGCCGGACAGGGCACGGAGTCTTAATTTGAGCGTTTAGGTATTTTTTAATGTATTTTAAAAACAAATTAGTCCGTGAATTTGAGTGGACCTCAACGTGGAAACATGTATTCTTTATGAAAAAAAATAAATGGTACGTATTATCTCATGCTACCATACGATTTTCAGCTCGGACACAAAAAAAATCGAGTATAGAAAATGACCCTTTAAGGGTTCATTTACAGTAGGTTATCGTTACAGCCTGCGTCCCGCAATCGGTAGCTTCTCGTGTTCCCTTTTAAGAAAGAAAAGATAGCATGCACGCGCTCCCTGTATATGCGGGATGCGGGAACTAAACTGGGCTTCGAGACAACATTCTGAGTGAATGTCCTATTTAGCACTTATCCATAAGTGTAGGTACTCGTTTCTCTCATTGTACGTATTTCTTCTCTTTTATTTGTTTCTGTATTTCTTCTGTATAAGTAAACTTCTTCCATCAGACCTACAAATTGATTTATCCTAACCGGTCAATATATTCACTGCCACTTATGTGCACAAATGTCAACATGAGGAGACCGCAAATTAATTTTTTTTGGAACAATAGTATTCATTTCTTCCTGTGTACATGTTCTGCCTTTGAAGGTCTATTTTTGGCGCTAAACCTAAACAATACTTACATATAAAGTCGCAAAAGGGATTTATACTTATAAATTTGCGACGTATGATGAGTATTATATAGCGAATTCTATAAAAACGACGATACAGTTAGCTTATAAATTCACACAGTGCCATTAGCTGTTTTCATATTCCTACTGATGAAAGGAAAGATAAATAAGACATTACATTGAACTAGGAGATAATGATCATTGCTCCGGATAAAAACGAAATTGAATACAACGTAAAAAGTGAAATTACTGGATAGAAACATCACTCTGATGACATTGAGTGCACAAATGCAATTGATGCTATCAAAGGTGGATTCCGTGTGGGAATAAATTGCATATGGAAAACACGCTCCGAACAGCTATTAATTACAATTCGTAGAACGAAAAAACTGGCTCAATTACATTTTATTACAGTGACATTGTCTAAATAAGTTATGTTGCACTCAATACAGTCGACGGACGATAAAAAAGGGCTTCCATTGATTCTTGTGATCATTGTATTGGTTTTTGTAAAATTATCGTTAATTTTCGATGGAACTACATTGTGTCCGCTACATCTCTTCGATCAATAACTGATAGGAACTTAACGAAAAAAGCTGCTAGTTAGCTATATTGGATACCAAAATACAATATACATATTTGATATTACAAATAACTACGCTTTATTACACACCTCAATTAAACGACACAAAATGTGGTTACAACTGAAAAAGAAACTATAAATAATACGTTAGGTAGTAGAAGCCAAGTTGGTTACTTAACAAGTCTCTAATAAGTCTCCACAATGTTTAAAAATAAGACAAACGATTTTAATTTAAATATTCATCAACCTTGTAGAACGACTCGTAAAGTCCAATTTGGCATAACAAGTGCATCAGCCCAAAATGGCTTAATTGCTTATAGGTTGATACCATGCTGATTGCTGAGTGAAAGCAATACGTTTCCATAAAGAAGTATACTTTTTAAATTTATCTTTTTTTATGATACTGTGTGGGGAAGATAGTGTCCACGAAATAAGCCCAAAGCTGTCTTTCTCACTCAGTTGTAGAAGATATGTGTGAAAGAGAACGCGATCATATCTCTGACTTTCGTACATCTGAGTGGAAGTCCGTCGCTCAGCATGCGACTAATTATACCAAGATGATCAGACGACAGTTTTTATAGTCCATACTTAATTTTCCAAGGCAGCTGCCATTTCATACTCTTCGACCATCGAAACCAGAACCTCGTCGCCTCAGTTTAGCCCCGCAAAACCTACAAAACGACTAATACGGAAAGTATTATGAATTATTTTGAAACATTAGTGATTGAAAATAAACCTTAATGTAATAAAACAGGGTTGGATTTTGTTTGTGTTGTTTGTTTTTGTAATTAATATGCAGACGCTGCCAGTGGGTGATGCATCCCACTTATGTATGGAGTAAAATCACGGGGATCCTCTTAAATTGGCAGGCTGTTGGAATTGTTTTTATTCCGGAATAACTTAAATTGCATTTTTGTCACCCATCGCCGGCCGAGTCGTGATTGTAGCTGGCTGGTTTTTGCCCTTTCATTACGGGCTCATGTATATTCCTTTGTATCTTCATTAGGTGGACGCTGCCTTCTGCTTTTGTTTTTTTTATGAAATAATTATGTTAATTAGAACAGTTTGATTCGATTAGATTTCTATAATTAGCGGAGGAATGGCATGGTTTGTTAGCTGTTTTGTTCTTGCGTTCGTGGGAATTTGTGATAATGTACAGCCTTATTTTAATAGGTTTTGAAACTTTTTTTTAATAAACATGCATATTTGCATACTTAAGTAATTAATTTTATTACTAATGGCACAATGCTATCTTACAAAAACTGTAATTTAAATACGACACATATACATAAAATTTTCCCCAATTTTCACACAATTATATACTTATATATAATACGTGCTTATTATACATGTTACATGCATATACTTCTCTAACTTCTTCAGTATTTTTTATATACTTTCATAATACGAAATAAATATTTTTCCCCTTTTCTGGTAGATAATAATTGATAAGCTTCTTGTCAACATTCCTAGTTTGACAGTTACTTTTTTACCCGCCATGAAACGAATTCCTGGACTAGGCACATGAGTAATTAAGTCTTAATAATTACTATTGAAAAAAACTATGGTATAATTATGACAGAGTTACTCGAACTGTATCGCGACTCTGGCACGTTGATTGCCTTTACTTAATTAAATAACGTTTCTCGGTATGGATGCGCAAGCGCATTGCGATATAAACTTACGTTTCTTGGTGGCGCCATCTAGTATTAACATTGAGAGATATCTACTTCAGGTTAAAATTTTCTTTGTTGACCGAATTTCAATAAAAATGTTATTGGATTTTTGACCTTATTGTTTGTAGCGTAGCGTAGCTTTTTGAATGATTTACTTTGGTGTAACTCGGCCAACTGAAATTATTTCAAGTATAACACGTTGAAGGACACTCGCGAAAGACAAATGGGTGTTTAAAAAAATGTACGAAATATCATTTGATATTTAAGAGTCGCATTGCATTAAAGGTTAACATCGTGAGAAAACCGGTCTAATCCCGAGATAATCTAAGAAGATCTTAGTTTCCCCTCTGAGTTAGCAGTTAGCTTTCGAAAAACTAGTGCATTACGCACAAACGCATCCATCCTGAAGACATAGACCTAGACAAGGAACAGCGCCTATCTGCCTTTACTCCAGTATTTTAGCCACATAGCTCACAGGAACACGAGAATTTGGAGAAACTGCTGATAAGAAGAACAGTAGAAGGCAAAAGACCAAGAGGCCGGAGCCCCATATGCCCCCCATAAGTGACCCGGGCTCCTTTTACATATGACTGCAACCGGCAAAATGCTTGAATAATAATGACTTTGAAAACATAGACTTGGCTTAAAGGACTCGCATCCAGGCCATAATCAATTTAAAATGACGTTGAAGAATAAAACGCGTTATAGACGTTGTCAAATGCAAATTGCATGGTTAAACAAACATTTCTTTGAAGTATTGTTCACCAACGTTACTAAACAGAAACACTGTATTTCCTCTTAACTTAAGGGGCTACCCGGCGAAATCAACCGATCGTAGTGCATTTTGCATCGTAACTAGTTCACGGGGTGTTAGGTCTCTGCATTCAAAAAAATATATGTTGAATGGTGGTCTTTTATTACCACTTTGACAGGACAGAGTTTTGCAATCAGTCCTGTACTTTTCACAAATAAAGTCGCCGGGTGGGCCCAAAACATTTTTTTGGAACTAGTTACGTATCAAAAAAATTACTACAGCTTACATTTTAGCACCACTTTTCCCGTAATTTCACAGGAGCTTTTTTTAAATTTCCTAAAGTATTATTAGAAAAGTACGATAAACAGGTTTTTAGTCGTAAAAATTGCAAAGTTTGATGACATATAACTTGGTTTCAGTGACTGGTTGAGGTAAAGTGAGATGGTATATTGTTAAAGGTGTTTCAAGGTCATTCAGATAGGGTAGCCCCTTAATGACGCATTTTACATAGACCGGTAATCATTATTACTTGGGATGCTGGAATGTCAAAACTGTTTGGACTTCGTTACAACATGGATCAGTATTTATATGTCAGACCTTAATATTTCGTGTATCGCATGATAATGACAATCGCAGAGTTAATACCACTCCTCATATGGCGAAAAACGTAATTTGTCTGTTTCCTAATTTTTTGTAGCAAAGTATGTACATTCGTGCTTACTAGTCTTGGCGGAAGCACTACCGTGCCCCTTAAACCACTGCAAAAAAATAGTTCAGGTTGAACAATTCGATAAAATCAACGCAATGCAATTAAAACTGTGGAAACGGCATTGAATTACAAATAGTTTTCCAGATTAACTCATAAAATTAGTCAAATTAACTGTTATTAGTGGAATCGGCTGCAATTAAGTCGGATATCGTATTTGCTGCCTGACATGCAAACTTTGCGCTAATTCTACAATTAGTTGATTAAAGCAATCGTTTATGATTTGTGACTTTTATGTGTACTTATGTAGTTTGCATGCACGTAATGAGCTACAATGTATGAAAACAATGATCTGAAATTTTGCCAATGCAGTATAGTAGGTACCTACATATTTGTATCACACGAAAGCGGGTGAGCCATGTTGTCTGTTGAGCTGTACATGCATATTGTCTACGTGTGCGTCAGCGTAGGAAGTATGAGTTCACGTTGTCTATGTGTTTGTGTTGAGCTGTAGGTACATGCATATAATATTGTCTACGTGTGCGTCAGCGTAGGAAGTATGAGTTCACGTTGTCTATGTGTTTGTGTTGAGCTGTACATGCATATTGTCTACGTGTGCGTCAGCGTAGGAAGTATGAGTTAACGTTGTCTATGTGTTTGTGTTGAGCTATACAATGCATATTGGCTATGTAGGCGTGACCGTAGGAAGTATGCTCATGTTGTCTGTGTTCGTATGTTGTGTTGTGTGACAATTACCTATAACCATGATCCAGCCCGCGCTCGTGAGATAAAAGTACTATATCAAACAAATGAATGCCAAGATCCATCATTTTTAGCACTTATAGGAACTGACGTACGTAATGAAAATCAACTCTCTATACTGCTGTCATTATATCAACGTCAATGTGATGAGATGTAAAATACCGTATTCATTATTAGATACAACAAACATAAAACAATTTCAGCGTGAAGGTATCGCATGGTAATAAGTTGTACAGGTAAAATAACCCAGGATATATCATGATATAGCTATAGCATTTCTCCCTTATTAGACTTTTGTTGGGTTGTAGGTATTTGGTCCCATGTAGACATTTGATTCTGTCTGAAAACTGGTTCAAATGGATTAACATTCATGCAAGAGTTCTTAACACCAGGCCTGAAAGTGGCTCGTTGGTGTTCGGTACGATCGCGTATGTTAATAGTGCGTGCATCACTTGTCCAAAATGTTTGTAACAAGAACAAGACAACGCTCTCCGCTCAGTAAGGCTGTGGACAAGGCCAAGCAGAGCGTCTAGAATTTTTCCACATTTAAAAAATCACTGAACAATGAACTCGTCATGACATGGCTATTAGGCCTGCCACCAGACGGCTATGCTGCGATCGAGGATGTGATAGCTTAGGATATCAACGCATCCATAACAATGTAGCATAGCATAGCTCTGTTCGAAAGTCACCCTAAGGATGCCTAATTATACCGATTGGATATTATGTTAACTCAGTTAATTAATTAGTCGGTCTGATAAAGTGATAGGGTCAAGTAAGTGAAAAAAGAAACCGTAGAATAAATGCAGTCTGAAACAATAATAAAAACTCTATCAAAAATGCAAATCGGATTGAGGTCCAAGGGTTATTAGTGTAGCTACAATTATAAAATTTACAAATTTGAACTTGGTATATGGAGGCTAAAATGCGAATTACCAATAACAACGGCGAGAGGTATTTTAGAGGTTTACACTTTTGAAAGTCTTGTTTCTAACCTTTATACCTCCTAGTGGATCTCTCTCTCTCTCTCGCGAAAATTATATATAATTATCGAACGTGCGCACAAAATTCCACGAGAATGGTTGGGAAATGCGACATTTTTGAATATTATGAGAAGAACAAATCGAATTTCGCCGCAGATAATTTCTCATTGAATAAAACATTATTCCAAAAACTAACTGGACAAAAAAAATCTATAATTACCGAACCGCTCACAAAAATTCATAACAATCGGTTGAGAAAATGCGACCTGTAGAGGAAAACAAACCATTGATGAAAATGGTTTTGAATTATTTTTTAAACTGACCCCACAAGAAGTTTCATTTAATTATCGAACCTGCTTACAAAATTTCACGAGAGAAGCTTGCGAAATGCGACTTGCCGAGGAGAGCAAACGGAAATCCGTACATACGAAAGCATTAATAATAATCCAGTCCGCCCCGCTACCCGCTGCCAGTAAGGCGCCCAAGGAAACGGGCAATTTCCCTTTCAATTATAATTGATTGAAGTAATTGCAGGATTCCTTTGCGAATGCCGGTTCGTCGTACGGGTATTAATCGAGATTGCTGCTGTACAGTCCACAGGAGATATCAATATGCACCGATTTTGATAATAGAAAACAAACACAAAAAGAGGAGGTTTTTTACTAGTCGCTTCCCATCTGTATCGCATTTCGAAGCGATGACATGCGAAACAGATTACGAAGCGATGGACCGAAAAGAAGCTTTCAACTTTATGTTTGTAAGTAAGAGCGAGATGTATTGAGCTGTCACAATGAGACAGATTTACTGCTGCGTCAGCTGGTCCAGTTTCAGAGTTACATACGAAAACGGTATCTCTTACGAGAATACCTAGCGGTTATTACATCTATTCCTGTAAGTTCATTATTAATACCTATAGATATAGTATTTTTTATAATATATTATTTGTAGGTGACTGTACCAACTAGTTTTTGTGTGTGGGTCGAAATGAGTTTGCGTATACTGGAATCTCTCACCTGTCTGAAAGTAGCGTAATAAAAATTATGTTTAAATAACCTTGTTTAATGTAATTAGCAATAATTATATATATTAAGCTATGTTTGTATAATGTGGTCAGCGATCGACTCTATATCGATCGATATATAGCTCAGAATGATTAATAGAACTTTATACGAAGAGAGAGTATTATAATTTTGAAGTAAATAATTCTTCATATAGACTTATTTATATTAATAATTTGTCAAAAAATATACAGAGCACAATGCACAAAATCTCCACTTTCTAATTCGCACAGTTGGAGTGTGACAGAAATTGCTGATTTATTTTACTAGACTAGGAGAGATAGGTACGAGTAAGTACGACTTGACACTCTTGGCAGCAAGTTGTACTAGCTCACATAAAGATGATTAATGCTAGGCACATAAGGATGATGATTAATTTGCAATAGTTAACATCCTGTAACTAGAAATAAGTATTCTTGCAAATAAATATATTACTATATTACTATTACTATTAGGGTGCATTTGTTTGCATTGCATGCTAATTTGTTTGCGTTGGATACTATTTTCTTTGCGTTGGATACTAATTTGTTTTAGTGGGATACTTATTTGTTTGCCATTGATACTAATTTGTTTTGGTTGGATGCTAATTTGTTTGCGTCGGATGCTTATTTGTTTGAGTTGCATACTAATTTGTTTTTGTTGGATACTTATTTGTTTGCCATTGATACTAATTTGTTTTGGTTTGATACTAATTTGTTTGCGTCGGATGCTTATTTGTTTGAGTTGCATACTAATTTGTTTTTGTTGGATACTTATTTGTTTGCCATGGACACTAATTTGTTTGCGTTGGATGCTAATTTGTTTGCGTTGGATGCTAATCTGATACGTGCATCGCATTTCAATATGTCGGCGGTCGTTTTGACATGTTGATTCGGCGCCCGTTATTCGTATTTCATCCATTAAAGATTGACATTTTGCTTATAAATGACACAAGATAGATATAGATAGATAGATAGATGGATAGATTTATAGATGGTGTCGATATCTAACAGACAACCTATAATTTATATCATTATAATGCTATATTCAGATATTATTCATCCGAGATAAACACGAGGTCGCGAAGGTTGTTGCGCGTGGGACTAATCAAAGGACATTAAAAACTAATTTAATAAACCCGTTTACAATAAGCTAAAAAAATAAAGCTAATGCCATTAAGAAAATTTGTATTAATATCGATTTACGACTAAAAATTACATCAACAAAACTGGATTAGGTTTAATGGTTGATTAAACTAGAGTCAGGTTGCTGGTAGGTAAGAAACAAGCACTATAAAAGAACTGATATAAATAATCATCTATAGCAATATTATTAAAACATAATGGCTAGATTTTTTTTTTTTTTACTAAGCAGTAACGCTGCTAACTCAGTAGTAGCGTATACATGAAGGTAGGATTGACGAATTTCAAGCCGGATAGTAATCGCACCTATAGCTCAGTTGGCTAGAGCGACTGGCCGCGAGTGCCGGGAGGTCGCAGGTTCGAATCCTGCTCGGTGCCTAAGTTTTTCATTTTTTCCTATATTTAAAAAAAAAAATCATAATGGCTAGATTTAGTGATTTTGTAAGGTCGCTGGGCCGGTTATACGACCGGCGTCAGTTTGCGACCACCTGAAAAGAAGACTGAGGCTTTTTCAAGTATAAAGATAATAGTTTTACCGAGCCGAATAACAGTGAGTTGTATACATTTTATCTGTAAAGGCTTATATTGACAGTATTGACACGCATGCGATTTTCATTATATGGCGGGGTTTGATACTTAACTCCTCGTCTTACCTCAGTTGCCTGCAGCCCGCAATGTAATCGATTCTTGCACCATGTATAAAAATAAATATAATAAATTGGCCTATAGTTTTGAATGGGTATCCATTTAAAAAACGAGAAAATATCCTTTCATTTCATCAACTTATCCAAGTGTTTTTATACAACGACGGTGGCAAACAAGCATACGGTCCACGTAGTCACGTGCGCGATGCCGACGCTTTATAAAATTTGAGGATTCACTATGTTGACAGCACCAATTTAGGTCCCTCGCTTTGAACACAGCGCATACTCGCGTTGCCAGTGGCAACCTTACTCACCTCCAGTGGCCGCAAACCGGCACACCAAAATAGCTGGTCGGTATCCGAACTATCAATCCTAAGTTACGAGACTATAATCTCTGGAAGGCAATAACTTGGAAATAGTGTTATTGAGGACTACTAAACTTACCATGATGCAAGCATACGCCACGAATGATTGCTTGATACTCGTAGTGCTTAGAGACAAGACAAATAAAAAAAATAGGTACGTAATTGCGCCTAATAAGGCCCACTTTATTTATTTATTTTTATTTTTTGATATGAGTTTGCATTTTTTTCTATGGTAATATATTAACTGAACATGGGCACAAAATTTTATCCCATGCGCACTTATTTAATTTAAGTATGGTAAGTATGAACTGGGCCTTATTAGGCGCACTTACCTTATTATTGGTACCTACAAATAAAACAACCAAACACGAAAAAGAACACACACCGTTGCGAATCGCCAATTTTCCGTATACAATCTTTGATTTAATCTCCGCTCAATAATCCTCTTTGCAGTCTATACAATCATAATTGAGGCGGTCAAAACACTCCAAACCACATCCGAACTTAATCTTCTTCTGTAATGCAATGATTGACAAATCCCACATATTACCAATACTAATACGCTTTAAGCGAGTCAAAACAGCCTTTATGTCTTTAACAATAAGAGCTTTACTTATGCTTTTTAATCGGCAAAAATAATTTTGTCTCAAATCGCAACTTGCCAAGAATTTTTTTACTGTGTTTGATGTGATTTTAGACCGTATACGGCTTGTAATAAGGAAACGGTGAAAGTATTTGAATTTTTTCAAGTCAATAATTATTAGTCTTGATTCATTGCAGTTTAAAACCAATGTCACTTGTCTAAATAATTAGTTATTATTTTATTCCGCGTACTTTCATAAAGTGAATGTGAAATGTAGCTTACTTTTATTGGCAGCTTGAGCTAAATTTTTTATCACTGACACTAGTTTTTGCCCGCGACTTCGTCCACATAGAATTCGTTCATCGGGTTAGAATTTGATCGCTATTCTTTTATTCGCTTACCTAGTTTTCGCTCTTCCATACAAAGTTCCACCCCCTTTAGGGATGATTTCCAAGATAAAAGTATCCTATATCCTTCCCACAATAGTAGGAGTAGGAGTAGAGTAGGCCTCAAACAATCTCAATTTAAGCGTGAAGAGGTAATGGACAGACAGACAGACACACTTTTGCATTTATAATATTAGTATGGATGGTCAGTCTAGTCTAGTATTTAGTTTAGTTTCGCTATAACATATTTATTCCACTGTGATTATTGTAAAATAACCACCATGTATTTAAATGCGGAAGAGCGGGTTCTCCTGATACAGGTGTAATACTCGTACTCACCTACTAGGAAAACTCAAAAACACTGTACCTAAACAATAATATTGTACTTAAAAACGAATAAAATATTTTATTTATTTATTTATTTATTTAGTATCGGAAACAGTATATCAATTTTCTAATATTAATAGCTTTAGCACGTTAACGAAATCTTGTGACAGTTGACATAACTTCCTTTTAATCTAAGCTAGATAATTATCACCTCCGTTATACGGTGTAAACCCGTAATTACCTAATCGTTCAATTACCCTTTAATCAATATTCCTTGATTAACACGGTTAGAACCCGACTAGACCATATAAGTCTTCGCCATATTGGTAAGACTTTTAACATAGTAAATAAAAAGTAGTACTAACCCATGTCTGACTATGGGTGACAATTCCGTGGAAGTGACGAGATAAATGAGGTATTTAATTACAAATACGTTAATGTAGTTGATTTTCTATATGTTTATGATAATTGCGAACATGTTAATCCTTTAGACGAGACAAGATGCAATAGCTAATTTATATAGGGTAGCATTTAACGAACCAGCAAATTAGTTGCCGAATGATGCTCTAAAAAATTACATTGATTACCAAAAATACTAGATTCGCACCAAATTTTCAACTCCTTTTAAATATAAAGAGCAACTCAAAAAAGTAACATGTCGATAACCTATTAAATTAAATTGTTACCAAATAAATTAGTCGCTACCCAAAAATACTTAATGATCACCTAATTTCAAACACCAAATTTCATATAATTTACATCCAAATATTACAGGGCTCGTAATCCTATTAAAATTAATTACACCCAAATAATTCTTTCGATACCCAGAAATACTACATGATCACCTAATTTCAAGCGTCATTTGTTTATTCAATTTAATATCTAGTCTAATGCCGAATCTACGCAATGGACATAATGGCGCAATGTAAGGAACGCAAGCGACATGTTTCGGATTGATCGAGCGACATGTGTCGGACCCACACGCGACATGTTCGGGCTAATCGAGCGACATGTTTCGGACTCACACGCGAAATGTTGGGGTCATCGAGGGACATGTTTCGGACTCACACGCGACATATTCGGGCTCATCGATCGACATGTTTCGGACTCACACGCGGCATGTTAGGGTTACCGAGCGACATGTTTCGGACTAACACGTGACATTCATAATAGGGTCACACGAGTGTTTTTTAGGGTTATGCTACAATGTTTCGGACTAACTCGCGACATGTTCGGGCTCATCAAGCGACATGTTTCGGACGCATCCAGGGACATGTTTCGGACTCAACATGTGTTGGTTCTGGCGCTTCGCCGGCCGCTGCCGCGGCACGCTCGCTTCGCTCGCTCGGCTCGCGCGTTGTATATATATATATATATATATATATATATATATATATATATATATATATATATATGTATATTATATACACACGCTAACGTTTGAGTCTTGGGTATCAACAATATCAACATAAGGTGTCAAACATTGCGACGTTTACCTTAATTGGAAGTTTAACTTATAATTCAATGCTAATAGTAGTTTATGCAACCGGTACATAATGAGGGGCATTAAAACACGAGTGTGAGTTTTATAAAACGAGCCGAAGGCGAGTTTCATAATAGGGTCACACGAGTGTTTTTTAGGGTTATGCGACATGTTTCGGACTAACACTCGCCATGTTCGGGCATTAAAACACGAGTGTTTTGATACACATTTTTTTTTAAAGTTAAAATTCAAAATAATTGTAAACTTTGAAATCCTTTTCCCCGAATTAGTCAAAATCGAGTATAATGACGATTATACGTAAAGAATTTTTTTTTACCTAAAATTCAAAATAAATGTAAAATTTGAAATCCTTATCCCCAAATTAGTCGAAATCGAGTATAATGACGATTTTACGTAAAAAAAAATATTTTTTACTTGAAATTCAAAATAAATGTAAAATTTGAAATCCTTATCCCCAAATTAGTCGAAATCGAGTATAATGACGATATTACGTAAAAAAAAATTTTTTTTACTTAAAATTCAAAATAAATGTCAAATTTGAAATCCTTACCCCTGAATTAGTCGAAATCGAGTATAATGACGATTTTACGTAAAAAAAATTTTTTTTTACTTAAAATTAGAAATAAATGTAAAATTTGAAATCCTTATCCCCAAATTAGTCAAAATCGAGTATAATGACGATTTTACGTAAAAAAAATTTTTTTTTACTTCAAATTTCAAAATAAATGTAAAATTTGAAATCCTTATCCCCGAATTAGTCGAAATCGAGTATAATGACGATTTTACGTAAAAAAATTTTTTTTTTACTTAAAATTTCAAAATAAATGTAAAATTTGAAATCCTTGTCCCCAAATTAGTCGAAATCGAGTAAAATGACGATTTTACGTAAAAAAATTTTTTTTTACTTAAAATTCAAAATAAATGTAAAAATTGAAATCCTTATCCCCAAATTAGTCGAAATCGAGTATAATGACGATTTTACGTAAAAAAAATTTTTTTTTTACTTAAAATTTCAAAATAAATGTAAAATTTGAAATCCTTGTCCCCAAATTAGTCGAAATCGAGTATAATGACGATTTTACGTAAAAAAAATTTTTTTTACTTAAAATTCGAAATAAATGTAAAATTTGAAATCCTTATCCCCGAATTAGTCGAAATCGAGTAGGTATAATGACCATTTTACGTAAAAAAATTTTTTTACTTAAAATTCAACATAAATGTAAAATTTGAAATCCTTATCCCCGAATTAGTCAAAATCGAGTATAATGACGATTTTTTGTAGAAAATTTTTTTTTCAGTCAAAATTCAAAATAAATGTAAAATTTGAAATTTTTAACCCCGAATTAGTCGAAATCGAGTATAATGACGATTTTTCGTAAAAAATTGAAAAAAAAAACATTGTTATTATATTTAATAACATAATGAACAATTTTAATTCATAATAATCATTATGTTACTGCTGTAACCTTCTCCACACGTAAGAACATTGAATGTTATTTTGCGAGTCATTTTCTACGGTTTCTGAACGCATTTTTTAATTTGTATGTATTAACTACAATATAGCTTGTAATGTGTATAATATTTGGATGTAATTCTAATAACAAATGATGCACGAGATTAGGTGGTAGTTTAGTATTTTTGGTGGTACTTGACAATTTTTTGATGCGATTATAAAATTTCAGGGAACGCAATAAGTAAAATAGCTGCAAGTGCTGGAATAATAGGTATGAGTGTTTAGGTGACCTGAAATTGATGGTCGATACATTTTTTTGAGTGTTCAGCCTTATTTTAGGGTTCGAAAATTTGGTGATATCAAAAGTTATTTAGGTGATCATTTTATTTGTTCCCATTTATATAACGCTACCGTTTTTTGCTTCATAAAAGACTGTCAGCTCGGTCTTCCCATCCAGGGGTCGCGGTTCGAACCACTGGGTTTTAAAACAACTTAATGAACGAAATATCATCATTTTGATATTCAACAGTGGCTATTCGATAAAGGAAAAAATCGTGCGTAAAACCGGTTTAATACCAACAAGGTAGAGTTTTCCATATGGGCTGGAAGGTCAGATGGCAGTCGCGGAGGTAAAACTAGTTGCTAAGCCAAATCCTCGGATAACGTTTCAAAACGGACGTCTGGCTCCATAGGATGCAACCGGGAACACGCTATAGGGCTGATAACGAGCCCAATTATACTTGCTTCGATGACAACTCGTGATATGACGATAAAAGACTAATAGATAAAGTTTTGTGATTGTGAAGAGAGACAATCGGGGTATGCATTTGTGATAAGTTTTTAGTTTAGGTACCTACGCACATTGGTTGACGTAAATATTGATGATCAACTGTTCCATTCCAAATTAGGGTACATAATTATTTCGGTTAGAAACCAGAGAAGTTAGTGTGTCGGTCTGCGACCACTTGAATAAGTTGGTGAACAGACAGGATATATTTATTTTCTCGGTGTGTTTATGGATCAAATTTTTTTACTAATTGAACTGCATAGGTACATCTCATTGAATTATTAATATATGTCTTTAAAATGTTATTATATTGAAATTAAAAAAATTGTCTAGGTGGTCGAATACTGGCGACGATCCCGTAAACGACGTAACGACCCTATGCTATAGTAATTTTGCTTTGCATAAGTACGAACATAATCCTATTTCTTTAGTCTTTCCCAAAAGTCACATCAGTTTACGTTTTAAATATGAGAACTCAGCAACTAATTACCGCAATGCAAAATAATAACGTATTTATCAACAATAATAACTTTACGTATTTATCATAAAAATAAATCTTATCCTCCATCAACCCACATGAAACGGTACCAATAAAATTACCACGTCATGTTTTCATAATTTAAATATGTTCTACGATTTACTGCGCAGGTTGGCCAATATAAGCCGCGATTGAAGATAATCGTGTCAGACACGGCAGGGTTGCACAACTGCCAACTTAACGGGCAAAAAGTCCTAACTTTGTTCCGATAAAATGCACATGTAGCCTTACGATTATGTATCTGTATTTGCGTGCATAACTGGGTTAATAAAATAATTGTAGGCAATTTATTGACCTTTAATTTATATAATACACCTAAATACCTATGCTAACCTGATTAACTATTCCGGGTGTAACATGTGAAATATTTTCTTACAGTGCAGTGAGACAATTGGGACATGCATGGATTCCCATTGCAAAAAGACATTTTGTATTACGCATGCATGTTTTTCTTAAAGGAGAACACAATTTAACCTTTTACAATATTATGAGCATAATATTTCCTTGTTGTGATCATTTAGATCAAAAAGAAGGGAAACTCATGTTGGCCGTATAATAAACACCTATCGAAAATTCAACATAGTTTAAGTGCAAAAGAACCGGATATAAAAATCATTTCAATGTGCCCGCAAATTATCAGATGACTACGGCGAAATAAAACAGGTTCTTGATGCCAATCATAAATAAGACAGTATAAAATGATAAAGAGCCCTTATAAATCGAATTTAGCCATTCACCGCAATTACTTAGCATATTTAGTTGCGTTTGAACGATGACTTTGCTTCGCCACAACACAACAATCTGTCAACACGTTGCAATATCGATCGGAGGACCACCCTTACGCCAATATGGCGGCCGACCACAGTTTTTTTTAAGCCTAAACTTCCCTACGTAAGTACGTGTTGCAACTTCGACTTACCTTTGTCAAGTCAGTGGGCAATTTGACTTTTTTTTTTTAATTTATTAATCAAAGTACATACAAACAAACAGCAAACAAAGTACTGTACACACAAACTGTACTGTGTGTACTGTGTGTGTGTGTACATACAAAGTACTGTTAGAAGTTCTCAAGCCGCCCAAAGGCGTCTAACCTCTAACGTGGTTTAACAACTGCTGCCATAGACGGCAGCCAGTATCAACGGCTTAACGTGCCTTCCAAAGCACGGGAGCGCTCAGTTCGTTGCTTAACCTCGCATACCGCACGTGGCACACGGGCGCCGCTGGGCCACGAGCGCTCCAACTATTAGTGATACAAAGACCTACGTAATACACATGTACAATTGTATATATTTGTGTAATATTAAACTCACATCTAATTTAATTATTTTCTCGGAACGACAGGAAAATTGAATAAGATTTTCCTTGTCTACCTGCCTTATTCGATTAAATAGCTGATATTATCTTGCTATAATTATGGAGATCCCACGAGTCTCAGTCATATCAGATTAATAAAACAAGTCACTCGATAGATCTGCGATTCTTAAGAGGGCGAGTATGGCATTGCAAAAGTCCCGCTCTAACACGCGTGAGTTTTCAATTAACCATCCCGCTCTCTACGGATACTCAGCGCGTGTTTTTCGTAAATATTGATGTTTATTCTAAACATGTACATTTATAAAGATAATCTTTTTTGTCAGGTTTGAGAGCTTATCATTTTACAACTATTAACAACCAAAAACATCGACAAAAATGTTTGAAATATAAAAGTATCGAGAAAATTTTTGCATATCGTGTTTTCACTTTTAACAGACTGAAGGAAAATAGTTCAAGATTAATATACTGAAAGGACAGATATTTAATCACAATAGATGTTGAGATCTAGGTCGATAAACATTGGCAAAAGTGCATATGTGGGCTCTTAATCATGAGCCTTTGTTACGATTCCTAATTCACATCAAATAAAAATAAAAGTCAAAATCAGATTGAAGACGAGCCTAGGGCTCGATTTTATAAATATTCGATAGATTTTGTATCAGCAAATTATGTCATAAAATATATTAAGTTACCAAAATTTGATCTGGCATTTGATCTAACAGATATTTAAAAAATCGAGTTTCTTAAAGATTTGTTAGAACAAAGACTTAGCAGACTACTTATTAATAATCAATCTCAAGTAGTGAATACTTTCCTCCAATTCGTCTAGTCCAAAAACTGGTTCAAATGGCATTGTGATTAAAACTACTAGTTGCCAATTAGCCCCTATCATTATCGACTACAAGGAACAGGAGGAAAAAGCGTAAAACTTCGAGTAAAACAAGCCACGCTTCCGGCGTCATTCGTAATGGAGTTGTCAAAGGTAAACACAATTAGCAGAATCGCCGACCGTTATTTCGTAGGAGGGCTGCGTAATCGTCGCAGTAGAATGCCATTGTGACCCTGTGGCGCCCCACTGAAGGCGTAGCCGGTACTCGTTGGGTTTTTAGACGGTAGTACGGTCCATCCGGATAGTCCGTCATACTCACCCAGGTCTTTCACTGGGTGGGATACGTAAATGTATTTTCCCAACGTTACAAAAAAGGAGGGCTGCGTAATGGTGGCTTTACACTATCGGCGAAGTGAATGTCCTTAGAACACATGGCGGCTTGCTGCGATACAAACACGCATTTGTCCAACGTGTGTACATCGATACTGTATCTCTTACAATCCCTATGGTGCCAAAAGTCACCGCGTCTAATATAATAACCATAAAATAACGTTATCCATAACATGTACAACTAATACCGTTACGTTATCCATAAAAATACATTATCTAACGAAGTAGGGTCGTGTAATGGTCGTCAATTTGCGACCACGTGAATATGAAAGTTTTTTCCCCCTTCTGTCTATTAATTTTTATTTTCGACATTTTGACGTGGAAAGTGTTTAAAGTAAGTGTCGTGTGTAGTTCTATTTCCCATGAACAGCGGTGCGATTACGGAACGTTTTCGACCGTTGGTAAGGTAGGTCTAAATGTCCAATCCCCAGTGGTGGGCACCGTTAATAGTTAACTTCGCTAATCGCTAATCCGTTAAAAAATAAGTTAACTTCGTTAAACGTTAAAGCGTTACATTCTGAAAGATTTAACGGAAGTTAACGTTAATCGTTAATCCGTTAACTCAAAGGCCAGGACGAAAATCTAGGACCTCATATTTGAGAGTCGTACTCATGAACCACTCGGGTACTATACATACATAGGTACTATACATTCCATTCTTGATAAAAGTATGAAACCCAAACTGAAAAAAATCCCTTCGATTCGATCCCTTCGAAAAAACAACAGTAGAGAGTTCCTTCGAGACAAACTTGACGTCAATGAGCAAGGCTGGTGGATAGCTGTAAGCTGCCCAGGACAGGGGCCCATGGAAGAAAAAAAAGGCCATTGCCATGCAGTGGGACACTTAAAATAATAGAAAATCCAAGACAGCCCTACGCTACGCCCGCGTGATATTTGTTCGCAATTATCCTAGTAATGTATGGTTGCGGCGCGAGCGCAGCTGCGCGACTGACATTTCCTACCAGGGTTGCCGCCGCGGGCTAGGGTTAGCACGATGTTCTGTTCCCACTATTCGATACTATATCGGTGTACGATCCGACAACGATAAAAAATGCATAGAAAACTGCTTAGTTTTCACACTAATCCGGTTACTATAATTAATTTATCCACTACCCAAAGGTTGTCTGGAAGAGATCGCTCTTTAGCGATAAGACCGCCTGTTATGCTACCTCTGTCTCCCTGTTTATTTGTTTTTCTTTTCTATGTGCTATACCTAATGTATTGTATCCGATCCGATATCGGTCTCATTCCCATACATTTATATTATAATCGGTGTCGGATCTAATAGGGGGACACAGTCTTATGAGGAGTGGGTCTGGAAGGATGTGGGCAGGGCTTATTCACAACATTTCACCTTATGCCTTGGTCACACGTACCGAGTAAAACGGCGAGACAGGAGACAGTAAAACTAGTATGGAAGTTTTACTCGGTACGTGTGATCCTGGCATTAGCTCAGGCGGACCAGTGTAAGTGAGACCCCGATTGTGCTTAGGTATTTGGTATTAGGAATCCATCAACTTACTCGTATACTTAGGGTGAGTGGTGAACTGGTGAAAGAAGGAAACAATATCGGGATGTATTTATTAGCTATAAGTTACAATAGGGTATTAAATAAAGGTACCTAATAATAAATTATTGTTTACATGACTAATCTAACGAAAATACTCGGCAAACATAAGTTATTAATTTATTTTAGCTAATTGAAAGATTTTATAAGCGTAAAGATTTAAAAAGGACGCTGATTTGAACATACCAATTCATACTATCTTAGTGACGTCACTATAAACTTCATACTAACAGAGCGTTTTTGACATTTAATGTAATAAAAAGTTGCTGATTTGACTATGAGTAAAATACCGTATCTATTTGTTGGCATTGTGTTTTATTACAGTACTAAACACTACTGAGATTTTTGACAGGAACTTAGTTTACAATACAATACAAATACATACTGTTTTTAAATTGCACACCTCATTTAAAGTAAGTAAATAAGTTGTTTATCTCTTCTACCTATCCCTTGTTATAATTATTTAGTTGCTTAAAGTAAGGTGATTATTATCTTTATTTTATATTTTAGTCGTCAGTGTAAATTATGGAGGAAAAAATGCAATAAAAAGTCTAATTCGAAGTAATTGAACAATAAAGATATAATTATGATCATATTTGGACTTCACGGTTGATCATAATCGTGCTCACGTGCAAATATTCGCACAATATTTATATAAAATTATGTCTTTAATTGCTAGACAAAACGAACATAAAAATACACATTCGTATCATTTTTACGCTTGTAACGGCAATGGTGGAACTGTTAAGCAATAGACACCTTTTTTCTTGTCAATGGAAAACAATTAACTAGCCACGTTAACCAAAAGGTCTTGAATGTGTAGAAAATTCATGTGACAAAAGCCTTTTTAATAACTGACCATAGACGTTCATGAGACTGTATTAATGGCTGTTTGCGCGTCGGACCTTTGTCTTGTGCAAGTGAATTATTTTAAAAAAGGTGCGGGTAATAGGTTATTAGCACGCACAGTTTTGGCGCGAAAAAACAATGTTTCACTTTTTTAAATTGGGGTGACATTATTTTTTTCAATTATGTTATAGGTCTTGTTTACCACGAGGTAGGGACAAGCGAGGCTTCTGTAGCGATCAACAAATTAAGTGTGCCGGTTTGCGATCACTTTTATAAATTGATGAACTGAAAGAATGTTGTCTCGATTTTTAATGGGTTCCAATTTCCAATTCAATAATTCCTAAATAAAATTCATAAGACTCGCTGCTTTTAGTTTCTGTAGAAATACTAATCTTTAATTGTAAAAACTTTTATCCTTGAGGTGGTCGCAAACTAACGCGAGTCGCGTAACAGGCGTAACGACCCTGTATGTAGGCAAATATTCAGTATTTTTTGCCGATTTTAAATATATATTTTTCCTACATTCTATCCAAAACCGACTGCAATAATACGATTTTAATTGTCCTTTGCCTGCTATTGCAAATAACAATCATTGTAATCGAGTTTTAATTCACTCACACGCTTTACAATTCAATGAATGCATTGCTATTTGTTTGTTGATTTACTACTCCCTATTTACCTACAAATACAATATATCCCCGCATTTATTTGAGCCTCCCATATACCACGCATGCTATTGTAACGCAAGTTAAAAAATATGCATTATACAATCAAATTATTATGACTTGTGGTGCTTGTAGAAAAGAAAAACATTGGCAATGTTATTTGGCGCCTAATTGTCTTAGGGTTGTCACCATCATCCCATGATCTAATGAGACTTATTTTAATTACTTAAACTAAACTTCGAAAAAGAAGGGACAATAATTGGCGATTATAAATTTCTAGGTACATTATAAATTTTCACACGTAAAATATATAGGTACATTTCAGGATTAACACAATTGGCGATAAGTTGATGATAACATAATCATAAATCGTAATTAGATTATTTAATACTTAATAATTTTAAACCTGCATTAAGTTTACTGCCTTCATAATAAAATTTAATTAAATGATAACAATTACCTATTAAGAATGATATCGCCTACTCATATTTGCAAGGTATAAGTACCTACGTTTTCATGAATTTTAACCGGACGTATGAGTTTCTATAATACATTATTTAAGTTATAACTACTTCGTTAATTAAAATTCGTATTGCTACATGCTGCATTGTCTATGACTTATTTATACTTATAACCTAATTGGTTCAATTGGTTCGGTCGTATTCAGTTTAAAAACTAGATATAAACATATCAGAATCCTATGAACACCAAATTTTTTTCTAGTCCAATAGCTGGACTTTCCCTGACATGTTGCAACGGCTTTATCAACCAATCCTATTAACTTTGGACATCTATAGCTCTTTAATCATGTTGATCATCAATTTCTTTGCTAAATACGTTGTTCCATCTTTGATTATGTTCCGCTGTTTTCTTATACGTATTATGATAAGCCATTACCATTTGCATTTAGATGATTTATAGATTTGTTACGTATTCATTTTTAATTTTAGAAGTCTTTTATATATCTGTATTTTTTATACAACAACGGCGGCATATAAGCGTACGGTGTCCGCTTACCACCAGGCTTATAGACACTCACAACTTCAAAAGAGTCACGTGCGGGTTGCCGACTCTTTAAAATTTGAGGATTCACGGTGTTGACAGCCGAAGGCACAAATTTAGGTCCTAACAGTAGCTCTAAACATAGTGCATCCTTGGGAGCTGCGGCAATCTTGCTCAACTCCAGGAACACAACACTACATTCTTGTATAGTATATAATGCTATTATGCCTGTGGTCTTCTGCAAGGCGGAGGTACTTCACTAGTTGGGCTGCTCCAAATTCGAGCAAGATGACATTTTTCTGTGCCTTACCACTCTGATCTTTAATTTTATGCGGAACTTCAATAACCTTTCCATATCCAGATTTTTTAGTAATTTCTCAAGTTTCACCCACACTTTTTTACAATTTTGAACTTGAAACCTTTTATCATTCCATTGGATTTCGAAACTTGATTTACGTACTTGTATGTTACGCAATGGCTTACAAAGGATATAACTGTTTGTGCTTTTTACTAATTTCAGTACGTTACGTACTTATTTATTTTATTTGCGAAAAGTACGACTAGGCAATAGGTAACAAAATTATAATCAGGAGATTTTTCTATCATGGTAGGAAATAATCATGCGGCCTGCCTGATAGTAAGGTGACACCTTAGCCTATGAATTGCTGCAGAATAGTCACAATCACGCTGCCAACCCTTTTTTTACTAGCACAAAAAATATTGTAAGCAATGATGTAGTTAACGAAAACGTCCACATAATATAACGCACTGTAGTATCATGGGAGCAACATGGAAAAAATCGACCTTTAAGTAAACAAGCGTTGAAATGTTTAGCCGTTACTTAGTAATAGCGGCGTGCGCGCATCCGGGCTAGGGCTGCCACTTCACGCGAGGCGATAGGGTTCAGTAAGCCACATTTAAGTTAATTTCAAACACAATTGTAATATTGTTATTGTTATAAATGAAATGAAGATTTGAGTTATTTACGATTTTATGCTTTCATCTAATGTAATCTAAATAGTTAACTACTTACAATTTTTTTTTCTTAATGAGAAGTTGCAACTTGACTGTCGTAAATTCTAATATTTACTTTCATCCTATCTACTCCTTTTATACTTCCATATTTTTTACTCTCTCTTCCACTTCTTTTACATTGGCCCTAAATTCTACGCATAATTACTTAACAAAGGTCGTACAAAACTTTTTTTACACAAGTTTGGCTATATAAATGAATTACCCTTTCTTTATTTATTTAAGTACCTGTTATCCAGAGGCACGTATTTTGAAGTTAAAAAAGTTGTTTTTAGAAATAATAATCGTAATAACACTGACAACCCTAACCGCACGCACTATCACCGCCATCTATAATTAGGTACGCTGCGAAACTTTTCCCGCGTTTTTGCCGCGACCGTTAATGAAGTCGAATTGTTGTCGTAATTAATTACGGCATACGCAAAAAAACTTAGAGAAAATGCGTTTATACGAACAACTGGAAAAACTTACCGCTAAATGATATATAGGTAGTCTGGCCTGCCAATATACCTTATTAATAGCAAAATGCCATAAACAATACACCACGCCAACACAGTAAGCCGACCGTGCACTCGTCAATTCGTGCACTTTATGCGTACTTATTGTAATAACTATATTATATGTAAGCTGTTTGAAGAGACACTATTTCAGGGCCATGTAGAATCTTGTCAGGCTATAATAATCTTTAAAATAACATAAACAGTTTTGCGTGTGCAATGAGGGCTACCGTTTTTGTGCTCACCAGTTGGCGCCACTGCGCTCTCAGTCCAGCTGTCAAAGTTTGTTATTGGTAATTATAGAAGTAAGAACCAAATTTACGTTGAAATCGTATTAAATACATTAAAACCGTTCCGTAAATATTTTATCGAACATCCCGTATTGTAGCGCACTCCCGTTTTGTTCGGAAAAAAGTATGACATAAGTTTATACGAACGATAAAATTGTCGCAAAGCACTGATTTTCGTTGGCCCCTAACTCATATTTGCCATTATCAATCTCAGATATTGCAAAATAGTCACCATATTAATCTATTTAGAAATAAACCCGCGTAACCCACCCACAAACTATGAAATTTGTCATTTCGGAGGACTGACATCACACTAGCGCCTCTAGCGGCGAATCTATACGCGGTAGCCCTCATTGCTATGTCCTATACCTAGCAATAAAAAATAGAGCAATTTTTAACCTACAGCAGGTACCGGTGACAAAAAATTGCTCTACTGATTTCTTTGTTATAATAACAACAATTGTCTTTAATTACGTATGGAAATATCTATTGTAAATCATGTTTTATAATTAGGTCACGACATTCATTAGGTAATTACCTATGATTAAATAACGAAGCAAATTAATTATTGTGGCCCTACACGCACTTGGCCAGTTTATTGTTCGGAATGATGCGCTGAAGGTGCCTCCTGTAAAAAACAGAAGGCACCTTTAGCATTTATAAGACCCCTAAGGGCCTAAGCTGTACCCTATTTCCCCTCCTTAGGCGACTTCCTGATTTGTCGGTGCGGAGGCGGTACGATATGAGAAAACTGTCAAATGTCAGTGTTAACTGTCAGTCAACTCAGTAGCTCTAGTATAAGTTTTTTCGAAACATTAACTAATTCGAACGCGTTTGCGTTTTGTCTCTAAATGTATGAAAACGCTCTCACCGAGTTTGAAATATGCGCGTTCATCGGTTAGCAACAAATGTTATACTGTTTTAGTTTCCAGTAGTGACCACCAAAGGCGCTGTTCACGTTTTCATACCACTTTCATACATTTTGAGACAAAACGCAAACGCGTTCGAATTAGTTAATGTTTCGAAAAAACTTATACTAGAGCTACAGTACTACTTTTTACTGCGCCCCTACATTTAAATGAGTGCTTCCTGACTGGCGCGGGATGCGCGGAAGCAGTACTGGTCCACTTCTGCGCATAATATTACTATTGCGCAAATGTAATACTGACAGTATTCTGTCAATTGGGAATCTTTGCGACGTCAGTTACGTCAAAGAAGAAATGTCACATATCGATCCCGCCCCGCCAAGTCAGGAAGTCGCCTAACACTCATTGAAAAATGACAAGTACATATTCGCATCAACATATCAATTTTAACCTAATAAAAACAAGATGGTCATTAAAGACCCGTCCGCACCGACACCGCTCGCTATGAAATTAACAAATCGCCTTAATTTTCATCGTAAATTATGCTTTAATAACATACCAGCTTATCGCGACCCAAGACATCTCGTACCTACAACGATATCGCTACTTGCCATAAAAAAAATCAACTCAGAGTAAAAGAAATCATATGGTTGATGGCGCTTAAATCTTTTTATTGTTTTATAACATAAACACCTCATAGTAATTGTGGGAAAAGGGCTTAAATGCCGCTCGCGGTTAGACCTATTATTCCGTCTCCATGACAAGTTGCATGCTGTCTTATGACTCTGAAAATAAAAGTGATATTAGTAGAGCAGCCACTTTTATGATTGCTCTCGTAAATTTGTATATCTTGGTAATAAAACAAAGGGTGATACGAGCAAGTTAATTACATACAGAAATGTAATTAGGTCTAATCAAATAACGTAATCTTATTGTATGTTTTTGTGTAATTTTTTGCTGGCTAGTTCGCTGTATTTAGTTGATTGGTGTGTGCAATCATTTTAATGGTACGTGACATTTTAAGATATGGCACTCATTATTTTACAATGTGTTATCGGTGTATTTAATTAAATATTGGAATGTTTTTACTACTGGTTGGTTCATGGTCGGAAAAAAAAACCGCAATATAATCTGTAATGATGGTCTGTGAACAGTGTGAACACACATTTGACCCGCTTGGTCGCGTCGGAGGTTTCTCCTGGATTTTCCACAGGCTACTCTATAACCGTGCACTCCTATCGCTTTATTGGGCTTGGCCCATAAACCCATAAGTAGTAAAATTAAAAAAAAAACACATATTTGAATTTGTTTTAACAGTGCAATAATACACCCTGACACAATAATAAACAGTAACATTATTATCGTAGTCTGTGCACATGGGTTTTTTAAACGCGCCGTCGACGCGCGTTTCCTTTTTACCAATTAAGGGGAGGTATCCCCAACGCAAATGTCCCGCTCTAACACGCGTGAGTTTATAATTAACCATCCCGCTCGCTACGCAAGCTCTGCGCGCAGTTTTGTAAATATTTAGCTATTATATTAAGCCAATCATTCTATCAAAGCAAACCCTGCGAATTTGTCTATAACTATTTATGATCTTTAATTGAGTACAAAAATAAAACGTTAAATATCAGTAATATAGCCGTGGTATTGAAAATACATTCCAAAAAGGGGTAACTTCGCGATTTTTTTCGATCGAGTGAAATTCATCAGATCATGTAACTGACTGCGATTTTGACTAGACAAGATCCTTATGTAACACATATATTTTTTTTAGATTTTAAGACACTATTCAAAGACTATCACAGACGACTATTCACTATTCTCAGATGGTTTTTAAAAACTCAAAAGTGGTAATACACGGCGTTAATCTAACCATGGTAGGTAGACTACCTAGTCTACTACATAGTAAGAGAACACGCGTCGACAGCCATTTAAAAAATACAGTGTGCATTGTGGATAGGCTTTAAGGGGTTTTCAGGGTATTGTGGGCAATGTGCTGGCAACCTGGATATCACACCAATATCACATGTTAGGCGACTTCCTGATTTGTCGGTGCGGAGGCAGTACGATATGAAAAAAGTGTCAAATGTCAGTGTCAGCTGTCAATCGACTCGGTACCATTTTTTACTGCGCCCCTACATTTAAATGAGTGCTTCGTGACTTGGCGCGGGACGCGCGGTAGCGGGACGATGTGAAGGTGGTACTGCTCCGCTTCTGCGCATGATATTACTACTGCGCAAACGTAATATTGACAGTATTATGTCAAGTGAGAATCTTTGCGACGTCAGTAAGTTGACGTCAAAGAAGAAAATGTTACATATCGATCCCGTCCCGCCAAGTCAGGAAGTCGCCTTACTTGCACCTTGAATTGCGAAAACTTGCACTCGAATTAGGTGTGCCTTGCCTACCGTTTTAAGAAACATAGGCGTGACTTTATGTACCTATTGTATTTATACGTTAGGTACAGTCAACCAATTTGATTTCTTGGCCACTTCGTACCTTGTCACAGTAACATTAATATGAGATTTCTAGCGGCTTTCATATAGATTTTCACCGTGACAGGGTACAAAGTGGCCCAGAGATCGAATTGTTTGACCGTAACGTAAGTATGAGTTTAAGCATAATTTTTCCAAGTCCACACCAAGACATCAAATTACTTGTTGAAAAAATGTAGGGGCATAAGAATTACTTGATGACCTAACAAAGCAATTTGATTATAAGAATGAAATCATCTAATAATGTTTAATCCACTCCAACGTACGAATGATCTCGATGGCCCCGCGATGCAATTAAATAATTATACATAATCCGGCGGTACGGTCCGCCGCAAAAGACTAGGTGCCTACTATGGAAACTCGAATGAAACTCATTTTGTGAACGATAATTATTTAGTGGAGTTAACCGGTTTTTTTTTTCATCACTATACATCCTTCACCGGACAGCTCCTTTTTTGATATCATATTATATTTCGTAGGTAAATCCTTTTTTTTGACGATACAGATTGAAAAGTCGCGTGCCTTGATCGGCTACAGTTGGTAGCTCTAATCATTGAGTTATTAATTTTGTTAGAATTAAATTTACTGTCAGAATTAAATAGCATGTACCTGACATATTTGTAACGGCATAGTAGCACAAGTACACATCCCCTACACAACTTTTGGGCTGCAACCTTAAAACACAACCAAACGGCGCTCCGCGCAGGGAACTGCAGAAGCTAAGCTATAAAGCTGCCTAGCCAGCTGCTGGGAAGCTATAAAGATAGGTTCAGACGCTGGCTTGGTATTGGCCTCGAATAAATTCCTGAATTCTTCTTGTGGCGTGCACATATTTTGCTCTACGGATAAGCGCTGGCGACAGGCGCGATGCGCGTCCTCGCGCTTTGCTGGCGCAAGTGTTGTGCGGCACGCGGGGGTCGCTGGCTTGAAAAATAGGCCGGCGCTTTCTTCCCGCCAATGCTGGCAGCGAACGCTGGCTTTTCTTGAAAAACTGTTTATACGAGATCAACGAGAGATGGTAATGATACGAGTATAGGGCGCCACGAGGAGGCAATGTGTTGAGAGTGCCTGCATATGTATCTAGTTATGAACACAACGAATCCTCATCTCTATAAAGAGTCGGCAATGCTGTGGACCTTCTGGAGTCGCGAATGTGGATAGATATGTAGTATCTGCTCACTATCCGGCAGGCCGTAAACTAGTTTGCCTTTGCCAGTCCAGTTGACGTCGTTTTATAAAATTAAAAAAACAACGGGTTGCACTCCGGGAGTGCCGGCAGAAGTGAAAACTCAATAAAGAAAGTAAATAACAATATATTCATATCCGTAACCGTATCGGTATCGGTATCGGTATCGGTATCGGTATCGGTATCGGTATCGGTATCGGTATCCGTATCCGTATTCATATTCGCATAATCCATTTACATATATACATAATATGTCCCGAGTATCATTATGTCTTACGCATCTAAGACCAGCTGAGTTTAGCTGAGTTGACCCCTCCTAACATCGCAATCACGATACTAGGAGGGGTTAACTAGCTGGTCTTAGAATCTGTCGCGAGTTTAACGATTTTTCCCCAGTACAAAAGTGCTCAGCAGCGCCGCTAAAGAAGTTTTCACTTCAAAAAACTTGCATATAGGTGACACCACACACTGGCAAGCGCCAGTAATGGACAATTCAATCCTAATTCAAAATTCATAGACTTTTAAATTGATTTTTCTATAAAAAACGATTGCCCCTATTTTTCTTTTACATAAGAGTCAAAGTACACCATTGGGCCTTGTCCATTACTGGTGGTGTCATTACAATCCTGAATCTTTGCAAGTGTAAAACCAATGGTAACGCTCTCCTTGCATGAGCAGAATCAAGCAGGCTAATTACATGCGATTACTGCATGCAACATATTGTCGTTCGCATTAGCTAATAATTGCTTTAATTAGAACATGACCATTAAAGGGTTAAGGTCGCAATTATTATAGTTCCGCGAGGCACTATTCAATTAGTGTTAGGACAAAAAATATGTAGATAAATAATAATTGTGTTTTACTTCTGTGATACCAAGTATCCGTCAATAAAAACCCGACATTTCGTTTGATCACTTACGTACCGTAAAAGGGGGTAAGTAGGGATTGCGAGGCAAGTTGGGTTATGAATGGGGAGAGTAGGGATGGCAGAGGGGTGAGCTGGTTTTTATAGGCTACTGCTACGTAACATATAAATTCTAATTACAAATCATGCTATTATAATATGCATAATCCCAAAGTGTCGATCCTACAATTTCCCAAACTCGCCTTAGTATCCCCCCAACCCCCTGAACTAAGGGGTGTGGTGGGATTTCCAACTTCTAGAGTAATTTATCGTTAAAGTTATGAACACAAAATCATAAAAAAACTAAATTACAAACATCCGGAACACTTTTTTTGTAAATAAATAAATGCGCCACATACAAAAATATACTTTTATCCGAGTTTGAACTTCGGTTTTGTGCCAACTCACCCCATTTTACGGTACCTAGGACTAGGATGTCGTTAAGAGGATAATTATCTTAGAATATCATAGATAGTAGGGATTTGTTGCAGCCGAAGACAAAGCCGATAAATAATCATACGAAAGGAAGCTTGTGTATAATTCTCTCTACACGGCTGGCACAAGTTGGCGCGCGACGCGAGCTTTTTCGCCGAGATTAGACTATCCTTCTTTTTAGGGTTCTGTGCCCGAAAACGGAACCCTATTGGTGTCGCCCAGGCGTCCATCCGTCCGTCCGTCGTCTGTCACAAAATTTGTTCCGAAGATTTTTTTGACTTGAGCTAATGAACTTGAAGTTTGGTGACAATGTTCATTATTAAGTATATTTTAACAACAAGAATCAAGAATCAATTATTTATTCGTGACAGCACAACTAATACTAATAAAAAAAAAACAAGTAAAAACAGTAAACAAGTGGTACTGCACGAAATGGGTCCGTCCATGCGTGGTGCTGGCGCGATTGCCAGCGCTGATCAACAAATACAAATATACTTAAAAGGTTTGTTTTAACCTTTTAAGTAATGTTTACAAAGCGCGAGAGTTTAAAGTGTTAAATACAAATATATTGATAAATCGTATTTTTGAGGTTGATTCGGAACCCTAAATGTGCGAAGTTCGACTCGCACTTGGCCGGTTTTTTTAATTAGTATAAGTACGCAGAAACAGCTAGACGTATAGTAAATAGCAGTTCCTTTTACTATGTAACTAATAACGTCCTCGTACATTTAATTAAAGTTTCCAACAATTATTTCGCGCTAGCTAAACTACGTATCGATTTCCGTAAAATTACACCTGAATCATTTTTTCTCAAAATAATTACTCATAATTAGCTCAACTCAATCATAATTGAATAATTCCCATCAAGGGCACAAAGATTTAGACATAATATGCTGCATACGCTCCATGCGCCGGGGCCTGTGCCTAGTACCTACCACAAAACTTCACAAGCATAAAATTCGACAAATTTGGCAACTTTTTTTATGCAAAATTGTACGAATTTTTCGTATTTTAGACTAGCAAAATTTTGTGGTATAGGGGCCTGGCTTGACACTTGACTTTGTACACGTACGGTTGGCATCGAAAGTAGCTACGTTTATGAAGACATCAAGTATTTATCACTAGGGAATAACATTTTTTGACCTCTTTTGATACTGACTGTACTAGGTTAACTGTAAGATTGACACCGACATATGACCCTTGGATATTCTACTTTAACACTAATAGAATAGGGTTTCTTTTACTTACAAACATACGATTTTTAGACAGCGTGACTTACAATATGAAGTACCTACAACACGTACAAAAAGATCAGAGTGCGATATGAAAGTTACAACTCTATTAAGAGGGCGTAGATGGCATTGCAAAAGTCTCGCTATAACACTCGTGAGTTTTCAATTAACCATCCCGCTCTCTACGGAAGCTCAGCGCGTGTTTTTCGTAAATATTGATGTTTATTCCAAACGTGTACCTACATTTATAAGGATAATCTTTTTTATCAGGTTTGTGAACTTATTATTTTACAACTATTAAACCAAAAATCATTGTTAAAGATGGGAGGATTTTAGAGATCCAACCAAAAACATCGAAAAAAAGGGTTATGTTTGAAAAATAAAAGTATCGGGAAAATTTTTGCAAATCGTGTTTTCACTTTTATCAGACTGGAGGAAAACAGTTCAAGATTAATATTAATATACTGAAAGGACAGATATTTATAATTAATCACTATATAGATGTTGAGATCTAGGTCGATAAACATTGGCAAAAGTGCATATACGTGGGCTCTTAAATTAGTGTTATAATAGTAAACAATGGAATAACAAAAGCAGCAGCACAACCAGGCTAACTCAATAGAATAAATGTACAGTTCAGTGCAAAAATAAGGGTGCATTAAACTTACTCAAAAATAAGTATGTCACATGGCTCTTATGTTTGCGAATTAAGGTAATTAGAGTAGGCCCATTTTTGAAGAAGTAGCATGCAAGAAGCAAGTCATGTAACAGTTGGGGTGACAACGTTATCAGAGGGCTTAGACCCTGCAGAATACGGTTCTGCCTGTCTCCATCCCCAAATTTGAGCCGTAAGTATGTCATACCGGAAAATGTGCAGCCCATACAAATTTTTTCGTTGTACATTTGGTAAATCGTGGTTCCGGTACCCTAACTATGGTCCGATTGTTATAGGTTTTTGATATGCCGTAAAGGACAATATTTGTCATTGTATCCCGAAATTTTCGACCCTCCAGCTCCATATCTTTCTCCGCCATCTTGGAAAATCTGTCACTTTTTCAGTCTTTTCCTTGTCCTGTCGCTAAAGTTCATTTTGATGCTAAACATGGTTTGGCAATATTGTAGAAGACAAAATTTGCTAAAACTTTTGGCTACAAAGATTTTTTGTATTACCCCTAAGGACGAAGGTATGACAGGAGATATCTTTAAAACTGCTATTTTTTTTTAGTATTCCTCCCATATTTGCGTTTTAAGGCCCTCTTTTACTAGAGAAGCCGCGTTTTGACTTTCTAATAACAATCCCAAACGTAGAAAATAAGGTTTAAAAATCTGAAAAAAATATATACATTACTTAAGGATATAGTCTACTCAAAATCGCATTCAGTTACATGAGTTAATGAACTTCACTCGATAGAAAAAAATCTCAAACTTACTCCTTTTTGTAAAGCATTTTCAATGCAGTGACTAAACTATTAATATTTTTAATTATTTTTTTGCACTCAAATAATGCTTTTTAATATTTAAAGACATATTCGCAGAGTTTGAATAGATAAAATGATTGTCTTAATTCCTATGTTTAAATACCTACAAAATTAACGAGCGCGGAGGGCAGATCGGCCCAGCAGTCGCGCGCTGGCGCTTGTGGACGACGGACCTGTGCCAATTTTCTCCGCGATAGTTTCGTGCGGGCAAAAAGGAGTCTTTGACGAATTTGTATACGTTTGGAAGTTATTTATGATGGGCAACAAACAACACAAACGGAAAAAGTCTTGCAAAGCCATACACGTAACTAATAAAAAGAATTCACTCCAAAGATATGTGAAGACGTAAGTAAATATTTTATAATTTGGTGTACAGTACATTGAAATGAAATAAGTTAGATCTAATTTTTTTATATCTCTAAGTGGTAACTTATTAAAATCATGAAATTTGAAACCTGAAGTTACGATCTTAGTGCCATAGTAGGTATAAAAATATCAGTATAACAACTGAAGATCGCTATGATTTTTGATAGTCCGTACTTGTTTATATCGGTACCATTGCTTGCAAACGAATAGTATCTGAGTGCCTTACTCCATTTACTTTTTAATGTAGGTCAATGGAGCAAAAAGGAGACGTGGACAATACCACTGCAATAAATCTGCTACCTGCAGATCCAACTGAAAATAGGTAAACATGCAGAGGGGGAGGTGCTCCAACTCGGAAAGTAGAGATACTGGGGAAGTACCCCTTTACAGAAGACTGTCATATAGTACGTGCTAATGTCGCTGCCAGGTATGTACTCCAACTGGGGAAGTACCTCCCCTTTACAGAAGACTGTCATACAGGACGTGCTAATGTCGCTGCCAGGTATGTACTCAAACTGGGGAAGTACCTCCCCAACCGGGGAAGTGCCTCCCAACTGGGGAAGTGCCTCCCCAACTGGGGAAGTACCTCCCAAACTCGGGAAGTGCTTCACCAACTGGGGAAGTACCTCGCCAACTGGGGAAGTGCCTCCCCTTTACAGAAGACAGTCATACAGGACGTGCTAATATCGCTGCCAGGTATGTACGCAAACTGGGGAAGTACCTCCCCAACTGGGGAAGTATCTCCCCTTTACAAAAGACTAATACAGGACGTGCTAATGTCGCTGCCAAGTATGAATCCCAACTGGGGAAGTACCTCCCCAACTGGGGAAGTACCTCCCCTTTAAATAATGTCATACAGGACTTGCTAATGTCGCTGCCAAGTATGTACTCCGACTGGGGAAGTACCTCCCCAACTAGGGAAGTACCTCCCCGACTGGGGAAATACCTCCCCTTTACAGAAGTGTTATACAGGACGTGCTAATGTCGCTGCAATGTATGTACCCCAGCTGGGGAAGTACCTCCCTCCAATAGAAGACCGGCATACAGGTCGTGCTTAGGTCGGTCACAAATATGTGTGCCAACTGGGGAAGTACCTCCCCAACTGGGGAAGTACCTCCCCAACTGGGGAAGTACCTCCCCTTTAAAGAAGACTGTCATACAGGACTTGCTAATGTCGCTGCCACTTCATGAAATGTCACTTATTTAAATGTAAATCCTTGATTTGTTTAGGAAAATACTAAAATCACTATATGTATGCCTTTAACATTTGAGGAGTTCCCTCAATTCCTCATGGATCCCATCATCAGAACTCGACCTTGACTGAATTGAGAACCTCCTGTTTTGAAATCTTGAAGTCGGTTAAAAATAAGTTTCATCATAATAGATGCATTTGCAGAGACGCAAGTCAAAACAAAGTTAATATTTCTATACTGTGACGCTCGGGCGGCTGGCGGGGTTATGTGAGTTCACCGCCGCTGCGTTCGCGCGCAGTTCTCGCGCGCGGCCCGGACAGGCGCTTAAATACCTACTTTCTCAGTAATACACCGCCTTAAGTGCATTTTAGCGCTAAATATAGGTCTGCAATATTGTAGATCACAAAATGTGCTACAACTCTTCTATTGAAATATTTTTTCCACGATCATCAGGAAAGAAGATACGAAGTCCTCTATGGAGTCGATATTTGCTTCTTTTTCCAGTTTTCTTCCCATATTTGCGTTTTAGCGTATTTTAGCTCAAGTTCTAGGTCTGTAATATTAGAAAAGACAAAATTATACCTATGCAAATTCAAAGTACCTACGATCTTACTAGGTATCGTGGAAACAGAGGATTTTGTCTTTTGAGGGATTGAAGTGGTATAGATCGGAAAGTGACAGATGCTTTATCTTGTCCAAACCCTCTGATAACGTTGTCACCCCAACTGTTACATGATTTGCCGCTTGCATTGTTTAGAGACGCCTTTTCCAATTCTGTTCCTGCTCTAAATACGTTGTACACATGTATGAAAGGATTAATTCGATACAATTTTTACCTTTTATATTGCATCGTCATTTTGCATCCTATTTATAACGACAAAACATTACACTCCTTTTTTTGGGAAGTCGTGTAAAAATAGTATGTTACATTGAGCAAAAATCTCTACAGTGCAAGTTTACAGACAGACTCACAAATCTAAACTCAGACATGTAATAATCTTACAATGTAACGTTTATTAGGCCCTATTATACACAATCTAAACATAAATACGGCAATTACTGTATTTCCGTTGATTAGCAACGGCCTTACACATAATTCTTAAAATAATTCGTCAGAAGATATAAATGGTGAAGGAAGGATACAGATATTTAGTTGGAATACTTGGAATCAAATACTTAAAATTCTTGCAACAATGTATGCGTAAGTGGGCATGAGTTCATTAGATTACATCATCAACTAATCAACAATCATTAGAATTACGATGAATAACGGGATATTTGCCATGTTATTTGTGTTTTTGAGTTTCCGATATGTCGGCACTGTTGCATGCTATCCCCAGGCTGGGTCAATACCCAGCCGCCATTATATCAAAAACTCAATTAGACATAGTAAATATCCCGTTATTAATCGTAATTCTAATGTAAATGATGATGGGAGCTTGAAATATTAAATCAACAATCATGATTCCGATGCGAGTCTTTCAGATAAATAAAGTTATACTAGGCTTTCTGGGTGTAGATTTCTTCCGATAATTTTGTTCCAAGTACATCAAGAGTATTGTCAAGTTTCACAGAATGATAGTTTCACAGGTAATCGCTTATCAATTTTAATCCAATCATATCATAATTAACTCTATTATCATAAATTAATTAAAACGATCACACAATAACAAATAAATTCCGATGCATCATGACTAAGTGTAATTTTAATTGCAATTGTGAGATAAATAAATCCTTATCATACCATAGCATCACAATTTCAAATTGTAATCAATGGGCACAATTTAATGCGATTAAACCTACCACCACTGTACATCTGATTAACCGGTAGGTACTATCGAACCAACTGAATCGTGACCCACCGTGGAACCTTGTCACAGAAAATGTCATAGTGACACCTTACTGCCTGACAAGGAAAATCATTATGACACTTTCTGTGACCTTCCATAGTGATTTTCATTGTGACCCAGAAATCAAATTGGTTTGACTTTAAGTATGACACTGAGATATGGTCGTATTCCATTGAATATTCTATTTCAACGCTATGTTTTTTTTTTATCGATAGGAGTGCGCGGTTGGACTGTGGCCTGGGGAACGTCCAGGGGAAACCTCCGACACGACCACGCGGGCGGTTTAAACACTGGAATACTCTAAGAGTTTGCGCTCCAGTGAGCTTGCTTGAGCGGTTTCAGCTGAACTGAAGTGAAGTGTATCAGTGGAATCGAGCTACTGGGAATTTTGTCGCTGGTTCACTAAACCTAGCCAAGCTGAGAAGAGTCCAGCAAGGAACTCAGCTGGGCCCGACCTGGGTCGGACTGACTCTACCCGGTATGCGGCGGTACCGGGACGAATAGGGACTATATGTGTCTGTGTTGTCGCGATCACGCGGGGACGTCCCCGCCGGCGAGAAATAGAAACTCTCATAATGTTAAAGTAGAATATCTAATGAAGTAAGCGCATATGACAGTGTCAAACCCAAAGTAATCGTACTGTACAGTTGAACTCATAAATAGCTTCATACTTTGGTACTAAATAACAATAAGTAGGTATATAGTAATTATTATACCTAGATATTTTTCTGGCACGAACAACTTGTTGTAAGTGATTGACAAAATAAAAACATCGACAGTCCTGTTATCGATAAGTACCACTTCAACGCCATAGAAAATACTTTTTTAAGTTGGTAATAAGTAGAGGAATTAGTCTGTTTTTGTATGTACGTCTTGTCGTTGAAGTAATATGTACTTATCGATAGCAGGATTGTCGATATTTTTATTGTGGCAAGCACTAAACGAATGTTGTTTCTGCTAGAAAAATATCTAGGTATAGTAATTATCCTTTGCTCGCGACTTCGCCGGCGTAAACTTTCACTCCCTATTTCATCCCTTGGTGAGATGATTTTCGGATTGAAAAGTATCCTATATGTTAACCCAGACTATAAACTCGTAGTATATCAAGTTTCATCATAATCCGCTCAGCCGTTTTTGTGCAAACAGCCAAACATCGAAACTTTCGCATTTATAACTATCCTTAGTAAGATTTAAGAGAGGTAAGGGCACAGCAAATTGGCCCCTTGCCCGAATTTGGAGCAGCTTCTGGTAACACATTGGTGAATTTTCACATTTTATAAACGGTCAGGGCAACGCACACCTGACTCCGTTGGAGTCCATAGGCTGCGGTGTCCGCTTACCATCAGGTGGACCGTTTAGTTGTATAAAAAAAGTTTCCATTTTCGATTATTCATATTTAATTACCTATTTAAATTACTATATTAACCGTTATCACATTTCTATAAATAAACAAGTAATCCTATCGCGATACCACGGTTTACGTACGGAAATTGCATTATGTAATTACAGGTAATTATACCTTATCAGGTAATTACAGAAACATGGATTTCTGTTTCATTCACAAACGAAACAGCGCGCGCGATTGTTGTCTAGTGTAGATCTTACACTATTATGTTACACTGTTGTCTATGAGTTAATGTAACTTATATTACATTAGTGATTCGTTCCGTTATTTTTGTGATTGCATGTTGTGGAGATGGGAATTAAAAGTGAGTGTGTATAACTTTGCTGTACTTCTGTTCTATCTCACGAACGCGGGTTGGCCATTGATGGGTCAATTTTTTTGGCGTTGTAGATTTTTTTTAATTGCATGAAAATTTGTACGTTGGAATAGCTCCTGACTTGAACAATATATGCACGATTTCCTACAGTGTCAAACGTATGGGAATTTCGTAACTCAGTGGATAAAATGTTTGGGAAAAACAATTTTTTCGGCGCCATATTGTAATTTTTAATTTACTTGAACAGAATCAGGAGCTCTTCCAACCTACCAATTTTAACTTTCATGCAATTCTAACGAAAAAAACTATAACGCCAAAAAAATTGGCCCTGATACGAACACAGTATAAATAAACAACGTGAACTCATAGCTCCTACGCTGACGCACACATGGACAATGTGCATGTATAGCTCAACACACAACTATGACTCACCCGCGCTCGTGAGATAAAAGTATTACTAACATCTCAATATTAATCGAATCATTGATAGCATAGTCAAAAGTTTGTCTCTAATGCTCTATTTATAGTTATCTCTATTTATGCTTATACTAATGGAACCGGGGAGAGAGGCCTTGCTCGGCGTTTCCCCAGGAATGAGACCTACTCGTAAATCGAGCGTTCGACCCCAATAGCAAATGTCATCGAAATTGGTTAGACCCTGTACCGAGATAGACGTCAAAGCGTGGCGGGCGGTGGGTCCTATCAGACAAGTATAGATAAACTTTTATTATTCTGTGTATAGTTCATAATAAACTCTTGAGACCAAATTCTGTTAAACGAACGCAAGCAAAAGAAGACTAAGAACTTTCCGGTACATTGGTTAGTAGTGTGGGTGACACAAGCTGCTATCGAGCCAATCGATGGTATGTAGTCGTCAGTGTGAGTGTGGCGTCGACAGTGCCGACACTTGTGTCACAATCCGGAGTGACAGACCTTGTTTTCTTAGACCATGGTTGTACCCTTAAGCAGCTCGGGGTCCGATTTGACACCTAATCTAAAGACTTGGTGTATTCACTAATAATATTTTTATTGACTCACTCTGTCACACGCACACGTACATAAGAGAGAACGAGACACCTTTTACTACAAAAAGACTGAATGCAAACCGGCAATTTGTGAATTTCCTTTATATAATTAGTGCATTTTTATCTCACGCAATCTAAGTCGGGAACATTTCCAGGGATAACTTCTGAAAACTCGTATATATCTTAATTGATAGAAAATGAATTGGACGCTATTGCAATACTAATTAAGATTAAATTTCAAGTAAATGCGAAAGTTAGATAGGAGTGTGTGAAAGTTAAAAGTCTGTGCTGCATACTTTACAAACATTATGTCATATTGAGAAATGATTGCTCCATATTGCAATTATACCAATTATGCAAAACTAATTTACGCGTACGCACTTTGATGCACGCAATGCGGGTTGAAAATTTGTCAGGTTTATTACTGTTTTATCGTGTACAGTCGAGGGCATAAATATGTATACATTTTTGGACCTTATTTCAATGGAATAAGGTGAAAAAGTGTATACATATTGGTGCCCTTGACTGTACCATAATATTTAGCTAACGTGACGATAAGGCACAACCGATTGCCTGAACCGATATTGATGTTACGCTGCCTTCATTCTGGGTATATGAAGAAATGATCAGTGGCCCATTTTACGTTTTTATAATAGGGTCGATAGATCAGTTAGCGGTTAGCTAATACTTAATATATCTACTTGTTGTCATTGTTTTATTTCGAAACACGCTACAGTTTTATGAAAATTTTACGGCACGAATACTCGGAAAAACAATCCTTTAGCTCTGATTCAATTTAAACCTGTGCTAGCTGCCTGAAAAAATGACTTTTAACTAAACCTAAAGGGCATAACTGGGCCCATAACCTATTATAAAATGAAACAAACGTTCAGTTAGAAGTCAACGAACAGAATAATTTATTTGATGTAACCATGGTAACCATAAACAACCATTGTTTTTTTTTAACAAATATCACGTATATACAATTTAAATTGATTAAGAAAAGATATAAAGCGCTTTCATTAATTAAACTTATTTAGTACCAAACACATATGAGTGTTATTTTTCAAACCATAAAACAAAGAGTTAGGCATTATCACAGACAGATAAAAAATTAAAAACAGACAGACACACTTTCGCATTTATAATATTAGCGAGCTAAATAGCTAATTAGCGAGCTTTATAACTGAACCTCATACTCTCTGGAACATAACATGGCGGCCCAACTAGCGCCATAATACCGTAATCAGGGTAATTGAGGCAATAACAATTAAACTCAACATTATAATTGATTACGAGAAACTGTCGGTCAAATTACCACCGTAAATGATAGCTGTGGGTAATGACAATGTATAACACATACTGAATGAATAAGTTTATAAATCTTTCGCGAATCCAGCGCTAATAATTAAGTACCTCTTGCAGAAGACCAAAGCCAATAGTACATTACTTAACAAGGGCGGTAAAACAAAGAATGTCTCAGATCGCAGGTATTTGACGCCCGAGCCGAAGGCAAGGGCGATAAATATGCGATCTGAGGCTTTCTTTATTGCCGCCCGTGTTAAGTACAAAATTTTATGTCACCCCCTGGCCAGGAAGTGGGATTTCCCGCGCGCGGAGCGTGCGGTAATTGCCGCTTTATGGCCAGGTGTGACATAAAATAACATTATTTCATCATCAGCCTATATACGTGCTGCTGTGCACAGGCCTCCTCTCATTGAGAGGGATTGGGCAATAGTCCCCACGCTGGCCCAAAGCGGGTTGTGGACTTCACATACAACTTTTGGATTTCTTCGTTATTTACTATAGGTACAGGTATATAGTGTTGTGTTCCTGGAGATGAGCAAGGTTGTCAGCGCTCCCGAGGATGCACTGTGTTGAGAGTAAGGGACCTACCTAAATTTTTCCCTTCTTCTGTCGACACAGTGAATCCTCAAATTTTATAGGGGCTCGACAACGCGCACGTGACTCCTTTGGACCTGCGGGCGTTTATAGGCTGCAATTTCCACAACGCAATCACGTTGCATCACCCTCGAGACAGACAAGATGCCTATGTTTAAGGGCCTTATCACACTTGCGACTTGCGGGCGACTTGGAAGACGAGCGAACGAAGTCGCTGTGCACTCGCGGGAAAATCGCTGTTAGAGTACAGAAGATGCGGCGACCTTGCTGCACGCTCGCGTCGAAATCGTTGCGCACTCGCCGCGAAATCGTTGCGCTGTCACGGTGAGCTCGTTGCGCGCTCGCCTCGCTTTCAAGTCGCCCGCAAGTCGCAAGGGCCTTATGCCCTAAAAGACGTTAGAGACGTAGCGTTGTCTTCGCTGGACGCTCAACAGACGCCATTAGCGTCACGACACAGATGCGTTGACGGTGAGCAAAAGTTGCGTCGACGCTGGCAGGACGCCGACGCTCAAAAGACGCCACACTAGCGTCTTTTGAGCAGTCTCTGTAACCGTTACGGTATTAAGCAATCGTGCTAGCGAGGCTATTTTGTCAGTCGTAGGTACATCTATTTCACACCCAGGTTACATTAACCTAATATAATTTCCACTATGTGGACTAGATACTGAACTGTACTAAACATAATGCAACAATGTTGGCCTTCTGGTGTGAAACTTAGGATGCGTCGAGGTTATAGTTAATTATGTTTAACTGGGGCGTCGATTGGTCTTACTTAGTTATACATCATCAATTACGAATCCAGCGTAGCCGAGCTGCAAAGCCTCGCTCGCTTTAGTAAATCTACTGCCTACGCCAAATCTTGGAAGTAGCGATGTACGTTAGGGTACCACCAAGAAAATGCTTGGAGGATGTTCATCAACTACGAAAACATTAATCGTCAACCATTATAATAGCCATGTAGTCAAGATTGTAATGCGGAAATCATAGAATGACGCGCAGTATAATATTTTTATCCCCCCGAGTTAATTGAACTGTTTTCCCTTGGTCTAGAAAAGGGGATTGTAAAATTTCCACGATCTATTAAGTGACGTCTAACCTCGTAATTAATGCACGTGTCAGTAAGTGGTAGTTTCGTTCGCATTACGTTCTTAATTGACAGTTGAAGTGCTTAATTGTCAGTGAAGGAATCAATTTGTTAGTTAATTAGTCATCGACAGTTGCGTGACTGTTGGTTTTTTGAGCCAATTATTTAGTATAGATGGACAGTAAACGCGATCGTTTATTTTTATTGTAATAAAAAAAGATCATGTGATCTTGAATCTGATGGTGTCAATTTAAGGCCGCACGCACCGTTGACATGCTGCGCAGTGCGCACACTTGTCAAACGCATAAATTCTGACAAGCATGCTCTACATCGCGTGCGGTGCTGCTGTTGTGCGCACTTAGGGTCTCCCCAAAACTATCGACGCAGAGTCGGCATGAGCCGATCAAACAAAACTTTAATGTCTACGCTATAGGAGCGAAAACCTCGTTGATCGGCTCGGCCGATGCGAAGCGACTATACTTAATACTCCGCGTCGATAGGCTTGGGGAGATCCTTACGCGTGTGCGTAAATGCGAGCTTAGAAGTCTTAGAACTCGTGGCTAATATAAACACTTCTAAGTCCGGTCGCTGATAATACCAGCTGTCCAAGAGACAGCACATTTATCTTTCTTTCTTTTTGCTGTCTTCCTTAACACGTTCATTGTCGACGAGTGCTGCGCGCTACGCTCGTAGCTGATTACATGTTTTTTTTTTCATTTGTAGCGAAAACTATCTACGAAGGGGAACACGATATATCGTGTCCTCGGCGCTGAATGTGTTAATAGATTTGACACCTACTATGTGGAGAAATATTCTCATAGCTCTACACACAGTAGTCCAGTTTCGCTCTTGGCAAACAATTAGCAGTCTTTCAGGTACATCATTGAATTTGAATCGGTTTAGTTATTTGTAGCGCCCGCACAGAATAAGTAATAGTACAAGTACAGAAGTTTCTCTGCTAACAAATTCCCCGTTTAGGTATGCCAAACGTGCCTAAACGTGGCCATCGCTTTCTATCGCACGCAACGCGCTCTTTCGAGGCCCCGCCCTCAGCGCTAGGGTTACCTCCAGCGAGAACCTATTTTAATATATAATATAATATATATGTACTTTATTATTATTAGTAGTATTGTTTACAATACAATTACGAATAGTACTTTTAAGGTTCCGTAGCCAAAATGGTGAAAACGGAACCCGTCCGTCCGTCCGTCTTTTCGTCTGTATGTGACAGCCGATGTACTCGGAGACTATAAGCACTACAAATACAATTAAAATATTTAGCAGGAAGGTGTGTTCTGCTCGTATGAACCGCTACGTAAAAGTGATGTGAAATGACGAAAAAATATTAAAGTAGGGGGAGGGGGCACTCCATACATGTAACCAGGGGATACAAAGTTTTATATAATTTTTAAAGGCATCACTTTAAAAAATAAAAGAGGTTTCTTAGAACCAACGTTTTCATTTTCGTTTTCTTTTATGTCAACCGTTGGTGAATACCAAACTCAATGACCGTTCTTACGTCTACGTTCTTATTATTATTGGTGCAACCTGCTGCAATACAATAATGCTGTGGTTTTGACATTATTATTTAACACGAAACTACACGAAAAGAATTATTTTTTATGATCGTACAAGCGCGTGCGCGTGCGATCCGTAACGCTGCTCCGCAGCCATTGAATAGTCACACAATGTGTGAGCCGGCGGCCGCATGTACTCTGCGCGGCGCGATGACGTCACGGTAGTAAGCCCCTCCTGGCGCCCGCCTGTTCTGACAGACGACGTGAAAGCGAGCACGATTGAGAAATAAACGTAAATACCAATGGAATTGTTAGTTATCCAAAGTAATACATAGTTATACATATTATACAAAGAAAACTGAATCTAACCACAACTTTTTCTCTTCCAGAGTTCTACCCCCAAGACTACCAATCTCAACAATTCAACATGGGCGTCTCCGAAGCTCCGAAAGACGATTCCCCCCGAACCACGCCCGAGCTCACCCGAACGACGCCCGATCTCACCCGAACGACGCCCGATCTCACCCGAACGGACCAGTCCCCCTCAGCACCCCCTCCAGGATCGGCGGACAGCGATGATGCCGATGAGTACGCGCCAAAGAGGAAACAGAGAAGATATAGGACCACGTTCACGAGTTTTCAATTGGAAGAGTTGGAGAAGGCGTTCTCGAGGACGCACTACCCTGATGTATTTACTAGGTGAGTCAAGGCAAATAATTTAACAAATAAATAGACTATATTATTTTCTACCTCAACAAAAGCAGGGGGCCCATTTTACAGTTTGTTTCAAATAAAAGGACTTCAAATGAGTCTTCCGCTTATACTAATCCCTTGTAAAATGGGCCCCAACCTTCATCCACATTCGATTTAGTGCTGCTTACTGCAAATAAGTGATATCAATTCAACAATTCTTGGCAACAAGCAGTAAAAACATTTAATTTCGTTGCAGGGAAGAGCTGGCCATGAAAATTGGATTAACCGAAGCTAGAATTCAAGTAAGTACCAATCATTAATTTTATCCCACTGAGCAGTAAACCGTAATATGCAGCCGGCAACGTAAAACTTAACAAAGTACAAATTACTACAAATTAAATAATTACAGTTGAAAATCCAGTGCGGTCAACATTAGCCGCAAATTATAGCTCTTGCAACGCAGAATCGTGACCTTCCAAAATTCGACCGTATTTTGTAAGACATAGGATTGAAATTGGAATGATTGCAGTTTGCTTCCCACAGGGTCTGAAGGACTTGTCACTGCAACCTCTAATCAGACCAGACCGAATCGAATGAGACATAGACATTGAGATCACTATAATAAAAGTTTGCTAAGATTGTCTGCGTACTTTGTTGGAGGAGGCAATGGCAAAACATAAAACATGAAAAATTGGGATTTATTTCAAGAAATTAAACTGATTATAGCTTGTATTGTTTACTACTTGACTACCTACCAGACTGCATGCTTAAAATTGATAAGCTGTTATAAATAAATTGATCAAAGTCTTATCACCTCTAAGCCTAATACCTACAAAAGATTAGAATATAATAAACATTGAAGTATGATCAATAGATCGCCTTTTGTCCGGTCTGATAAAAACTAAATTATCATGATAGGTGATAGATCAACAGACTGTTATTGTTTTTTATCGAGTTCGCAGGGTTAAAGATCACTCTCTTCACTCGGTGTCCGCATGACCAGCGTTATGTCTGCCAAAACAAAGGCGGAAATAATATCTGGCACTTTTTTTACTTGACTGTGGCGTGGCTTTAGTCCGGGCCCAATAAAGAGATAGGAAAGCGCGGTTGGAGAGTTAGCCTGGGGCGTCCACGCGGGCGGTTTAAACACTGGAATACTTGTTACAATACTTGTGTTGTTAATACGGCCTTATCACACTTGCGACTTGCGGGCGACTTGGAAGCGAGGCGAGCGCGCAACGAAGTGGCTGCGTACTCGCGGGAAAATCACTATACTCTAGATCTCTAATCTCTATACTTAGGCTGGGTTGCACCAAACCGTCTGTAATCGTAAGCGGTGTTCGTCAAATCTGATTGTATGGAAAGTTTGACAAGTTTCTATGGGATGACAGCTGCCGGCGCCATATTTGGTCTGTGTTCGTACGTTGGTGCAACTGGCACTTAGATGCAGCGACCTCGCTGCGCGCTCGCGGCGAAATCGTTGCGTTTTCGCCGCGAAATCGTTGCGCGCTCGCCTCGCTTCCAAGTCGCATGTGTGATAAGGCCCTAAGGTAGCGCTCCAGTGAGATTGGTTGAGCTCTTCAACCAAATCTGAGGTGTGAGTGGAATCTGACACGTCCTAACGGCCCCACAAATAGAGTTGTGTCAGATATTTATGCGCGCTTTGTTATGGCAGATATTGATGCTGGTGACTTTATATATCAATGAATTAATGGATGTATATACGTATTAAACTGCTGCCCTTTAACACTCTAATAGAACCATGAAAATATAGACAGCTAACTTATTTTGCAATATCAAGATACTCATACCTCCTCCAACACGGCATAATTCAATGGTTGGACTAATAACAGCGAACGACTGAGAACAACTATTTATTTACGAATAATCGACGCAATTACTCGAATACAAATCGATTCGACACTGAACAATAATATTGAGTCCGCTGTAATAGAACTTAGTGAAAAATAAAGTTGAAGTGAGTATTGCCAGTATTAAACTTAAAATATCTGACATGGGTTGTAAAAGTTTTTGAGTAGGGAAAACTTAAATTATGTTTTTGGAGCATTATCGTGAAAGAATCAGAGGGCAGATTGTTAATCTTAATTTAAAAATGTGGGATTTTTAGTCAATATTCCGAATAAATGCTCGTTTTTTTATTATTTTAGTAGGAAGGTAGGTTCTAGGGTCCATCATAGTAAACGCGCCTATCAAAATGGTACCTAGTGGTACGAGCAGGCGCGCATACCCCAATGGCGCACTTAACATATATCCTAAGTGATCTGCATTATAAATATATGCATAATTAACAATTTTAACAGCTACAGATTAATTTTCATTTTGATTTCGAATCGTTTATCAGTCGGCTAAGTTTTAATGACAAAAAGACACGATTAGCTCTAATAAAATGCTAGCGACAGGACTTTATTATTATAGAGAAGATAATTAGCGATGGTCTGTACACAGTTTTAATCTACCTTTTTTTGGTAAATCTTGTTATTATCTGGCCTTCGAAAGGAGAACCTTCATAGAATTTAATTATTTTATTTAAGAGGAGTAGTAACGCCAAATGGTATTTTGTGAAACTCTAAGGGTCAGAAAAGGCCTAGCAAATAATGTATCACTAGCAAGCGAGCAAGACAAAAAATTGGGTGCATCACGCGCCTTAATCAATACCTAATCAAATCACTAATCGTCACTAATCTTTCTTCGTTTTATCTTCATGTTTAATTGATCGAAATCCGACATCCGATTTCCTGTCGGCGGACTAAATAATATGAATTAGCTACCGTAATTTGTTATAGGTAACTTAGATAATTTCAACAATGAAATCTAATCAAATCGGATGGTATTTCTATAAATAGTCTTTATACGTCTAATTTAACACGTACATTTAAATAAAATGGGTTTGATGGACAATCACAATAATAAGTGTTTTGCACTTTGTAATTCAAATAAATGCCCTTCAGGTGGTCGCTAACTAAAGCTAAATATTAAGGCGGTTGTTACACGGAGTGAGAGCGGGATATTGCTATGCAAGTCTATAGTGGTGTCAGCTCGCACTGCGGAAACCGTCCGGAAACCGGATCAGTGTGACAACCACCTAACTAAGGTTAGCCCGGCTAGGATGATATACATGTAACCCATTCGTTCCAGACAATATTCTCTATAGTATTAAATTTTAATTGGGGTTCCGAGTGACCTACATACCTGTACCTCTATCCATGACGATTACCGTGCTAGCATATGACGATAAAATTTTGTCATAATTATCAAATAAATGGTCACGTTTTACGTCGGACAGTTGAAATGTCGAGATCGATTGCTCGTCACCGAAAACCCCCACATACCAAATTTCATCAAAATCGTTAGAGCCGTTTCCGAGATCCCCGAAATAAATATACAGTAGAATCCAGATAAAGCGACGGTCAAGGGACCGGCGATATTACATCGCACTAACAGAACGTGTGAAATTTTTTGGTATGAATCCTATAACGTCGGTGATTTAGCAGTAAAAGCGGTCAAATGTTATATGCGGAGTCGTTATAAGCGGAATCTACTGTATATTATAGATATAAATATATATACAAGAATTGCTCATAAGATTAGATAATGTACGTATTTTTTTTACCAGACCGGGCAGGCCCAACGGCGCGAATTTTAGACCAAGAACATGTTGTTCTAAATGCTCAGGCCTCATTTGGAAGTACCTACTAATAGAAGACAATTACACTGTGCCTTAGTATGGACAACATCCACAAAATTTTATTTTGTATAAGTACATTTTTGAGTTAAAATTCCGTCTCAAACTATCATTCAATGTGAATTAAATAGCGTTGACCATAATTGTTAAACAATAGCATGCCATTCAAATGAGGTATGTACAAACAAAGTTGTAAGAAGTTCTGGCAATAAATGGAGGTTGGTTACAAAGTTACGATCGAGTTTTACTGCAGGTTTTTATTTAACTTCACAAGGACAATGTGAAACATATTATTATATTTCACAGTCCAATTTGGTTTGAATATATTTCGCAACTATTAAACGCTTAATCGTACCGTTACGGTATTTTTTTACTTTCCCGACAGCGTACTGTCGACGCCTAGATTTCCTTACTTATCGGTATAAGTGTATTATATTTTTTCCTCGCATTATGTATTGTAAAATGTTGTATGATACTCATGTTGAAATGTATATGTAGGTTTTTCCCAACTCATGTCGGTTTAAAACACACTTGTTTTAAGATCACCGACATTCGTTTGGAAAAAGCCTAGAGGTACTTTCCATACTTGTATATCATAAATAAATATTTTTTGACATCTAACAGAAAATACAAGGACGAGCAATTTAATGAAAGTAAACCAAACGAACTTTAAGATAAACTACTGAGGGATCTATTAGAACATGAGCATTTTGAAATCATATTGGCATTTGTTGGTGCACACATCTTGACATTGTCGTATCGAGTGTTGTAAATCTAATTACAAGGTGGTGGTTATTCGAAGTAAACTTACAATAAAATCGACCAATTGAATCCTGATTTACCTACAGGGTGCAAGAACTTGCATGCAATTTTCATTACATTGCGGACTGCTGACTACCGAGGTAAAACAAGGGCGATCAAACAACGCGATGTAATTAACTTTACTCCACAAAATACTGCCACCCTCGGTACACCATGTGGCTCAATATAGCTTTAAATGACAACGAGAATAGGTAAGTACTAACAGTACAGTAGTATAATTGTTACAGTCGGTAATAGTATTCTTTAACGATACACTGCGTAGCAATGCAACGTATAAACAATCCGTACAAGTTAATTTGTCCGGAAACGCGGGCTAACTGCTTAACTTGCTTGTAATTGTACGGAATGCACTGGCGGCCGAGCAAAAAGTCCAGGTGCTGGCTGTAATGGCTTAACAACGCATTACGTTAATGGTTCGGCTCGCCCTTAAGATCACGCTGGCTAAATGTGATGGAACAGCGGTTTTTATCGACTTTTGCGCCATTGTCGAGGTTATACGTGAGCTATCATAGAGGATTCCTTCTTTCGTATAACTTACAATTAACAATTGACGATTGATCTGGGATACTTCGAAATTAAATAGTGATACATCACATCGATTAGACAAATGAACTACCCATACTATCTTTAGATTAGGTATTAACTACAATGTAAACAGACCAAACGGTGAGATAATATAGGTACCTATGTACTTATAGTTCATTAACAAATCTATGTAATCGGCAACCGACAAGCAAAGTAAATGGGCAGCACTTATACGGTATTTCTTCGGAGTTTTTTAAGTGGGTTTAATTTAAGTGGGCCCTTCACTACCTATACACTCACAAATCGACTAGGTTAGGTACACCGCCTATAGGCATTTTTGTCAACAAAATTCAAGAAAGGAAAGCAATAACATTCCCGTGTTTTGATTACAGTAGTGTTTTTCCTTGACTGCCTGCGCCAAAGTTAAATGTGGGAATACGACAACGGCTGTTGCGGTCTCTGTCACATTTTTTTTTAAATTACAAATGGGATTGCTCTTGGCCAGCATCTAGCCAGCGCCCGTAGCACATGTTGCGCTCGAGAGTATTTCGACTTATCTCGAGCTACGCGTTTTTTTCTGATTGGCGCTTTTAGAAAGTGACTGATAGCTCGAGATACGCCGACATACTCTCGAGCGCAACACGTGCTAGGCCTACAGGGGGAAAGATGAGGCCGATGAAAAGTTAAGCCTATGGCAGATATGGGCGACAGAAACCACAATAGGCCAACAACAACCATAATAAAGCGTCATATTACGTACCCAAGTGGCAGTCGGCCGGTGATGCGAGATCACAGCTGATGGCTCCATTTAGTCAACAAGGGGTTTAAAACGATGCTCATACTGCCGAGCCTCGGTTTTGTACTGATTATTTTTTGTGTTCAACATTTTACTGAAGATACGATAAGCCATTATTTAAATAATATTAGCGTTTTATAAGGTGCCTCTATCCAACCATGACCAATAATCGTTTATGTGTATGGCATCAGTTACACGGTGATTATTATCACGTGATACGCTCATATCATAATACATATTCACCGTGTATTAATGAATATTGCAGCAAAATCCATACAATTTTGAATACCACGATAATATTGACATCGCGGTATTGTGAGTACCTAATAATCACTGTGTAACTGATGCATATCAGTATCATCAGCCGAAAGAAGATCGCAAATGGTGACGAATAATGCGATCATTGTTTTACGCTCACAACCAATTTTTGGCACATCGTTAATAGTACATTACTTACCAAGGGCGATAAAACAAAGAAAGTCTCAGATCGCAGGTATTTTAATGATAAATATGCGATCTGAGGCTTTCTTTATTGTCGCCCGTGGTAAGTACAAAATTTTATGTCACCCCCTGGCCAGGAAGTGGGTTTTTTAATACGCCTACATTTTAATTGATTCCGTTGTAACACGAAAGTTACCCTAATTGATTGACGACGGAGAAAATTAGAATGTACCAAGACGTATTAAATGACTCACGATGTGCCAAAAATTTCCTCACCCATCTACTGTTGGACCCTTTATATTACGATACGATGGCATTAGTACTTAAGGTATTAAAGCCGAAGTACCTAACCTTTTTAAGTTGACTGTACCAAAGTCGTCATTGCAATGAATAGATGATATAATGAATCTAAAGCCACATACTTCCAGAAAACTAATGCCTTATTACTGTATTATCCATTAACCCCGTCGTCTCTTTTTACACACGCATTCCGCTCACAACCAATTACAACGTTTATACATTCGCTGGCTTCAACAACGTATGAAGTCATATTTATAATATAGCCCATTGTTTTTTATTAACCACCCGTTTAACTTTCGACCCAAGGGTTATATAAATAAGACAGTTAATTGAATGGACACTGAGGCCGTAAACAAAGCAGAATTTCTTGTTTAACACAGCATCCGCTAAAACCACATCGACATTTCAACCGCTTACTTTCCCAACTCACATCTCGTGTTATTGTTGCGTTGGAATTCAAACTTTGTGCGTGTGGAGGAAGATTGCTTTTTGAATAAAGGATTTGTACAAGATAAGAGATTGGGAAAGTGAGAAGTGGATTTACAGAAATGCGTTTAACAGTTTTTACTCGGACGCATTTATCATAAGTGAATTAATTTAAATTGCCATAAAATAACAGTTTACATAATGACGGTACTGTTTCGTATAATTTTATGTCATAAATATGTAACTCTATACATATTGCAGGAGATATTTACGATGGTTTTTAATAACGTTAATTACAATTCATTATTACATAGTTAATTGGAATTCAATAAGTGTATCGCCTGACTTTTGGCAATGAATTTTAACGTACAATTAGTCAATTACTAGCCCCATATGAGACATAATTTAGCAAAAATACCCACATAAACTTTTAATTCAATATTTTCTCATTAAACAAATTATATTAATGATGCTAGAAGGTATTCGCAAAACATCTGATAATTAACATTTTAAATATTTGTCCACAACGCAGTAAGGTATTAATAACGTTGATTAAACTTTTAATTATAAATGGTTAATTGAAAACTTTATGTGCCAATCAAGAATTAAATACAGTAAAAACCGGCATTAAGAAAATATAATTAAAAAAAAATGCGGTATGCCACTTGCCTGACCCATCGAGGTTCCACATATAACAGGCCAAGCCCCATGCAGGACTAAGCCCCAAAAAGTCCTCAAGCTGCGTCACGACGCTGAAATGACGCGGCTCACAGCTCACAAAATTACGCACACTTAAAGTTTCAGAATCGAAGGCCCCTGACTGGGCGGGGCGGAGGCAGTAAGATATGAGAAAAGTGTCAAATGTCAGTGTCAGCTGTCAGTCGACTCAGTACCATTTTTTACTGCGCCCCTACATTTAAATGTGTGCTTCCTGACTGGCGCGGGATGCGCGGTAGCGGGACGATGCGAAGGCGGTAACTGCTCCGCTTCTGCGCATGCTATTACTACTGCGCAAAAGTAATACTGACAGTGTTCCGTCAAGTGAGAATTTTTGCGCCGTCAGTAAATTTACGTCAAAGAAGAAAATGTCACATATCGATCCCGCCCGGCAAATCAGGAAGTCGCCTCGGAAGAATCTAAGTCTATCTGAGACATTTTGTAAGCATTTAACTAATTCGTTATTTCTTTAATTGTTACAGGTATGGTTCCAAAACCGGAGAGCAAAGTGGCGAAAGCAAGAGAAAGTGGGGCCGCAGGCCCACCCCTACAACCCCTATCTTGGGGGAGCGGGGGGCGCGCCTCCCCCTTCTGTAGTGGCGTCGATGCCCAACCCTTTCTCACAGCTGGGCTTTGGATTTCGGAAACCGTTTGACACCAACGCTCTGGCGTCTTTCAGGTACGTAACCTGTTCATAACTGGAATGTTCTGAAGCGATCGTGGGCAACGGCGCCCGCGTACCGCGTGCGGTATGCGGGGTTAAGCTACGTCGGCCGGGGCCAGGGTCGGTGACCGCTCAGTGTAGTTAACTGAGTGCTCCCGTGCTTAGAGACCGGGTATTACCTACCACTTTTGAGTTTTAAAAACCATCTTACGTAAGGATCTTGTCTAATCAAAATCGCAGTCAGTTACATGACCTGCTTTTTGGAATGTATTTTCAATACTACGGCTTTATTACTGATATTTAACAGTTAATTTTTGTACTCAATTAAAGATCCTAAATACTTATAGACAAATTCGCTGGATTTGCTTTGATAAAATGATTGGCTTAATGACTATAGCTAAACATTTACGAAACTACGCGCAGAGCTTGCGTAGAGAGCGGGATGTTTAATTGTAAACTCACGCCTGTTAGAGCGGGACATTTGCGTTGGGGATACCTTCCCTTAAGCCATTGATCCCGGCCCAAGGCCCAAGTCTATGTTATTGAATTCTGGAGTTCTGGTAGGTACGGTCGGCCTCACAAGGAGCTCAGCACCTTTCTTCAGTACCTATGTACCGCTTTAACGTAGGGTTGCCATACGTCCCGGTACGCCGGTGATGCCCGTTTTGTGATCTCTACTTTTAAACACTACTTTTTCTTTAACTGTCCCTGCCTTGGTCCCCATATATTACGCAACCCTACTTTGACGTCATCTTTAAACTGTCAAACTAAATTTCCAACGAGCTACTTATTAGGCCGACTGTACATTGCTCAAGTATGGAAGGAAGGAAATGAGGTTCATAATAATCTTGTACATACCTTTAAGTAAATGCTATTAGAATGATTATAGTGGTGATTTTTTATCAAATCGTATTTATCTGAAAGGATTATTATAATTGACTTATTTGTCGTAATTAATTGGTCTATTGTTATCTTCTTATCCAATGCCCAAAAGTAGTCAGATTATTTTGATTGTAATAAAAAAACAAATAATAGCATGGTTGCTTCTTATTCAAGCTTATGTTTACATAATTATATCCAATATTTCAAACTTCAAACATACTATTAATGACAATTATCCTACAAACATAAAATAAATATTTTTTTCAACAGATACGGCAGCACGCCGATGCTTGGAGCCCAATACCTCGGCGCGCCGCTCCCCCGCCCCCCGCTCTTCAGCGCCCCTCTCTACACCTCCGCTCCCCCCTTCCACTCCCTCCTAGCCGGCCTCGCTCCCCCCAGAAGATCCCCCGACCCCCCGCCAGTGTCACCCCCCATATCTCCGGGTAGCGAGTCACCGCCGACGGCTCCAGAAGTGGAAAGAAGAAGTTCGAGTATTGCAGCTTTAAGGATGGCAGCGAGAGAACACGAAATTAGGCTAGAGATGCTGAGGCAGAGACACCACTCAGATCTGATCAGTTGAAACCGGCCTTAGCAGTTATGGATAATAAGTGATCAGTTCGGAGAGCTAATCCAATTGTAAACGATTCACATATCGAAAAAGAGTGTAACATCAGATGGTCTCTTAGAGGTAGCATCAGATGGTCTCTTAGGCAGCATCAGATGTTCTTTTAGGTAGCATCAGATGGTCTCTTAGACAGCATCAGATGTTCTCTTAGGTAGCATCAAATGGTCTCTTAGGTAGCATCAAATGGTCTCTTAGGTACCATCTGATGTTCTTTTAGGTAGCATAAGATGGTCAAGAGACTGCCTAAGAAGGCAGCATCAGATGTTCTCTTAGGTAGCATCAGATGTTCTCTTAGATAGCATCAGATATTCTTTTAGGTAGCATCAGATGGTCTCTTAGGTAGCGTTAGATGTAATCTTAGGTAGCATCAGATGTAATCTTAGGTAGCATCAGATGTAATCTTAGGTAGCATCAGATGTAATCTTAGGCAGCATCAGATGGTCTCTTAGGCAGCATCAGATGTCTCTTAGGTAGCATCAGATGGTCCGATGAATAGTATTTTCTTGTGTATATCTTCTTTATATATATAATTCTTCTGTACGTGTGTTTGTCACCTAACTCCTCCTAAAGGCTGGACCGATTTGGATGAAATGTTGTGTGTATATTTGAGTTGGTCCCTGAAAGGTTTGAAAATACAATTGGACCCTGTAGGTGGCGCTGCTTCGCCGGGCAGGACGACGTCTGCCGGTCCGCTAGTAAACTTATAAAGTGCTATCAGTTATGTGAACGGTCAGCTAAGATATTCTTATAACACTCATCGACTTTGTAGTAGGTTCCAAAATCGTAGACCACTCTTTGAGCCTACTTTAGGTACCGATTTATTTTGAGGTGAAACAGCCGCGAAAGCTTATGGAAACTGTTATGGTCAAAATAAATAAAAAATATGGTAAAAGTTAATCATTTGTATTCATATAGATTTTCTCCCGGTAGTTTCGGGGTCCAATTATGGCTAACAACATAGGTACTAAAAGATGGCGCTGGTTTCTGAAAGTGAAATATTTGTTCGACGGAAACCCGTAACAACACGTACTATTTTTCTATTCAGAATAATCTTGAATTGGATATTGGAAAAGGATAGGTAATTGGAGTTATGACAATATTAATGATTGTTTTGAAGCCGACATCATCTAAAGTGTGCAATGTACAGTGTGTTATTGTGCTCTCTTTTAATAAAATTTATAAAAAAGTTTAAACGAACATGTGTGAATCGATTTTAATTAAAATAATTATAGAAAAGTATTAGATAGGCTTTAAGATTATGTAAAGAATGTACTTAAATCTCCGTCCAGTGTAGCCTTATTATTATTTATTTTAATATTAAGATACTTAATAGAAAGCCTTAATTATGTCTCAATTAGATATTTGTAGTTAATATACTATTATTAGTAAGGGATCAAACAAGGAATGGTTTTCTAATTATATGAGCAATATGTTAATTTATATAAAAGATGATATTTTTGTATAGAATTTCGATGAATCTGTAATACCTTACTAACAAATTCAAGCCATCTTGCAAGAAAAATGTATAATTTACGGGCGGGGTAGTCACGTCTGATCTAAACAGTAGGACTATACACAAAGAGTTGTCAATTTTACGTAACGTCCTAAGAGTTTTTGTTATCCTATTAAATTGCTACACAACTCGAAAACTTACCTTGCTGTTGAAATGTCAATTTGAAAAAAAAGCTCTAGATAGCACCAAAGAATCTGTTGTAAAAATAAACAATAACACCTAAGCTGTTTATTGCTGTATATACATTAATGTAACTTAATATCTGTTTATTCAAAACGAAAATAAAAATATCGTCCTTTCACGTACAATAAAATGTATTAAAACATTGTCTGTTTTTCAATTTATCCTTTTCACCCTCTTCAATACTCGAAAACGATAAACATTATACTGATTTTTAGAGGTAAGACTTGTCTTAAGTTTGTATGCAATGGTTAATCTCCAACGGCGGATACATATTTAGCGTTCAATGTACATAAAACTGGCGTAAAAATTGTTGTACAATCTATGATGTCCCTCGATTATTGAAGTGAAAACTTCTTTAGCGGCGCTGAGCACTTTTTGTAGCGGGGATTTTTTTTAAACTCGCGACAGATGACAGACCAGCTACATTGACCCCTCATAGATTGCGATGTTAGAAGGGGCAACTCGTGGTTGTCTGTGTGGTGTGTGTGGTTTCAATTTTGTAAACTTTTTGCTCCCGCTTGGGTCCACTCTTTCTACGAAAAGCTTCGAGTGCCTTGAACCCACCTCATTCCTCCACTCGTGAGTTTTGGCATCCTAGGCTTTCAAGGCTTCGATAAAAATCTTCTTCTTGGTTCGAAGTAGGTACGTGTGTACTAACAATTGTGTCTTACTTTGTTTCTGCAAGTCTGATTGCCCTTCGGCAAAGGCCTCCTCCAGCCTTTGCCACTCATGTCTGACGCGATAGTTGAAGACCTACGAAATAGTTTATAAATCCCCGTCTTGTAAGCTCACCCAAAATATATTTCGTCGCCAGCCGAAAGACGTCCACTGCTTGACATAGGCCTCCCCCAAAGAGTGCCACAATGAGCGGTGCTGCGCCACCCGCATCCAGCGGACTCCCGTCCTTTACCAGGTCATCAGTCCACCTTGTGGGGGGTCTACCCACGCTGTGCCTTCCAGTCCGTGGTCGCCACTCGAGAACCTTAAACATTTAATTCAACCTTTTAAACAGCTAAATACTAACAGATAAAACAAAAAGCACACTCAATTACCGAAACGTAAATGTTAAGAGTCGACCATTAAAGAAACCAATGAGAAATAATCCAATTTCGTTCAACAATCGTCGAACATCAATCAAGGCGTCGTTACGCCGAGTGCCAGCTTACCGTTGGGAGGAACCCATCCATCAACCAGAACAATACCGGATACTCAATTAATAACGTAATCCCACCTAATTAAAATGTAATTCAATTATTTTTAATCGTCCAACGAACGTGGGTTACTCAGATTGGATTTCCAATCTATTAATCTAAAAATTCAATTATGAACTATATGGCTGCGAGTGCTTATTGATGATTTAGCGATTAAAAAGAACGCCGAGCACGATTTCATTAATTGAAGGCTTGTATTTTTATAGTTCTGAGCCTGGGCGGCTACTGCTTTTATGAAACTTATTTAGGTAATGAACCATCAACAACAACATGTTGTACCGGTAATGTAAAACGTTGAATAGAAACGCGTGAACGAGAACTGAGCGCGAGAAGAAAATAAAATACTCAAGTTTTACTATGAACTACCAACAAAGCTAAATCAACACTAGTGATTTTGTGTTACCGTACAATCTATCAAAGTTCTTCCTCCGTTCCGGCCGCTTTCGAGGCGAGGGATTACTTACCTATCTGTATGTTGAAGTTGGGACCGCCTCCCTGGATTACTTGCTTAATAACAATTAGATCAGCAAGACTAGGCTTACAATTCCTGAATTAGCCTATAGAATTTTGGTGTTTAGCCTCAGATTTACTCCCTATTTCTGTTTTGTAAAATCCGGCCCCACCTGGGTCGTACACAGTTTGAATTACATGGTTACATATTAAAATACCTAAAATTGATATACCTATTTTCAAAATACCTATGTACGAAATACCTATTTTTTTAAATACCTATCACTTATTTGACCTATTTTCATAATGCCTATTGGACGATATACCTATTGAACGATTAACCTAAACTTGAAATAACTACTGTCAAAATACCTATTTTTAAAATGCCTATATGTCATTAAACCTACGGTCGTAATACCTACAGTCGAAACACCTACAGTCGAAATACCTACAGTACTAAAGCCTAGCTAAGTGTTTACTGTTATTATATACAAATTAAATTATTTAAAAAAAGTTCGTTTCAGGCGCTTCGCCGGCCGCTACCGCGGCACACTCGCTTCGCTCGCTCGGCTCGCGCGATGTAGGGTTGCAGTTCTACCTAACCACTCCTCCTCGCTTCGCTCGTCGTCGCGGCCGGCGAAGCGCCAGAATTGCCAGAAACGAACATTTTCCCATAAAATTATTATTCAACTGACATTCTTGATTTTATATTTTTTACTACTACTTACCTATTTCAAAAACCCATTTTTAAAAACTTGTCGCGATAATGTACTGTAGGTATTTTGACTGTAGGTATCTTGACCGTAGGTATATCAAACTTAGGCGAATCGTCCATTAGGTATATCATCCGTTAGGGATTTTGAACAGTAGGTATTTCGTTAAATAGGTTTTTTGAACGTAGGTATTTCAAACTTCGGTCATTTAAACTGTAGGTTAAATAACTGTTAGGTATTTTAAAAATAGGTAGGTAGGTGGTCTTCTCTTTTTTCAAACTGCCTGGCTTTCTTTTTTCTATACTGCTTAGCTGGTCACCCTTCTCCCCTGGTTGGCCTGGTTTTGACAATAGGTATATCCATTTTAGGTATTTTAATATGTAACCCTTTCATACATTTTGAGACAAAACGTAAACGCGTTCGTATTAGTTAATGTTTCGAAAAAACTTATAAACTAGAGCTACAGGGCTACAAAGTCTCATATTTGCTGGTTGGACTCATAATCTTTATTAACGGCGTCTTCGCTGCTATAAATCTATGTTATAAAAACACAGCTATTGACAACAGCAGAGGACTCCCCCCCTGGCCATCATACCTATAGGTACTCGAGTTATTGAGGGCAATTTCTCATACAGAGAAGCCATTTTTTGTCTGAACCATTATTCACTGACAACAGAAGCAGTAAGCAGGTCTTCCACTTAACCAATCCCTTATGTACGAGTATATTGTTGGTAAGTATTATCTTGCATTTCGATTTCAGTATTCATTACGATTACGAAAGGTCAAGCTGAAAATATTATTCAATTGTACAGACACCACGATATAGCGTAGCAGAATAATGTTTTACTAATGAAAAATAAATAATAACTCTGTTAATTTAATTGTAATCGAATTTTTATCCCGCTCTCATCAGCCTGGCCCGCCTCTTGACAGACTCTTATTACTACTAGGAGACGTAAGGCATAAGAGATAGCGGAAATCGATCACTTCTTGAGCGTTTTGCCTGCTTTTGGTGCTCACATCACTGATGAAACGCTGATGTTTATATACTTGATGGGATTTTGCATAATTTGAGATGGGTCGTGCATTTCGTTAACGCTTGGAATGTTAATCTTAGTCATAACATAGCAATCACACCTACAGGTAATTTCTAATGAATGTGTCCAATCCGAGTGCCGAGTACCACGTAAGTAAATTCAGCAGCTTAATTACGTAATTTAATGTACTAACGGTAGCTATTTTAATGTCATTTTTAAAGTAGATATCTATGGCTTTGGGTTGAAAAGTGACATTAACATATATGTCTAACGTTAGTGCATAAAGTTACATGATTACCCTGCGGGGCTACTTGCCTATATCTCTTTTAAATAAAGTATGCTCCCAGATGCTCACGATACAATACGTCATTAATAGTGCAAGTCTTAGTCTAAATGTACGAAAATTCAACTAAAATCGCTAATAATGCGAATATCTTAATCAGATCATAAAGAGATGTGCTCACACGATGGATAAATTCATTTTTCGTAGTATTCGACCACACTTTAAGCAAGAATGAGAATCCCCATTCTGATCCATTACAGAGTGGGCATGAAAAATTTTCATAGGAATGTGATAATTTTAAAATTGCCTGTTACCGCCTCACGCCTGTAACTTGCACCGGTTAGCATTTTAGACATTTGGGCGTAACTTCGCCAAATCTAATTATGAGTTCAGGCAAAAAACACAAGCGAAACGAAATTTTTGTATGTTTTGTAAACTTGTCGGGATTCCTCGCGTCAGGACGCCGGTTTTAATGGGTTATTATTACTTGGTTGATTCCGCTCATCAGATTTTGGGAGCCGAAGGCTTTTTATCACTATACAGAATTTACAGATAACCATATACCTACCTACGTAACTAAGTATATCTATATGAACACTATCAGACTACAATATAATATAGGGACTTACCTACGTTGCTTGGAATGTTTAGGAGGCGATTGTAGAAATGTGAGATTCCATGTTTCCTTTTATAGTCCTAGCGGTACGCCAAAAAATGCTCCAAATGGTGTTAAAAGCATGAAAATCGTTATACGATTGATAATTACGGCATATTAATTTAAAAAAAAACCGACCAAGTGCGTGTCAGGCCACGCACAATGTAGGGTTCCGTAGTTGTCCACCCGTTACATTATGTGGACTAAAAAGTTTTCGAACTTATATTTACTATGTTTTTGACAGAATTTACAACATTATCTAAGGTATCAATGGAAATTGTACGAAAGTTTGCTTTTGCAAAGTACATTTCTTAAGCTCGACTATTACTCAATGCTCTTAGAAACCTTATAATATTTTTAAAAGAGCTATCCAACGATACCACACACGATGGGATTTGGAAGAAAAAAAAATTGCACCATCACTTTAGGCGACTTCCTGATTTGTCGGTGAGGAGCCAGTAGGTACGATATGAGAAAAGTGTCAAATGTCAGTGTCAGCTGTCAGTCGACTCGGTACCATTTTTTACTGCGCCCCTACATTTAAATGAGTGCTGCCTGACTGGCGCGGGATGCGCGATAGCGGGACGATGTGAAGGCGGTACTGCTCCGCTTCTGCGCATAATATTACTACTGCGCAAACGTACTACTGACAGTATTAGGTATGTCAAGTGAGAATCTTTGCGACGTCAGTAAGTTTACGTCAAAGAAGAAAATGTCACATATCGATCCCGCCCCGCCAAGTCAGGAAGTCGCCTTACATGTACCCTAAAACTCTAAAAACCCCTAGGTACCCTAAAAAAAAATTTTTTCCAAGATTTTATTCTACCGTTTTGTCGGCGTCCTCAATATCTATACTCATGCCAAATTACAGCTTTCTAGTACTAACTAACTTATCTCAAGAGATAAACGGGGGACGAAACTATAAGGGTTCCTTGTTTACTACGGAACCCTAAAAATGTACCTATATAAGTGTGTATATGTATATATATCGTCGACGAGTACCCATAGTAAAAGTTTTGATTAGTTTAGGACTAACTACTTAGATTTATGTAAGATTGTCCACAAATATGTATGTATTTATTAACATTGCTGCAACGGCTGCGAGGGAAGGAAGGCCAGCCTTAGCTACGGCCGAGGCATGTTACATTACATAGTGCTTTTATCAATAAATGTATTGAAATTTGAGAATTACTTAAGAAAACTCCGAAATGCTCCAAACTAAAAACACGCGCTTGACGAGTTGACGCTCTGCAGGGCGGCGGCAGCCAGCGCCGTGTTTTGTCTCGAACGCGGCGTTCGTTTCAGACTGGCAGTTTCATGTATAGTTCGGACACAACTCTAAGGCTATATTCTGTCAAACGAACGCAAGCATAATTAGATTTAGAGCTCTGACTGTAAGGTAGATTTTTGCTTGCGTTAATTTGACAGCACTTGGCCTTACAGTTTTGTACGAACTATACTTATGTTGGACTTTTGATATTGTCTATCCAAATTAACTTTCTCTTTCCTCTGCTCCTTTTACAGTCGACAACGGGCACGTGACTCCTTTGGAATTGCGAGCGTCTAATAGTCTATAGGCTGCGGTGTCCGTGGACCAGGTGGACAGTAGGCTTGTTTTGTTTGCCACCATATCGCTGTACAAAAATAAATTAACTAAAGATTTTGCCTTCCAAGATGATTCGGAGTTATATTGTATAAAATGTATATTACTGAAATCCAGGACTCGCTTTTGACACCCGGCACCTTTTAACGACTACATAACTAGATCTATCTATAAATTGTATCAATTTCTTCAGATCGATAATTGCAACACGAATCCACTAAGCAAACAAACCGACCGTTACCAATAATCGATATTATGTATCGATGTTCCCATCACCGGTATCGATTAATTATGAATTGATTAGTGGTGGGCGGCGTTTCTCTAACGAGCACTGCCGTTTCGAGTATCCCATTTCCAAAGTCTTTTCAGTCATTAATTTTGAATTCTAAATTTGAATCTTATTACATAGATATAATGTAGTTTTTGCAATATCAGACTTTCACTAGATAAGAGGGTTTGGAAGTAAACCGTCTGTTTCGTGTTCGTTTAATTACTCCATGTAAGCTCTAAAGTTTATGTCAAAGTTACTTTGAACTTAATGTCAAAGGCTTAGGGTGGTAAATAAGTAACAATGAGAGAAAAGGTCTTGGGAGGTTAAATGGTACCGCCAGAGTCGTGTACCATTGTACAGCCCCGCTTCTGGTCTTGGTTACTTGTATAGAGAATTATTGTTTAATAGTTTGTTGTTCATTTAAATTTTACAGGTATGTTATTTACTATTTATTGATTAACCGGCATCTTCTGTCGTTGTAGTGGCAACCCTAGTGTGTGAATTAATTATAAGAGCCAATGTGCGGGTTGCACATGCACATCTATACAATATAATAAGTACCTACCCGATTGTTTGTTATGTCACAATATCGAGGTAAATAAATTGAAACTTATTATGACATGGACCTATTTTGATCTAATTATTAGGACTGGTCATTGAAGCACTCTTTGGGGGAACCCTATGTCCAGCAGTGGACCGGCTGACGTGATGATGATGAATTAGGATATCGATATTGAAGGTGTAAGTTTTTAGCTACTTGACTGGCAAAACACTCTCAAAACAGCAATTACCTCTTAACACTTTTTCAGGCCGCCAGTCGAGGTAACAATGAAATGGCACGCTTAATAACTTAAATTCAGATACATCTATGACAAACGTGGTTTCTGCCGAAAGGATTAAGGATCAAATAAATATTGCCCTAGTAGTACATTTCAACAACTCAATTAAGGCGATATATCGATTGAAAGAGACACCCTTTGTTTTTCGCTCACGACAAAACGGGATGCAACCCTCTCCGAGAATGGCTTTTTAGACAAATCTCGTTAAATATCTGACTGTGTGCAGGTTTATTAAATTTCCTCTTGTCAGTACCTAGATGAGGTAAAATACCATCATTGCGTTGTTTTAGTAGGCTGAGGAAAAAAAGGAAAATATAGACTCGACTTTGTCAGTACCAATCATGTTTCGCTATTGTCAGTACTACAATCATATAGTCAAGAATCATATATCTGAAAATCAGCCCCTACTGTTTGCTAGTCTGGACAGGACAGCGTTTCAAAGTCTCCAAATTTCTCAGTGTAGCGCCTTAAAATACATGTACACGCCGAGATTTCCGCTTTTCCTCGTTTCTATCGAAAAACTTGTATCTAGTTTCTATCTTATCGTTTTTGCGAGGTTCCACCGTATATTCCAAAAGCAATCAGCACGAATTACACAAAGCAAAGACAGCTATCTAAACCTAGATCCATTAAAGATGAACACTATTCTTTCTCCATGTGAGATCGTAATAATATGTAGATCAGTGTAATAACTTCACTGGGTAGAGCTCAAGATGCTGAGATAAATCATTGTGGCGCTTCTAGAGGCGTTGATCGATCGACGCGGGAGTGGCTCGACGTAATACGGTGATTACTGGGGACCTGCCACTACTGGTAAGTTTTGATTTTCAGGTTAATTTATAAAGCTGGATTTCATATTTTTCTGACGGGATGTCGTGACGAGAGAGACCGATATCGGTGTCATTTAGTAGGTTTTATTTATTGAGGTGTGCAATAAATAAATAAATAATAAATAAATAGCTAAATTAAAACCTATATATAATAAAAATAAATTTAGTAGGTAGACAGCCTGGGCCATCACGGTCTCTCTTGCGGCAGGAGTGCTGGACGCATACCCCGGCACGCCAGCATTAATGATGTTATCAGGAGGGCCCTTGCGAGTGTCAAGGTCCCGGCCGTGCTAGAGCCGGTCGGTCTAGCGAGAGACGACGGAAAGAGGCCCGACGGCATGACACTGGTGCCTTGGAGAATGGGTCGGCCTCTGGTCTGGGATGCAACCTGTGTTGATACCCTTGCGCCGTCCCATCTCCAAGGAACCACGAAGAATGCTGGCTCTGCCGCTACTTCAGCTGACGACTTCAAACGCCGAAAATATGCTACACTTGGCAGTGGATACATATTTGAGGCGTTTGGGGTCGAAACGCTAGGGCCGTGGGGTCCAGGTGCGCGCCAACTCTTTAAAGATTTGTCGGCGCGCCTGGTAGACACATCCGGTGACCAGAAGGCTGGCCAATATTTCGCTCAGCGAATAAGCATTGCCATTCAACGTGGCAATGCAGCCAGCCTTCTCGGCACACTGCCCATTGACGGCGATCTCAGCCAAATTTATTATTTGTAGTTTTAATTTTATACTTTGTAAATATTTAGTTTAAATTTTTTTTTTATTGTTGCTTATTTAAGAATTAATAAATTTTTTGAAATGGCAAATTATTAACATCTTATAATTTTAAAGTTTGTAATTTAAAGGAATTTAATGTCAATTGGATAAATAATTGTTGCTTATTTGTAATTATTTATTCAAATAAATTCACAATTGAGTAGGTTAGGTTGATGTTCATTTTGATCCGGTCTGACGTGATTTTAAGGTACAAGATATGAAATCATTTGCTACATTGTATTGGGTCTTTTGAATAAAATTCCACCTAAAAAAATATCCCATACTGTAACCATGGTTGAAAACGTGTGGAAAAATCTAGTTTTTCAATTTCAAGTATGGCACCACTTTTGCCCCACTAATTACCACCACTAATAACAGTCACATTGTATCATGTACTTTCCAAAAATCCAAATGCCATACATACGGTACCGTAAAATGGGGTAAGTAGGGATTGCGAGGACAGTTGGGTTATGAATGGGGAGTGTAGGGATGGCAGAGGGGTGAGCTGGTTTTTACAGGCTATTTTCGGAATTTAACCGACACGTTCGATTAACGCCCACACGGTTGGGCCGCCGGTACCAACGCTATGATATGAAAATTCCTTTTCGTTATTATCCCTGAAGGATCGCCAATTCGCCATACTGGTACAAATGGTTCGAAATTTTGTGTCATGATCTCCCGCCCGGCCTAAATATGTCGCCTCGTTACGTAAAAGGTTAAATTCAAGTTCCGTTCACGTCTGTTCTCTTCTCCAAATTGTACTTACCTACCTTTTACTAAAACAAATGAACTTAATACGCCGAACCTAACTAAGCCGTACTTTAGCACAAAATATAACTTATGACGTTAATAACCCCAAAACAAAGGGAACCCAGGGCCCTACACAAACAGCGACTAACGATCCAAACCGATTAATAACTTTAATAATGAAATATATTGTTATAGCATCCAATTATGAGGCCCCGAAATTGTTTCAACTTTTTCTGGTTCACTAGTGAACTAATTAATGATTTACTCATGAGAACGGTCTTAGGGTTGTCAATGCCGTTATTAAGTTTAAAGAAAAACCTACGCCACATAAAATTACTAAAATGAAGAATACTGGTATAATATTTCGAAACTTACATGGTCTTTTTACATTATAATTACGATTAATAACGGGATATTTACCATGTATATATTTGAGTGTACATGTGTTATTGACTTTCCGATATTTTGGTACTTTTATAAGCGCCATTATCACGGATTAACTGACGTGCTGCGAGAGTTGCAAAATAGGTATATATGGTAAATATCCCGTTACTAATTGTGATTCTAAAGCAGTGTTTCTTAACCGGTGGTCGGCGGACAACTGTTGGTCCCTGGAAGCACACGAAGTGGTCCGCGAAGCTTTAAGAAAAATGTTGAATAAGTGATAATTATAAAAATAGGTGGTCCATGGTAAGACAAGAAAAAGTGAAATGGTCCCCTGAAGTCCGTTAATCGTTCATGAAGTACGTACTACGAGTATTCGCCTAAGGTATTGTACCTTTTCTGACTAGGACGTCCAATCGGTTGATGAAAATCCGTTGCCGATTTGTGTGACTATGTTTATTTTGTATTACATGAGACAGTACTTTATGCATTTATACGGTGTTTACCGGACCCTATATAGTAGCCGAGTGGTTCAATGGTCAAATATTATATTCTAATTTCTAGTCCTCGCCCATAAATTTGACCCAGCTCAGTAACTCTGTGTTTTCGTAAATATTTAGTATATTTTGATTAATTTGTGGAATACTGGATCACTTATTATTATTAAAAATCTATCCGTTTATTGTGTTAGAACGATAAATTCATAATCTATCTTTTTTGCAAAAAAAACATATCACTATCGTTGACAATTACGAAATAATCAGCATGAAAGTTTATTTTCTCGATGATATTTATGATTTATGACAGTTATTAAGGCATTTCTCTTTTCGGTTAGTTTGTTACTTAATTTCATTTTAATCTACAGTAATTCTTGGGCCACCAAAGTTAATGATGTAACATTTAAAATAAGACAGTTGAAATGGAAATGGACTGGTCATATGATGAGAGACAGCAATGGAAAATGGACAAGGGATATAACGGATTGGTACCCAAGGGAGAAAAAAGAAAAAAAAAGGAAGACCGTTGAAGCGATGGGAGGATGACTTGCCTAAACAGTGGAGAAGGACTGCTAGAAACAGGGAGAGATGGAGAGAACTAGAGGAGGCCTATGTCAAAAGACAGCCTGACGATATAAATTGTAATAAGTAATTCGTAACTTCGTTTTTAAAATAGTATTCAAGAAGAAAGAAGATTTAACCAGTAATTTTAGTTTATATTACTTAAGTGTCAAAACGTCAGAGACATAAAGGCTATTTTTATTTATTTTATTTTTATAATTCTTGGGCAGTATAATTCTACATTATTTCTTCAAACTTCAACATTTTCGTCGATTCACTGGTCTTGCCTTAATTGCAAGATTTGGCGCAGCCCTAGCGATGCGCGTGCGCCGCGGGAGCTGTCCGCCCCGCCCAGCGCCTGCGCCAACCCGACCCTCCGAAAGCACCTACTTGGTTCCCGTATTTGGTGTTTGGTTTTGCTACGAGGACTGGAGATGAGAGACGACAAGCTACATTAGGCAGATCTGTACAGTCGAGGGCATAAATATGTATACATATTGGTGCCCTTGACTGTACCTCAAGTATAGGTTTTTTCGAAACAAAACACAAACGAACGCGTTTGCGTTTAGTCTCAGTTTGTATGGCATTGGGGATCGTGGTCGGTCTCACAAGAGGCTTAAATACACCATTGTATGTTGTCGCTAATAGGTATCATGTTTAAATTGTCATAAGCAACAAATTACCTACCTACCAAATTGTCCAGCTACTTGTAAGGGCGACTATACATGTCCGACGAGGACTGACCATATTAAGGAGACCAGTAAGTTGTACTACGTTTTTTTCTTTACAATGTTGGCGGCAAACAAGCGTACTGTCCACCTGATGGTAAATGAACACCGCAGCCTACAGACGCCCGCAACTCCAAAGTTGCCAACCCTTCATAAAATTTAAGGATTCACTGTACTGACAGCAGAAGGACGGAAGGGACGTGTTGGATGCATAATTGTTGGGCGATAGCGGCAGAGACCAATTCAATAAAAAAGTAAGTAGGCACACGATTATCTTGGAGACTGTCTAATCGTCAGCAATCGCCTTTCGCCGGATATGGCGATGATGAGAAGTAAGTGATAATTAAAAGTAATTATTATGAGTTATGATTAAGAGTTATTTATGCACGCAAAAATAACTAATTTTACAGCCGTCTACAGAAGCCCAGAGTACAAATATTCAGGTTAACAGCTGATACTGGAATTTTCCATTTTTTGCGTGGACGTTTACTATCCTCCTAACTTCTTTGTCTGTATGTATAAACATTTTAAAGTACAAGAAAATGGCATACCACTTTTAATTTTGAACCTTAACATAATATAAATAATACAGTCGAAATTTGAGATGCAACTTTGTTTGCTGGCAATACGCAAGCTGCAACTGTTTGCGGACAAATGAAGGCTTCCCTTATACGTAGACAAGTACAAGCAAAAATAACATATGCTCATATCGAGTTTCATATAAATTGCATAACATAACAGTTCCTTATGTTTATTTAACGTCTGCATAGAGTATGTGAGGATAAGATATACCACTTACTTCAATGCTTGTGCAGCAGGGTTAGCACAACTGACGCAATGCGACGCGAACCTGTGCATCACGTACCGTACAGGAGCTAACAACAGAAGTCAACCAGATTAGGAGTTTAAGAGTATTACCACACCAATCTAATGGTTTGGTAGCTTTGGTCTAGTACAAAATATCGATCCAGCGTCGACTGTTCCATTCTACCATCGATCGATTGGTGTGATAACAATAACACCCTAAACGAGTATAGGTTTAAATTGAACTCCAATGTTTAAAGGTGCAATAAACTCTGTTTTTATTGGATACTATGTAATTAATTAAGTATGTCAAATTAAATGTAACAAGGATTGAACATTTTCGATTTGAAACCATATTTCAGTTTGAATTTTGAAAGACCCAAAAAATACATTTAGAACCTACGCTATTTGACCACACAATAGTCTGTATGTGGAAAATTTTAAAATACAACATGTCAAATGAATTCACACAGAGGCGAGCGTTTTAATGGATCAAGACCGAAGTTTTCACAAAACAAACTTTTCGGTACACCTTCACGTTTAACATAAAGGGATCCATCTTCCCCTTACACATCTGCGCACACATTCAACACACTAAAACATTAACGTTTTTCCACGCAAACGCCGGGTTCGTAATAAATTACAATATCACAAACAAAACCTCTCAGAAAGTTATTAGGGTGAAAGTGCAAAAAATATTATTGCTTCCAAGCTATGAAGACGTTTGTAATCAATTAAGGTGACGTTTGTATGGTAGCGAGATGTGTGAGTTCCGTATGACAGAGTTATAGGTTTTTGTCGTATGTAGGATGCACTTAGTGACAAACACTTAGTATCAATATGTAGATGAGTGTGATAGTTTGGGGAGCTGAGAAAATATAGTGTACAGTCACTAGCATTAATATCTGCCACAAAGAAGCACGCATAAATGTCTGGACACGTCCTTAAGAGGCCTTATAAGTTACTAAGGCCTAATTAAAAGACCGAAGGCCTAGTTAGCTGATCCCCACGACAGGTTTAGTTGGTTCAGAGCAAATGCACGGAATGCAGAGATCGTAGATTCTAATTCTGGACAAGGGCGAACTTATCCTTTCAAGTATCATGTACAGCTATGGCTTATTGTCAATGTCAATTGACAAGGTGAATCCTGCCTACAGACAGCATGTTAAGACAAGAGCTAGACGTCAAACAAAAGTCAACTCAAACTAATAACATAACTGTCATTGGCAAGGGCCCTGGAGGCTGCCAATTCTCCATTATCTATCTATCTATCTATCTACAGACAGCATCTCCCTCTCATTTCAAACCTGAAAATCAATTTTAAATACAATCTAAATGTCAGTGTGCTATGCTCTATGCTCGTGTCATAAATATAGTTACAAGTAGTTATAGATGCGCCACCGAGCGACCGGGGGTAAGAGAAAGAACATAAAATTAATATCGCGGAATTTGACTATAAAATAAAATAATCATGACTTAAATAGTCTGCACTGTAAAATAATCACAATGACCTCGACTAAATTACAAAATCAACCCACACTCTATCCCATTACACGCTACAAACATTCAATTATCAATATTTTCATAAACTTAACATTTCTGAAATTATTGTCGAAAGGCAATCAACGCCATTATAAAAAAAAACAACGAGGTTGGTTGTTTGTAACGTTTTTTTTATTGAGGCTGATTAGAACCGATGTCACGCCGATAAGGGCATAAAGCCGAAAATTGAAAAGGCTGCTTCATTAAAAATGCTATATTTTATGATTTATAAGCAGGCAGGTGAAACTTATGGCGGGCGCCATAGGGTGACCATGCATTACGCGACCTCAGCATCAGTTTGACCACCTGTAAAACAAAGATGTTTCCATAAAATCTTTTATAGAAATATATATTATCTTTATTTAATACCTACAAGCTTTTTCCGGCCACTATGTCTGCTTAGAACTCATTCATGGCGTTAAAGAATTTAATTGCTATTTTTTTGTTTCACGCGATTATCTAGATAGGTATTGGTAAATTACTTTCGAGACGTTTTTGCATTTGTAGTTGTGTACGGACAAAATTTAAAACATGTATACTTAGTCAAAACAATAATCTCACAATCACACCCACCCTACAACCGCGCCCCGCAGCGCAGTTCTAATGAAATAAACTGAAAATCAACACGCACCCGCTTTGAGCTGCCGACGATATAATTAAAACTGGAATTTATAATACTGTCCCGCGTCTGGACGGCGCATGGACACGCTATTGTTTCCTTAATTGAAAATGGATTTAGTGCTTACACTTGAACGGTTACAGCCGTATTAGAATAATTATTAGGGTTATTAGCTTTAGGCTGATTCCTAAACAGTCGGTTTAACCCTTTGAACGCCATTCTACTGCAGTGACACCTACACGCCAAATCATTTCCCATATTATACTTTATAAAGCACGAAGGTGATTTTAACAACTTCGTCATAACACATATAGTCGTTATATTGGTGCTGTAGGCACGACAACACGCGACAACTTTAGACGTTCTTGGCGTTCAACGGGCCTAAGCCTTTTTCTATTGAACTGATTGAGGGCAAAGCATTAGGGTGAGCATCCACCAGATATGTACGAAGATGGGTTTCCATCCAGTGGACACTTAGCTGTCAAGCTCGCTAGGTGCCAAATATTTAACTGATACCTCGTCTGTGACGGGAGAGGGCCAAAAGGGGACACGTCAAAAGGTAGCGGGCGGCAGGTCTCTGCGGATTCTCACTTAAGCGGCCGACCTATAACTAGAGAGCACTAGAGAGTCGATCGAGGCACGTGCTGATAAGATACATTTTTATCGTGGAGAAATCCTGCTAACCAGGTATCGGGGAATGGCTGGTTTGTGTGGTAGTTCTGCCCACTGGAACTCCACTCTTCATGCGAAGGATTCCAGGACCTCGCACTGAACGCACTGGAGCCCCATCGCCCTTCGCTACATCTGTATGGTCCTAAGGCGATTCCACCCTCGTCGCCCCGGGTCTAGGTGAGTGTCGCAGCCTCCTCCAGATTGGAAGGTCCCCTTTTCGTCTCATAAGGTCCTATCTAGTATTTGACCAGTAATCAGCTAGCATACCAGAGTCCTACTTTTAAAGCACTATCGACAAAATGAATAAGAAGCACAATCCATTACAATTTTGCGTGTATACATTCGTAAATATTTTTATCTACACACATATCATAAATCCTCTAATATGCGTTCGGAAACCGTAGAAAATGACTCTCATTTCAACATTCAATGAATTTATGGCAATTTTCTTATCTGTGGCTAAGGCTACAGCAGTAATATAATTTTCATTTTAATCTCATATATGATGTTAAAATATTAAACGTCAAACAAAACTGTCAAAGTTGACATGTCCCTATTCTAGTATCACTGAAAATTCAAATTCATTCGATGCGAAATGTCAGCTCGATGTTCTTTTAGTATATATCGCACGAAATTTGAGCTAGAACAACATGATCACATCAGAATAGGGACTCTTTACTTTTTAAAATAACATTCAGGTATCGGTTGCCAGTTCTGATTTCGATATTTCCGCAACCGTGCAAAAAAGGTTGTATTAACACAATTATTGTATTTATTTACTACGGTTTCTGAATCCATCTTAGAGTAGTATGCAACTGTACATAATTAGGCATTAAAACACGAGTGTGTTTTATGAAACGAGCCGAAGGCGAGAATGCCCCTCATTATGTACCAGTTGCATAAACTACTATTATTTTTATTTACAATGAACAATAATTCGTTAGTAACAATCAACAATATAGATTTCTGTGTTGTGTAATATCCCGCACCTACTATGATAAAATAAGTAAATAAATAATAATATAATTATTATTCTCTGTTTGACATGGTAGTTAACTGGTAAAGAATGCCTTATGGCATTAATTTGGCCTTTTATATCTGTAACTTGTTACAGACTGCTCAATAAGCTATAATTAACGAAATGAATTCAAAGAAATTGTTTTTTATTACATATTTGTTCGAAGAACGTAGACTCGAAGGTATATATTTGGCGCCTGAAAAACATGGAGTTGGTAGGTTAGTACGTTATTTATGGTATATTTATGTAGATCCAATGTCAATTCAATTCAACAACGTCCAGTTGAAAAGCTTGTCGCTGATTGATTATATATTTTTAAGCGGCGCAAGTTTAATATTTATAGTGAGAATAATATGAGAACCGTCGCCTGCCATTCTAAAAGCAGTTGAGGCTTTAATTAATATAACAATTAAATATCTGGTATGATAGATAAGTACATATTAGGTAGTAATATTTATGTACAATAAACATAACAAGTATTAAATAATGTTTTATTAAAATAAACATCCATCCAAGCGTGGCAATAATAATCGAACAATTAATATAATTCACTCATACTTGTAGACTGTTACTAGTCTTATTGGCTCAAGATGACTGAACGTCAAAAAACTGCCATAATGCATACTGAAATTTCTGACTGTTAGTTTTCAGTTAACATGACAAGGAATGTAACAATTTATCACGCTATAAACAACACACTTCAAACCGGTTACAATGTTACAGTCATAATTGACATGTTAGTAAGTGAATTTTAACTATGACATCTATTAACTTATGTACCTTATATACGTGTAAAACTCCTGTACTCTTTCTTCATCTTCACACCAGCTCCTCCACGAAACTTAGCAAAAAATGTCAAAAAAATATACGAGATATATACGAGATTGTTTTCGTTCTGATCGAGTGCGGCTCCCACTTGGCCTGTTTTTTTTAAATAACCGAATACAAAACAGTATGCCAGTAGGTTTTAAAACAGTTTTTTACTTCTTTAATTAATTTAACTACTTCTAAAACTATCAAATTAATAACGACATCGACCTCTTAATTACATCAGACACCTGTTCCAATTTTTAAGAGACTACATATTACCTATGAAAAATATCAATTTCACCTGCGAATCGCAATCAATTTCGTCTATGATATTAACAAAGATACAAAGACATCTATGTCGCTACTGTCGTCAGAAAAAACATTATAGACCTTAATCTTAAGTTGGAAGCGAATTATCGAAAAACATTAAAGACAAATACTTGAAATTTTGTAATTTGAACTCTGTAGCTGATGTAACAAAGTCGTAATTGCCAAGGTAAATTAGTGTTCTAAAACCTTTTCGGTCGAACAATGCTGTGGTTAGTTCCATTTTTGGCCACCACTCGTTGTAAGGTGGTCGCAAGCGCACAGACAGAAGGCACGCTGCGCGCACCCCCGTCGCGCATTGTTGTTACATTTTTATATTGTACCGCTCCAAACGAATTGAATATTTATGCATAGAAATGAGGGCGATAAAAAGTACCGGCTTAATATGGTGTTTTCAGAGATGTATAGATAATTGCGCGACCGAAAACCCTTTAAGCCGTCATTAAGATATCACGGGGAGGTCCGAAAACGAAAAGTAGAGAGAGACACAGGTAAAGAGGTAATTTCCTATATTCGCTATTCATTATTTTAAAACTTTTCTAACATACATGGGCCCATGAAGCTATATCTATAACAAAAATGGGCAGAATCTTAAATAAACGTTAAGCTCCAAACGCCATTACAATAAAGAAGGAATGGACATCATTGAAACGCTTCGACAGGAAAGCTTTTCTTGCGAATGATTTACTTCATAAAAAGTTTTAGGTACCTAAAGCATGTACTTACACTACGCAGAGTTTACAGAAGAAATAACGAGGGAGTCCATAAAGTTAAAACACTGCATAGTATTGGCCCAATACTAGGTATGTGTGTGTTAATATTTTTAACTTTTGTCAATAAAAGGTTGTCTAGGTCATTATGAGCATTTCACCTGAGCGTAATTCTGTTGCATCAACCCCACAATCGCTTACATTTAATCAAATTAAATCCAACAAGGCCAAAAAACAGGCGCCCATTCAACTTATCGCTCAAGTTACTCCCTCGATTTGTAATGTATCAATTCTGATTTATTGTTCTAATACGTCAGAGAACGGTAGGTATGATGGATGCGCATAATTAAATCAACGTAGCGTTCAATAGGAACCATTTTGGTAGCCGATTGAATGCGTTGAATGATGTATTGCATTTATTAAGCTGGGCGTTTTGAATCTGTATTCTAATTGGAAGGGGTTTAGATCATTACGTTTGGAATTGTTTTTTATCAAGGCACACACAAAACGCACACTTTAGTAAGGTTGGTACTGTCCATACTGGTACTGACCATAGTAGGAATAGTGAATTCAGCCGCCCGTATCCTTCGCGGGGACTGTTTTCTTAAAACAGAGACTTATCAAAAAAAAAGACCATAGTAGGCGGCCTAAACCCTAATTTCCATTACGAAATTAGTTTGAAGGAGGAATTTCTAATATCTTGTAAATTCGGCTGAAAACCTATTTGCAGCCCTAAGGACTTTCCTCAAAGCGAGGCGAGGCCAGTTGGGAAATTCCATACGGTCGTGTTAATATACCTAGGTACTAAACAATAACTGCTTCTTCTAATATGATTTCTTGTTTAGTGAGTCATGTACTCACTTTCTATTTTTGCATGAGCGACGATATTTTCTTTTCAGTTGCTTTGCATATTGTATTATTTACAGTTAAAGCTCATATTTAGCCATATTCAGCTACCGATTCATCGGCCCACGATCATAATTGAGCACGCGTCCGGCAGCCTCAAAACTATTTATTAAAAAAAAGTCGACTCGGTATCGCCAACGCCACGCATCGTAATTATTTTAGCCAACCTTCCAACCAGTGCAAAAATAACCCTATAAACCAAAGAATACAATTGATTTTTGAACGAGTATTTTAGGAAATTTCATCTTAGATTAAAAGTAACTCGCGGGGTATCGCAACTGACTATCACGTTGCCCAGCGTTCCAAACTGCAGCCCAGAAGCAAAAGATTCTAACTGTATATTAGCTTCATACAATTTCAATGCATTTAATTTTTCAATAATCAGACTATTCGTTTACCAGTGTAATGAGATGCGTCCATATCCAAATCAAAAGCGGTTGAAATATGACTCCTCAATGATTTATTGTAACAAATTATCTTTTTTCATACGCCGCCTTAAATCTGTAAATGTAAATAAAGTGTCTGGGTTTTGATTTAATAATGCGAGGAAGGCCGCTAAGAAATCAATTATGTTTTTGTTTGAATACGTAATGTTCTTGATTTATATGGGGTTAAGGATCAAGGATGTTGGGTGGATACTACGGTAGATATAATTTGAAGATAGATTCAAAAATGGCTTGTTGCGCGTTGTCGGTAGAACCGTTAGTACGTTAATTTATACTTGCCGCTGTAAGCCCGGATAAAACAAAGAAGTGGGAGATTTTCGATTGTTAATTAATTTTATTATAAAAGTGAAAGACTGCTATGGATTTTCTACAATCCGTTGATTTTTTAATTAATTATTACAGTCATCGCAGTCTAACATACAATAACCTACAGATTATATACTTGTAGGTACCAAGATCATAATGATACGTCAACATCAACGTGATACTACTACTATTTAGTTTTAGGAAATATAATGATATAATCTTTAAGGTATTTGTATTATGGGCCACAGATGCCTGAAATAAATGATTAAATAAATAAATAAATAATATCCCTACAACAAAATATAGGTAATAACTTATCGATATTTTGTTACATTAAGATTTCGAGATCTCACTAATGCACGTCGCAATGACCTACGTGTTTATTATTCATCATATTTATTAATTAAAATATCCTCGGTTCTCCACTAACGTGATAAGTACCTTGGCGCTTTCTTAATAAATGTCTATGTACATTTCTAGTTATTTCTAATAACTTTCCATCCTAACTAACTTAACATCCTGTCCACTCTATAACACTCATTATATCTCCAATTACTGGCTAGTTCTATCCGGGTCCCCGTCCACGCGTGCTTGTTACCATCCAAACATCAATTTCTCACTGATTTCTACGCGTGCCAGACGTAATGAGTTTACCGGAAAATTATACCGTACAATTAGTAAAGCGGTATTAACGTACATTAATACTAAACTGAGTGATGGCAAGCCTCGGGCAAACGTCGCTACAACTCCAGTTTAAAAAACCTTTACGTTTCATGCATTCAGTGAGCAACAGCACCCCGAAGCGAAATCGGAAGGGTCTACGCAAACTGGCTTCATAATTTCTATGCCCTATTCATTTGCGTTGAGATGATTGACACATTCAATTAACGAGGTGACCGACGGACCTCCCAACTCGGATTGTAGCTATCAACACCGCCATTTAACTCGGACCCTTGAAAACCTTCCGACTGCTGCGTTTGGCTGCAGTTTTCAACAAAAACAGGGGGGTGCGGAAGACTTTTGTATACTGGTTCAGGGTAACGTTGGGGTTATCGTATTGTCTTGTGGTTTGAATGTTGTTTTATGCAATTACTGAAGAAATAGCGTGTTTAGTTAACAAGGCTTTCAGCAGGCCTTTAGAACCGAGTTTGACTTGGAAATGAAATGAAACGACGCGGTAATTGTAATTTGTACCCATTTGAATAACTGTTCTTGGTTAATCTTTTATCGTTTGACACCTTATTAAGTGTATTTAATTTATTCAGGTAATATGTAAATCTCCACTTAGTTAACTGTTTAATGAAATTTTGTTGCATTATTGAATGTATTACTGATGTTGTAACGAATTAATAACCACTCAAGACTCAAGTACTTTTATGGTGTGAATTCGATTTCATAGATTCAAGTAATATATACGAGTAAGATTGTAATTTAGGTAAAATAATGTTATTGGTGGTAATTATAGCCATTACATTTTTCTCAGGCAAGAATTTAAGAGGTAAGTAGAAAACCGCTGTCCAGCATCACGAAAAAGTTGTGTATTTTATTTGATAAACGGTATTAATTTTATTTATACACAAAATTTATGCACCACCAAAAATACGACGAAACGGTGAACAAACATAAGAAAATATAAACATGATTATTTCTGGATAAATATAATTATGCAAGAGTAATGCCCGTGATCAGGAGACTTGATTCAACTAGTTTCATACTAAAATTTCGTGACATTTGACTGAAAGCATTTTTCCCCTAGTTTGCTGCAGGATTTTTTCCTTGCCACACGTACAGGACATGACTCGGGATAGCTAAAAGTAACGAATCGACTATAGAATCGATCCCAACGACTTGCCTATTGACACTTGAGTCCTCTAGTTATTCTTATGAAACATTTATCGATTTTTTTATGTATATTTTACTGTCACGCCACTGGAACTTAATATTTAATTGTATATAATTACGAGTATTTAACAATGGGTAATATAGACAATACAATTAACTGACCATCCAACGAACCTTATCGTAACCAGATAAGGTCTACCTACTAATTGTCAATTCTCTATAGTACATTCTACTAGTTTTTAAGATATAAGCTTCGACGAAAGAATGTACCTACACATATAATTACAATGACGAAAAAGCATACATTCGCGAATAAAGGTATTTCGGTTTTTTCTCTCCAAACAATCTAATTAGATCAAGACGTGTTTTTTGCGGTGGCTCCGAACTGTAATGAAGCCGTATTGGATGCCAAGTTTTTGTGGACACTTTAATTATTTACTGTAACGCCGGCCATTGACGGGTTGGCCAGAGAGAAATAGAGGATGAACGAGGCTAAATTTGATGGGAATTTAAATTTGGTAAAAATGGTCATTCTGTAGGAATTGGAGAACTGAAACATTTTGTTTGATCTGAACGGTATTTTGCATTTTGATGTGATTCGATGTTGTATTGTACTTCTTTCATATTAATAAGAAACTGTGCGTCTGTACTCTGATGACTAATAAGACTTTGTAGGAAATTGAGATCTGGGAATAGTGATTAGACATAAAGATAAAGTTTGCTTAGACCGGGTTTTTTAAAGATCTGTTAGATCAAATTTTGGTAACTCGGTAGATTTTTTTAAATATTTAGCGTCGTAAGGTCTAAGGGGTATTTATAAAATCGAGTCTTAGTTTCTCCCATTACAGTTCAGAAATTATATCTACGACTATAGTGTATACTAATTTTATTAAGGGTCGGCAACGCGCACGTGATTCCTTTGCAGTTGCGAACGTCTAGGCTGCGTGTCCGCATCCGTATCCATACCATCCGTACCATCAGGTGGACCGTACGCTTCTTTGCAACCGTTGTTTTATAAAAAATGAATACTGCGCCTCATTCACGACGACCACCGCTCCACAGCGAATCTCATACTAATCTTTGCGCAATAGTACGAATTTGGCTGTGGAGGGGCGCGCCTTCGTATAGACGTAGAGCACATCTGTCAGAATGTATGGAAATCAAATGTACACGCACAAGCAACACGCCGCGTAGCATTTATCATGTAGCTTGTACGTAAACGCGACCGAATAGGTAACATAGTACGTAGAGGCAGACAAAAGGTGGTCTTATCGCTAAAGACGGATCTTCACCAGACAGTCTTTAGGTAGCGCGGAAAACTAAATTAGATTTTTTTTTTTTATTTACATATAAAAATTCTTATTTTAGGTTACACAGAAAAGTGTCGTTAAACCCTAATCGGGTTTGTATCGACACAAAATTATGCAGTGTGATGTGAATGCCAGAGATTTATGAAAAAACGTTCTATGCGCGCCATAGCATCTCAGATTGTGATTATAGAGAGGAAATATAGGTTATGCTACTATGTTCGAAATTAAGATAAGCTGGATTGCTGTCAGATCCTATTGTTGTACGAGCATTCTAGGATAGACATTACAACTTATCAAAGTTGTAATCAATCACATTATTGTAAGTATAATTATATTGAATTAGAATTGAATGTAAGTAATATAAATCCAAGAAGAAGAACAGTATTTTTCAGTTACCCCTACAGAATTTCCGTACCTAGGGTACTACAATAATTGATACATATAACAGTACCTTCTTTCCTCCTTAGTCTATGCCCGGATAGAGCCATCAGTGGCTCGTGCGCAGCGGGGGAAGATTGCGCGCGCATGACACAGCGCAGCGCCACCCACAATAGCACAATACATACACAACTCCAAACGGTCTTACCTCCTATTTCTCCCCTATACGCATCCGCCTTTTCAACTAATACTATCAAACTATAGAAACGTTTATTTGATACAGTATTTCCATCTATAAACGCTTGTAGTGAATGTAATGAAAGCTATTAACAGTGAATGAATGTAGGAATCAAACTCACGAACCCTTTGAATTGAATGATGACATGTCTTTTTGCTGGTAAAATTGAGGTATTTGTACTTGTAAATATCACGATTTTTCGTTCAATACGCATTGGTAATAGAGATGTCGTGTCCATCCGTTTATATTGTTGATATAACTGAGCTTTTTATTGAAGATAGATTGATAGCTGTAGGGTTATGATAAGTACCCTTACCGTAAGTTTCCAATGTTTGCTTTACCGTACTCGCTATAGCGACTGCGTAAACGATTTAGGCGACTTCCTGATTTGTCGGTGCGGCGGCAGTACGATATGAGAAAAAGTGTCAAATGTCTGTGTCAGCTGACAGTCGATTCGGTACCATTTTTTACTGCGCCCCTACATTACGAATCGGCACCATTTTTTACTGCTTCCTGACTGGCGCGGGATGCGCGGTAGCGGGACGATGCGAAGGCGGTACTGCTCCGCTTCTGCGCATGATATGACTACCGCGCAAAAGTAATACTGACAGTGTTCCGTCAAGTAAGAATTTTTGCAAGGGCAGTAAATTTACGTCAAAGAAGAAAATGTCATATCGATTTGGTTCCACTTTGCTGACGATTGCGTAAAGAATAGCATGTCCCCAAGAATATTATAGTGCCTTGAAAGTCTTGAAACAACCTGTCATTACGCGGTTTTGGTTTAGCTATTCAATTATGGTTTAATGCAAACGCACTAACTTGTTAAAGTTAAATTATGGTTCCCACAACTAGACGGTCGTATAGAAACATGATAGCTTTCATCACTTCGCGTCGCATTTCAATTTGTTTCGGACACCGACTGACCACCAGGGCACTGACTGATACCTACGGGTGAGGACCAAATTTTTGCCAAATTGTTAAGGCAATTAATACGCCTACATTTTAAATGATTCCGTTGTGACACGAAAGTTAGCCACATACATTGAATGACTGATTTCCGTGTCACAACGGAAACAATTATAATGTAGGCGTATTAAATGTCGCAACAATGTGCCAAAAATTTGGTCCTTTTCTCACCCGTGTCTGATGGAGAGAAATGCGAATGCGACGTGAAAGTTGTCAACAAAAAGTTATCAAGTCCTGGGTGGAAAGTTAAAACGAGTCTGTAATGACCAGGATTACACGACGCTAGTTTTTCACGCCAGGCCAGAATATCAAGCTAGTGCGACTGCGAAGAGTAAGCTTTTGATTAGTATGTAATTTATATGGAGGAAATTTTCCTTTTAATTTCACCAGTAAAGTGTAAAACAGTCAATTTTAATAACCACTCAAAACAACATTTAATCTTCCATCCATTTTTAACCGACTTCAAAGATGGACAAGGTTTTTCAATCCGTCGGAAACTTATTTTGAACAATAAATTCCGATGCCCCGAGTGACACAATTCTTAACAGAATAAACCCTCTGTAATTCGTTACTTTAATATTAAGTAAACCGTCATTACGCTGCCCCCATTCGGCGGGGAATTATTTAAATGTCAGTTAAATTGCTTTAACAGTCCACGCCAGTAATAAGGTGTCCGGCGAACCTGTAATTTGCTCTTGCATTCAATCACTCTGTCTCGGCTCGGGGCGAGTGAAGAGTTTCACAGAATGGTCGGCACTTTCATATTTTTATAAACGAAGGGAAGAGTAGGCAGGTATTCTACATTACATTACAATAAAAATTTAAGAGTAGCACGCATCACTCAAACCAGTTTGAAACAAAACTATCACACTTGCGACTTGCGGGCGACTTGGAAGCAAAGCAAGCGTGCAACGATTTAGCGGCGAGTATGCAACGATTTCGCCGCGAGCGCGCAGCGAGGTCGCCGCATCTAGAGTACATAGAGATTTTCCCGCGAGTACACTGAACGAAAAAAATACTAATTATTAGTAAGTTTTAGTGAATCCCAAGACAAGGAGATTATATACTAACGGTTACAAAACAGTTTACTAGTAATTAGTAGTAAACCCAATTCAAGATTTTATTTAAATACAAATTAAACTACATGCAGAATAGTAGTTACAAGGACAAATTTTTTGGTATTAGTAAATAACTACTATTATCAAAAACTGTTTTGTAACCGTTAGTATATAATCTCCTTGTCCTGGGATTCGCTCAGTGTACGCAGCGACTTCGTTGCACGCTCGCGGCGAAATCGTTGCGCGCTCGCCTCGCTTCCAAGTCGCCCGCAAGTCGCAAATGTGATAAGGCCCTAATATATGTAGCCCGTGTAGGTGGCGGTGAAAAAACAGGCGTAATTTGCCATTGCATTCAATCACTCAGTCGGCGAGTGAAAAGTTTCACAGAATGATCGGCACTTTAATATTTTTGACGACGTTTGAGTTTAGTATAAAGCTTTGCTAAAATCATATGGGGTCTGGAGTCAGCCATATTACGGAATTTGATTAAAAAGACTTATTAGTGCAAAAAAGCATGACACATTTCATACAGGTATCTCACACGGTCTCCCACGGCAGTTAATTTACAAAATCAAAATTATAGTAAAAAAATTACATTATCTCATTAACCCAACCTATAATTATTTCTATGATAAGAAGCTATGAAATGGGTGCCACATGACGGGCGACGTATGCGGGATAGGCCAAGATGGAGATGGCGGGATGATCTGGATGCATTTACCAGAAATTGGGAAGACGGAGCGTTGAATAGGGATGCCTGGACAACAAGAGGCCTTTGCGCAGCAGTGGAACGCGATCAATCAGATTTGTTTGCGCACTATTCCAACTTTTTCCGCATATTTTCAACACTTCCACAAAGCGCAAACGATCACCATCAAATCAATCCTACAGGGTCAGCAAGGTGCTGACACCCTCTAGAATCGCAAGCGTCTATAGGCGACAGTGTATGTAGTGTTTATCATAATCATAATAATCATTTATTGTACCATGGTTTACTTACACCTTCGTATGCTTGTCTATCGTTTTGTTAAAAAACGTGGCTAAGTTTGTGTGTCGCTTCTGTCCGATTTCCCTCTCTGGCCCGCGGCCATCGCGTTGTGATAACTTTAAACGCGCACGCGCAATCATAAGCCTATTAATGCGCGGAGGCGTCTTCTCGGCTTGATCAACCTTTTCAATAACAAAGGGTTTAAAAGTGACATGTCAAGCAAACGGCTTTATTTGGTGGCAACAACAAAGCGTAATTTCCTTAAAGCCTTCTTAACACACGTACGAGACTAGCATGCGAGTTTCATTAGGTACACTTCGGGTCACGGGGTATAAGGCGACTTCCTGACTTAGCGGGACGGGATCGATATGTGACATATTCTTCTTTGACGTAAACTTACTGACGTCGCAAAGATTCTCACTTGACATAATAATATCAGTATTACGTTTGCGCAGTAGTAATATCATGCGCAGAAGCGGAGCAGTACCGCCTTCGCATCGTCCCGCTATCGCGCGTCCCGCGCCAGTCAGGAAGCACTCATTTAAATGCAGGGGCGCAGTAAAAAATGGTACCGAGTCGACTGACAGCTGACACTGACATTTGACACTTTTCTCATATCGTACCTACTGCCTCCGCACCGACAAATCAGGAAGTCGCCTAACTAGTTCAATCGCTCCATAAAATCGCGCATGTAATTGTTTTTGCATTGCACATGAACGCATAGTATAGTTAGTACTAACAATCTTCTAATAAAAAGAAACGTGCCCTTAAGGCGCAGGGGTGGGCAAGGCATTCTCCATACAAACTCTGTGCACGTTTTATTCGTAGGTTTTGGCACTAACGAATGAAATATTTTTTTTGGAAGTAAATATTAGATATGCGAAGAAAGTGATGTGGAAATTTTCAAATATTTCAAAAAAATGAAAAATTAAAAGATTTAAAAATAATATCAATGAAAAAAAATTACATCACGAAATAGCTAACAGAAAAATAAGCATACTGACCAAAAATCATAACTTTAATGCAAACACAAACGAAGAAAATCCTGCACAAAGTTTGTATGGAGCGAGCTTGCCCTACCCCTCCTCTTAATGCCTGAAACCTTTAACTGCAATAAGCGACTATTGTATCCAAAGTAGGTCACCTTTAAGCTGGGTATCACCTTTAAGCTGATGAGCGACATTAGCGGGACGTGTACTATTTTGCATCGTGCAAAATCCAGTAGTTAATTGTCCTAAATTGTATAATGGCGGCGGCTTCGCGACGTAATTGCGGCCCCGGGCAGGCGCTGCGCAGGCGCATATAGGCGGTAGAAATATCCGGTGTAAAGCTCGGATTACATGTAAGTGCAAGTATCCGGAATCCATGCACCGGCTACGTTACGTTGGATGACCATCTGGATTTTAATATTTTTACGTTGAGGAAATGCATTTACGCAGCCCGCCCGCATCAGAGAGACCGGATTACGTCGAACTTACTGCGACAAAAGCTCTGAACTAACCTGAATAGAAATGATAAGATAAGGTAAAACATAGATCCGTGGGTAAACCCTACCGGAGCCATTCATAAACTTTAATCAAACCTATTTCAGCTAAAATGCCGTTAAAAATTCGTTTATCATTGAAGTATTGTGTCTTTGTCTGTCACTTGTGTCATTTGTGTTTTTCAGAAAGGGAAGGAACTCACTTTAGTTAGCAGAGATTTGTCAATATTTATGAATAAGGGACTAACCCCAACGAGTGCCGATGGCTCCGCCTTGTAAGTAAGAAAGACGACGTCGGATCATGTTCAGCTTTCGACCGCATTCAATCCGCGGACATTCCTGATTTACATGTAATAAATAGTATTACAAGTACTGATAGAATAATGCCTTTGCCTTTGACCAACAGAGAGACGCGTATAGTACATACGTACGTAGCCGTATAACAAAGTGAATATATTAGTTTAAGGGGAGGTATCCCCAACGCAACTGTCCCGTTCTAACACGCGTGAGTTTACAATTAACCATCCCGCTCTCTACGCAAGCTCTGCGCGCAGTTTTGTAAATATTTAGCTATAGTCATTAAGCCAATCATTTTATCAAAGCAAACCCTGCGAATTTGTCTGTAACTATTTACGCTCTTTAATTGAGTACAAAAACTAAATGTTAAATGTCAGTAATATAGCCGTAGTATTGAAAATACATTCCAAAAAGGGGTAACTTCGCGATTTTTTTCTATCGAGTGAAATTCATCAGATCATGTAACTGACTGCGATTTTGACTAGACGAGATCCTCATGTAACACATATATTTTTTTTAGATTTTAAGACACTATATTCTATGTCTCAGATGGTTTTTAAAAACTCAAAAGAATATGAAATTGCTATGACATTTATTGCGCGCATTTATTCTGAATACGACCCGCACGTGCAAGTTTAAACGTAGAATCTTAAGTAGGTACTACTATAACTAAGTATGAAATCCACAAATTACGCGCAAAATACTTGTACGCAAGTGCAAGCGTCAAACGCCATCCTAATATCATATCTACTATACGTCGACACAGATAGACCTATAAAGTACCGAGTAAATTACTGCAGTAAACCAGCGCTTTATATTTAATACCACACCCTATATTGGACGTTGCTTAACAAATCTTAGCACGTAGTAAATCGAGTCCTAATTAAGAACAGCACTAATCACCGGTGTTATCATTCTGTCATCATATCTCTTCCACCCAATCCATAAACCATATTAATGAAACGTTTACCGACGGTTTTATCGTGTGACTGAGTAGTCGTAACAGGATCGCTAATCGCAGGGCAAACTGAGTTGCTAATGAGTGAATAAAGTACCTATGTCTGTATCACAAGTTTTATCTTTTACGATTACACCCCGGCCCGAACAGGGAACATGCTAGTAGGAATCATCCTCAACTCAACTGGTAATATTCCTATAGGTACATAAATTTAAAACAAAGACTACGAGTTTGCGGCGCTTGCGGTTGAAACGTTGGGCCCCTGGTCAGCTGACACAACATCTTTTATGAGGGCTCTATCTAAACGACTCGTCGACGCTTCAGGGGACCATAGGGCTGGCGCTTACCTCTCCCATTTCTCCCAACGTATTTCCTTGGCAATACAGAGAGGTAACGCCGCCAGCGTTATGGGCACCATGCCGCAGACGGAACTACTAGACGGGGTATTTTTCTTTTGACCGGGGGCTGCTGGGCATATAATTTTAGTTTAATTTAGTTTTTTATTTAATTTGTATTTTTTTAATCAATGACTTGTATCTAACTAATATTATTAAACACACAAAGATGGAAGTACCTTTACAATTTTTAAACTAGCTATTTTTTTTATCTTTTGTGTACGGCCTCAAAAATGGTTTGCGCTGAAATTCGGCATTCCTAGTCATGTAAATTCAATATGCTGATGCTGGTCTGACAATATATAATATAAGGCGACTTCCTGACTTGGCGGGGCGGGATCGATATGTGACATTTTCTTCTTGGACGTAAACTTACTGACGTCGCAAAGATTCTCACTTGACATAATACTGTCAGTATTACGTTTGCGCAGTAGTAATATCATGCGCAGAAGCGGAGCAGTACCGCCTTCGCATCGTCCCGCTACCGCGCATCCCGCGCCAGTCAGGAAGCACTCATTTAAATGTAGGGGCGTAGTAAAAAATGGTACCGAGTCGACTGACAGCTGACACTGTCATTTGACACTTTTCCCATATCGTACTCCGCACCGACAAATCAGGAAGTCGCCTAGGCAAAAGAATTTCAAAGCGGCCGAAGTTCGAAATAAAATCACTTGCAACAACTTGATGAAATTAGAATCTATTTCGTCAATATCTTGGTTCGGATACACACCATTTTAAGTTTTTTTGCTTCAACTATTATCATTCTCTGCATGTCTCTGTCAGGCTCAGATCCTAGCTAGTGAGAATGCCACTCTCTGTCCTGATAACTCAAAATGCTGTTCTAGTGTAAAATCTATAAATATCATTATACATTATTAACAGTACCATTATAATTCTTAACAGACTCGCGATCCATTCACACGAACTGTCGTGTATTTAGTATTTACATGCTAAGTGCGGCTGAGACCCGCGACAGCGCTGGCTGATGGCTATCCTATCAATCAGTGCTGATACCGATAACTGAGAACCTTAGGGTGATATATAACATAAAAATATTATAAAGGAAACATCACATTTCTTATGCAGCTGCAGTGCCGTATCATCATGCTCCTAGCGTTATCCCAGTACCTACAGTTGCATCCTGAAGGATGCCTTGGGTCCGCTACCTAATCCCAAGATTTGGCATAGGCACTAGTTTTTACGGAAGCGACTGTCATCTGACCTTCCAACCCCGAGGGGACACTAGACCTTATTGGGATTAGGCTTTGTCAAGTGAGTGGGCAACTTGACTGTTAGAAGTTCTCAAACCGCCCGAAGGCCTCCAACTTGGCTTAATGACTGCTGCCATAGACAGCAACCGGGATCAACAGCTTAACGTGCCTTCCAAAGCACGGGAGCGCCCAACCCATTAGCTATAAATATTTTTTGATAATCTTATCGACCTCGTCCTAATAAACTAAGCAGACTAGTAACGATATAGATGCTTACATAGATACCTATGTAAGCATCTATATCGTTACCACAGAGAAAACATCCAAGACTCAGGAACAAATAAATATTCGAAGTGTTTTTCACACAAACGTCCTGATCGCGGGGTCCGAACCCGGGAGCACCACAGCAGACAGCTGCGAGCCCTATCAACGGAACTAAGAGCACGCTACTGGGTGACACCCACACGATTTCCTTGGGTGCCACCCATGCTACCTACGCCACTGTGCAGTTGATACGAGTAATAGTTACAATGTAGGCTGCAGGGCTACAAAACGTGTATTATATCGCACATAGCTATTAACTAAGTATACCTGTTTAAGCGCGGCTGCACCGCCCTAGGCTGCAGTTGACATACGACGTGCGAACTCTACAATTACCTAACTGGGTGATTACTGCTGACGCTGTAATGACTGCCAGATGTTGGGATCCGAGGATTCTAATGCCAGTAAAGGTATACACATAAACAGAGACCGAGAGACCAATAAATAGCAACGTTAATATTCCTTTAAGGGCGAATTATATCAAATCATCTAATCGTAAGATTCGTAACTAAGCTGTGTTCGTAAAATTTGATTGTAAATACGGCAGTTTGGCAAATTTCTATAGGACGACAGTTTCCGGCGCCATATTTAACTAACAGTCACAGTCATGTATAGTCCAAATAGGTAAGTTGTTTTTTACAACAACGGTGGCAAACAAGCGTACAGCAGCCTATAGCCCGCACCGCACCTCCATATCAGTCGTATGCGCCTTGCCGATCCTTTATAGAATTTGATTTCACTATGTGTTGACAACACCGTGAAACAGTACAGGAAAACATCGTGAGGAAACCTGCATACCTACATCCGCGAAGAAATTCAAAGTTGTATGTGAAGTCCCCAACCCGCTCTGGGCCAGCGTGGGGACTACTGCCCAATCCCTCTCATCTATGAGAGGAGGCCTGTGCCCAGCAGTGGGACGTATATAGGCTGATGATGATGATGATGATGATGATGTGTTGACAGCAGGAACAAAAGGTCCGTTGCTCTCGTGCATACTCGGGAGCATAACGAATTTAGTTTTTACAGGGGCATTAAATAAGTCGCATCAAAATGGCTATGGAGAATTTAGCAAATTTGACTAAAAAACATCCTTAAATTTTATGATGACCAGACGCGAAACATCGACCTCGAACTTAGAAGATTAGCCAGGTATACATACTCCTACGTAACGCATAAAAGCATATGGAGTTAAAATCCGACTGTAACATTTTAACACATAGGGTTATCAGAAACATATAAGTTTTGCTTTGTCCTGCCAGATATTGCAGATTGCACCATCCGTGACATAAACTGTCCACACATGAACGTTATTGCAACGAGATAAAGCCTACTATTGATAAGTTTAGTGTTTCTGCTTATACATATCTGCACGAACAGACCAGTTCCGAGTTAACGGGTCTTGATATACGACGTGTGAAGCCAACAATTATCCGGCCAATCGTCAATGATTACATGGCAGTGGTGGTACCTAAGCTGTTCACGCTGCGTTTAGGCGACTTTGAAAGAGATATGAGCGATGCAGAGTGAGATAGCCCGTAAGCAATCCAGCAGTTATAGACCATAGGACGTTAAATGTCCAGGCACTTCATGAGATTGGTCGCTTTTATACTTTACCGTGGGCGTGCACGTCCACGATATGTTCCATGGTTTCATTCATAATTAGTCTAAAGTCTATAGTCCATGGTGTATTTATTAATGAATCCATAGAGAATATCGTGGACGTGCGCCGCACGACCACGGTAAAGTATAAATGCGACCATAGTAGGCAGTACTACGCGTATGATGCCCTAGATTTTTTATAAATTAATTAGGTACCACCAACAATAGGGTATTAGGTAGTTTCACTTGTTGTTCAGAAGTTGACCCCTCTCCTCTGTGCAGGCAGAAAAATAGTAGCATACTTAATGAGTAACTTCTAGTGAAGTGACCGCTATTATTTAAGAATTAGAGAATAATTAGCGATATATATAATTATACCTTAAACGATTTTTCTGAAAGACCGGACTGCCTTTCGGTGCGATGAAAAACATGTTTCATCGCAAGACCAAACAACTTGTGCAATCTAAAAATAAAAAGGAACATTACACTTAATGGCCATTTACCTTAATTGATATTGTTACTTTACACACCTTTACCGTTACAAGCGCGTAAACACAATTAACTCCATAAATTAACCCATTCAAGGGAAAACGCTCACTAAAAGGAATTTAAACGACAACTTAAAACCATTTCGGGCATCAAATAGTTTCTAGCCACCATTTAACTAGTTATTACCTATAAAACAGATTAAAATTAATATGCTACGTAACCTTTTGAAGGACGGTTAATCAGGAATTGAGGCAATTAAAATATTCTTTAGCATAATTGCAGTGGATGTTGAGAGTGCATAAATTACAAAGCAGATCTCTGGACATGCGTCACGTCACGTCAAGTCAAGTCGTACCGTGAATGGCGCACAATAAATCTCGTCATTACACCAGACAATTTAATCTTGTTAACATAAATTACTCCGTTCTTAATACAATTATCGGTCATTAAGACGCTGTTTACAGCGAGACGTTATACATTTTTTAATAAATTGTTATGCATAACATTAAATTTATAAGGCTTTGCATTATTTAATACAAGGTATAGGTACATCCTAGATCCTAGAAATAAAATAGCTAGAAGTTGTATGACATTGAAATAGTATGAAATCTGAGCGAGTAGTTATAAAAATCTTTTCTGAATAGGTACACTGTTACCTACTGATACGGCCCGGACACGGAACGTTCTAGCATGAACCATCCTTTAAAAGGAATGGTCGAATTAATTTTCAAGAAAATATATAAGGACAAAATTACAGGATGTTGAAAATGGTCTGAATGGCTTCGAAAAGGATGGTACGGCCGGGCATCTTTTTGCTCGACTTGGCGGGGGCACTCCAGACAAGAGAAAAATTAAGAAGAATAATTTTATAAAGGGTCGGTAGGCTTAGGTTTCCCCTTATCAGGTGGATCGTACGCTTGTTTGCCACCGTCGTTGTATAAAAAAAAACTAAGATACAACAATAACTTAAATAATATTAAAGCTAACGTAAGTCTAAAACAGGTCCTTGAGGCATTGTACTGACGATGCTGGCCCAAGGAATTGAATCTCGAAAATCTCTTGCAAACGTTTAGTAGGCGCCGGAAACGTGTGCTCACACAAAACCTGTGCGTTGAATTACGACGTGCCAACAGCGAGTTACATCTGCTATTACACGGTTTAACTCATTGAATCTTTCATTACGCGGCGCGAGTAACGACTGAAGCGAATCGAAAAACTGCGGTCCAAATGCCGGTACGGTTGATTTTTAAACGGGTTATGGATGGGTTCTATTAATTGATAATAGAGTTAAAACAGTAGGTACTATTCAAAACTAAGGAGGTGCCGCGTTATTTGGATTACTAGATTGTATGGCATCATAGTTAATTGACCGAGTACTAAAACGAAGGTTTCCGCTTCAGCTTCGACAAAATGCTTATTGTGTCCGATTTATCGGTACAATTGTTTTATAAAAATTTCCAAAAACTGACTCGACAAAAAATCTATAAGTACTTTTTTTTTTTCTTACAAAAGATTACACTTATATACAGTACTTTTAACTTCGCCAAACGACATCATCTTAATATTATAAATGCGAAAGTGTGTGTCCGTCTGTCTTTCTGTTACCTCTTCACGCTTAAATCGCTGAACCGATATAGATTAAATTTGGCATGGAGATAGTATAAGCCCCGGGGGAGGCCATAGGAAACTTTTTTCCCGGAAATCATCCCTTATTAAGGGGAGGTATCCCCAACGCAACTGTCCCGCTCTAACATGCGTGAGTTTACAATTAACCATCCCGCTCTCTACGCAAGCTCTGCGCGCAGTTTTGTAAATATTTAGCTATAGTCATCAAGCCAGTCATTTTATCAAAGCAAACCCTGCGAAAATGTCTATAACTATTTACGATCTTTAATTGAGTACAAAAATTAAATGTTAAATATCAGTAATATAGCCGTAGTATTGAAAATACATTCCAAAAAGGGGTAACTCCGCGATTTTTTCTATCGAGTGAAATTCATCAGATCATCAACTGACTGCGATTTTGACTAGACAAGATCCTCATGTAACACATATATTTTTTTTAGATTTTAAGACACTATATTCTTTGTCTCAGATGGTTTTAAAAAACTCAAAAGTGGTAATACCCGGCCTTAAGGGAGTGGAAGTTTGTATGGTAGAGCGATAATTAAGTAAGCGCCTGATATTTAAAAAATAGCACTTAAATTCTATCGAGATGCACGAGTTCCACGCGGACGAAGTAGCGAGCAAAAACTAGTTCTACACAATTGTAATGTTGAATTTTTTTGTCGAGTATTTAGTTATGTTTCTGCGGTTTGTTCTCGTCTACAGGTCTACAGGATACCAGAGCGCAAGCGCGATCTAGAGTAGAAAGGGGTGAGGAAGACGCGGCCGCAGGGTTGCGGCGGATTATTGCATTGAAGTGCCAGATTACCTAGTGACACTGATAATGATATGTATGTAAGGTATCTTATAAGCCTAGTTACCTGATACAAATAAATAAATAACTAATACTAAACCCAGCATCTCCCCAGTAAGTCGACGCATCCTTTTTTTAACCAATATAGTAACCAAAGCGTTTTACGCCAGCTCGCCCATAAAACCTTATGGGGCTTCTTCCATTATCCTTCATAAGCTAAAGGTCCTTATAAAGAGTGGCGTCAGTTATCGACTCCCGCGCTTGCTTTATGACCACTTACCATTAAGGTAAACGCACACTTAGGTACGTTACAAGCAATCAACCCGACATAGTCGTCCACCCTCCGATAACCGGGACACAGGCCAGCCTAGTCAGCATTCGTTCCCCTTGCACCTAAATAAATTAACCCAATTGGAAAGCAAAATATATCAGCGGCAGAGCTATTTTAACTACGAAAAATCTAAATCCGGATATCTCCCGTCTCACTTATATTGCTCGAGCGATAGAGATGCTCGAATTTCCATTGTGTTTATAGTTCAGATTGACTACCAGCGCGGCGTTTGCCCGCGATTGTGGCAAGCTGTGAGCGAGATGTCAACACTTGGAAACGCAGCGACATATCAGTTGCCATGGCAATTCTATTTTCTTCCGAGATTCTAGAGGTATCCTAATAATAATACTGCACTAAAATGAGCATTAGCGTAGGCGACTTCCTGATTTGTCTGTGTGGCGGCGGTACTGTCATTCGAGTCAGTACAGCTTCTTTACTACGCATCTACATTTTAATTACCTATATACTAATGGCTGTATTGCGCAAATGTAATGCTGACAGTGAGTATGCCGTCAAGTGTGGAAATCTGGGGGTCTATGATGGTAGCGTGATAGCGTGATAAACGACCAGATAAAGCATCTTTCACTTTCTGATACCGCTCATAGAAAGTGCCAGATGCTTTATCTTGTCAGCAGTGACAGCAGTCACGTCAAATAACAAAATACCTACCACATACCGATCCCAGTCGGCGATGTCAAGGAATCACCTTACACGCTGAGTTGCTAAGTGTGCGGTGGCCTTTAGTCTGAGGTTACATAGAGTAACTACACATAATTGGAAAATGGGAACTTGTATCGACCAAGCTACTGTGCTTCAACTATGTTTTTTTTATACCTTTTTCTACGTAATTCAATTATTTTTCTAAATTCAAATAGGTTATTAACGACCATTTCAATTACAAGATTCAATTACTAAAGTACTTAAAAGAGATAACTTCAATTAAACATTTATATTGTAATGGCCGAAACCAGTGGCCGTCTAGAGTTCTTCTTCTCTGATTAAACAACTAGACAGTTTTTTCTGTTACAGGTACCGATACAGAATGAAGTGAAATTATATCTAGATTGGATCAATTGGATGTAGATACTAAGTAAGAACCGTCAAATGGGGTAGGTAAAATGGGACATTCAAGGGTTACTTAAGACACCCCGTTTTCACCAGGAACTGGTATATGTCAGTCTGTAGGTGTAGGTACCTATTGACCTCTGCCTATAATAAAACACGCTATAGAAATAGCCGAATCATTCCTACAGATAAATACATGCTAGTTCCTGGTATATCTCAAGTAACCCTTGAATTTTTTTCATACAACGACGGTGGCAAACAGGCGTACGGCCCACCTGATGGTAAGCGGACACCTTTGCCGACCCTTTATAAATTTGGGGATTCACTGTATTGACAGCAGAAGGGACAAATTTAGGTTCCCCTGCCCTCAACACGGTGCATCCTCGAGAGCTCTGGCAACCTTGCTCACTTCCAGGAACACAACACTACATAAATACTGTTTATGTGTAAGTTTTTTTTTTCCGTTACCATTTTTGTTGTTGTGTGTGCTTTGGAAGGCACGTTAAGCCGTTGCACATTGACTCCGTTGCTGTCTATGGCAGCAGTCGTTAAGCCACTAGTTTCCCCTCGGGGTTGGAAGGTCAGATGGCATGGCAGTCGCTTTCGTAAAAACTAGTGCCTACGCCAAATCTTGGGATTAGGTAGCGGACCCCAGGCATCCTTCAGGATGCAACTGTACTGGGATAACGCTAGGAGGATGATGATGTTTAATGTTAAATGCTCAGATAGAGGTCAATTTCCCGAATATTTCACACCATTTCAAAACTACTGTCACATGTATGAAATGGACCTTCCAAACTTCAGACAATGACATATTTTACCTCATAATCTCGTTAGTTGGAGTTAGTCCAACATCTATGTATGTAATGTACCACGTGTATTATAACTATCTATAAGATGGAAAATGATGAGATTTATGAGTCTACTTGAACTAGAAAATATAATGACTTTTTGGGTATAGTAATATTGCCTATAGGTACTCATAACCTAGAATATTCAACTGGCATTTTACAGTCTTAATACTCAATAAACAGAAATTAGCCTTCAGTTTATATAATAGGACTGAGAGGCAGGGAGTATAAACAATTTTATTATAAAGTCGTGCTACACGGATGAGTCGGGGAGAAAAGTTATTGCCTTATTGAAATTGCAAAGCAAATGTGTGTGAAAACAACACATTAATTTAACACTGTTTTAAAACCAGGCTTTAAACTCCTTATAGGCCGTGGGAGCATTTGATAGCTCATAGCGACAATGTTTACGCGTCCGTATTAAAAACCTTTTTTTTTTAACGTGACTGTAGCTTTATAGGCGATGCCCAATATAGCGATAGGATTGCGCGGTTGGAGAGTGACCTGGGGAAAATCCAGGGGAAACCTCCGACACGACCACGCGGGCGATTTAAACACTGGAATACTCCTAAGAGTTTGCGCTCCAGTGAGATTGGTTGAGCGGCTTCAACCGAATCTGAAGTGTGAGTAGAATCGAGCTACTATGAGTTTTGTCGCTGTTACAAAAAACCTATTTGAAATAATAGTTCCTAGTAGAGTAACAGGGGGTAACGAGAATCACTTAAGCTAAGCGAAAATTCAATAAAAAAATTATTATAAAGTATATTTTTAATTGTAAATGTGTGTTAAACCGTGTAGGTAGCTTAGAGTTAAGTTTATGTTGCTATGCCCTCACAGGGTTCATGTTGAGACTGTACTTAGTCTATAAGACCCCCTGTACACATGAAACGCAATAAACGATTTGAACTTGTCCTACTCCTACCTACTAATTAAAATTTAAGCCTCACCACTTCGCAACAGTCTAAGTCTAGGACCTAGGAGAATTATGAGACACTTAGGGCATGCTCGCGTTTGTTATCTCTGATTTATGAAGACTTCCTGAACACTTTACCTCGCCTACAGGTGATTACTGCTCTGTGACACTCTGGCTATCACCATAAACTATCCTGTGCTCCTTGTTTACCACTAATAAACTAGCCACGATCTAGATATTCAATAATACACACATATTATAACTACTCTAAGATGGGTTCAGAAACCGTAGTAAATAAATACAATAATTGTGTTAATACAACCTTTTTTGCACGGTTGCGGAAATATCGAAATCAGAACTGGCAACAGATACCTGAATGTTATTTTAAAAAGTAAAGAGTCTGATGTGATCATGTCGTTCTAGCTCAAATTTCGTGCGATATATACTAAAAAAACATCGAGCTGACATTTCGCATCGACTGAATTTGAATTTTCAGTGATACTAGAATAGGGACGTGTCAACTTTGACATTTAAATTTTGACAGTTTTGTTTGACGTTTAATATTTTAACATCATATATTAGATTAAAATGAAAATCATATTACTGCTGTAGCCTTAGCCACAGATAAGAAAATTGCCATAAATTCATTGAATGTTGAAATGAGAGTCATTTTCTACGGTTTCCGAACGCATATTAGAGGATTTATGATATTTGTGTAGATAAACACATTTTTATGAATTTAAAAACTTGGTTCGATGGATAAAATAGTAGATACCTACACCTACAGTCAGCATCAAAAGTAACTATGTAAATGAAGAGGTCAAAAGCTCTTATTCCGTTACAATAAAGACTTTTGAACTCTTCATATGCGTAGCTACTTTCGATGCTGAGTGCACATTTGATCACGAAATTAATGTCTAGTCACTTTTCTTTTTTTTATGAGATTTTAATGCTACGTTACCGCGAACTCTATAGTCACATCGAAGTCAAAAACTAATCTGTGATTTATTTTATATATTAACACAGTAGTTAGGAACCACTGTAGCAAAAATTAGTGACACCATATAGTGCTTGCAGAAGTTAATATTATAAAATTTTACGGAATGTAATATAATAATTTCAGTCTACCTAGATATGAATCAAAGGTATTCGATAAAACGGCTTATCAAAGAAATAAATTTAAAAATTATAAGAAAAACTGAATTCTTACTCAATTAAGCCGTCCTCTCCCGGGAAAAATATATACAATGCCATTCTTTTGTTATTAGGTGCCCTGGGATCCCAGGGACTGGTAGACGACGGGTAAGCCATGTAAAAGGATATGAAAAATATGAATACCTACCTATATATATAAAATTCAATTAATAACATCAATAACAAATTCAATGGAAGTATTAACATAAGTATTTGCAATGAACGCGCGCTATTTGAGTGAGCATAAACACTCGGCACGGCACGAACCTACTAATTACCTACATTTACATTTTAAAGCCATATAATTTTAAAAACATTAAATATCGCATGAAACGACATTTCCGAATTTACGAGAGCTCAGAAGCGTAATTGTTTTAAACGAACAGCTGTTTTTCGGCTTAACTAAGTGCAATAAAGTTAATTTAAAGAAGCGAGGTCACCCAGAGCCCAGTAAACGCTGCCCATCAACTTTACAGCACAGGGTTCGTAATTTAATTAAAAAATTCACAGAAAACGAGCGGCCGCGCGCAATCTTCCAAATTGCGCGTCTCAACGGCAGCCTAATTCCCTTAAATATTATTTTTGCCTCCTTTATCATATATTTTGAAATTAACCCGACCCGCGTAATGGCTGTAATATGCGCGGTTTTGATTAAAATCCACCAAAACTAATACTTAAACGTTATCAAGACGCCTTCTCGAGAAGGCAGCGAGGACAATTTGAGAGGTCGCCGCTACCGACAGTTGGCATGGGCTACACGACGCCCGATCCTCCTCTTTTATGTCCTCTTAACGAACTCTTTTCTAACTCTAAGTTTTATGGAAATTAGATAAATTATAAGGAAACTTGTTTATGCATACTACCTACTAACCTACCTTAAATACGTGTTTATTAATAAGTAATAACTTACCTACATATCATAGGAGACGGTAATAAATTGCATAAATTAATTATCCGCAGACCTCAATTATCTCAATGTAAGTACATGTATATTTTTTATTACTAAAGGTATACTTAACAGATATCACACCTTAAAAATAGTTAAGTTTACAAATAATCAATAGCTTATTGACCAGCATGACATCCCATGCAAGTGCACACAGCAGAACGAAGTTTTTTTAATTACCTAAAGATATTTACAATTTTACATGCCCTAAAGAAACAGTGAGTCGTATGCATTTGAATTGTTAGCTATTGAATGAGAATATATTAAGAAATGATAAAATAATATCCTTTCACTTCATCTCATGAATCCATGTGGCCGCAAACCGGCGCATCAAATTAGCTGGTCGTAAAACGACCAGGACAGAGCAGTGTACAAGTTCAACATTCTATAACATATTTACACTAATCTATTGAGGTCAAATCGAACAAATGATATACTACATGAACACTAGTAACAAGAGTTTAATTATAGGAGATGCAGACGAATTACAAAGAGAAAGACAGCATTACGAATTACATTTACATTATTCCGTGCGTAAGAGAAAAATTAAGTTTAAAATGCCCGTTTAAAGATGACAAATGGAAACTATAAAATTAAACTCATCTTGGCATGTAATGCGTGATTGAAGGCTACTTAAACCTCATTAGGTTTCCCGCCATTTTTTGGTCAACCATCTTCCCGCGCAATTGTCTCGGCTAATAGTAATTTAAACCATAATGCCTGGCAACACTTTATGCTACATTTGCATAATAAAATTACCCGTGAGTGGCCAGTGTTATCATCGACGTGGTAAAAAAAGAAAGCCGAGTAAATTGTTTATGGTTATAATATCAATCGATCGATCAATTTATTTTATGCCCATGATGAGATGATACCACATACTGGCAATTTCAATTTATATAATTTTTTTAGTACTTTAATAAATAAAAAAATATAAAACTAAAGATTGATACAGGTACACTGTTTTTTTTATTTTAAGAAGGCTGTGCATATTTAAATGGCTATATTGTGCAAACACAGACTAGGAAACATGTGTTAACAACTCACTGGTGGGCGAGAGGGTCCTAGATTTAAGTAATTATAATTATGGCTCAAACCCATTAATAGCAAGTTAATAAAGGTGCCACACTTAGTCCACTTAACATTTCTAACTTCGAGATTACTAGCCTAGTCAGAACTAGACTTTAATGTGCGGTAATAAGAGCGCGAATTCAAAGTAATCTAGGAATAACGATCCCTTTACACCTGCGTTGCGCGTACGCAGTTAATTTGGCACAAGTGTGAACGTTCACATGCGCCACGGGCGGTGAAGGGTTCCATTTGCTATGTACAGTCGACGTCCAAGATATGTATGCGTTTACGTTTTACCGTTACCACCGCTACACAACTTTGACGATTGCTGTCTATAACTAAACGTTCTTAATGTGTCAGTAAATCGTGCCTAGATATACTTTCGTCATGTGAGCGAAAACACACAGGCGTCACAATCCTACTCGGTAGGAATAAACTGTGTGTCTGTCGCGCATACAGAAGTTTCCCGATCGCGGGGAAAAACTTTTTCCACCAGACCACAACTACAAGAAAATAAAGATACCTAGTTAGTTAAGTATAATTATACCCATAGTTAGTACTTACCGCGCCTGTTCGACTTTGCTCTCGTCGCAGTAATTTGCCTGTCTATGCTTATAAGAGGCTAAGAGAACAATTATATGCGGCAGTTACTATAGGTACTCGTAGTTATTGATAATTATTTTCCTCTATTTGAGTTGATTCTGTTTCATTCTTGGGTGATTAGCTACGCGACACAGAGATACAGGACTCATGTATGTAGGACGATGGCTTTGAAACATTTTTATAAGCAGTATTATGATTTCGGATGCACTATCTGCTACCGTTATTCGTCAATTTTTTCCATTTTTTAACATTTTTGAAATAACTAAATCAAATTGCGTTTTGTTTATAGATACCTATAACAGCAAAGATATGTGTAATATAATAAAGATATGTCAATACCTGCCACAAATATACATGGTAAATATCCCGTTTTTAATCGTCATTTTAAAGATACTTATACGTTACCTATCTAAATTTTTAGTCTTAAATATAAATTAAATAACAAGATGCTATTTTATTCAATAACCCGGCATTCATGGCATAGGTACATGACATCATCGTAACGACCTTAATGTAGGGTTTCCATACGTCCCGGTACGCCGGGATATGTCCCAGTGTCCCGGCCATTAAGCAAATTGTTCCGGTTTGTAAAGAATAGTTTATTCATAGGGACCAGCTAGGTAAATAAGTATGCGTGTACGTAGTGTGGATGACGCTTAACACAGAGAGTAGACTGGTACCTGCGCGGCGCGCAGTGCTTGAAGGATGCCGTCCGACGGCAAGGAACTGCGCCACTGCCACGTGAGCCACGTCTCATATACTTAAAATTATTTAAACTTTTAAACTGTCAGAGTTTTATCAAATTAGTCCATTCAAAAAGCGACTTTACTGTAAAAGCAAGAAGGTTCACAATCTAATGGCAGTTTTCTAAAAAAGTCGGACATCTTATAGTACATTACTTACCAAGGGCGATAAAACAAAGAATGTCTCAGATCGCAGGTATTTTACGCCCGAGCCGAAGGCAAGGGCGATAAATATACGATCTGAGACATTCTTTATTATCGCCCGTGGTGAGTACAAAATTTTATGTCACCCCCTGGCCAGGAAGTGGGTTTTTTCGCGCGCGGAGCGTGCGATAATGGCCACTTTATGGCCAGGTGTGATATAAAATAATTTCATCTATACCAGGATGAATTTTTCTCTTTGACCTACACTACCTTTTCTTTAAATGACCCGGTCTTAGTCCCCATATTTATGGCAACCCTATCTTAATGACTGTTTAACATACAACTGCTCATAAAAAGCTTACGCCTTAGATGTTCTCACTAAACGTGCGAAAGCGACATTGTAACCAAGTTGTAGCCACTTGCGATGTGTTTTAACACTAAATACTAACCCTACGTTGCGCACTGACACATAATATTTCACCGTTAACGAGCAACCCACTATTAACTAAGGTCCGACCGAGATCTCGGTCTCGGCCAAAACGAGCCGAGATTCTCGGCCGTAGCCGAGACTATTCTACGATCTAAGATTGGTAAATTTGAATTTACCACACGCCTGTGGAGCCGCACGGGGTGATCTATTGGCTGGTAATTATGTTAACGAGTAATAGTCGAGCATAACATACATAACAAGTAATCTTTCGTAAAATTTCCGTAATACCATAGATAAGTTGTTAATTCTGTCAAAGATAGTAAATATAAGTTTGCAAACTTTTTAGTCCACATTTGTAACGGGTGGACGACTACGGAACCCTACATTTCGCGAGGCCCGACACGCACTTGGCCGGTTTCGATCGATTTATTTCATTTTGATCACTAAATAAATAAAACATTATTACAAATTGGAGTTTTTTTCTCACATTTTCAAATTCTCGGTCTCGGCCGAGACAAAAAAGGTGTTCTCGGTCGGACCTTACTATTAACACACGTTTCGCAACCATAACAATTTACATTGCTAAATTGAACCTACCATAGCCGTTAAACTAACCTAACCTAAATTTTTAAGCAATTAAATAAAGAACGGACTATGAAATATAATGGGCGGCATTGACTAATAACAATTATTGCCATTTTTATTCATAATTAAATAGTTAATTGCATAATCTCGCAGAGTTCCCTTTATAGAATAATTGCAAGCAGGAATGCGAACGTACAGTTTCTTACCCTAGAAAATATTTATTAATTTAGTTTCTAGCTTATTATAATGAATAAATGGATGTTTTGTGCAACATTCCGATATCAAATCGACAAGAAATGGAACACTATCATTTTACCGAACTTGGCGCTGTGTTTAGCTACGCCACTGAAGCCATGCATTCGGTTAATCATGGAAAAACATAAGCAGTCGAGCTCAAAGAGATGTACCTAGGTAAGCTCAGATAAAATAAGAAGAACAAGATTTTTTCCCAGAAATTAAATCTATGATAAAAATGAACATGTTTATATACCTTCAGCACTATCAGTTTGTCATAAATATCTACTAAATTGAAAGGCAAAACTAAATAAATAATGAACTTAATATCCCTTCAGCCTTCAAGTTTTCCATTTTATTGGGTAAGCACCTTGTACATTTTTCGCATAACTGAAGATTATGGTGCACAATAATCTGATAATAAAGATATTTAAATATATCGGCTAAGAAGTCGTCTTGATAATCATCTTATGGTCGTAATAAAATAACAGTAGGTAGGTACATTATCGGTATGTTTTTTTTTGTAATTTGTGATGTAGATATACATAGGTACGTTTTGGAATTCGCTACTTTTAGATTAGATATTTTTGAGTGAAAATTAGGATTTTGGGAGAAATAAACAAACAATGAAACAAAATGTTAATTTTCTGATCTAGGCCAAATTACGAACTTGAAAATCTGAAATTGTAACCCCTTAAAAGAGATTACTCACCGACTGTCCAGTTCGGTTGGCATGAAACTATTAATTGATTAAAAAATAATAAACCTCAGGGCGCCTTACTGCTGGGGAGTTATTTCAAATGAAAATATGTATGTGACAGTGCAACTTATTTATTTCTAATAATTACAATAGAAAACACAATATGGAGGTCCTTTAAAGAGTAGTACACTAAGGGATGTTTTTAAACTTGAGAGGATTAAATAATAAAGTTCGGTGACACTGACCTGTTTTCTAGTTCTTACACTTTTAACACAAACACTGGTAGTCTTCAGCGGTGCAGCAAGGAAGCAGGTTCATATTCGCTCCATCCAAGTGTGAGTCACCCCTAGCACACGCGGCACATGTCCGTAAAGGTGATCCTTTCCATCACTCCACCGAAGACCGGCTCTTGCAAGGTTTGTAGAAAAGAATTCGACTGAAGACTAAGGACTAAGGACTACGGACCCCTAAGACAAAAGTAGAACTTGGTTAAAAGCGGTTCTGACCACGAATTCTAAGGTTAGACTACGAAGAGGTATTTGTAAAGTACTTACATATTTGGGATTTAAACATTGCTTAATGTTGTTACACTGCCGTTTTTATATATTAAGGTAAACGGCGGGCTTCATGGCCTCAACTTAAAGTACCAAATCCACGTGGCGAGCTTCGCCATTGTTGGAATCACGGCTTCTTTTTCTAAATCTGAATAATTTTGGTTGCGTCCGCTCGTTATCGGAGCCGCCGACAGAAAAGACAACCTAGCGCTACCCGTCTGTCCATCAGGCGTGGCGAAATCGGGAACTAATCCGAGCGATCCTAATCGATGCATTAAGCTAATTTGCCAACTCAATGGCGAAGACATATTCGAGGCTCCCACTAGATGTCGCTACGAGACACGATATGAAACAATTATTGAATAGGAAGAAAATATTTGTTACACATTTCCCTTCCTTGGATTAAAAAGTTCTTCATACTGAAGATACTTTTTTTTTTTTAAACCTTTAGACTACCAAGTTATTTTAATTAAAGATTATAAATACATCTATAAAACCCTAAAAATCTAGAAGTGACACACGACACAATAGCGTTTACGTGTAATCTCAGGCATCAGGATATCATGCATAAATACCTAATGTCTATGCTTGCCTACTACTAAATAATAAGTTATTTGTACACAAAATTATACCTAACAATAAGTGATGAATAACTTAGGATTCATGAAAGTGGAATTAGTGAAATGCGCATTCCCTAACCTACTTATTTTTGTATATCTACAAGGTTCTAACAAAAACAACAGCTTATCTATCCATACTCCGTAGGTACTTAATACTAACCTTGAAAACTATAATTTAAACTAAACATATGGGTTTATTTACGGAACATAAATAACTATACCTAACAGTGAGTATTAACTGGTGCTATCTATTCTTTACGATAACAACAATAACAATAACCACAAAATATTTACACTATTCTAAGAGCAACGGCAACGCGCATGTGATACCCTTGGATTTCAGGTATCCATTTGCTAAGGTGACCGCTTACAATCGGGCTGCTTATGTGCAAGCCTTATATTTATACACCATACTTGGGGTACAAATTTAAATATGAAGTGCGTTTTAAGCCTGCACTAAGAGGCATTACGTAATTAAAACGTTAAGTCAGGTTATTAACCTGGATAACAAATACCTATTGGCCATTTGTTATTTTATGATTTGCGAATCAAACAACATGTCGTTAAGTTAGTTAAGTATTAAGTATTAACCACAATAGATTTCTATTTGGTTGCATCAAGGTCAAGGCTTTTAAGTAAACAACATTGGAACCAATTAAGCTGGTTAAGTGAGGTAGGTTCTTACTCTAATAAATATAAGGTCGTTTATTCCTTAATGAGCAGTACCGTATAAAATAGTAAACACGTCTGTTATCTAATGCGCCCAGATGTGCGAGCATATTCCAATAGGCTGGACTTATAGGTAAACATGCCTTGCATTCCTCGCTCTCATACATAGCTTATTTGTAACAGAAAGATCAATTGTGCACAAAATTTTGAAAAAATAATTACTACTAACTGCATTCATACTCCTTTCATACTTCTCATACACTCATAATTACCTACTAATCATCCTGTTTTAGAATATCTTTGATATGAAAGTTACCTAATATTTTCCCGTCCATATTTGCTAAGGTATATACTAAGGGTGATAACTTTGCTGTAATTACACATTTCTGAAACTTTGGGGCTAACTTTGAAGTAAATTTCTTTGCAGCATTAGATAAGTAATGCGTGCGCTTATAAACTATTTGTCCTACTTTAAGTTCCATATTTCTTTTTCTCAAGTTATAGTACTTCACGTTCCTATCGTGAGCACTTTTAATGTGCTTCTGCACTTTCTTAAATATTGTATTAAGTTCAAGTATCTTGTTACTATATGTCTGTGGATCACCAGTTGTAACTTGGGATCTTTGAACTGGCTGATCTGAGACTAAGCTGTGTAACATTCCGTCTATTATGAATTCACGGCCGTGCACAAGGAAATATGGGCTAAATTTCGTAGTCTCATTTACGGCAGAATTAAGTGCACATTGTAACTTTATAATGTTTTCATCCCATTTTTTATGTTCTGAACCTACATAGCAAGCTATAGCGTACACTACATTTTTAATAGCTCTTTCAGCAGCGTTAACCTGTGGATGGTAACGTGGATTGTAGTATATATTGGGAACATTATATTTATGCATTAGTTGCTTAAATTGACCACTTATGAATTGCGCCCCATTATCAACATATATATACTTGCATACTCCGTGAACTAGGAATATTTTTTCTTCGATGAACTTGGCTACCGCTGCGCCTGTAGCGATCCTTATAGGATGCAACACGACGTACTTGCTAAAATAGTCAGTACATACTATTAAGTAAACATTCCTATTTCTAGAAGCTGGAAATGGGCCTAATAAATCACAACAAATCGCCGACCATGGTTTACTGACTTCCTTGGGATTGCCCATTAATCCGGGTCTTGCCCTATTGACGGGTTTGTATTGCTTACATACTTCACACTGTTTTATATAGTTCTTTACATCGTTATATTGGTTCGGCCAGAAGTAATGACAGCTAATGCGCTTGTGTGTTTTAAATATACCTAAGTGTGCACTGGTAGGATCGTCATGACTTTTTTGCAAAATAGTTAACCTGTCTTCTTTAGGCACGACCAATTTCCAATCGAACTCGCTGGTTAATTGATATTTATTGCGTGAGTACCTAAACAGTTTTCCCTCTTTTATCACGTAGTTAGGGTACCGTCGCGGATTTGAGATGCAGTTATCATAAATATTTTTATACCAAGGGTCATTTGTGGTTATGGCAGATATGGCGTCTATTTTAATGCGACTGAGGGCATCAGGTATGACATGGTTTGTCCCCTTACGATGTTCAATTTCGAAATTAAATTGGCTTAATCTCATACTCCATCTAGCTAGACGTCCTGAAGGGTTGTTAAGTTTGTAAAACCATTGTAAAGACGCGTGGTCAGTAACTATTTTACATTTTTGGCCTTCCACATAGGCTCTAAATTGCTCAAGGGCATAAATAAGTCCTAGAAGTTCACGTTCCGTGGTGGAATAATTGACTTCGCACTTATTTAATGTGCGGCTGCAGAAAGCGATTGGGTGCTCAATACCATCATACGTTTGAGTTAAGACTCCCCCTATCGCCACGGAAGACGCGTCTGAGTGAATGGTAAACTGAAGGTCAAAGTTAGGGCATTTAAGAATGGGTGCAGACACCAAAGCTGTTTTTAAATGGTTAAACGACTCCTCCGCCTCCTGAGTCCATATAAAGTTAACCTTTTTGCTAGTTAATTTACACAAAGGTTTACTAATCGTAGAAAAATCTCGAATAAATCTTCTATACCATCCACAAGTACCTAAGAATCTTTTAACTTCTTTAGCACAAGTAGGAGTTGGATAGTTGAGAATAGTCTCGACCTTGGCAGGATCTGTCCTAAGGCCGTGTTTATCTACTAAGTAGCCAAGATACTTGAGTTCTTTGCGGCAAAATGCCGACTTTTCCATGTTGATTGTCAAATTTGCACCTTTCAGTTTATCATACACTTTTTTGAGAAGTTCTACGTGTTCATCAAAAGTACTTGAAATAATTATTATGTCGTCTTGGAAGCAAAACACTTTGTTGTCAAATTCGGCACCAAATAACTTGTCCATCAATCTTTGCATGGTAGCGGAAGCTCCTACCAAACCGAAACTCATTACATTAAAATGAAATAATCCTCTTCGATTTACTGTAAAAGCACTTTTTTCAGCCGATTCTAAGCTATCAAAGGGTATCTGCCAATACGCAGCTGATAGATCTATGGATGATAGGTATTTAGCGTCGCGCAACTGATCCAGTATATTACTTATATATGGAAGAGGGTAAGCGTCTGGTTTGGTAACCGAATTTAATTTTCTAGAATCTAAACACAATCTTAAGTCTCCATTCGGTTTTTCTACCATTACAACCGGTGAGTTCCAAGCGGAATGCGACGGTGAAACTACACCTAAACTAAGCATTCTGTCTAATTCTTTTTCGAGTGCCTGTTGTTTAATCGGTGATAATGGGTAATATCTCTGTTTAATAGGTTTACTATCCCCAGTATTGATGGTATGACTCGCTAAGTTTGTTCTACCTAAACCTACTTTGGCTGTGTTTATCGAATCAAATTGGTTAATTATTTCGTCAATAATAGACCTTTGATCTTGTGACAGAGCCTCGTAATCTTCTAAACCTTTGTTAGGCATAATAGAACTAATACACCCTGTAGATGATATATCGCTAGGTAAGTCTGAGTAAGTACCGGGAATAAGTCCATTCCCCAGATCAAACTGTTGCCAAAAGTCTACGCCTAAAATTACAGGTGTTGTTATTTGTGGTACAACCCGAAAATTCAAAACCTTTAGCGTACCGTTAAATTCTACGGGCAGAGGCATACACCCTACGCAACATAATGAAGTGCCGTCAGCAGATGTTACGTAACTATCGTTGCAATATTTATTAAGTTTAAAGCCATGTTCGCTAAACGTTAAGTGAGAATTATTTCCTAAGACTGAACAAAACGAACCTGAATCAAGTAAACCGAACGCCTCCAAATTCAGTACTTTAATTTTTAAGTGAGGTCGAATGTCATGAATATTTTTTTTAAACAGAACTATCCCTTTATTTGTAGAAGGAGACTTATTACTCTGCGATGTTATGGATAATTCTGGGCTAATTAGTTTTTTGGAACTTGACAGTTCTCACATTCCGATCGTTTCACACCTTTCTTGCCACATTTAAAACACACTAGTTCCCTCGACTTGCATTGGTTAGTGAAATGAGTGTTTTTATTACACCTAAAGCATTTCTTATCTACGCATCTCGAAGAGCTAGGCTCGTTCAGTGCCGAAATTTGTTTACCTACTGATTTGGAAAGCGACTTGCTATGTAAGTCAGAGGTAATTTTAAAGTTGTCAAAGTTAGGTTCATTAAATTGATCGGAGCGAGATCGGGCAAGTTCAAGTTGTTTACAATAAAACTTAAGTTTGTCTATTGTTGGTATATCATGGAGCGCTAATTCTTTCATGTACTCTGGGCGAATATTATGCATCAATATCTCTAATTGTTCTTTTTCAGATAGTGGATTGGTGAGACGAGAAAACATTCCCTGCATGGTTGATAAATATACAACAATGGTTTCGTTTTTAGCTTGGGTCCGTTGTCTTATCTCGCCAAGAAGTTTATAATCCAAGTCCGGAATGTCAAAATCATTTTTTAAGTTTTTTATTAACTGCTTGTAGGTAAAAATACTATTCTTATTGGATCTAAACCAATGTAATGCAGAATTTTCAAGTACATCCGAAAAAGCTGAGAGTATGTGGTCTTCCGAGATGTTTCGCGCCTGCCTGAGCTCCTCAAGTCGTTCGATAAAAACGCGAACACATGTAGTACCATCAAATTTTAAATTCAAGGAGTTTAAGTTAACTGGTTTGTCTTTGATGTACACCACTTTACTCTCTTCTTTTTCGACATGTCGTGATGCCTGGGACTCCTCGTATTCACTACTTGTGTCACTATCTCCCTTATCAATTTCACTCAAAATCTTAATTAACCGACTACGCAGGTCTGAAACCTGTACGTTCGTCTCAGAAATACGAGCAAGCCTATCGATCAAATAGTTAGCACGACGAGTAACTTTTTTAACAAGATTAGGGTCATCTACGTTACCCGAACGCAGCTGGGATTCCAGGTGTTCAATTTTCGGAGTGCAAATGTCTATCTCTGACGTGGTCACGGGCGCTTTGAGTGGCTCACACTTGATGCTTCCCCGGCGTACCAGTTTGAAAACCTGACGAATCTGCTTCCTTACTGCATCCGTAGTGGCATTGTCATCTGTGGAGATACCAAGTACATTGAGTTCATAAATGATTTCATCTTTATGTAAAGAGTCCAAGTATTTTTGGATCGACATTTTTAAAAGTCTATATTTTAAGTTTAAGCAGTTTAAAATCACTGGCGCTTTATAAAGCTTAATTAAGTACAAATCAAATTAAGTTAACCTTAAATTTATTCAAGGGAACATTAGAACACGTGCTTTCAACAAAGTACCGTTACGAGTTCCGGAATGTTCTTTGTCCGGAGTTTAACTTAAATCTACCCTTTTATTTTTTACACAAGCAGTTAAGTTCACTATTATCAAGTTTAAGCTAAGAGTTTTAACATTAATCGTTAAGATAAATTAATTTCATTTGAAATAAGCCAGCAGCAATCGAGGCCAAACGTTGGGAGACACTGTGTAACCCCTTAAAAGAGATTACTCACCGACTGTCCAGTTCGGTTGGCATGAAACTATTAATTGATTAAAAAATAATAAACCTCAGGGCGCCTTACTGCTGGGGAGTTATTTCAAATGAAAATATGTATGTGACAGTGCAACTTATTTATTTCTAATAATTACAATAGAAAACACAATATGGAGGTCCTTTAAAGAGTAGTACACTAAGGGATGTTTTTAAACTTGAGAGGATTAAATAATAAAGTTCGGTGACACTGACCTGTTTTCTAGTTCTTACACTTTTAACACAAACACTGGTAGTCTTCAGCGGTGCAGCAAGGAAGCAGGTTCATATTCGCTCCATCCAAGTGTGAGTCACCCCTAGCACACGCGGCACATGTCCGTAAAGGTGATCCTTTCCATCACTCCACCGAAGACCGGCTCTTGCAAGGTTTGTAGAAAAGAATTCGACTGAAGACTAAGGACTAAGGACTACGGACCCCTAAGACAAAAGTAGAACTTGGTTAAAAGCGGTTCTGACCACGAATTCTAAGGTTAGACTACGAAGAGGTATTTGTAAAGTACTTACATATTTGGGATTTAAACATTGCTTAATGTTGTTACACTGCCGTTTTTATATATTAAGGTAAACGGCGGGCTTCATGGCCTCAACTTAAAGTACCAAATCCACGTGGCGAGCTTCGCCATTGTTGGAATCACGGCTTCTTTTTCTAAATCTGAATAATTTTGGTTGCGTCCGCTCGTTATCGGAGCCGCCGACAGAAAAGACAACCTAGCGCTACCCGTCTGTCCATCAGGCGTGGCGAAATCGGGAACTAATCCGAGCGATCCTAATCGATGCATTAAGCTAATTTGCCAACTCAATGGCGAAGACATATTCGAGGCTCCCACTAGATGTCGCTACGAGACATGATATGAAACAATTATTGAATAGGAAGAAAATATTTGTTACAAAATATAAAAAAATGAGATTTTTTTTTATATTTTAGTTTTAATAAATCTGAACGATCTGATGTGTATGCCAAACATAAGAATTTTTTTAAAACTGACCTAACCGGCTTAAGAATTCAGCCGGGTAAACCATTCAAGATCTGCGAACCTGTATGAACAATGAACTACTAAAGTGGGTGAAGCAAAAATCAATGTGAGCCGCAGATCAAAGTCACCCCGGTTTACGGTAACAAAAGTGACTTATAGCATCATAATTACTAATCTATTCTGTATGTCCATCTATAATTCTAGCCGTAGAGAGCACAAAGCTAATTGAGCCGCCTTTGCGAAAAAGCCAGACTCGGTAATGAAAAGAAAACAAACGTCAACAATAGATAATTCTATTTTATATCATTTAAATAACGTGCCGGTAATATAATTCAAATATTTTACAATAGTCATTTGCTCTGTGAATAAAACAAGAGCTGCACGCACGAACGGTTTATAAAAGATTTAAGAAGAAATTAACTATACTTTAGGTACGTAGTGTAGGTAATTAAGTACAATCGGTAAAAAAAGGCGAATATTAAATTCCCATTCCACACTTGACTGACGTATAGGTAGAGTCATTCGGGGTAACAGCGCGCGGTGGGTAAAAGTACGCAGCTCCCTTCTCTCCGGCGGTGGTGGGGAGGCTAAGGTGTGTGTTCGCGAAATTTAGTGCCCTGAGCGGCACCCCTTCGGAGCCACGCGCCGTGCATGTAAAAGTCAAGTACTCTTCGCGGCAGGTCGCAGAAATCGAAAAGTGCTGATAATTTCTTCAATATACGTGCCGGGGAAAAGATTGTACACATTAGATTAATGGATTTAAGCCCGTAAGTTTGTTTTATATATCTTGTTTGGTTATTGTACTATTTATTTAAGAGTAAACATTGTCTCTAATAAGTATTAGCATATGGGTTGAGACCGACCGTTAAATATTGTTGCTAATTGGGGTAAGAGTACGGGTTTAAAAGTGCGCACGTGTATTTGTATATACGTTGCGTTTTTGTAACTCGACACGAACAAATCTGCATGTAAGGTTATTTAATACTTGAGTATATTGATATGTGATGATAAACCTTGTGCCTAATTTTGATCTTCTCTTTAGTTGACTTTTAACACTCTATAGGTCATTGCAATAATTTATGCGTAAAGTATTTAGAGTTATATTTAGAGTAAAGTACAAAAAGTTGCCAATTATATTGTTTTCTAAATTTAATAAACGTTGATTATGCCAATAACCTGCGTTTTATTGATAATATCCATCAAGATTTTCAATGTGTACGTTTTCCCAGTATGCGCAGTTTTACCCGAAAGCTTGCGTAATTTTACCCGCATGACGGGGAAAAAGTACGCGTTCGGCACATTTTGCTAAAACACATACAAAAACAAAATTAAGCAGTTTTGGGTGTAAATATACCTAAATAATGGAAATACATAAAATTCTCTACGATATTTTTATCCAATCACTTCGGATATCCCATATTTGATAGGTTTTAAAGAACATAGAAAATAAAGTGCGTGCTTTTGACCCGAATGACTCTATATATATAACGTGTAAATATGTAATACTATTATAGGTACTATTCTGTGGTGTGAGTGCCTGGATGTCTGGATGGAATGTACCTAAGTATCAAATAGAAAAGGGATTTTTACGCACGGCTAATCATAGCAAGGTTTTAACGACAACTACGGTCGACTGACCATCAGTCGGGTCCCATTTAAACAAAGCGTATGAACATGAACCAAACCTAATCCAAAGAAACTGACGTCCGATTGAAGAGTTACGCAATAGTGCAACATTTTCTGCAGCCATACTCCGGTTCATCCGATTACCTGTTGCTGTCGCTGTCTGCAGCTTCCATTATGAAGACTTCAAAGTCTCAAGCCCGGCGGGGTTCCGCAGATACTAAAACATTTTTTTTTATAATTGACTGATAAACTACCTAATCTTGCGTCATGTTTAGAATCAGAATCATGTTTATTGTAGACACAGGTAGGCTGAATAAAGAGTTGTTAATTAGGTACAATTGTGATCTTCCATGTCTTGCCAAGAGGCGTACAAAACATTAAGTCAAAATACAAAATTAAAAGCTACATACAATTTATAATTAGATGAAGGTAGTGACATTTCGAATCTAAATAAAAAAATAACATTTAAATTTAAAAAAAAACTAGTTCTACTAATAGGTAATAGACTTCTAAAATTATACTCATGTATTAATTGTAAATGTAAAAAAAAGTTAAATCGAATTGAGCCTCTGATTAAAAAAACAGAAGCAGCTGCTTCGGTTGCGGTTTGTCCCATTCTGCGGTCCCAATCTAATGACACTAGAATTGGGCACAACTTCGGTGTCGCCGACATCTCATTTCCTCTCTCTGATTGCTTTATTAAAACCTTTGGAGTCACGCGATGTCTTAACAAAGTCTGTTGAGGATCAGCGGATGTGGGCATATAATAGGTAGGTAACATGATTTTGTCGTCTGTCATGCGAGTTTAATCAAATTCAAAATAATTTTATACCCATTTGATCCGGCACAGCCTAATTGACCTCTACCTATATCATTTTTAAAGGCCTACCTATCCAAAAATACCCCTGAAAACAAATTGCATTGAAAAAAATGATATCCCCTTATATATGAATTAAAACTTCTGTTAAAACCTTTACTCATTGAGCTATGTTGAACAAATAAAACCCTTTTCATCTCTCCTGTTCGGAAAGTTCTATTTTCATGAGTAGATAGCCGGGTTTAAAATCGCATTTCCAACCCTAGGGTGGAAAGTAATTTTTTTTTAATTTTCGTACTCCGGCCGGGGCTGCCTGCCAGCCGCGCTTGGGCGCTGCGCGAGCAGCCAGCCGCGGGCGCGCGGTCCAGGCTGGGGACGGGGCGCGGCGGCGCCCGCTGCTGGTGGCTGCAGGGCGTGTTTTAAAATTATTACTAAATCCTCAGAATAATATTTACTATTAATTTTCTTTCTCAATCATTTTCCTCATAGTCGAAATGAAAAGTAGAGTGTTTAACTCGGGTGAAAGTACCCATTTCACCCTTGAACTATTGGCGCTCTCACTTCGTTCGAGCGCCAAAATATCTCGGGTGAAATGGGTCACTTTCAACCCTTGGTTAACAATCTACTATTGAATGTTTGAGTTATTTCGTATTAAGTAGGTTGGTGTGCGCTTCTCTATATAGATAATTTTTAGGGTTCCGTACCCGAAGGGTCAAGGGAACCCCATTGCTATCACTCACGCGTCCGTCCGTCCGTCCCATCGTCTGTCACACAGGCTTACAGCCAAACGGTTGGGGCTACAGTCTTAAAATTTTCACAGTATAAGCATCTTGGTGTCCCAAAGACCCCCTTAAATGTTTTAAGGGGGGCTCCCATACAGCTAAAGGGGGCGTGAAAACAAATCAGCTTAATTTAGCGGTTGGTCGCGAACCCTAGATGTACGAAGTCTGACTCGCACTTGGCCGGTTTTTTTAATAACACAAATTTCCATATTTATAAAATTCTGTTTACTTAATTCGTTCGAGAATTGCGTCGCAAAGGCCAGGTAGCCAACATAAAGTAATTTTAGTAATCAAGGGACGATGCGGCCCCTTTGTGTGCTCTAATAGGCTCTATTAGGATTAGTAGGAAATCGTCGAATTAAGTAGTAGGTTGGTAAACAAACAATTATACGTTACTTTGTGGCTTCCGATCAGTTGGTGTAATTTTGAAATGGGTAGCATTTAACGAACCACCAAATTAGTTGCCGAATGATGCTCTAAAAAATTACATTGATTACCAAAAATACTAGATTCGCACCAAATTTTCAACTCCTCTTAAATATAAAGTGCAACTCAAAGAAGTAACATGTCGATAACCTATTAAATTTAATTGTTACCAAATAAATTAGTCACTACCCAAAAATACTTAATGATCACCTAATTTCAAACACCAAATTTCATATAATTTACATCCAAATATTACAGGGCTCGTAATCCTATTAAAATTATTTACACCCAAATAATTCTTTCGATACCCAGAAATACTACATGATCACCAAATTTCACGCGGCAATTGTTTTTCAACGCCCCACGCGCAAAGCAGTTCCAATCTAGTCTAACCTCATTGCTAGCACACTGATGCGGTTTTCCATACGGTCCGTCTCGCTCGCACGTCGCACCGCGTGCGAGCAAGACAGCGCTAATAGTACATTACTTACCAAGGGCGATAAAACAAAGAATGTCTCAGATCGCAGGTATTTTACGCCCGAGCCGAAGGCAAGGGCGATAAATATGCGATCTGAGGCTTTCTTTATTACCGCCCGTGTTAAGTACAAAATTTTATGTCACCCCCTGGCCAGGAAGTGGGTTTTTTCGCGCGCGGAGCGTGCGGTAATGGCCACTATATGGCCAGGTGTGACATAAATTATTTTATTTTATAGAAGCTTCAAAATATCTGTAATTTTAATGAGACACGTACATAACATTAATTTAATTTAATATCTTTTCAACAGTGCTTTCCGTACTGGTCGCATACAGCTATTTGTTCTCAGATGTTTTTGCCTCTACTCTATTCGCTGATAATCGTCAATTTGCCTAGGTAGTAGTATTTTTCTATGACATCTATTTTTATTTCAAACTAGTGGACATTGGAACAGTATTGACGGATCTCCGCTGGCGCGGAGCTCCTATTTTGAGTTATTTTGGCCCTTCGGGCCGATGCAAAACTAACATAACCTAAACCTACCTATACCTATTTCTACCTATTAACTACCTTTAAATTTTAATTAATTAATAAAGTAAACTCATTTGAGGACCTTTATCCATTTTCATAACAAACTAACAATTTAATAAATCAACAAAACTCATTTTCAAATAAAAGTTTTCAATCAAACGCGCTCACGTCAACGCATTAAAAAATTAATAATAAAACTTTTTGCAGTTTGTAAACCATCAGCAATAGGTAGTTAGAATGAAACAGCAATAGGTACCTTTCACTCTAACGACAATTTGTATTTGATTGAGTGAGATAGCAGTATACGTGTTATTATTTCACACAGCCACATTGCGCGTTGTTTTTTAAATTAATTTAGAATTTTACTTTCTAATTTATAACATTTTGGAAATGACTAAAATATTTATAGTGAAACAATTAATTTGTAACTGTTTACTAAAATGTAGCATGCGATGTGTATAATATTTGGATGTAATTCTAATGAAAAAAGGTGCATGAGATTAGGTGGTAGTTTAGTGTTTTTGGTGGTACTTGACAATTTTTTTGATGCGGTTATAAATTTATAGGAACGCAATAAGTAAAATAGGTGCAAGTGCTGCAAAAATAGGTAGAATATTTTTGGTGACTCGGAATTGCTGATCGATAAATTTTTTTGAGTGTTCAACCTTATTTTAGGGTTCGAAAATTTGATGATATCAAAAGTTATTTAGGTGATCATTTTATTTGTTCCCTTTTGAAATTAGTACTGTCTCAGTTAATAAGGGTAGGCAGGTTGATGAGCATCGTCGTGTAGCTAGGTGATTAATAATTAATTATAGTGCGCGCCATCCACGACGACGCGCCCCTCCACCGCCCGTTCCGTACAATTGCGCATAGATTAGTATGAGATGCGCTGTGGAAGGGCGCGTCGTCGTGGATGGCGCGCACCGCGCAATATATATATTGTAGTAGGTGTGGTTGAAATTCTTTTTGTTGAACGTATTTCTATTACAATGTTATTGGATTTTGAACCTTATTATTTGAACGGTAAAGTAGCTTTTTGAAGGAATTGCTTTGGTGCAATTCGTTCAACTGAAATGATTTCAAATATACTTCTATCTCACAAGCGCCGATGAGCCATAGGTAGGAGTCAAGAGGTTAAAAACTGGGATAACACAAAAACAATCCTTGTGGCCTCAACATTTTAATACAACACACAAAATCAGTTATTCTGCTTAGTGTCCTTCGCGTTTTGGAGCGCTTGAGTGACGTACAGCTTAGCCAAACTCTGGGAGCAGAACTGGCTGATATGCTGGCTGTAGGTATTGATCTGGCCCGCCACTATCATGGGGTTGAGTCTGAGAGGCACGGGGTGGGGCTTGAAGAGCTTGTTCACGTCTTCCTCTGGTAGGGGGGGCTCGTCCTGGGAAATGAGATAGAAATGTGAACACATAAATGCAACACACTTACTGCAAGCCATGTAAGTAAAAATGGTATTGCTGTTCGGCCAGCATCTAGCCAGGGGACAAAGATATGGCCGACGGTGAAGCGAGCTCACCCAGAAAATGCCTATTCGCTCGTGCCTTAAAGAGGTCCAGATTATATGAACTCGGAAATACAGACGCCGGCAGGGAATTCCAAATCTTAGCAGTGCGCATTATAAAACGCTTGTTTCGAGTAAAACAGTCAGTTCGAGTAATTGACATTTCAAAAAAAATAATTCGCCAAATCGAAAATCATTACGGGGAAAGCATGCTGTTTCTTTACGTAAATGTTAATTTGTTTAAATTAAATACTGTGAGTTGTGCCTTTTACCGCCTACAACTCTAATAAAAGGCCAAATTGAACATGTTGGAAAGTAGGGTCATTTTCTCTACTCGCGTCGCGTCGCATCGCAGTTATGCTAGCCCCGCAGCTGGTCAAAGCATTTGCCATCATAAGTATTGCACTGGTGGACCAGTATCAGCGTCGAATATAACGCAGCATGCAGTGTTTGTTTTCCTATTCTATAGTTATGACCAGAGGGGTGTCACTCCGTCAGTTCGCCGCGCCGCTGCAAGTACATCCGTAGGTGGGTGGTACCATTCAATGGCTGCCGCGCATTGCTACCGAACGGTCGCGTCATCGCGTAATTCGCTTGGTGTGGTCAAAGTTTGTTATTTACCTATTATATTTGTTAACAGTGTGACTTCTGTATGTAGTACTATTAGTTATTCAGTGCTATGACATACCTTGGCTTGTCTGGCGGCGTTCTCCTGCGCGCGCTTGAGCAGCCAGCGGTGCTTGTCCTGCTGCTGGCGCACCACCAGCTGCTGGTAGCGGTTGAACTTGATGGCTTCCTGGTTCAACTCGTCCACTCGCTCCATCAGGCTACGGAGCTGGCCTGCAAGTTAACATACAGGCGCTACAAGTTAAAGTCCTACTTAGTATGAAATCAATTAGTTTTTGTGACACGTAGTGTTCCGAAAAATCCTGGGGCCAGTTAAAAGAGACGATGGGAGTTGGAGGATCCTTAAAAATGCCGAAATAGAAGAGCTGGGAGCCGAACCATCGTTATAGGTGAATCCAAAGCACATCGTCTTCGCTGGCTTGGCCACCTAGAGAGGATGGGAGAAGATCGACAGGTGAAGAGAGCATACTTGGGCCGACCAACCGGACGACGTCCTGTGGGTCGCCCCAAGTATCGCTGGAGGGATGTGGTTGAAGCGGACCTGCGTGAGCTCGGAGCTGATGCAAGCTGGCGAGAAATTGCGCAGGACCGAGCAGAGTGGCGTGCTCTTGTGTCGGAGGCCAAGACTCATTTTGGGTCGTCGTGCCAGCCCAGTTAGTTAGTTAGACACTGTAACACTTTGGTTCACATGTACTTAGTTTTTAAGTCACGGAGGGTGGCAGAATAACAGTGTCTGTTGACCAAGTCCTTAGTGGTCTCTTGCTGCAGACACAAGCTGAGCCACCTACCTTTTCAATTGTTTTGTATATTTTTTTATTGTGCTATTGCTATTATTATATACAAACTTAGAATAAAAGTCTCTGTTACAGCGGCAGCAGTGCCACATTCAAAATCAAATCAATATGCACTAGTTGAATATGCACTAGGTGCCAGTATAAACCCATAAAGTAGATGAATAACTTCTAGAATAATAATAATCAGATTTACTATACGGGTATATTGCGGATGGTAAAATGTAGGGCCAAATAACTGTAGGCATAAAGCGCCATTGCCATTAACTCAATAGGTGCCGACGCAGCGTATTTGACCAAAAACGGCTTAACCCACCTTCCAATACTGAAGCGGTGCCCAGATCTAAGAACTTGGAGCCCTCCTCCTCGGGTATCATTTCCGACAGCTCGGACATCATGATGTTGGTGAGCGGAGAGTTGCGGATCACGATGGGCACCTCGATGAACAGGCTTTCGTACCCAATCTTGAGGTTCCGGAGAGCTTCGGGGGTGTAGTCTTGCTCTTTATACATTTGTATGGCCTGGAAATTAAGTATAGATTTTGTCCATAATTGAAATTCTAGTAAATTTGGAAAATGAGGGTGATCCTACAACAAACCCGTCTGGATATGTCAGGCAGGTGTATATGATATGAACACGTGCTCTCTCGACTTTCGGCACTTACATCGCTATATAATATACAAATGCAAACCTTCACAAAATGGTGTTCGGTGTTTTCGGTAGTTTTGTGTGGAAATGAATCCGTGAGTTTTTCATTTTATTTTCACGATTTGAGAAATAACGTCGATTTGTGTAAGACTGTAGCGCATGCGTGTCTTACCGAGACATTAGTATAGTTCGGACACAACTCTAAGGCTAAATTCTGTCAAACGAACGCAAGCAAAACTAGACTCAGAGGCCTTAGAGCTTTGACTGTAAGGTAGATTTTTGCTTGCGTTAATTTGACAGCACTTGGCCTTACAGTTCTGTACAAACTATACCTGGGAGACAACTTTACTCGGCATTTTCCGGAGAAAACGTAGGTAACCGGCAATAAGACCTAGCTAAATTGATTGTAAGCCCTCGAAATCCCACACATAGCCGTGTCCAATACAATAGTCAATCAGTGCAACGTAATCGCCTGCCGCCATAAGGTCCCTTTCAATTTGGACTGTATGTGACAAACAATAATTAGATATCAATATTAAAGTACTTTTATCTCACGAGCGTGGCTGAGCCATAGTTGTGTGTTGAGCTATACATGCACATTGTATATGTGTGCGTCAGCGTAGGAGCTATGAGTTCACGTTGTCTATGTGTTCGTATGTGTCACAACTACAGCAATGGCCAACCCGCGCTCTTGAGATAAAAGGACTGTACTGAACTATCATTTTAATTAAATAAATAAATAAATCATACCTGAGGCGTTAACCTGTAAGCCTTGAGTGTGAGGAAGCCTCGTGCGGACTTCTTCGTGTCGTAGATGACGACCACACTCTCCTCGATCGAGGTCTGGTAGTGGTACTGTGACTCCAGCAACGACAAGCTCAGGAAGTTGCCCACATCTGCGCTCTGGTACCTGAAAACAGATAACAAGTGGGTCATTGTCAGATTTAGGTGCGCGTCTTTTCGGTGGACATGTCAAAAGTAAAGGGCTAAAAAGCTTAATTTTCGATTGATCTGATAACCCGCATAATCTGTAATTCCGTGTCTACAAATCCATGTAATAAAAACGTAAATTACATGCACACAAGCCGTTAACTATTGACCACCGAATGGAAAACTTTTGTTTTTCTGACTGGCAATGACCCAAGTAAGGAAGGTAAGTTTCCTGTTATCAAAGGTTCGAAATTATCAAGATAATTATGGTCTTTGATATTTATCGCGATAATTATCCGTGGTATGGTATGGGTAGGATAGTATACGTTATTTTATTACTTAAATTTATTTAATAACTAATAAAATTTTAGGTTTTATATCAAAAAAAATATTAAATGTTTTAGGTTATTATCAAATCGATAATTATTGAAGCATGAAATCACGATAACTACTAAAATTTTAGGTTTTTATCCAAAAAAAAGATTAAAAGTTTTAGGTTATTATCAAATTGATCGATCATTAATATGGTATCATTGCATCAAACAAAAAACCGGCCAAGTGCGAGTCGGACTCTAGTATAATAATCTATCAAACTACATTTACGGAGTACACACCATCCCACATGGAAATGGTCAACATTGACCCTCCGGAGCCTCCTCATCATGGCGAGCTGGTACTCCTCCTCGTCCATGGTGTCATCGTGCTTCGGGAACGGGAAGCAGTTGGTGATTTCCAGGCGGTTCTCAACCACCAGCCCGAGCAGGGCCCCCTGGGCCACCTCCATGTTGCTGCATGATTCTTCATGGCAGTGCTTCAGGATTTTCATTACCGCCTGAAATGTTACAAGGTTTGCTATAAAAAAATCTGGGCCATACATTAAGGAAAGGTGCTTATCAAATTCCTGATTTTCTACATACATTTTTGATACTACAATAATATACCATTAAGCTATGCTTAGTTAAAATAATCTTATTAATATTATTATTGCGAAAGTTTCGATGTTTGGATGTGTTTTACTCAAGCATGCAAAAACAGCTGAATGGAGTATGATGAATGATGAAACTTGCTATACAAAGAGTCTACAGACTGGATTACTTTATAGGTTACTTTTATCCTGAAAATCATCACTTGAAGGGATGAAAGGGAGTGGAAGTTTACGTGGACATAGTCATGGGCAAAAGCTGACTATTACAAATATCTTGAACAGTATTATTAGAGGTGTAGATGGTCTCTTCAGTTCTATACAGGTGTCTAAAGCCTTTATGTCAAGGATGGGAAGTACTTTATGTAACAAGGATTGTTATGTAGTATTATTTTTGTTACTTGATGCATTGGAAATGTTTAAAAATCAGTGTCATTAAATATAGCAAGAGACAACGATGAGTTGAACAAACTATTGAACTGTTTAAAAACAGTACAAACTCATAACAATCAACATTCATCATAGGTATAACTTCCTCAATGTAAATAACAAGGGTATCATTACTCATTATCTAAAATAAATAGCGGGATCAAGTCGTTGAGATCATCACTGAATTCGGTAACCTCCATACAGGTCGACAGTCGCCAGGTGCAATAGCTGTCCTAAAACGATGTATGAGTAATTCGGATGGAAACAGTTAGCTGAAATGCGCATAACAATACATAATTTATACAAGCAAAATGTTGATACAAGTATGATTTTTCTTTGTTTGTATAACGAAAAGTGTAATTGCTGAGTAAGAATATAAAACCGAATCATTTTTTTTACAGGTTGTAAAACATAACCTTCAAGTGAAATTAAAATGTTTGACACGACTCTTTCTCAAAATACTGACTAATAGATACAAATATCTGAACATAACCAGTACTTTAATATATTTTAGAGGTAGATAAGTGCTGGAATCAACGTTTAAAACAATAAAACAACCAACTTTCTGACGTGTCGACAGTTTAAACTTTTGTGGAATATATTTACGCCGGGCGATTATATTCACACCAGAATACACTCTAAACTTTACTTTTGTTTTTTTTGTTTACTTACCAGTCCATCGCACTGGACGTACGTAATTGCGGCTTCATTTTCAGGAATACGTCTAGCTGACCCACCGCGGCTCGCCATTTTTAATTTGAAAGGTTTTGCTGACCGAATGAAATCAAGTTTGATAGTTCTAATGTCACGTTGTACTCATTCTTTTGAATATGGCAACACCTTTTCATTCACTCATGCTGTTTGAGATAATAAATATTATTCTACCTATTGAAATATAAGCCGTGTTCCGAATCACGTTTACAGCGTATAAACGCGTTTACGATCGGACCGAATCACGCTCATAGCGTTTACATGAGATGTCGTGACGTCATTGATGATGTCATGGACGGCGCCATGTTGGCGTTTACAGTGCCCACACTCCAAGGCGTAAGCACCTTAAACCAAACGTCAAGTTGACGTTTGATATATGAACATGACAGTAAACACATCATGCCCGGTCCGAATCAAAACACCACTCACGCGGCCTTGAGCGCGCTTACTGATTCGGACCGGCCGTCAGCACTGTAAACAGCGTTGCCAGATGGGTACGCAATAGTACGCATTGCGTACTATTTTATGTTCTTGCGTACTCGCGTACTCATCCTTCGATTTGCGTACTATTTTTATATTTTAACACTTGACAGCCTAGCTTCACTTAACAAAAAAAATAGTTTTGAGGTTTTCCGATTAATATTATTTAGGAACGCACCCAAAAAATTAACTACATGCTTCTATAGATTATCTGTGGCTGTCGCACTGACACTGACAAGCAAGTGACACTGACAATGGCCAAACAAATTCAAATGACATTAAGACACCATAATAGTCAAGGCAAAATCGAACATATTATTGACACATTTCGGTTTGATTTAGTTTTACTGTACTGTATGATTATAACTGTTCATAAGTCAGCGCCGCAGTTTTGATTTGGTTTGCGCTGTGCTGTTGGCATCTTGGCTCTCGGTAAAATTAAATCAAGCGGTTTTTTCATGTCATTTCACGTCAAGTACAAGTACAAGTTAAGTTTGTAGTACAATTTGTTGCGGCTTGTTATTGTTTTATCGATCGTATTGATCAAAATAGGACAGGATCAATTGTGAGTAAGTATTACTATATATTGTCTTTAATTTGATTGGATTATCAATACTTTTGTCAAAATATGAAATAATAAAAATTAAAACTTGTAATAAGGCTTATGATTTAAAAATGTGAAATTTATGTAGGTCTATACACAGTCTGTAAAGCTGCCTACACAAAGCCCTGCCTGCAGGGCCCTGCTTGCAGTGCCACTGCCAAATCGTATTGTGTGTAGGCATGCAGGGCCGATTTTTATATCTGTTAAATCGGCCCTGCATGCCTACACACAATACGATTTGGCAGTGGCACTGCAAGCAGGGCCCTGCAGGCAGGGCTTTGTGTAGGCAGCTTTACTGTCATAATAAATATTATCCGATATTAATTATCATGGTGTATAATTTCATCAGCTGACAACCAAAACAAAATCCAAAATCCATGAAACGGTGAAATGTGTTATTTTAAGGTCTTTGTTTATTAGTGGTAGCCGTACAGGCCCAATTTCAAAGAAAAACCGCAAATCGATGTACAGTTTAGCCATTTGGCACACGCATACTAGAGGTCAAAACAAAGTTTTTGACCCGCAGTTCCTAAAAAAATTTCCCTTAGGAGGGGAGTGCCGAGACATTCTATTTTTTGTATGGAAAAAAAAAAAATTCTTCCGAAACCTATCGTGTGTAGTATCATATGAAAGGGCTTTTTAAGGCGATTCTAAAAATATACCACATTATTACATTTCAGCAATTAATTTTTATAGAAATCACAAATAATTTTCGAAACATACCAAGTTTGAGGCCCTCCAAACACGAAATGGCTGACTTTTATTTGATATAGTATATCACAAATGATACGTGATATCCTCGTATCTAACCTCAAAAAAGTAATTTTGAAAAGATTTTCATTAAGTATTTTTTTCGAATTTTTTAATATTACTAAGTGACACGGTTCTACTTCAATACCTGTTTTACGTGATTTATGGAATTTTAGTGCAGATACGTTACATATTAATCATGCAATGATACGGAGTATATGGATACTCCGTTGGATATATGGATATCCAACGGGAAATACCTCTTTAACCCTTTACCCCCCCACCACCCACCCACCACCTACCCACTATACCAACTGATGAAAAGGTGCAGTTAAAGGGTTAAAGAGGTATTTCCCGTTGGATATTTGGATACTACGTATCATTTTATGATTAATATGTACCGTATCTGCACTAAAGTTCCATCAATCACGTAAAACAGCTATTGAAGTAGAACCGTGTCACTTAGTAATATTGAAAAATTAAAAAAAATAAAATAATGAAAATCATTTCGAAATTGCTTTTTTGAGGTTAGAAAAGAGGATATTAAGTATCATTTGTGGTATATTGTACAAAATAAAAATCAGCCGTATCGTGTCTGGAGGACCTCAAACTTGGTATGTTTCGAAAATTATTTTTGATTTAATTAAAAAAAAATAGCTGAAATGTAATGATGTGGTATGTTTTCAGAACCGCCTCTAAAAACTCTTTCATATGATACTACACACGATAGGTTTCTGAAAAAAAATGTTCTTTTTTTCATACAAAAAAAAGAATGTCTCGGCTCTCCCCCTAAGGGAAATTTTTTTAGGAACTGCGGGTCAAAAATTTCGTTTTGACCTCTAGTATGTGTGTGCCTAACGGCTAAACTGTACATCGATTTGCGGTTTTTTTTATCGTACGGCGTACACTATATGCACCAGCTGCGTAAAGCACAGTTTGTCAATAAATGTTGTTCGGCGTACCCAAACTTGAATTTGCGTACTATTTTTAAGAGCTGCGCGTAACGAAACGTAAAACCCTTCTGGCAACACTGACTGTAAACGCTGTGGTCGTTGTTGGCGTGATTCGGAACACGGCTATTGAAATCGATTTGAGTGCCATGTACGGGTAGCTTTATATCTACTTTCTTTTCTATTCTATTGTCTCAAATGTCAAGTCAAAAACCCCCACCTTACTGCACCCCACCAATCATCCCAATCCCATCAAGTTGATAAATAAATCAAGTCACAATAATGTTGTTATTCCTTCGGAAAGTATAATTAATTGTAATAATAATGTGTTCTTTGACCTAATAAATAGAGTAAGAAGTGATTGATCGAATTATACAGAATTCTTTTGCAAAATCTTAATACAAAGTTTTAAGAATCTCGTCTACATGTATTTTATTGAGGAAAGAAAATTATGAGTCAACATAAGTTTTGGAAGGGGATAAAAGCTTGTACGTATTCAGAATCCAACCAGTTTCCTGATAAAATCGTGAAATTGTGTTCTTTGGGATCGGAAGTGATCGTTCTTGGCAATGACCATGGCCTCTACCACAGTAACATTGAAGACGACAGTTTAAACTTTAGGAAAATCAGCGGTATATCAGCGATTGACATATCACACCACAATGATATCCTTTACATTATCGACGTGCACGGCAGACTATACAAGACTAATTCTAAATTTGAAAATAAGGAAGAAATTGTGGTCCGAGAGGATGCAAAATGTTGTCCTCATGGATTCAAGAGTTCGAGTTTGAAAGTGAAATTCCGTAATGTAGTGGTTAGTGACTTTGGACAGCTGTTCATCAGCAGTGAAGGGCAACTCTGGGGCTCCGGTGTTATGCCCCAAATTGCTTTAGACACCACTAGTATAAAGAAAGTGCCATTTTTCGATGGCAGGACAGTGTACAGTGCTTCAGTTGGTGATGATTTTGCGGCAGTGATAGCTAGGAAAAATGTCCGTCAATCTGACAACTGTGATACGGACAGTGAGAATGAAGATGAAGAGGTTTTTGCATCAAATTGCTCACAATGTCAAACAACAATAGGTTTAGCATCCCCAGCATCAGTGCCGTCCCTGTCCGAGACCTGCCCGCTTGGAGTCCAGCTCAGTAAGTCTAGTGAAGATTCTAGCAGCACCACAGCCCCACAAACCGATGTACATATAGATGCTCATAGTTTTACAGAAGATTCTAGTCCTTCATCTGAAGAATCAAAAATAGCTAAAACAAATTCAAATCAAAAAGCACCCGATAAATTGAAATTGGAACAAATTGAAGTTGAAAGTAAAAGCAGTGAGGTTGGAGCGCAATTGGATGATGATGCCACAGATGAAAATACAGAAAAGGTTAATAATATTTTCATTAACACGGATGCAGCTCGGCAGTTCTTGAGTAAGCAGTTATCTTGGGTGTCCGCTGGAGAGGACTATCTTGTTGAATACACAGAAAAGCCCACAAGAATTATTAAGGAAAATGTCTCTAATTTGACCAATTTTGTTTATGAAGGTGTCAAAACAGTAGGTGATAAAGTTGCAACACTGTCGAGGCATGTAAGTGGAAGCAGTGATAACAATGAAGCTATTGAAATCCAAATGCGACTGCACAACGAAGAAATCAACTCCCTCATGTACAGTTGCACATCAGATTGTCATATAGATGATCTCCAGTTCTCAACAAGTACAATTAGCAGCGAGAAAGAATTTGAGGCTGTAAGAAAAAGTGAGAACATTAAAAACATGGCTAAACTGGGCAAGAACATTCTAGCCACTGAATTGTGGACTTGGGGCGACATATCACATGGGCAGCTAGGAATTGGAGACACAGTGAAAAGATTAAAACCAATGGTGGTCATGACATTGTCTGGTTTTGGTTTACAGAAAGTATCTTGTGGAAAATGGCACTGTGTAGCTTTGACCCTCGACGGGAGACTGTTTATGTGGGGTTACAACCACTATCATCAAGTCTGTTTTGATACAAGGGATGACAAAAGTGGTCCTAAACAGTTCACTGAAAACTCTGACAGTGACAGAGTCAGGGACATGATAGCAACAGATCACCATACTTTAGCCTACACACACAATGAAAACATTTTCTACATGGGTAAGCATAATGATGGCCATACAGAATCTATAGTAAATTTAATTACCAAAGAAGAAAATGTGGTAAAAAAAAATGGTGATGTTGAACTTGTGAAGGTAAGTGAGCCCCAAAATTTCTCAAATAAACCCCAAAATATGTGCTACCATTGGAGAATACTGTCTTCTGGTAACATAACATACTGTTCTATTGAAGATCCTTTGAGTTGCCCTGAATTTCAAGATCTGTCTATTGCTCAAAGATATTTAGAAGAAATGATCTTGATATATCAATCTCTAGTTAAGCCTTTTCTGAAGAAAAGTAAAGCTATCATCCTACATTCCAATGTGTATGAAACAGTTTGTGATATCTTTGGTGACATATTGAATATTAATGCCCTGAATGTGCTTTCAATGTGGCAGTATGCAGAGAAGCATATAAACGAATGTGATATTTCTTTAATCAAAAATTTAGAAGAATATATTTATTTGTACAGAAAGTATTACTTAGCAATAAGCAATTTGATTGTTATTGGTGGATTTGCTCACATCAATAATGTTATTGATGTTCCATCAAGTATATACAATTTATTTAGTGATCAGCTGCCATCGAACAAACAGAAGAACAACAAGAAAACACTAGAAGCCATAGTGGGGCTGGCGTTCGTACAGCCGCTAACCAGATTAAGCTCATACAAATGCATAGCGCAATCTTTGTTGCGATACAAGACGAAAAGAAAACAATTGGATGCGAAGACGAATATAGACGACAGGTTAAACAAAGTCGTGTCTTCTCTGGACCTGTTAATAGAAGAGCAAGAAAAGAAACGAAAAGAGGCAGACGTCACGAAACTTTTCTGGGAAACGATCGGGAAAAGTTTGGATCAGTACAGAACACCTGAGCGACGTTTAGTTCGCGAATCCAAGTCCCGGCAGCTGAGCTTGGTAAACCCTGGAAGATTCTCATCTCACTGGTTCATCTTGTTCAATGACCTATTCGTCCACGTAAACGGTAGCACCCAAATCGTGCATCCGTTGATAACGCTTTGGGTTGAATCCATACCTAATACCGATTCCTTGTCCAACGTGATACAGTTGACAACACCTGAGGAAACCCTGTCAGTATCCACGAGCTCAGAGCAAGAGAAAACCGAATGGATTCAGGCTCTAAACTCGTCCATCAAGTCTGCTTTGAACAAGGAGTCCTCGTTCAAACCTCCATCAATTAGAACAGCTATTTATACGTTTTCCAGTAAAAGTCCGTTCTACAAAGACGCGAAGTATCAAGGGAGATGGCTGGACGGAAAATTGCATGGGAGTGGGAAAATAGAATGGCCAGATGGGAAACTATACGCGGGACAGTTCCAGTTGAACGCTCTTTGTGGTCATGGCAAGATGGAAGATCCTGGGCTAGGTAAGTTGCCTAGAATTTGATATGCTACCTATTAAATTACTCTGCATATTATTACTTGCATATTAGTTCAGGCCGTATCATATTACAGCAGATTCTTCTTATCCATGCAAATAAAAATCACATTTTTACGAGTGAGTCACGCTGCGATAAACTTTACGTAACTATTTCAAAATAAATTTTGCAGGTGTCTACGAAGGTCAATGGAAAGACAATCTCCAAAACGGTTACGGTGTCCTAAAGTTCCTAAACGGGGACATTTACGAGGGATACTTCAAAGACGGGTTAGCCCACGGGCATGGGGTGAAAAAGCAGGGCGATTTCACCTCCTCCTCGGCCACAATTTACACAGGCGAGTGGAGTAACGGGGTGAAGCATGGTTACGGAGTCATGGATGATATTGGGAAGGGAGAGAAGTACTTAGGCAGCTGGAGCGACAATAAGAAGCATGGATGCGGCCTAATAGTCACCTTGGACGGAATTTATTATGAAGGATTGTTTATGCAAGATGTTTTAACGGTAAGACCTCGTTTTTCGTTCGGTCGGATGAGTTAGCACATTTCGTTTCTTTTGTATTTGCTCACATTTTTATCGGAGATCTTTATGAGCGGCTTGAGGCCATGTTTGAGTTACAATAAGTGTGATAACGACAATTTAGGCTTTCACGGTAAACAATGATAATTACGATTGTTATTCATTCATGGCGTTGTGAGAAATATTCAAATGAATCAATTCCGTGGGTGCTGTATCGAAATTACGCGTTTTCATTTATGTGGGTCATAAACAGATTTAGGTTCGCGTCTTCCCTGTAGACATATCAAAAGTTAAGGGCTACAAAGCTTAATTTTAGATTGGACTAGTAACCCGCATAAACGGCGTCTCCGGTTCTATAAATCCAGGTAATAAAATCATAACTCACATCACATGCTCATAAGCCGTTAACTATTGACCATAGGAGAGACGACTTTTGTTTTTGCAAGTGTTTATGACCCATGTCTAGAATGCGTTACAACTTGATAAGTATGTTGGTTTTGAAATATACTGTGTGTTAACCTCTACACTATTTTCTAATTTCAAAGTTGGTATGCTTTTAGGGGATATAAATATAAGTACATCCAATCCATGGGTATTTTATTTCCCAATGGAGGAAATAAACCGGTTCTTCCATGTGTCGTTTTCTACATCCCTCCCATATAATTGAAACTCTTCTTTTTTGGCCGAATTAAAAAAAAGAATATAGACTTTGTACCTTATTCTTTGAAAGGTAAAATAAAATTTTAAACGAGTTGCAATGATTTTGAGTTACCTACGGCCAACTCAAGTTAATTTACAGAATACAAAAACGATCCTTGTTAAGAGGAGAGGATGTATGACTCAATATTGTAACTCAATAGAATTAACGTTTTCAGTATTTCCATCACTCGTTACTTCCTTTAGACAAAGCTCAAGCCACACAGAGAGCGGGCGGGCGGTGGCGGCGCGGGCGCGGGCGGCGGCGGCGCGGGCGCGGGCGGCGGCGGCGCGGGCGCGGGCGGCAGCGGCGCGGGCGCGGGCGGCAGCGGCCTTTGGCGGCAGCCGCCACCGCCAAAAGCAGCTCCCGCGCCGCCGCCGCCCGCGCCCGCGCCGCCGCCGCCCGCGCCCGCGCCGCCGCCGCCCGCGCCCGCGCCGCCACCGCCCGCCCGCTCTCTGTGTGGCTTAAGCTTAATACTTGTCTTTGACAAACATATTATCGATGGTTCTTTTAATAGCCAACCTTATTACAAGAACTTTACGTTGGCATTTGCAGACGCTTTACGGAAATAAATTTATCGCCTCATCCATTAAAAATGCATTAAAATAGACCGATTTGTAAATGTTGTGTAAGAGAACGTTCTATAAGAATTACTAATCAGTTTTCTCCGCCAATGATCAAAATGCTCCTACTTATATTTTGAGAATGTATATCTATACCTATAGGTACTATGCTTTGAATCCTAATGTAAATTAAACATTGTAATATATAAATAGTAACTCACACGAGTTACTCTAGTATTTGTTATATTGTAATATGGATATGGCAATCTTATTTACTTCCACAGGGCCACGGTGTGATGGTATTCGAAGACGGCACCCACTACGAAGGCGAGTTTCGCTCGGCAGGCGTGTTCTCCGGCAAAGGAGTATTGACCTTCTCCAGTGGGGATAAGATCGAAGGTTCCTTGAACGGAGCCTGGACCGAAGGCGTTAAGATCAGCAATGCAACTATGCACCTTAATGTTTCGAATCCTGTGCTGCCAGCGAATCCTAAACCAAAGTGAGTACTCAAGCTTTTACGTTACCCCTGTCCACAAATTAGCCATTGTCGCCCGCTACGATAGAGCAAACTCCTCTTGATTAGGATAAGTACAGAACGTACATTTTTAACAGGTGATAATAAAAACATTGGACAGTGTTTTTATCATCCCTGCCTTGGGCTCAGGCAAGAATTGCTGCATTCTGAAATATTATTTATTGAGATATTTAATGTAATTATTTTTATGTCACGCCTGGCCATAAAGTGGCAATTGACGCACGCTCCGCGCGCGGAAAATCCCACTACCTGGTATTTGGTACTTACCACGGGCGGTAAAAAAAGAAAGCCTCAGATCGCAAATTTATCGGCCTTGCCTTCGGCTCGGGCGCCAAATACGTGCGATCTGAGACATTCTTTGTTTTACCGCACTTGCTAAGTAATGTACTTTTAACTTAATTAAGTATAGGTATCATAAACCTTTTATGGTAGACGTATGAGTCTGAAACAAATAAAGACAGGCTTGTAATTTGGCAAACTGTACTTGCAGGACGTTAGGTAAATATGTTGTACTTGTAATGGCATTCAATGTATGTATTTAAATTAATACAATATCTGAACGACCGAGCTTTGCTCAGCGTTTTCTACTAGATCGATTAGAGAGACTAGCTAGATCGATTGCTCGTCCCCGAAAACCCCCTCATACCAAATTTCATGAAAATCGTTAGAGCCGTTTCCGAGATCCCCTCAATAAATATATATACAAGAATTGCTCGTTTAAAGATATTTTAAATTATAGGTACTTATGTCATGAACGTCAAAATCAAATTAATGAAACATTATTAGTTGTAAACAACCGAAACTACGGAAATGTTACGACGATACTTCTTTATCAGATTAATAATTAATATGATGATGAACTCCTGACTCACCGATGTATTTATAACAACGTTAGTCAAAAACGCACTGTGTGTGCCGACAATAAGGTCTAGTTTCGCATGAATTTCAAAACGAGTTTTTGCATTGATTCTAAGGAAATGAATCTATGCGCGTTGGTCTTGGCCATTGTTTGTATTTTTTATAGGACATCCGGTTTTGATGATCTTGTAAATATTGGTCAGTGCATGTTTCGTATTTCTTTATAGGTACACACGCAATTTTGCTATTTGCGTGTACACATTTAGTATCAGTTCCGTTCAAGATTATTTTTGGAGTTACAATGGAATTCCATTGTAAATAGGATATAAATGATTATTTGTGGATAATCTTTACACTCATCGACCTAGTCCCAAACTATGCAAAGCTTGTACTATGGGTGCTAAGCGATGACATACATAAATAGTATATAGATAGTGTATATAGATAAATAGGTATTTAAATACATAGAAAACATCCAAGACTTGTTAAAGGTCGTTGGTCGTAACCATCTTATAGAGAATGCTCTGTAAGATGGTTACGACGTATGTCTGTGTCTACTAGTCCTCTCTAAGTAAGAGATCGCATCCGAAACGAAGTTATTCGTCAGAGAACCAAGGTTACCCACATAGCTCAGCGAATTAGTAAGCTGAAGTGGCAGTGGGCAGGTCACATATGCTGCAGAATCGTTGGCCGTTGGGGCAGACTGGTTCTTGAGTGTCTGCGTGTCGGCAAACGTAGTGTAGGACGCCCTGTAACAAGGGGCGATGATATTCGTAAGGCAGTAGGCAGGGATTGGAGGAGAAGATCTGAAGACCGAGCTCAGTGGATGGTGGATGCTCCCATCCACTCCATCCACTGCATGCATGCAGCATGGGGTATGTCCAGCAGTGGACTGAAACAGGTTGATGATGATGATGATAAATTACTACATTTGTCCCTAAGTCCCTGCAATTAGTACATAAACTTTCAAGAAGCTAGATTATGTTACTAAATACTGATGTATTCTTTCTTCAACAGTTCCTTTGGTAAAATCTGCGTTGCACCAAACCAAAAATGGAACGCACTTTTCCACCAATGCTTCAACTGCCTCGGCGTATCAGAAACTCTTCTAACTCCCACCGGCAACCATTTTGGAAATGGAACATCGAACGGCATTGACAATAAGAAGATCTGGCAGAATGTCGCCGTGGCCATATCCTGTTCGCATAAAGAGAAACATAATAGAATGTCTATGAAAAAGGCAAAGCAGGAAGTTGAGAAGTCTGTGGATTGTTTAGAAGTGATACCGCAGTTTGGACAGGCGAAGTTGGACTTGGATGATTTTATGGAAGTCAAGCAGTATTTACATAATGTAAGTCACGTGTAGCGCTCACTGTTAAACTTCTATCAACTTCCATAGATAAACTCACACCTGTTTTTCAAAAAGGTAGGGTGAGCATATCACTGCCGCTTCTAGTATTGTAAAATGAAGAAAATCTGATATTGTATTGTTAGGTTGCCCTTTGCCCAACCTCATTTCAATAGATGACATTTAACGCGGGAAGACTATGCAAGAGCCAAAGCTATCCATTCTGTGATACATAAATAAATATTTATGGACAATCTTACACACTAACTACTCTATTTTTTTTAGTCCCAAACTAAGTAAAGCTTGTATTACAATGTCCTGACCGGAGTTCGAACCCGGTACCTCCAGATTCGTAGGCAGGGTCACTACCAAGCTAAAGCGGTCGTCTTATATCGAATAGCTATCTATACATATAGCGAATGGCTTCTTCGCAGCGACGTCATTCGTTCCGTGACAAAAATCGTGACTAGTATTCGCTTTTTAAATATTCCTCAATCTTTCAGGCCTGCGAATCTTCCTACCACCCACTTGGCCAGCTAGTCCTTAGCCTGACCAACGCGTTCAATACCACATATGGCGGAGTCAGAGTCCACCCTCTCTTGCTAAGCCATGCTGTCAAGGAACTGAAGAGTATCACCGACAGACTGTACCAAGTGGTCAGGCTGCTGTTTCCAGCGTTGCCGCCGGAGGGGACAGAGGTTGTGCTACCGTTTAAGGGTCAGGAAGTCGATCCGGATAGCAACAATCCTATTGACGGGTAAGTCAACTAATCTACCAGCGGGTCCCAAGTTTGATCTAGGAGACAACTCCATTGGGTGTATCAGTCTTCAGAGTACACCCCCTCTTGCTATGCCATGCTGTCAAAGAACTGAAGAGTATCACCGACAGACTGTACCAAGTGGTCAGGCTGCTGTTTCCAGCGTTGCCGCCGGAGGGGACGGAAGTTGTGCTGCCGTTTAAAGGCCGATTCACATTGGTTGCGTGCGCAGCACGTAAGCGTCGACGTGCACGTGCGCGTACGCGTTGTAATGTATGAATCTCCATAGTAGATGTCACACCGCTTGCGTGACGTGTGCGTGCGCGTGCACGTCACCCGCAACGCACGCATTGCAGCTCCCTCGAGACAAACAGGCTGCGTACTGCGTGCACGCACACGCAGAGCGGAGCGGCAACGTCGCGTCGCTGCGTGCATTGATGACGTTGTATTTCACGGCGTTCCATAGGAGACGGCAAACTGAATATGTTCGGACACGCACAGCTCGGTGCTGCGCGTGTCACGCGCAGCTCTTTTGTGTTTATTTACAACTCCAGCCTGTGCGGACCACTTTGTTTTGTTTGTTTGTTGCGTGAAATGGTGTGATAACAATTGGGATTTTAATCATCGACTTGTTTGTAGTATGTACCCATATCTCACGAACATCGCATTGATGATTTAGCGAAATTGGAAACCGATAACAGCCCACTAATTTATTTTTAAGAATACGATGGGCTGGTAGTAGAAATAATCAAGACTTAATAATATTACCTATAAACTCTATGACTTAATAATATTACCTATAAACCGTAAGCAATTTGTTTAATGATTATCTTGTTCATGAAAAGAATTTCTTTACTTACGGAAAATAATATTACTAACCTCAAAAACACTGCTAGTCTTTCTCTAGTTCCAATAGCTTTCCTGAAGTTGGTGTCTTTTTTATTATTAGAGGTCTCACTAAATCATGTAATTCTTTCTAAAGAACCTCTTGATATGTGAAAATACCAGAAAAAAAGATTCTCGTGCGACTCAAGTTCGCGGCATAGGTTATATGGTATTCACTAAGTCGTTCTCTTTTTTCGTTTATCTCATGAACCCATACCCTAGAATTACGAGGAGCACTACGACATAAAAGTAAAAGCAATGCTTCTTCTTCGTCAGATGAACTGCTATCGAACATGATGCTTGTTTTCGAGAATAGAATGCAAAATGGCGGCCAGCCACGCAACGGAGCTGTTGCGTGCGGCAGCGTTGCGTGTGCAGCTCTCTGCAGCACGCGTGGCGTCGACGTACGCGTAGACGTGTGCGTAACCCGGTGTGACAGGAGTGCTGTGCACGTGCACGTGCACGTCGACGCTTACGTGCTGCGCACGCAACCAATGTGAATCGGCCTTTAGGGTCAGGAAGTCGATCCGGATAGCAACAATCCTATTGACGGGTAAGTCAACTAATCTACCAGCGGGTCCCAAGTTTGATCTAGGAGACAACTCCATTGGGTGTATCAGTCTTCAGAGTACACCCCCTCTTGCTATGCCATGCTGTCAAAGAACTGAAGAGTATCACCGACAGACTGTACCAAGTGGTCAGACTGCTGTTTCCAGCGTTGCCGCCGGAGGTAATGGAGGTTGTGCTACCGTTTAAGGGTCAGGAAGTCGATCCGGATAGCAACAATCCTATTGACGGGTAAGTCAACTAATCTACCAGCGGGTCCAAAGTCTGATCTACGCTTTCAACACCACCTATGACGTTGAACCATCCTATTGACGGGTCTGTTAACTAATACCACAGAATAAGTAATAGTACTACGTACAGAAGTCACACCCACTGTTAACAAATCGCCAAATTATAATAGGTAAATAACAAACTTTAACTACGCCAAGTGAGTGACGCGACGACGCGACCGTCCGGTAGCAATGCGCGGCACCACCTATGGATGTACTTGCGGCGCGGCGTACTGACGGAGTGATACCCTCCTGCTAGTACCTATCCACCAGTGGGTCCTAAGTATGATCTAGAAGTTCAACATTACTATTGGATGTATCAGTCTTCAGAGTACAGTCAGCTGCAGAGAAAAGGTACCCCCCTGCATAGACTGACCGTACATCCTCTTATACTAAGCCATGCTGTCAAGGCATGGTCAATGCTGGCCATGCCAGCATTACGCTGATTTATGACCGTTTCGTGGCAAAATGCGATTTTACGAGTATAATGTCATTGTTTGAAAATGTGTTGCTTGTCACGAATGAATGTATGTTTCTTTCTTTTTAGGGTTCCGTACCAGAAGGGTACCAAACGGAACCCTATTGCTGTCACTCACCGTTCGTCGACTGTCACAAAATTTTGTTGCGAAGAATTTTTTAACTTCCCATTGACATGGGTCAACAACTAAGGCAACTTGAAATTTGATAGTAATGTTTATTATTACGTATTTTCCGTCGTCTCATCATCATCCTCCTAGCGTTATCCCAGTACAGTTGCATCCTGAAGGAAGCCTGGGGTCGGCTACCTAATCCCAAGGTTTGGCGTAGGCACTAGTTTTTACGGAAGCGACTGCCATCTGACCTTCCAACCCCGAGGGGATACTAGACCTTATTGGGATTAGGCTTTGTCAAGTGAGTGGGCAACTTGACTGTTAGAAGTTCTCAAACCGCCCGAAGGCCTCCAACTTGGCTTAACGACTGCTGCCATAGACAGCAACCGGGATCAACGGCTTAACGTGCCTTCCAAAGCACGGGAGCGCTCAGTTAGTAACCACTCAAAGCGGTCCCCCATCCAAGTCCTGACCGCTGCCCACGTTGCTTAACCTTAGATACCGCAAGCGGTACCCGGCGCCGCTGTGCCACGAGCGCTCCGATTTTCCGTCGTCTATAATCTATATTTATGTTTTTTTCCCGTAATTTAAATTGATACAACGATAATTTCCAGTGAGATAGTATCAGCGGAATCCCTCCTCCAACCAACGCTGTTGCCGCGAGTTCACCCCGCGTTGTTCGTGCTGTACGCGTTACATAACAAGCATGAAGACGACCTGTATTGGAGACGACTGCTCAAGTGGAACCGGCAGCCGGACCCCACGCTCATGCCCTTCCTGGGAATAGACCAGTGAGTAACACACTATAATAGTCATTGTCACGTTATTAGTGAGTATCGCACTGATGTCATAGAGTGCGTTGAATAAAAAACGTTATTTGCACGGCTGGCATAAGACGTTGCGCGTTGTAGGTATTAACGCATTCACTGCCACCTAGGGCATGCAATTTTTGTATGGAAACCGGTACCGGTACTGCACGCCCTACTGCCACCAACGCATATATGCGTTGCCGTTACTTTCACCCAGTGCCTTGAACGCTAAGACGCGTTCATAATATTTAGTGACTTTCACCCTGTGCCTTCGTGCCTTAGACTTAGAATAGTCGGTTGAACTCACATCACATGTGCGTTGGGGCACACAGCAAAGTGCGGCACCTGCCGAATGTCCAGGAAAATAGGGTGGCAGTGAATGCGTTAGTTAAAAGAGACGGATAATCCATCTCGCGACGAGAGCTCGCGCGTTTTTGTGCTAGCTGTGTTGGTCAATGTGACTACTACTACTTACTTATATGTATAGATATGGAAACTGTACTTTCATATACGTATTATAACTCCTTATGAGACTCGATATGAGCGAACTACAGGTTATAACGTGACACACTATTTAATGATTAACACACTATATTTCCTGTGCGAGCCTTAGCGAGTGCATAGGCAAAACCAGAACACTATTTCAATAAACATTAATTTATCTTATATCTTTAAACAAGCAATTCTTGTATATTTATTTATTTATTTATATGTATATTTATTTCGGGGATCTCGGAAACGGCTCTAACGATTTTGATGAAATTTGGTATGTGGGGGTTTTCGGGGACGAGCAATCGATCTAGCTAGGTCTCATGCCAGGGAAAACGCCGAGCAAGGCTCGGTCGCCCAGATATTTTTTAATTAATTACCAACACCCAAAGCGTGGTATACCATATGACTAAGTACTTTAGTGATTATCACAGAGTATGTGTATTATTGTAGCATTGTTTCGCAGAATTTTCTAACCTAACAGAACCTAAATTAATTTTGTATTAAGCAGTAACGCTGCTAACGCAAACTAGAAATTTAGAAATAAAGGAAAAATTGAAAAACTTAGGCACTAACGTCTCAAAATATGTTGAGCGACTGGCCGCGAGTGCCGGGAGGTCGCAGGTTCGAATCCTGCTCGGTGCCTAAGTTTTTAAATTTTTCCTTTATTTCTAAATTTGTAACATAACCTACTTTTCTGGTACCTAGATCTAATTGAGTTCTACACAATGCCAATACTTAAATACATAGAAGACACAAGAACAAATATTCGTGCTCGTCACACAAATGAATGCCCTGGCCGGGATTCGAACCCGGGACCTCCAGCTTCGTAGGCAGGGTCATTACCAATAAGATAAAGCGGTCGTCTGCTTCAAAAATTCTGCGGAACAATATTATTCTATGAAACATTTTTCTGTAAAATAAGGGTACACCGTATGTAAATATCAAATTAATACGACAGATATTTGTTGATCATGATTATTTCTAAATTTCTGATTATTTTCAAACATCAGGAAATTTTTGAACGGCTACACGGGCCCGCTGTCCCCCGGCTCCCCGCAAAAAGAGCAGCTGTTCCAAGAAGCAGTGGAGACTCTCCAACAGTTGAAGACCACGTTCTCACCAATGGAGAAACTGCTGGTCATCAGGACCACCTTCCAGAAGATGACGGTAGCTGTACAGCAGGAGTTAGGTGAGGCCTATCAATATATACTAAACTACAGTCAATATGGCACTGGTCCGACCGCTTCTAGAAACTAGAAACGAGCTGGCGAGCAGCCAGAAGCGAGTGGTAGTTCCGATAGTTTTGTCGCTCGGCTATAAGCGAGTGTTCGAATGCGACGGGCATTACTCGAAAAATGACCGCTGTTTAGTCTCTGATCGCCAAGCGAGCATCACTGAGCGAGTACCGCTGAGCGATGCTCGCTTTTATCGCTGCGATCAACTAGTGAAGAGAGTTGTCGCTGGTAGTGTGATCATGATCAACTATAAATATATCTGTCACTTTGACTGCCACGGGATCTACACCTTTTGTTCGTTTCTTGAGCGAGAAAATCGTCGATCGCTAATCGCTTCCTCGCCCTTGGTGGGACCAGTGTCTTTCTCTGGTGGCTGTGTGCTGTAGACCTTGCGAGTGTTTTTTTTTAATCCATAAGTAGAATCGACAGAAAAAAATACATAATTATTAGGTTGCCTGGAAGAGACCGCTCTTTTGCGATAAGACCGTCTGTTGTTTACCTCTAGCTATGTGTGTTCACTTTTTAAGGTGTGCAATAAAAAGTATTTGTGTTGTATTTGTATCACACAACACACAAATTTTCACGAGAATAGGTTGAAAATTTCGACCTGTAGAGGAAGAAAGCATTTTTGATTTAGGCCAACGCAACGCTTTTCTACTCATCATCATCATCATCATCAGCCTATATACGTCCCACTGCTGGGCACAGGCCTCCTCTCATAGATGAGAGGGATTGGGCAGTAGTCCCCACGCTGGCCCAGAGCGGGTTTTGGACTTCACATACAACTTTGAATTTCTTCGCGGATGTATGCAGGTTTCCTCACGATGTTTTCCTTCACCGAAAAGCTAACGGTAAATATCAAATGATATTCCGAACATAAGTTCCGATAAACTCATTGGTACGAGCTGGGATTCGAACCCACGACCGCCGCTTGACAGCCGCATGCTTGAACCACTGGGCTACCATAGCTATGCTTTTCTACTCGCGCATATAAAAACAACTATCCTTCTACACTCGCGACCAAAAACCCACAAAACACAACCGCGCACTCCTATCGATGTATTGGGCCCGGCCTATAAAGCTGCTATAATCAGGTAAAAAAAAGTGTCATATTTTGACGACCGGAGTAGCCTAGATGAAGGCATACGTGGTCACGATCCTCAGTAATGAGGGACCGCGTAAGAAGTGCCCATCGTACAAGCTTTCCTTAGTTTGGGTCTAGGGCATTTTTTTAGCTTATATGGGGCCAAGTTCTATGTGTGTAAAATTTTCTCCTACATAATTATAAGCTCTAGTTTCCCCTCGGGTTGGAAGGTCACACGGCAGTCGCTTCCGTAAAAACTAGTGCCTACGCCTAATCTTGGGAATAGGTAGCGGACCCCAGGCATCCTTCAGAATGCAACTGTACTTTGATAACGCTAGGAGGATGATGATGATGATATTCAGGTCAAAACTACCTGTGGAGCATGGACGAGCTGTTCCCAGTATTCCACTTCGTGGTGGTGCGCGCTCGCATCCTGCAGCTCGGCTCCGAGATCCACTTCATCGAGGACTTCCTGCAGCCAGCGTTGCAGAACGGGGAGCTAGGCCTCATGTTCACCACATTGAAGGTATCATACTATCCTCGTTACGCCTAGTGGCCTAATTTTAGGACCAAATATATCAACCAAATTGGTACGGTCAGCTGCAGAGAAACTTGACCCCCGGTACATACACATTTCTATACAGGAGGGGGTACCTTTTCTCTGCAGCTGACTGTACCTACCCTTAAAAATCAAAGTATAATCTTTGTATCCTTTTTTTAGTAAATTGGGTTTATTTTTCCAATCGTTCTAAAACATTACGATTCCGAAGCATTACGCGGACTTTAATATTCTTACCTGCTTATTCATAAACGTTCATCAAACCTATTTTAGTTAACAAGCCGCTAAAGTTCGTTTGTCCTTAACTGTCACTTTGACATTTACGTTTGTGAGAATGGGACAAACAACATTTTAGTTACCGGAGGTTTGTTAAGTTTTATGAATAAGGGGGTTAGTCGTGAAGATAAGCTAATAATAGCCGGATAGAAACATTATAAAAATCTTTTCTGTTATTACAGGCCTGCTACTTTCAAATACTACAAGAGAAGATGTCCATAAACTAACAAGACTCGGAACCTCGGAATGTGGAAACGAACAAATTTTACCAAAAATGTGGACAAGTAATGTGGACAGGATTTTATTGTATAAAAAAGTAATTACTTCATCCTAGTACGGCCGGCCTCACAAGCAGGGATCGGATACCGGTATTATTTTCAAACCGGTTTCGGCCATTGACCCCAAACCGAAATGAATAGCGTTTGTGGTTTCGTTCTTGTTTCTGGTTTTCGGCACTCAAAACCGGTTAGTGAAGGAACTGTTCTGGGCCCAATTTCGTTTCCGTGGAACGAAATTAACCGGTTTTCGACGGAGACAACCAGTCTTAACTCGAATTTTTGACAGAGGCCGCCAAGGGTTACTATTAACCGCAGCGGGAGTGCGCTTACAATTTATTTAAAAGCTAATTTATAATTTGATATTAAATTTTACCACTAGACTTGATGTCGAGGGTCTGATGATGCAGTCGGAAGAGAGCCACTGGAACTGCCTAACGGAAAGTGATAAAGTAGTCGAGTTTGGGCTTGTTTGTTTTGTTGTCTTGAGTACTTACCAATGGACCTGATGTCGAGGGTCTGATGATGCAGTCGGAAGAGAGGTACTGGAACTGCCTAACGGAAAGTGCTACGATAGTCGAGTTTGGGCTTGTTTGTTTTGTTGTCTTGAGTACTTACCAATAGACCTGATATCGAGGGTCTGATGATGCAGCCGGAAGAGAGGCACTGGAACTGTCTAACGGAAAGTGATAAAATAGTCGAGTTTGGGCTTGTTTGTTTTGTTGTCTTGAGTACTTACTAATGACCCTGATGTAGAGGGTCTGATGATGCAGCCAGAAGAGAGCCACTGGAACTGCCTAACGGAAAGTGATAAAGTTGTCAAGTTTGGGCTTGTTTGTTTTGTTGTCTTGAGTACTTACTAATGACCCTGATGTAGAGGGTCTGATGATGCAGCCAGAAGAGAGCCACTGGAACTGCCTAACGGAAAGTGATAAAGTTGTCAAGTTTGGGCTTGCTTGTTTTGTTGTCTTGAGTACTTACCACTGGACCTGATGTCGAGGGTCTGATGATGCAGCCGGAAGAGGGGCACTGGAACTGCCTAACGGAAAGTGATAAAGTTGTCGAGTTTGGGCTTGTTTGTTTTGTTGTCTTGAGTACTTACTAATGACCCTGATGTAGAGGGTCTGATGATGCAGCCAGAAGAGAGCCACTGGAACTGCCTAACGGAAAGTGATAAAGTAGTCGAGTTTGGGATTGTTTGTTTTGTTGTTTTGAGTACTTACCAATGGACCTGATGTCGAGAGTCTGATGATGCAGCCAGAAGAGAGCCACTGGAACTGCCTAACGGAAAGTGATAAAGTAGTCTAGTTTGGGCTTGTTTGTTTTGTTGTCTTGGATACTTACCCCTGGACCTGATGTCGAGGGTCTGATGATGCAGCCGGAAGAGAGGCACTGGAACTGCCTAACGGAAAGTGATAAAGTAATCGAGTTTGGGCTTGTTTGTTTTGTTCTCTTGGGTACATACCACTGGACCTAATGTCGAGGGTCTGATGATGCTGCCGGAAGAGAGCCACTGGAACTGCCTAAAGGACAGTGCTACGGTAGTCGAGTTTGGGCTTGTTTGTTTTGTTGTCTTGAGTACTTACCACTGGACCTGATGTCGAGGGTCTGATGATGCAGTCGGAAGAGAGGCACTGGAACTGTCTAACGGAAAGTGATAAAGTAGTCGAGTTTGGGCTTGCTTGTTTTGTTGTCTTGAGTACTTAGCACTGGACCTGATGTCGAGGGTCTGATGATGCAGTCGGAAGAAAGGCACTGGAACTGCCTGATGATAAGTGCTACGATAGTCGAGTTTGGGCTTGTTTGTTTTGTTGTCTTGAGTACTTACCACTAGACCTGATATCGAGGGTCTGATGATGCAGCCGGAAGAGAGGCACTCGAACTGTCTAACGGAGAGTGATAAAGTAGTCGAGTTTGGGCTTGTTTGTTTTGTTGTCTTGAGTACTTACCACTGGACCTGATGTCGAGGGTCTGATGATGCAGCCGGAAGAGAGGCACTGGAACTGTCTAAAGGAAAGTGATAAAGTAGTCAAGTTTGGGTTTGTTGATCATGTTGTCTTGAGTACTTACCACTAGACCTGATGTTGAGTGTCTGATGATGCAGCCGGAAGAGAGGCACTGGAACTGTCTAACAGAAAGTGATAATCTAGTCGAGATTGGGCTTGTTTGTTTTGTTGTCTTGAGTACTTACCACTAAACCTGATATCGAGGGTCTGATGATGCAGCCGGAAGAGAGGCACTGGAACTGTCTAACGGAAAGTGATAAAGTAGTCGAGTTAGGGCTTGTTTGTTTTGTTGTCTTGAGTACTTACCACTGGACCTGATGTCGAGGGTTTGATGATGCAGCGGGAAGAGAGGCACTGGAACTGCCTAACGGAAAGTGATAAAGTAGTCGAGTTTGGCCTTGTTTGTTTTGTTGTCTTGAGTACTTACCACTGGACCTGATGTCGAGGGTCTGATGATGCAGCCGGAAGAGAGGCACTGCAACTGCCTAACGGAAAGTGACAAAGTATTCGAGTTTGGGCTTGTTTGTTTTGTTGTCTTGGGTACTCACCACTAGATCTGATGTCGAGGGTCTGATGATGCAGCCGGAAGAAAGGCACTGGAACTGCCTAACGGAAAGTGATAAAGTAGTCGAATTTGGGCTTGTTTGTTTTGTTGTCTTGAGTACTTAGCACTAGACCTGATGTCGAGCGTCTGATGATGCAGCCGGAAGAGAGCCACCGGAACTGCCAAACGGACGGAACGGACTACTTTATCCCTTACCGTTAGGCAGTTCCAGTGGCTCTCTTCCGGCTGCATCATCAGACCCTCAACATCAGGTCCAGTGGTAAATGCTCAAGATAACAAAACAAACAAGCCTAAACTCGACTACCGTAGCACTTTCCGTTTGGCAGTTCCGGTGGCTCTCTTCCGGCTGCATCATCAGACCCTCGACATCAGGTCTAGTGCTAAGTACTCAAGACAACAAAACAAACAAGCCCATACTCGACTACTTTATCACTTTCCGTTAGGCAGTTCCAGTGGCTCACTTCCGGCTGCATCATCAGACCCTCAACATCAGGTCCAGTGATAAGTACTCAAGACAACAAATCAAACAAGCCCAAACTCGACTACTTTATCACATTCCGTTAGGCAGTTCGAGTGGCTGTCTTCCGGCTGCATCAGCAGACCCTCGAAATCAGGTCTAGCGGTAAGTACTCAAGACAACAAAACAAACAAGCCCAAACTCGACTACTTTATCACTTTCCGTTAGGCAGTTCCAGTGCCTCTCTTCCGGTTGCATCATCAGACCCTCAACATCGGTCCAGTGGTAAGTACTCAAGACAACAAAACAAACAAGCCCAAACTCGACTACTTTATTACTTTCCGTTAGGCAGTTCCAGTGCCTCTCTTCCGGCTGCATCATCAGACCCTCGACATCGGTCCAGTGGTAAGTACTCAAGAGAACAAAACAAACAAGCCCAAACTCGACTACTTTATTACTTTCCGTTAGGCAGTTCCAGTGCCTCTCTTCCGGCTGCATCATCAGACCCTCGACATCAGGTCCAGTGGTAAGTACTCAAGACAACAAAACAAACAGGCCCAAATTCCACTCCTTTATTACTTTCCGTTAGGCAGTTCCAGTGGCTCTTTTCCGGCAGCATCATCAGACCCTCGACATCAGGTCCAGTGGTAAGTACTCAAGACAACAAAACAAACAAGCCCAAACTCGACTACTTTATTACTTTCCGTTAGGCAGCTCCAGTGCCTCTCTTCCGGCTGCATCATCAGACCCTCGACATCGGTCCAGTGGTAAGTACTCAAGAGAACAAAACAAACAAGCCCAAACTCGACTACTTTATTACTTTCCGTTAGGTAGTTCCAGTGCCTCTCTTCCGGCTGCATCATCAGACCCTCGACATCAGGTCCAGTGGTAAGTACTCAAGACAACAACACAAACAAGCCCAAACTCGACTACTTTATCACTTTCCGTTTGGCAGTTCCATTGCCTCTCTTCCGGCTGCATCATCAGACCCTCGACATCAGGTCCAGTGGTAAGTACTCAAGACAACAAAACAAACAAGCCCAAACTCGATTACTTTATCACTTTCCGTTTGGCAGTTCCATTGCCTCTCTTCCGGCTGCATCATCAGACCCTCGACATCGGTCCAGTGGTAAGTACTCAAGACAATAAAACAAACAAGCCCAAACTCGACTACTTTATCACTTTCCGTTAGGCAGTTCCAGTGACTCGCTTCCGGCTGCATCATCAGACCCTCGACATCAGGTCCAGTGGTAAGTACTCAAGTCAACACAACAAACGAGCCCCATCTCGACTACCGTAGCACTTTCCGTTAGGAAGTTCCAGTGGCTGTCTTCCGTTCCGGCGGCATCATATAAATTAGCTTCTAATCTAAATTATAAGCGCACACGCGCCGCGGGTGATGGTATTACCTGACGACAAAGCCTTCAAAAGTGAGAAAGTGACAGTCGTGACATTTTAAACCGGTTTAATAAAGTTCCACGGAACGTTAAAATTCCGTTCTCCTAGAATACTGATAACCGAAATAATTCGTTCTTTCACTAACAGGTATTTTGATAAACCGGTATTATGTAAGAACGAAATCAAACCGGTTTAGGAACAAAATAATACCGGTATTTGGAAACCGGTTCCGATCCCTGCTCACAAGGGGCTTAAACTGATGTTTTGCCTTTTCGTCGCCAACGACGTATATATGCGCACCACCGTCTCGACGCCAACGACGCATATATCCGTCACGGCGTCAAATACGATATCAACGTACATTAATTTTTTAAGGGTTCAACTTCGCGTTTGACTTTTCAATACCCTCGTAAGGCCCCGCGTACTAAATTTAAGACATATCTAGTACTTTCAATGGAATTTGAATTATTTGCGATTCGAACAGAGATGCATTTTCATTTGTTACGTTCGATTTTCAAAAAAATAGTTTAAAACCTATTGATAGAGAAAATTGACTCAAATTCCTTTGTTTCTTTTTGTTGTATGGTGGGCCTTACGAGGATACCGTAATGTATTCTCGAAGATTTCACGGTTCGAAATAATTGCCATACGATGTCATACATTTCCGACAAAGAAGTGTCCAGCTACTTATGAGGCCGACTGTACCGGGGTAACCAATTAAAATTTTCTTATAGCCATACACCAGATCTAGAGAGCTATATTGAAATAACAATCTTGAGTAATAATATAAATCCTGTGGAGAATTCCTAAAACAAAACCAATGCTTTAGAAATTTACAATTTTACAACTCTATAAGTGTTTAAAGGTAGCAAAAGTCAGAAATTCCTACGGTCACACTATGTCCTACGTGTAGGACATTGGACGCTCCAAGGGCGGTAACACTCGATTATATTTTTGTCATCGTGGCCCGGTGGATACTTTTGACAATGGCAGTACGGTCAATTAGCAGTACCTCACATTACTTTTCTACGTTCTTGGACTCGGCTATAATCTCGCAATATGTTATGGTGCGTAATTAGTTTAACCCTTTGGCCCTTAAATACGACCTTGTTATCTAAACCTGTAACAATAGAGTTCAAAATCGATTGTGGGGTATGTAGCGGTCAAATGGTGGCTTCTCAGCAATAATTTGCTTAGTGTAAATTTAACTTGTTAATGTTCAAAGTATACCCGACGTTGCGTAGATATAGCATAGTAGTAGTTAACGCTGTCTTGTGTGACTTTTAATTCCATCTCGATTTTCTAAGGCATTTTTTAGGGTTCCGTATCCAAAGGGTAATACGGAACCCTATTACTGAGACTCCGCTGTCCGTCTGTCACCAGGCTGTATCTCAAAAACAGTGGTAGTTAGACAGTTGAAATTTTCACAGACTCAAATACTTGGTTATAATACCTATATATGCAGATATATTAACATTGTGTCGACGCTTATCAAAATCGCTGGTTTCCATGCAAAATAGTATTTACGAATTGGTAATAGATTTTGAAGTCAAAACCAACCAATAACTATGTTTTGAGGAGTGCGACAATTTTAATATGCGTTGACACACTTATCATAAATAAACTAATGATGATAAGATAAGCCTTTGTTTTTGTTTGATATTCGATAAAATGCCTTTTTGAGATTTTTTTCTACTATTGCCGCAAGCCAGGGTAATGAACATAATTACGAGTCTAATTAATATTTTAAATCTGATTCTATTTTCAAAAGTCACATGATACATGTATAATTTGAAACTGAGCGGATTTTTGTATTTTATAACTGTCATGAGTTTGTCTCTCGTATTTTGTAAACTAATTTGGTTTACCCAGACCAGTTATTTTGTGGTTCCTAAGTTTAAGTTTCTAATAAACCCTTCGAGAATGTTTAATTCAACCCTTACCCTTCTTTTTAAATTGCCATAAAAAGGGTTAATAAGTTAGAAAATTGTTTTGTAATTTTACGTTTAGTTTTCTTTTTGTTATGAGTTACGAACTGAATCTTATAATTGTTGTTTCATAATTACGGTAAAAACCCGTTGAAGATTTTTCAAAACAACATATTTAATGTAGAAATTGTAGTTTCTTCAAAATGTAGGTTTTCCTTATTATATTTACGGTTCTGATACTTTCGAAGTGCCAAATTACGATTAGTTAAAGCAAATATCGATCAATTCTGAGATTAAATAATGTATATTTAATAATACTGTTGTCGGATTTTTATTTGTAATTATAAATAGAAAACTCCCGCGAGTCTCAGACATATTAAACGGGTCACTCAAGTCTTTAAGGCCGAATATCGCTCGACATGTTTCGGACCATTACGCGGTCCTTAGGCATGAGAGCCAGTCGCGACAAAAGCGCGTCTAGCACTTCGTGTTCGCGCCCTGCCCGCTCGGCTGCTCAATGTTTGCGGCGGTGGCCCTTGTAATTATTTAGTTGTGTTTTATTTTAGTTCTTTAGTAATGTTTTTATAATGTATATTCTATTTATTCTTTATTCAATAAACTATGTACTTTACATAATGATTATATAGATCACACTCGTGCACACGGTGCTCTCTATTTCATAGATATGTTAAGCAAAGCATACTATAAAGTATTGTCAAATGTAACTATATTTTCAATATTTATAGTACCTCTAAGCCATCCTAACTAAAACTTTGAAATGCATTCCAAACTACCTATTTTAACGTAGTTACGTGCTATTAGTATCTAGTGTCATTTTTTACAGAGCTTTAAACTTATTTTTAATTATTTCAACTTATTTGAAACAGTTTTTTTTGTACAAGCAGCTTGTAAAAATACATTTAATGCAAATTATGGGACACCATATATCTAAACTCAAATTAAAATATTATTTTTGTATCACATTTAATAAGTAGCCTTAGCGTAATTAATCCAAAGATTTAAGTACAAAACTGTAATTGTTGTTTTGTTATTCTAGTTATGATATAATTATATAGCCATTGAAACTTACATACATAGCAGAAATGTTTATATGCCCTTTGTATTCGTTGAGGATAACCGAATCTTAATGTAGTTAAAGTGGATTTGGTTTTTAATTTATGCAAATATTTACCGTTTAAATATTCTAGCCTAGCCACAGATTATATAATAGTTCTTGCCTAGCTATGATTAAATAATTCAACTTTATTTACACCGAAAAACTAATAAGTAATAATGCATAGCTAAATTCGATTTCCGTTGATGTTCCTTTCGAACATACGAAAGAACGGTAATTTTCATAAATTAATTTACCATTTTTACCCAAAACCAGATGTTGTACTTTACACTTATGTTGTACTTTGTTTGTTTTGGTTGTACTTTGTTTCGCAGACAGAAGTTTCGTAGAATGTCTTGTTTCGCAGAATTAATCATTTTATAGAAAACTTTTTTAAAGGGTGTCGCTGTTTTAACCTACCACCTACCTACCTACTTTTCTGGTAGATCTAATTGGGTTCTACGCAATGACATTTTAGCTGTACCTAAAAAGTTAACGGTTTTTGAAAACAAATGTTTTATGAAATGAAAATTCTACGAAACAGTACATTCTATGAAACATTTTTCTGCAAAACAGAGGGACTATGGACTATGTTATAGATTGTTAAACGATCACAATCACTAAGTACCTTTAAGAACCATATCAACATATTTGCTATCTCTCCGTGTGTGATGTCATGGTGTGTTTAAACTAAATAATTGGTAACTATATACTATTTAAAATTTAATAAAAGTTCGCAGCAAACTGTCAGTGTTTACTTCCTTCGGCCTTTGATACATTTCCACGCAAAGTACCTAAATGTTAGTGGTCAATCTTACACAAATCGAACGAAAATAGATTGTATATTTCATTGAATACTTAAGTACATGTTAGAACTATATTTGTGTTGGTTGATCGAATACACAACACAACAGCCACATGGCTGACCCTGCACAAATGCCGGCATCTTGCTTCTACTTTGGTGCTGGGATTTTACGGTGCCGTTAACCCTAACACTGCCTACTACTACCAATATACTCCAAATTACAGTCAACATCGAAAATATCTATACCTACGCACTCTTAATGACAAAATACGCGAACATGACTGACAAGGGCGTAAGATCGTACAGATATTTTTGTCAGTTTGAGAACGTACATACCTTTGACTGTACAACCAAACCAATCATAGTCCTAGAATAAATGAAGTCACCCAACACTCCGTCTCAGAACATCAGAATGTCAACATTTGCGCTACACTGTACCATATAAAGTGAAAATGTGACCCCGCTTATACAACACGAACTAGTGATAATGATAATTGTCATAAAAAGTTTTTACAATAAACTACTTTCTAATAAACCTGAAGGTGTTGTGGAATAATACAACCAACTTGTTTATTAAGGCTATTTATTTCATTCCTATAAAATAACATACCAAATGTCTCTTTTGTACAACATCATATCAAAAATGTACACCATTATATAAATTTCGTCTCAGGTAAACGTTACCTAGCTACTCTCGATCCGTGGCTACAACATAAAATATAATTATAGTCCTCTCACTTGCGTCCAGATAGGTACAGATACCGTAATACCGTTCTGTGTTGCACACATGCTATCTACAATGGATTATTGTAACATTCATTGTTCATTCAAATGTATAAACATCGCGGAGTACCTTTTAGATAAGTGTAGACGAAGAATTTGTTTAATAACGAGAACCGATTAAAGGCTTGGTCACACTGCGTTGCGCGACGTCCGCGCGACGCGACCGCTGCGCGCCGGAACGTATGCTAACAGGTTAGCGACACCACACAGGCTGCGCGACGCGAGCGGGACGGTTTCATACATTTTGGCGCGCAGCGCAGCGTCCCGCTTGCGTCGCGCAAGCGGTGTGACCAAGCCTTAAATATTTCCGGTTTCGTTTTCAAACCATATCTTCCAGACCACTGTCCTACACATAGTACACAGGCCCAAATTAAGTTTTGACTCTTTGTCAATTTTGATACCCAGTTGTCAGGTTATATAGATGATTTGATGGTTCATGATCATGTGCAAAGGCTTTAAAACTTATAGAAAAGGTACCCCTCAACGCGTCGCTTTAAAACTATAACATGATTTGAAAATCTGTAACTGAATATTGCACTGTCGTGTTATGCTAAAGAATTTCAAGAATACCGCACTTTCATGGCATTGAATGGGGTGGTAATAGCTGCAAACTACAAATGAAAACCGAGTCAGTTTCCACGGAAAACACGATCATGGTCCATTAAATTATTAAGTATAATTTTGTACCTTGTGAGAGATAGACATAAGGTTGATTTTTGTTGGTAAAACGAGATGGACTAGTCGTGTGTTCCGTAGAACCTATATATTTTAAAGCGTTTAACGAGTTTGCACGATACTGTTAGAACGCAAAGGTCGCTGCATAACTAATGTAATGTAGAACATTATGCATGTCCTTCCCATGGTCATAGTCGCCATGAATATTGAGAAAAATTGTTTAAATTCACGCGACGACTATTGATCATTATTGTACTTATTCAGTTATTCACGTGAAACAAGTGATTGTCAAAAACCTAGAAAAGATTTAAACATCAGTGTTACTTTTTTATTCCAATACAGAACCGGCAAACAACTGCTTATCTTGCGATATTTATGGAAGTAAAATATAAAGATCCATCTTGTACATCTGTTAATAACGCAAATCGAATTTCGTTCCTATTTTCTTTGCGTTAGTTATGCAGTAACCTATGTAATTTTTCGTAGCAGCCAAAAGCAACACGCCCATTGCATTCAATGTGATAAAAAGGGCAGTGACTTAATTAATAACATTAATTTGCGGTATAAAAATTTAGAGTATTTATACATTTATCCTAGGGCAAGAATTTAGAGAATATTCCATCGATATAGATTCAGGAGCATAATAATAAGGACATATTACTTTAAAAGACTAATTGTTCGCTATGCCTTCTGATTTGTACTTTGTTTACAAGCAAATTATGTTATAAAATTAATGTCTGCGAAACATATTTGTAATATAACAGGATGGATCCAGTGTATGTATATGGCCGTTCCATGCATTCAAGTTTAATTGTTCGAAGCACCGCTAGTTAAAATTGGTTGATGAGTGAACCTTTATAAAATTGTAGTTTATTTCATATGTACCATTAAGTTTTGCTCACACTTATTGAAATACCTAAATTGGTACGCATAGTATAGTAACATTTGTGAGAACTCCATCCATAATAAGTAGATTATAAACAAAACTAATTTTAATTCAATTCGAATATGAAAGGCATAAGAGATATCGCAAACATGCGATACCATATAAAGATATATACCTCAAGAGAAATATAAAGATTCACTCGCCCAACGGTCAGAATAAGCCTAAAATTCCATTAAAATTCAACAAATTTTCACAATTCATGTTAATTCATCGTCCAATCAAACTGAACCTTAAAAACCAATGTTAATTTACATTAATAAAAAATATAATAATATTACAACGACGAATCCACAAAATCTATAAATAATGTTAGACATAAAATAAATTTATTTCATTAATATACGATTAATAGCAAAATATCAATCAATTTCTTATTGCATGCATCATTAAAATGAAATTAACGATTTTTTTTCACCTAAATAGCATTTCGGACTATTCGTAGTCAAAAAATAGTCAAATACATAATGAAAACATAATCTAGAGTACCTAATTCACGGGGTGCTAGTAAGTTGATATTGTTTTAAAAAACGCATCATTCAAACAACAGAATACTTAGAACTAGAGAAATCAACGTATATATTACTATAACATCCTAAGTCTACTGTTAATGCTTACAAATAAATGCCAACTATAGTGGTCTACGGACGGCTGCGAATCGACTCTACTGGGGCATTTTGCGACTGAAATAAATATTCTACTACAACCCGGCAAACACATAAGTACATAATAAAATCAATTATTTCATATCAATTAAAGGATATGTGCTTCATAACATAAAGGACATCACTCTGATTTGACAATTTACTACATCTTACGAAGTTATCTTATATCTCAAAACCCCGCTTAGTTTTTTATTTATTCTAAATTAACTTAGCGAAGTTCTAGATATAGGACGTCAGGCATAAAATGTAGTTATTAAAACTATAATGAAATGAGCCGATGTCGCAAGCCAGCACACTCTGGAAGGACTTTACCCTACGAAGGACAGGTTACAACTAGCATTTGCATATATCTAATAAAACATATGTATAGTACATACATACACCGGCATAGTACTAAATAACAAACTAACATGTACATTTAATCGTGAAAATGAATCCGTTTAAATCGATTTAAGATGCGTTTCGTTTTTAAAATCTTATGTACAGTGCTAGCATAGTAAAAAGAGGAAAGTAGGACATCCTTACAGAAACCAGTCATTAACTTGCGTATTAAAGTGTGACGGTATCTTAAGTTCTTTCTAAAGGCGGATGTGGCTGGACGTCCGTTAAGCTGTATAATAACTATATAAAAGCAAAGGAAATTGCGCGTTTAGGCGGTTTCCTAAAGATAATCTACGTTACTCTTTTTAACACGCCGCTAGTAAAACAATAATATAATGATATTGTTTAAAAACATTACATAAAAAAACAATAAAACCTTTTTGCTAAGCAACTAATATAAAACAATAAATAGGTAGATGGCATGATGCCAAAATCAAGATGATTTTAAGAAAAGTAGATTATTTAAATAGGAATGGGACAGTATTAATATAGACGGAATTTATTTGGAAAGATCACTCATAGTCAACAATAGGATACTTTATCCTTCTGTAACGTAAGAGCATAATTCATATCGAAATAACTTTCCAAATAAAATCTTGTACAACAAAGCAAACGAAAATGTTTAATTACTGTTTGTTCACAACCTCTGCCCGCATTAATCGAATTTTAGAGCCAACTGTGCGTTTCTAGTAATATAGAGCTCTTAAAGTAGCGGTTACACAACTAATACTGAAAGCACCATTTTGTTTACCTAATTAATCGAATCCTTATAAAAATGTTACAATTTTGAATTTAGTGCGATCTGGGACAGTATCGTTAGTATTTCAAGGCATAGGTCATAAGGTCAGGATGACGATGTATGTCGCTCGGAACAGATCGCGGTGCTGAAGTATCAATAAGGTCCATATATTGTCCGTCTACATTATTATTGGACAACGTCCTTTACAAAGTACAAGTCTTTTAACAGTGATTATAGGTTTCATTCGTACCGTTTTAATACATGAAGCGAATTGTTTTGTACTTTATAAACGATGCCAAATATAAAGATAAAGACGCCCATGTGGTTTAGCTATTAACCTGGTCAATCAATATGCAATTAATGAATTATAATTTAGTTTAATCTTGCCGCGACCAGTATATAATTTACAACAAGGAATATGACGAAAACATGTTTGTCTCATTAAGAGTTCGTCCCAGTAGTTGTTAATAACTGTCTAATAGAGGCCATTTTTAGGTACAAAATTCGAAGACCATCCTTGCCCTCTATTTCATTTCTTTCCACTTCGATATTACACATTATTACAGTCGATATTAACAAGAACGCAAACTCAAGAGTCTCAAGCTCATATCACAATAAGCTGTAATTGCAAAATCAACCTTTTACTCTACAAAATAAAGTTCAAATTACAATGCACAGATAGGAAACGGATTGAGACAATTAAAGAGTTGTATTTATAGTTATGGTGGTATTGAGTATGCATATATATCTACCATTCATCGTTTTATGGCATCAATTATTACCCTAATTTAATACTGAGGTGTAATAAAAATACGTGCAGTGTTCTGCCCTCATAGAAGGTAAACATTTTTAGTAATGTAACTTTACTTCAATTAAGCACGAAAGGATACGTCCTTTAGGAAGAACAAATATTGACCTCGACATGGTTAGCTTTAAAATGCCACCGTCTTTCTAACGCTTGCATGTTTTCATTATGTACTTTAGAAAGGACACAAGGCGTAAAGTCTAATTTGGAAGTAAACATATATGTCTATGAGAGCAGAGTTAATACATTAAGACGCCAACTTGAACTGACACCTGTTCAATGTAAACATATTCAATAATAGTACATTACTTAACAAGGGCGGTAAAACAAAGAAGGTCTCAGATCGCAGGTATTTGACTTGAATATGCGATCTGAGGCTTTCTTTATTACCGCCCGTGTTACGTACAAAATTTTATGTCACCCCCTGGCCAGGAAGTGGGATTTCCCGCGCGCGGAGCGTGCGGTAATTGCCGCTTTATGGCCAGGTGTAACATAAATTACATTAAAACGATTCGTATGACACTCGAATGACGTTATTGTCGTCAATGTAATGTAGACTTTCGGCACTACTAACTTATCTTTATCAGTCGCTGAAAAAATGATTAATGCCTGTAACGTCAAGCAATATTAGCCTTCTATGCACATATATTCCAAACTCTATTTTGTCTAGGATTTGCTCAAATGTGGAGCTTTTTAGACATAAGTGAAATTGCCTTACACTTAAATAATTCCGTCAACTTCCCCTGAAACCTCATCAGATCTCAATTCATCCAATTAATCTATTTTAGAGGAACCCAGCTTTTAAATAAACAAATAATTTCCAAAATCGATCCACAAGTAATGAAATTGTGCCGTTTCCGTAAAAACATTCGTATTAAGAATCTTTTGGATGCAAGTTTAAAAATAAGTGTTACCTATCTAAAAGAATGGCGCCCTTCTTATAAATATACCTATCTCGTTTTCTTGTGTATGTCACAGAGTTAAAGATAAATTTGTAGTGCCAACGGGTAAAACACCAAGGTATGTACACAGTAAATATACACCTTATAGTAACATTATGTTACAAAATTACGTCTAATGTGCACAAACCTTTCTCAGGTTGTTACACTAAGTGCATCAAAGGGTTAACATTTTTAAGGTCGTAAATATAAGCGATAACATAATTTAAAATATAACTTGAATGTCAATTCATTGGAAGAGTCAATTTTAAAAGCAATAAGATAATAAAAATAATATAGTTATTTAATTTATATTGATTTAATTCATAATTGAATATCGGAAAAAGTGCGATCACATTCACCCTTAAGTGCTTTAGTTCTGCCTGACTTAAAATATTTGATTTAACTATATGTACACTACCATGATTCCGATATATGATTGAAGCTATCTGTCATTACTTAAAAAAACTTTAATATTTACAATTCGTCCGGCGCGGGACACATCATTGCGGAAACAAGCGATTAAAATCCATTGATTCTCATAAGATTTAGGTCTCCGACAGACGTATCCCATTGGCAGCGCAAGACAGAAGCAAAACGCGAGTTTTTAACGCAAGAGTATGTTGTATGTCACATGGCACTTGCGTTCGGACAACAGGGGTAGGTACAGTTAGCGACAAATGTAAGTTAACTCTTGCACCTTATTCCAAGTGAAACAATGTTAATTGAATTCTGCTGTTGAATATACCCACTTGAAAACCACGCAAAGACTTGTTAGACACAGCGAGTTGTCCCCATACAAAATCGGGAATATCCTCAGTAACGGCACATTGCTATGCACAATATATTTTGGTTGTTGGTAATGTTGGTTTTGGTGTTTAAAATGATGTAACAGTGACATAAGCTGGCCATAACGTGGCTGTCCCATCGATTAGACTTATTAACTGGATAACACAATCACTGCCAGAAACCCGCCTAGAGGGTGCTGCGTAACTATTCTTAGATGCCGGAGAGCCCGCTAGGCGGGATGACGCTTTACTATAGGCAGGTCGCTACATCGGTTTTGGGGTATATTCAAGATTATGTGAATGTATTAAATTCATGTCATATGTCAATGTGACAACCATGTCATGACAAGGTTATCATCATCATCTTAATATTAGTCCCACAGCTGGGCACAAGCCTCATCTCATTTACGAGAGGGATCGGGCAATAGTACCCACGCTGGCCCAGTGCGAATTGGGGAGAAAGTTATATCACTGTTATATCTCCTACTGTTCCAAAAGTAAGACCTATCATAAATAGTGCAAGTTAAAGGCGTTGCTACTGCTATGCGCTGCGCTCAGTCTGACGAAGCCTTTATAACAGACACGCATCGTATTCTAAAATACTATTGAAATCTTGTGAAGCTATTAATGAATGAACGCGTCCACTTAAGAGGTTTTAGGTAAAAATAGTCTAACTTATTTATATTTGATCCCAAGCACGATATAAAAAGGTTGTCATTGAAAAAGATTGCAAATTCATTAATCGTTAGTTACAGTTAACCCGAACGCGTACTACGTTTAAGACATCCAATCATTTATGTTAATTCCGAAATACAGTCGGACCGCACACATACCGCAAGCTCTACAGCGAGTCAAATAAACCGGAGAAATATAGAAACATCACAAATCCATCATACTGACCACTTACGCACTAAGAAATACCTAAACTGTAAAATAGGTACAAATAACGTCCTTACTATCCAGAAGGCAAAATTGGCACTTAAGACGAAATTCGCTCCTTTCTTTATGAGTGTTTCGAGGAAGGTGTACGGCGGCGCTGGCGGCTCTACTCTCGCGAGCTCGAGTCGCGCGAAATCGAGACTCGAATCGTCGCGAGATCGTGCGCGCCACTCGCGCGCAGCTATTCGAAGCCCGCGCAGCTCACGCATGACCCGCGCGTCACTGTCTCGCTTGTGACGCTTGTCACGGTGACGCGTGTCACGCTTGTGACGCACGCGCGGAGACGGGCCCGGCTATGTGCTCGGCGAATTGTTTTGCGTGGGGTTGTACGGGTGGTTGGAGTTACGCAACACTGTGTATACACTGTCCACCTTGCTCAGTTTCTCGAAAAACGGTATCAAGTCCAACAGTTCTGAGTCTGTCATGTCGTCAAACCATGACGCGACGGGTACCTGGAAAACAGATTACATATTAATAAAATGCCTTATCATCATAAGCCTTTACGTCTATTGCAGACGATTTAAGCATTGCTGCTCATTTTCTGTGTGTTTTTGGTGACTGTATATACCAATGCGGGAACGGCACGATCTTCCACAGTTATTGCAGTAAATGCCTTATAGACGAACGAATTTCAATGATGAATCAATGAATCAAGTGAATGAATGAAAATGAATCAACCCGTGACGGGCATCGATTATTAATCAATGATTTTATAAGGGCCTATTTTAATGAATATGTACGCGATTGTACGTAGGTAAATGCTTCTATATATCGCCATATGGTTATGTTTGCACAAAAGTACTGCGTACAGTCAGCAGCAAAAGTACTTCAGGTGCTCAAAATAGTCAAAATGATCTAAACCAGGGGTCGGCAAACCACGGCTCGCAAGCCGCATGCGGCTCTTTGAAGGGCCATTTGCGACACTTTGAGGTCTCCTCAAAAATATAGTGAAACATCTGAAACAGGTAGTTTTTTGGCTCTCGGAAGTTCCCAAAAACTGATATTTTTACTGGATTTGGCTCTTAGGTTAAAAAGTTTGCAGATCCCTGATCTAGACAGGCACTAGTAAAGTTGTTTAAAAAACACGTAAATTCATGACTTTGACCACTTGGACACGCGTTTAGGGTTTCCCAAACTTATTAACCCCACGTACGCCTATTACATTTTTATGACGATTGCGAACCTCTTAAATTAAGATGTTTTATGCCATAAAATCTTTTGTCGCGAACGCCTTACGATCACTTAGGGTTCGCGTACCCCACTTTGAGAAACTCTACGATGGCCAATTGGCCATGTACGAGTCCTAAGTATTTATATGTTATTGCTTTTAACGACAAAACAGTAAAAAACGTGCTTTAAACAAAAACAACTTAATTTAATTAATGACTGTCTATTGTATCGATAATATATTCATAAATGAGTTTCATCTCTAACTGAAGTGTTTACGGCGCGTCAATAAACAATAGATGCCATTAGTACATGAGAACGTTCCCACCGCTCACCAGTACTAGTTTTTTCAATAAAATCGCTGTCAGCTTTATTGATTAAGTCTGTAACGTGTTGTTGGAGGTCAAGGTTAGCTCATGACGTTATTCCTAAGATAAAGCTGTTAAAGGCTTTGTGTCAACGTCAAATCAAATGTTATAGTAGCGATGTAGTTACGATGGTAACATTTATCGATAATATTCTAATACATATGGCCGGCCCTAAGGCAGAGCAGGCGGAGCGATCAATCCAGACGCCTGTTGAATGAAAAAGAAAACATTACACTCCTTTTTCTGGGCAGTCGAAAAATTTGGATGCGCCTTTCGGCTGAAAATAAATCGCTCCACCCTGATCAGGGGGAAAGTGAACTGATAATTGAGTGGAAAGTAACAATCGACACATTAAACCCGAAGGAAATTTCATTAATTTTTCATTATTAATTTATCATTACTGAATTAAGCTTATTAAAAGTCCTTTAAAGTCAAGACATGATTTACTTATACAAAAGTTGCAAGCGCCTGTAGAATGATTTAGCCTGCCCTCTACGATAAAAATGTTCCTTTTCAACCAATTCAATTGTAGTAATACATATATGATCTATTTTACCCACCAGTGCCGAACCCAAGAAGTAGCGGCACTAAAGATTATTAATACAGGGAGCGCTCGTAGCCCAGCGGCACCTACGTGCCGCAAGCGTTATTCAAAAGCTAAGCAACGTGGGCCGCGGTCAGTACATGGATGGGTGACCGCTTTGAGTGGTTACTAACTGAGCGCTCCCGTGCTTTGGAAGGCCGTTGATCCCGGCTGCTGTCTATGGCAGCAGTCGTTAAGCCAAGTTGGAGGCCTTCGGGCGGCTTGAAAACTTCTAACAGTCAAGTTGCCCACTCACTTGACAAAGGGGGGTCGAAGTTGCACCACGTCTGTAGGGAAAGTACCCACCGCTACCCTACACGTGACCCCTGGGTGGTTCTAAAAGTGTAACAAAAACTGGCAACCGTACTGTCTTCTCAAAGATCTCACGGTTCGAAATAAATGCCATACGATAAATAAATAAATACAACAAATATACTTTCACACTATCTACATCAATTTCCACCACAGCAACAATAACAATTGTCACTTATCGCCGAGAAGTCGTGTGGACAATGACGATTCTACACAAAGACTCATTGTGCTATCAGCACTATGTTCATCGCGTTATCTACGCTTTGCTTTTGCCGTGAAGTTATAGAAACTATGGAGTATGTGATCAGTGTAGATCACCCACGTCGATTCTCTTTATATTTTATAAGCCAGGTTACAAGGCCAGTACCAGTAGTATCAAATGTAGTTCGTAGGTCAAGGTTGTACCAGTGCTGGTGTCCATACGTCAGATTAAATTTTCTTAGTTTCATGTTGATTTTGATTTTTCCCCACATCACTATTCCACACTACAGTTGGGCATGTCAGCTTTCACTCGCTTTTTACATAACATGATTTTCGGCAAGCGACATGATTTTCATCTTTTTGATAGCGTATTATTTAATTGCATGCATAATTATTCCGTAAATTATGACATCGAAATTGACTTATGTCTTCTAAAATTAGTACACTGCTCTCAGTACAATAAAACAATGATCACCTGATTATAGTGTGACGGGATAGGATATTGAATTTTGGATAGTGAAGCATAAGCACAAACAGACCCATGCTGGGTTCCTATGTTCCTATCATCCCATCTGCTCCGACTCAAGATAAGTCAGAGATATTACGATTAACGGAGATGATGAAACAAAATGTAAAGACCCTAAAAATAACAGGGATAACATATAATATTATAAGCTTGGATTAGGTACGGCAAAGCTAAATTCTCACTCACGGCTCCAAGTTACAGTAGATGGTACTTAATTAAAATTATTTGGTTTTGTAATAAATTTTCCTGGTGATAAGTTACAGCTTCGCTGAGATTACATTATCTGTATTGGTCCCTAAAGCTGTCAACACAGTGAACTTCCACACCCCTCTGCAGTTCCAGGGTACCATAAGGTACCTGTCTACCACGATCTTCAAAAGGGTTCACTCACAGCGTTGTCCGGATGGAATATATAGGAGGCAGGCGAATTGTCAACAATGACGACGCGCCGTAAGTCACGGCCGAGACTGTTGAGGTCTTTCACGTAGTTGCCGCGGTGGAACACACAGCTGTCCCGGAACAACCGTGCGCGGAACACGCCCCATCTGCAAAAATTAACAATAATGAGTCATAATGTTAGTAAACTGAAATGGCAGTGGGCAGGTCACATATGCCGAAGAACCGATGACCGTTGGGGCGGAATGGTTCTTGCGTGGAGACCGCGTAGTGTAGGACGCCCTGTAACTAGGAGGGCCTATGATATTCGCAAGGCAGTGGGCAGGGATTAGAGGAGAAGAGCTGAAGACCGAGCTCAATGGCGTGCCAAGGCCTATGTTCAGCAATGGACTGAAACAGGCTGATGATGATGATGAGACATAATGTAGAATAATGGAGGAAATACCGTTACTTAACGCACGTTGCACTGCAGATACTTGTAGAATGAAGTGATGTAGCGAGACTAGCGAGGCGGCGAATAGCACACACTCGTACAACCTGTCGCAGGAACTTGTCCACATGAGGCCGTTTCAAAACGTAGACTTGGTGTACGTAGTGTTTATCCACTGAATGACAGAAGCCACTTACCACTACATGAAACACAACACCCAACGTCAACGCAACAACACGTTCAGACTAGACTTGATGCTCGCAGTATCTTATTGCACACTGCGCGTGCGCACTGGACAACAACAAAAGCCACCACTCACGACGACGACAAATCCCAGCGGGGCTAGCACAACTGCCGTGCCGCTGCGACGCGACGCGATTAGAGAAACATCTGCCGTCCTCCTTCTAATTCGCACAGTACGAGTGAGACAGGAATCGCTGAACCGCATGAGGTACGACTTGGCAGCCATTTGTGCCAGCCCACAAGGAAGTTTAGGGATCCTAACTGGAAAGGATCTATCGCTTCAAATCACACGGGACTCACCGATCGAGCAAATCCGCGACTGGATCCGCGTATTTCGCAAGCGAGGCGGTGAACAGCACGCACTCGTACAGCTCGCCACAGCGCCGTAGAAACTCGTCCACGTGCGGCCGTTTCAACACGTACACTTGGTGTACGGAGCCGTCTATCTCCACTGGTACTACGAAGTCTGCGTTGTTTATAGGCTGTAACAAAAGATGAAATTTTTTATTAAAAATACACGAGGTGTTTAGGGATCCACTATGTATATTTTATACATATTTATCTCCATGAAGTGCAATATCATAGTTGGCCTATTTCCGTTCAAAAATCAACTCTGAGAGTTTAATATCTTAGACAGCAGAAGTAGTTCAGGTCAAAATTAGTGAGGGTGGCTAGGTGAATATATGTTGCCTAGATATGTTCATTAGTTCCCTAGTGCTTTGCGTTTGGACTATTAGGAATAGGAACTGCAGCATGTGTGAAATTAGTAATGTGATAAGGTATAGGCGCGGTTAGCTTTTGAGTCGTAAACCTTGCTCTAATACTGAAACATATGTGTGTGAAACGAAGCGCTCGTGGCCCAGCGGCGCCGGGTACCGCTTGCGCTGCTTGCTAAGGTTAAGCAACGTGGGCAGCGGTCAGGACTTGGATGGGTGACCGCTTTGAGTGGTTACTAACTGAGCGCTCCCGTGCTTTGGAAGGCACGTTAAGCCGTTGATCCCGGTTGCTGTCTCTGGCAGCAGTCGTTAAGCCAAGTTGGAGGCCTTCGGGCGGCTTGAGAACTTCTAACAGTCAAGTTGCCCACTCACTTGACAAAGCCTAATCCCAATAAGGTCTAGTTTCCCCTCGGGGTTGGAAGGTCAGATGGCAGTCGCTTCCGTAAAAACTAGTGCCTACGCCAAATCTTGGGATTAGGTAGCGGACTCCAGGCATCCTTCAGGATGCAACTGTACTGGGATAACGCTAGGAGGATGATGATGTGTGTGAAACGAAACCGAACCTAGAACACATTGCCGAATACTCTTCGAGATCTAAGACATCTGTTCTACGTTATAGCCATTAATCACTCCCGCTTAGCGTAGCCCATGAGTAATCCAGGGAATTCCTTATTTATGTTACGCATGCCGAAGTTATCGCGACGCGTGACGTCACAGCCCTTTGTCTACGAGAGCTCGGCAAATACGATATCACGGTTTGTTGGAATAACCGAGTCAATAGTAGGGCAAATCGAAAAATTGGTACACAAGCAAAGGCAAATAACATTATAGCTACATATATTTCTTTAAGATAATTGCGATTTGGTGTTTGGATGATTGGTTATTTGGGAAAATACAAATTCATCCTTGAATGAATGACTCATTAGAGAAGTGAGTCATAAAGACCACCCATCAGTCTCTTTCTAGCTAACAATATTTCTAAATTGCTCCCGTTGTATTCGTTTTATTTTATGAACTGTTGATAAGTGCAGATTGTCATTGGGATCTCCCATCCAATTTGAATGTGTTTGTCACTTTTAAAATGTAAGTTCGACTGTATTTGTACGAGACAATACTTCCTTGATTATTAGAGCCCCTAAATCGCTTTAGTGGCCTCGGTAAGAGGACTTATACGGCATTTCGTGAACAAAAGATTTCCTGTATCAGGGTAGGTCCTTTAGGACCCAGAGATGGATTTTCGAAGTAGAGCCCTCGAAATTTTTTATGTCAAATTTTTGAGGGGGGGTGAGTCCAGGTTAATCTTGATATCTGCGCCAGTTAAGCTACTGGGTCAAGTTGGGTGTCAATTTCGAGTAAATCAAGGATGCTAAATTCATTTCTGGAATTATTTTTGTACCATTCCATACAAAATTTTCGAAAAATAACAAAAAATACGTAATTTTTCATTCATACTGAAAACAGAAAAATGGCCATAACTTTAAAAAACACCTACACATTTTGAAAAAAAAATAGGTCTTCAGAAAACCCTGTTAATATCATATTTAAAAATATATATTTCAAAAATATACCTACTGTGGAAGTATTAAAAAAATTAAAAATTAAAAGATAGAACAAAAAATCAAATTAATTAAAAAACATAGGTTGTGATCTTGGAATGGTAGTGGTGGGTTTATTAACTCAATAAAAACATATTTCATGCCAATTCACGTCTTAAAATATTAAAAAACAATGAAATATATCAATTTCGCCCTAAAATTTCACGTAAAAATTTATAACATTTTAGTGAGCCGCCGTGCTTCGTACGAGTTAACGATTTACAAAAAGTCTTAGCTTATGTTATTAAGGACTAATGTAGGTTTCTATTACAGAAAGAATTTTTAAAATCGTTTGATTACTTCTAAAGATAGGCCCCTACAAACGATAGTACAAATTCGAACTCCATGAATTATATGGATAACGGATAAATTTAAAAAAAATGCCAACTAACATTAACGGATCCTGTCCAAAATAATATTGGATCACCCTAAAAGTACAGCCTTATTAATAATAATACAAAAAATGATATTGGTCCACCTTGTAAGTAATAATTAGCATTCATATACCGCGGAGATACCTTTGTAAATTGAAGAGTGTCCATTTTCTCATGGATCCCATTATCAGATCTTGACCAAATTTAAAAGAAAACATCATTGAGGCAGCCCCTTCCAAACCAAAAAAAAAACGCGAAATCTGTCTTAAACTAGCAAAGATATTTGTGAACATATCTAAAAAATATTTACAGTCGAACACAGGACCTCATCTTTTTTGAAGTTAGTTATGATTTTTTAAACCCAGGACCAGTATAAACTGATAAAGATGTTGTACTCTCCTTCTTCGGCCTCCTCGACGTCATCTTTGCTGAAACCCCTGGTCCACACTGGACACACATTTAAAACCATCAGTAATCGCATTTGCGACTACCTACAGGTCTTGAAGCAGCGTGCATGGCATTCATTCTCGCTTTCAAGGACAGTGGCCTCTGCAGCTGTTCTTGCAGCTAAGTTCTCGTGCCGCATTCCAGATTCTGTGTTGGGTTGTCCATACGGACTGCCACTGTTCCTCCTTTTATCCACTCGTCTGTTAGGGAGGGTATATATTGTGTGTCATTTAAAGTTTGTCCCCACAAGTGACCTGCTTGATAGGCTGCCCTAAGCGCATGCATACTGAAACTAAAATCCATAAAATATTACAGTGTAATTTTTATCACAGTCATCGTTTTAAAACCTGAAAATAACTTAGAGGAACTATCATTGTTATTAGTCAGATACGTCGGTATAGTCAGGTAAGATTATCTATTAGTTATTTTTACTCTTAAAAGTGGAAAACATTTCGATTCGGTGACTGTACCCAGTAGCTAGTAACGTATTTCGGTACTTACCGCATCCGCCCGCGCAGCCGTCTTGCGACCCATGATATTTTTTTCTGTCATAATTTTGTAGGCAGAGCTATATTGATATTTATATATTTAAAATCTGCATTAAACGAGCTTTCTTATAGTATTTATTTCATTATTTAAATCAACTTTTTACATCCAATATCAGAGCGCTGAATCAAAAAGTAAAAATTAAAAATGTATAAATTTGCGAATTTATTCAGAAAATTGTTCCAAAATAGTAAAATGTACGATCAGAAATGATGTCGGTGTATTCCTTTTATACGAAAACGATACCAAACTTGCCTTAGTAGATATAAGAAAGGAGTCAGCTTAGTTTGAAATGTACAGGTCGGCTGCTTTGTTTGGACCCCCCCCATTTCTTACCACGTGAAAAATCCGGGGGGCTCTACTTCGTAAATGCATCTTTAGACTATAGATATCAATCCTGCCAAAGGAAATCTTTTGTTCATTAAACGCCATATTTTCCCTTTTCTTGTTCCGTACAGATGCCACTACTTCGTTCATATGTCATAAAGTTTTCAAATGATGAACTAGTACAAAAATAAGACATACTTCCCAAAAATTGGGTTCAAAGTATAAATATTATAATTAAACGGTAGATAATGTTATACGATCATACAAAGAACAAAAACAATTTAATAAAATACTTTGATTCGTGAAAAATAATAGTACTCATATTGTATTCAGGCAGGGTCTCTGCTGGAATTTACTGCATCAAATGCTTGGCATTTGAAGCACACTGAGTTAGCTAAAACTCGTTAGTTCTTTATTATTTATTCTAGGAATCTACATTGCCGCCTTGACCTGAGGTTACGGCAAAATTATAGCTGTGATATTTATGTAGCATATGATGGTTTAAAAAAAACTTTATTTCAACACAATTTACATGCAACGTTATTGCAGTAGATGACTTATCCAGAAACAAAAAAACAATCAAGGAAAAGCAGTTTGTATTAATTTCTGACCTAACATTATTTTCAGGAACCTGTCGAAAACCTTCGGATTTTGTGCATATTGATTATCGACAATATTCTCTATTGAGTATTAGTGTAGGCTCAGTATAGCCACTGGACAAAAGCCAGTTAGGGCTGCTGAAAATACTCTAGATTAAAGAAAATGATCAGACATCGATAATATGGAATTCACTTTCAACCATAAATAGTAAAATTTTTGGCATCTCACGGCGCTGTTGTTGGATCAGATCAAATTTTAGCGACGGAAAAGTTGTCTCCGAAGAAACTAGGGGAAACTTGCGCGACCGTTACTACACTAGAATACTAAAAACCGTTGGGTTGGTCTCTAGGGAGAAAGATAGAATAGAATCCGCCCCATTATAATCTGGATCCTCGTGGAGACTCGTAAGAAACTCGGCTTGAACCGACTTAGGCTGGAAACGCACAGACAGCGGTGGCGGCGCGGTGCGGAGGCGGTACCGGTTGTAATGTTCGAACTAATATGAAAGGGTCCGCACAGAACGCTTTTTTCCCGGCCGGTTTTCTGTGCGGACCCTTTCATATTAGTTCGAATATTACAACCGGTACCGCCTCCGCACCACGACGCCCCGCCCCGCTACCGCTGTCAGTGCGTTAATCGCGCAGAACACAGTTTGGACGACTAATTAAGATAAAAGTAGGGTAAGTATCGTCTCTTTGAATATTTGGTAACGCACAGAAAAGGGGCGGTTGAAAAGCTGCCCACGACGGAGCCTTACCCTAATTTGAAATCAATAACCTTTTAACACATATTGTCAATGACAGTTTATTTCGTGTTCAGTGTTCCCTACACGTACAATATAACATAGAAAAATATCCATTGATTTAATGTAATGGCAAAGCATTTGATGTATCATTCAATAAGGACCAGCTATTTGGCTTCATTTCATTCTCCATCCAAAAATTTGATTGTACGGCGTCGACATCGTTTTAACAAATTACAATTATTTAGACTATGGACTTCACTTGGCCTGCTCATGTACTTGACCTTTGCAAATTTTACTTTACTTTACATACGAGTATGTGTACTTTTTTATGTAAAATACCTGGGACAGACCAGAAGTTTTAATTTAATTACCTACAGTTTGAAGTCAGCAAGTGAATTCATTTACGTTACAATACTGAGTCATAAGATAAGAGCCGGACAGAAAAATAAGCATACTTCGTAGATAAAGACTGCATGCGAATTAAAATTTTACCGGATTAAACAGAAAATTAACTAAAAAAATATGCTACAAGACTGAAAATGGATCTTTAGTTTTGTCTTAGATAAGATGTAGAGCTCACTTATTAAACAACCGATTTGACTATCAATAAATACCAAATTGTGGGTTTTTTTTTCACCCTCCTAAATCCCTGCCATATCAATGTAATGTAAGGAATGCCCAATAAAATCTGAGTACGTTCCAAGTGACCAAGGATTATATATTTTACAGATAACGACGAACTCAGGTTCAGGTTAAGTGAACATAAGTAGGTAGAATTGCTTTTAATAAACTAAATGCCTTATTATTTATTAAGCTTTTGGATGCCCCTTTCTACACTTCTATGGAATGGCAAAAATTTGATGTTATCTAAAATTGACAGAGTCACATTAAAGTAGAATTTTTAATTAGTGTGAATTATTTCATCAGAGTATACATAAAAATACATTAACGATGGGGTAACTTTAATTCATATAAAGTACTTTAACCATTATGGAATATGTACACGTCTGATGAGCGCTGTAAACTTCAGATTACTTTGTCTCATGAAAACTACTACTTTATCTTTCCTTTGCAGAAAATTAGAAATGGCTCAATATAACATTACATTTTACATTCCATAAGTGGCTCATAAACTTCACGTCCCGCACGAGTCGACCTTTGCAAATTATAAATACCTTCAGTATTTTTAGAATACCACATTTACATGTAAACCGTAAGCGGTAGTTTTTCTTTTCAGATCTAAATAAGTGTGTGCGCTAATTTCAGCCATAAATTTACATTCTGTAGGTTAAAGGAACACGCACAAATTGACCTTTTATTAATATAAATCAACGCAAGCGTTTTTAACTTGTTATGCTTAACATAATTTCAAATTAGTTCGTTTAAAAAGAGACTTTACTTTCTAAGCTAGAAGATTAAATATCTACAGCGTAATAAAATGTCGGACATTGGAAATGATTTCAATTCAACTAAAAGACCGACCGACGAGATGGCAGCTTCCTCACGCAACGCATCAGCATTGCAATTCAGCGAGGAAATGCTGCCAGCATGCAAACCATGCCGCGGGCGCCCAATTTTTTAGATATTTTTTAGGCTTATTTAGTTTTAGATTTTATTTTAGTTTTTTTAGGATTGATTTTTAAGGGCCTATCGTGCGGGGTAAATTCTCAGCGCCTGTCAAATTTCAACTTTTTTAATAATTTACCCAATTAACCCACACATGCATTATTCACGCACACTACCTCATTTTGCTGGGTCGGGTCATTGACCCATGTTTATGCCAACTTATGACAATATAGATTTTGAATATTTAAAGGTTTCTTGGTGCATAAGAGAAGTGTAACAAAAATCGTCAAGTTCTGATCTGTAACCAAAACTCAAGTATTAGTTGTATCTGAAAATGTCTTGAATTTGGAATTTGTGGTAGTAAAATACTCAGTTCCTTGTTTATAAAATAAAACTTGTCAAACCCCTGTTTTGTAAAATGTATTTTGTTTTGCCCTTTCCTCACAGACTCATTTTTATACAACTTAAAACAGAGAAAGAATTTTCCTAATCGGACTGTTTTATGTTTATGACTTAGGTACTTATTTTGAGAGTTTACTTGGTGATTTTCATGATACGAGTATATGTTGTACCTTAAATAGGTTATTTTCATAAATTGATTATTTTCTGTTTATCAGTTGGTTAACACTAAAATGGACACTGATTTAATGCAAGTTTTAAGAGAAGAAGCGGTAGTTTTATTACAATATATATAATAACTACTGAAACTATTTATACGGCACTGGATAACTGCAGCAATATTGTGAATCAACTTTGTATTTGAGGAACCAGTACCTAACCTTATAGCTAGTTCTTGTTATTCACGACCTCCCGTCGTACCCCAATCCGCAGAATTGCGCATAGAATACCTAGTATGACATTCCCTGCGCATCGTCGTTATCGTGAATGACAAGCACTATAAAACCTAATGATATAACAAATATCATCAAGAAAGTCATTGTAACAGTCTGCAATTGTGGAACTTGGCCGGACCACTACTGTATCAGCTCTGACAAATTAACTTTTATACACTTTTTATAAGGTCCATAATTGAAATGAATAATTAGCAGGATGCGTTTACATATTCTTCTAGTGTGAGCAATCGTGCCGTCGATGACACTTAACTGAACATCCGTGAACCTTATTGCAACGACATAAGGTTCAATAATGGTTAACATTGCGTCTATTTTCATCAATAATAAATAGCAATTATTATTATTTGCTATTCGTTTACTATAACGTCGAGACAATTATTGCGATGCGACATAAGTAATTACTTGTACAAAATCAAAGCAACGGGATTTCCAACGCATGAAAGCTTTAGATAGAAACTAGCGCAGTTTAATATTATAAGTAATTACTGCATGTTTGTTTGTTAGACATCGTCATTGTCACCACATCCCCAACAACTACTTACTTGGTTTATTATTTATAAATGAAACATGGATTTATTATTTTCATTCTAAGTATAATTATATTATGACCAGGCGGCTTAGACACTACACAATTTAAATCCACATCACTCAAACTGGCGAAGAAACTCCGATATTCTTTCTTCTGCTTCCGCTGCAAGAGAGCACTCTACGTAGATCTGTTTCTTGGTATAACGCTGATATTTTATAAACTTCTGTTCAAAGCACCATAATAATTGTGCCTGTTTTTACAGATTCTGGGATATGTTTTGTTTATGCAGATTTTGCGATATATTTAGGTAGGTAGGTAGGTTAGGTGAAAGCGCCGTACATATACACATAAAATATAACATTAGATTCGTTAAATTATTGAAATATAAAAATACAATTTGTTTACAAATTTTAATTTGAAATATGATGAGTGACATAAATGTCATAACGTTCCGTTCTGGGTGGCCAATTTATAAAAACCGGTCAAGTGCGAGTCCGACTCGCGCACCGAGGGTTCCGTACACAGTTCTTGAATATGTAGTTGTGTACCCGTCCCGACCCCATTAATTCAGGAACAATTTAAAAAAAACATGACAGCACCATCTATCGGCGCATTGTGTTACTAATTTGCGCGACTGAATAACTTAGTACGTATGTTGGTTTTTCAAGGATAATTCTTTATCACATCAACCGATTTCAATAATTGTTTTTTTTATTTGAAAGAAGGTATTTTCAACGTAATTTTGTAAATTTAAATATAAAACAAAAATATATACAAAGGTGATTAAATTACAAACTTAGTATAGAAGAGTTTTTTGATGATTAAAAAAAAGAAAAACTAGATAGAGCTATGGCTATAATTTTCCTGTAAAATATACATGCATATTAATGTTGTGTAATAATTTCAAATTTTTTTCTTCGTAAACTTCGGAGATAAGGGGGGGGGGGGGGGAATGGTATTTTTTTTTACATTTTCCCTCGTAAATCGAAATTTCCCCAACGAAAAAAAAAAACTAAAAATTGTTTTGGAATGTACAAGTCAAGCCCTTTCATATGATACCCCACTTGACATAGTTGCCAGACTTTAAAATTTTGAACCCCCTTTTATCTGTCATTATTCACAGAAAATAAAATAAAATAATTTAAAAAACCATCTTCTATGTATCTGGGTTACCCTTGTTTATAACTATTCCAAATTTCAAATCGATAGGATAAGTAGTTCCTGAGATATTTAGCGATGTGACAGACAGACAGACAGACAGACAGACAGACAAAGTGAAACCAATAGGGTTCCTTTTTTACCTTTTTGGTACGGAACCCTAAAAAGTAAATTACTTTGAACTGAAATACATCGGTAACCTTTTTACGTTTAAAATGCCTTTTCGTAAAGGAAATCATTATAATTTAGTTGCATTAGTAAACATTGGGGACCAAAGATTGCATTTTTATGTTATAACGAATGGCTAATACTAAAAATTCCATGTTAAAAGAATCTTCAATAGCCACACGTCAACATTTATTTACCCTACTTCAATTAATGCAATCTTTGTGTGTGGTATACATTTTGTATTTGTATACGAGCAAGCTGTCAAAAAGCGTGTTTTTATGAGATGTCAAACTGAGAAAAGCAGCATACGTCTGCTCCCATTGAGGGCCGGAGCCCATCTGCCGGCAAGAAAACTACGGCGGCCGGTCAAATTTTCGGAATTTCCTTTGCATTGTTAAAAAAATCTCCACATTTTGCAAATGTTAAACACATACGACCTAGATAACATGTAGTTTTGTTACTATTCAAAAATTGAAGACCTTTCATAAAGTATTAACGTTGTAGTTTGCGTTTATTTCCTTTAGTAGAGCTAACTTTGGATTGAATTTTTATGAAGAAAACTATAAGTAATTGTGTTTCTGAAACACATGACGTGTAGAGTGTATCCTTAAATATCATATATAGGAATTACAGAATTCAAGCTTTAGTAATAATAATACAGCAAGTGATCCAACCATCGCAATTATTCAGAAATTTGCTCGGTGCATTCTTAATTCAACTATACAAGTACAACATTCTCCCCATCTTCCACAAGAGGTGTAAATTTGTAAAAAGCTTGATTGGCTTTAGGGCGGGTTGCACCAAGTTACGATTTTAAACTGACAACGTTAAATGTGACGCTATCAGCTTTTCTGTCAATCTGTCATCGCATGCAAACTTGAGTCACGATAACAAACCGATTAACTTTAATTTTAAATAAAATTGAATATTGAAAAATTTAACGCCACAGGTGGGATTTGAACCCCCGACCCCTAAATTCCGTCCACTGCTCTTAACCAACGGAGCTATCGTGGGTATCCCTTGTGAATTACCACTGAAACCGTAAAATATGGCGCCGTCAGCTGTCATCCCATACAAACTTTGCAAACGCTCTAAGCGATCAGATTTTTAAAATCTGTCGATTTTTGCGAGTCTCGCTTCTTCTTTGGGCTACATTATTTTAATCAGATTGTATATTATATTAGTAGTTCGGTCGTTCAGTCTTTTCCATAATTTATGTGCCATTTGTGGGTCATATTAGACGGAAAGTTAGTAATAAAGCTAATGCGACTCATGGATTAACTTGGTCACGAACAGTCCTGATCAACTCGATAAAGGGATAATTTAAAAATACATTACTAACAATAACATTACTAAGTTACTACTGTTACCAGAGATCACTGATCAGGATAGGTTACTATAGTCGTTTATACTACTGGTACATAATGAGGGGCATTTAAACACGAGTGTGTTTTATGAAACGAGCCGAAGGCGAGTTTGATAATAAGGTCACACGTGTATAATAGTGTAAGTAAAGTAATAAGGTCGCACTGCAACCAAAACTCGCTTCAGCAAAACTGTCATTACTCTTAGCAACCTCGTATCTCAGTACTGAAACGATACGAGCTTTAATTTAGGTAGGTATTTGTTAATTAGTGACTTTTGGTTTTCGACAAACCTATTATATTAATACCATACTATATCTTATAAGCATATCATATTAACTTAATTCCCGCTGGACTTATTTGAGTATATTTACTGTATCTCGATATCAAATCAACTGACAAATTGACCAATAATTCGTATTAAGTAGTAATCAGCTAGCTAGATTAGATTCAAGTTTGAGTTTATTACCTAAGTCGATCTAATTAACAGCTAGATCTCGCTAAAGTGAACTTAAGCAGCGTAAGTGGAGCAGTTATCATTCATATTGCGAATTTAATTATGATTAATTGATTACAACAGCAATAGATATCAACACTGACAACATTCATGGTATAAAGCCTTATAACGTAAGAATTAAATACAATTCTATCAAAAGTTTCAATAAAAGATATATTTAAATTGACAAATTTTCATCCTGTCGTCGCCCACTGCTGAGCATAAGGCCTCTCTTTGAGTACGCCAGTCGTCCCGGTCCGGGGCTAGTCTTATCCAAGAGTGACCCGCGATTTTCCTAATACCGTCAACCCATCGCGCTGGTGTGGTGGACGCTACTGTTACCCAGAAGTGGCCCCCAGTTTGACATAGCTGTGCCTGGCCAGGTATCCTGCCCAACTCCACTTGAGTTTGGTAATGACACGCTTATACCATACCTATCTGTTCTTTTATGAGATGTGCAATAAAGTGTATTGTATTGTATCAAGAAACCCGACCAGCCACAAAACAAGAGTATACAAATAAGTTCAAATAACGAACACACGCTTCATGGCCGCATTGTGTACGTAGCATTGATTCCTGTAACATAATCCCAAGGCTAAACCAAACCAACCAAACCTTGACATATGACGACCAAAACCGCCACAATGGGCGTTGTTATACTAGCCTTATAGAATCTGTAGATCGTGAATGTGTGCGAGGGAAGAATTTTGAAAAGGAATCAAAACATTATGATACCTACTCGTAATAAAAAAAGCGCTAATGGCAACCATTGTTGACATATTGTATACCTACAATAGGTAACAAAACTTGACTCATGCATGAGCTTGCCTTCCAAATCAATTATCGTGACGTCACACGTCAACAGCGTTAAATAATAAGCGAGTTTACGTATCCCCTCTGACCACCCGTTGTCAGATTTCTACATGAAAACCTAAGCGAAAATAGACGTTCGTTTTCTTAACTTTACTAATTATAGCCGCGTATTGTGAGGAAAACAATGTAACGATTCCGAAAATAGGACGGAGCCCGTCCATGTGTTTGAAGTTCAGCACGAGGGTAAAAATAAAGTATCATTTTCACTTTGTTAAGGGAGGTACTAAGGAAATGCGAATGGGCACTTTGGTGATAACGAGCAATATCAGGGTAAACTGCGCGGCTACTTAGGCACGTGTCATAATGTTATTAAAGCCGATTTGTATCTGTAAGATTTTTTGTATGAAAGCGGCTTCTTGTTAAATGTTGCAGTCATCATTATCAGTGTTCTATTAGATCAGTTATTCTATTCGAACGAAAGATACGTACAAGCTGCTGCAAAAATGTCTTCACTGAGAAGTAAACGCGCTCCAGATCATCCGGCACATTTAAATATGTCAATGTCATTTTTTTTTTTGCCTTCGACATTTCTGTAGTTAAGTACAGTGAACGCCAAAAAGATCTGATCTTTTAAAACCTTATTACATGGAAGCAAAAGTGCAAACCTCAACCTTACGCTACATTGTTATATGCAAATGCACGTGTATGAATGACACGTGCATTAGGTCATAACTTAATAAAAACAATACAAATCTTACATGCGCTGTTATTAAATCATTTTACCATAGGAATGTCGCTTTACCATAAGCGTCTCTACATCAAACTATGACGTCACAAGGCAGATTTCCGGACACAATGGTCGATAAACCAAATGTCCTATGTCGAGGCTGCGACCTCGATTCGCAAGTATAAGCATAGGTACCTACTACTAATTATTATTTGCGTAGGGGTCTCGTATCCGCCATATTCGTTATGTTAAGATTATGTTATGGCGCTCTAAACTATTAAAACTGTAATGTGATGAGCCGTAACTACCTACAGCAAAGCGTAATTTGAAGCAGTAAAAAATAAAAATAACTTTTAAAGTAATTGAAGATCCTGCATCCTGAGCTGAACTATTATAAACTGTCTAATGAGGTCGTCTTGCACGATGCTATTTTATTGCAATGTTTGTCTCAAACAAATAGATCTAAAAAACAAGTAACGTTTTAGGATTCTTATACATACAATTACCTTTGAAACAAAAACAACGGGTTGCACTCCGGGAGTGCCGGCAGAAGTGAAAACCAAGCGCCCTGCGCCGCCTAAACGAAACAGCAGAAGCAGGCATACATTTTCGCCGCGCGGTAGAAAGAGAGGAGGATAAAATCATATGTTTGTTTGTCTGTCTAAAGACGGACACGGGTCAACTGGCTGGTCGTAGAGTATCCTAGGCGTACTTCCGTCCACTATATTGAGACCTCCTTACGAATCTGTCGCGAGTTTAAACATTTTTCCCCATCACAAAAAGTGCTCAGCCCCGCTAAAGAAGTTTTCACTTCAAAAAAAATGCCGGAATTGCTCCAACGTTTCGTTATTATTCCTTTTTTTACAATAAATAGGCATTGAGCTCAGATTCGGATGGTCATTCTCATGTTTCTTTAAAAAGTCTCAAGTTTCTTTTACCGATTTCGATACATCCTTTATAACCGGAAAACACGTTTTAATCGTCATACGAACCATTATATGTAGAGTACTTTTATGTGACGAGCGCGGGTGAGCCATGGTTGTGTGTTGAGCTATACATGCACATTGTCTATGTGTGCGTTAGCGTAGGAGCTATGAGTTCACGTTGTCTATGTGTTCGTATGTGTCACACTGTCACAACTACAACAATGGCCAACCCGCGCTCGTGAGATAAAAGTACTGTTCAATTTAAAGCCTCAAAAAAGTTCAAATTTCTGCAACGCATCCAATTAGTCAATATGGAAAGGTTGAATCAATATTACGAGCTGCATGCTGTAAATTGACTTAGGTATCAACCAAAACTGGACTGTAAATAAGCTATTAAGGATATTTATGAGTTTTATGACACGAACGGACGTCCTAGGTTTTTTATTTAAGGGTTCCTTATCGGCACACGGGTAAAAATAACTTAGAACACCGAGATTGATTCGAGTTACCAGAGTACCATGCGCATATATTTTTAGAACCTGTGCGGTATTACTGATACTGGCATTTCAAAGGCTTCGTGCGATGGAGCGGATACCGCGTGTCTCAATGCGGGGAAAATTGCTATAAAATAGCAGTTTAAAATGGATAATTACACCAAAAAGAAGTCTGACAAAACTGTCAGAAGTTAGCGTGCACGGAAGCCATTTTTACAAACTTAGCGACTTGGGAAAGGTTTAGAAAACGTCATACCTAATTTAAATAAGCTAACTCTGTCTGTATTCTACTAAATTACGGATTCAAATTCAACGTTGCACCTATTTGAGTCTTTTTCTATTAGTTAGAATCCCTTTATATTATCAATTACATACATACATGATGCGACAAAAGCTCCTTTCACACCTGCTATTCAGAAAAGTAATTTTTGCCCTCGAATGAGGGATCAAAGTCTTACTTTTCTTCCCACATTTCAGGGCAACAATGACTCTTTTCCTCATAGAAAGTGTGAAAAGCAATAGGTGCCACTGCCACTCGTTAGCAAAATTATTTGTAAGACATGTCATGTTAACCAGTGGGCCTCGAAAGCCCTATGAGTCCCGCTGCTAATAACATAAAACGTCTTACAAATAAATAGGCGGTGTGAAAAGCAGTAAGTTGTTTATCTGCAGTATGTGTCACACAGTAGCAAAACTATTTCCGCCTTGGGCGTAAACACTTGAATCCCTCGCTACGCTCAAGATTCAATATACCGCACTAGAAATATAATTTTGCTACCTTGAGACACAATCTACTATTTTCGCCCTCCCCATCACCTGACATAAAACAATGTTTTTTTTTTATCTAGCCTATAGGGGTGTCCCACAGCTGGGCAAAGGCCTCTCCCTATGAATTCCACGACTCCCGTGTCTGTGCTTCGTCCTGCCAGTTGGTGATACGATGCAATATTTGCAAACCAAGACACCTTACAAAATAATTCGCAACATGCTAATATAGGAAGCTAATTTCAAGCACGCGATTCCCAAATTTAAATAAACATGGAAGTTACGATACAATTTGCAAGTTATTTTTAAAAGCAGTAATGGACTGCTATGTTCGTAGGATCTACAAATAGATTAACCGCTAGTGAATGGGCAGGCGTGTTTCTAGAGAACACGATTTGTTTAGAGAAGTAAAACATCCTACACCTTTATTAAAGATATGATCTAGCTAAAATTGACATAAAACTGACGTCTTCTGAGGCCAGTAACTTTATTTACTTATTAGGTACATAAAGAGTACGAGTACTTTTGCTGAATGCGATCTGCGAGTAGCAAATGTGTGGACTCGTTATTAACACTAATTAAAAGTGTATCCGAAGCGTTATCAAAACTGTCAGTTAAGATTTTTTTTTGCTGGTTTTTAGCTTTTGAGCGAGTCTCCTCCATTGGTTAATAATATGACTTCGGGCGCCCCGGAGGGACACAGAAAGTACAGAAAAGGGGGTGCCTGCTGCCCCCTTGGGTTGACGGCGAAAAAAACAAAACAAAACAATCTTTTGTTATAAAATCGTACATCGGCGACACCGGTAGCCAACGAGTGAAGGGCAAAAGGTCTTTTACTCTATTTAGAGGGGTCGTAAGTTGGTAAGTTTTACGTGCGTTTATTTATGATTATCAGTTAAGATTTTTTTGTAAAATGGAACCTTGCTCCACTATTGGAATATATAAACCGAAACAAACCCTGAATGAAATTCTAAAAAAATCCAGTAGGCCATTAAACCGCTCTAAAAACCTAAGTCAGCAACAGTAACTTAAGTAGCCCTCAAAACGGGCGATACAATCACCCTCGAGAATCACAAGATAGTACTTGATTGGCTTCCACTTGGAACTTTCACTCGGTAGGGCCGGCGCCACGTGGCTCCACGCTCTAGTTCCTACTGAAACACTAGCCGGGAATAGATGAGTGTACGAATCTAAAGCGACACACGTTCCTTTGGTTTATATGTGTTTATACTGCTTTTTAATTTTGTAGGAAGATCGGGAACCTCGTGAGCCCCGCGAGTCGTTAAGGACATTGAACAAACTAGTTTAAATGTTGAATGCGTTTTTCTGCTTGCGCAGAAGTATTGTTTGTAGGTACTTATATTGTACATATTAGCGATCGTAGAGCGCAATATTGCGTATCAATGTACCTAGCGCTCGTCGTAGACTACCTACAATATTAAATTTAGAGAGTAAAATCTCGAATTGTTCAGTCTAATTGACTTGCAAGGAAAGTCGAGGTTCGAGTATTTTCATAAGGCCAGGGATTGCAAACCCTAAAGTCCCGTGACTCAAGAGTCTTTATAAGCCGGGCCAGGGATTGCAAACCTTAGTTAGATCAATCAAATACATGGACAGAGTTATAAGGCCACCATTCACCGTGTCACCGACACTCCCAGGACTCTGACACTCATCGCCATTTTGATGGCCTTTAGGCCTCTAAACTAAACATCTAACAAAAAAGTGGCGGGATGTCCTAGAGGCCCGGTCATTATTTTGTAGCCATTGGGACAAGTACACTTGTACAGGATCGAGGCCAATGGCGGAAAAGAGGCGAAAGGAGGCCTTAGCCCGTCAATGGGACACAACATTAGTCACAAAAAAAAAGTTGAACACGATTCTGTTGAATTGTTCGCATGTCGCATGTTACGTATAAATTCATAAGGCCCTTTATAAGCCGGGCCAGGGATTGCAAACCTTAGTTAGATCAATCAAATACATGGACAGAGTTATAAGACCACCATTCACCGTGTCACCGACACTCACAGGACTCTGACACTCATCGCCATTTTGATGGCCTTTAGGACTCTTAAACTAAGCATCTAACAAAAAGGTGGCGGGATGTCCTAGAGGCCCGGTCATTATTTTGTAGCCATTGGGACAAGTACACTTGTACAGGATCGAGGCCAATGGCGGAAAAGAGGCGGAAGGAGGCCTTAGCCCGTCAATGGGACACAACATTAGTCACAAAAAAAAAAGTTAAACACGATTCTGTTGAATTGTTCGCATGTCGCATGTTACGTATAAATTCATAAGGCCCTGGTCTCCTATAAACGCCATCGGCCGCTTACAGCGTCACGCCGTACGCTGCGTCACAGTGCTTACTATAGAGATGTACTGTTATGTTCTAACAGGTCTGTCAGGGCCTAACAGTACATCTCTATAGTAAGCATTGTGACGCAGCGTACGGTGCGGCGTGACGCTGTAAGCGGCCGATGGCGTTTATAGGAGACCAAGGACTAAACAATTGTCCATGTCGTAGGCCGGATCTACAATTCTACGCAAACCTATAATATCATGAATAAACTAATAACCCAACTCGCATACCTGATTCAATTTACTATAAACATAATGACAGCAAACGAGGCGCGATATTTCTGAGGTCATACAGAGCAAACATTGTCTCCAACATCAATGGAAAATACACTTTGAACCTTCAAATTAAGACTCAATTCCGTTTGAGAAGGGTTTCGGTGGTATCAAATGTCCTCTTCAGTGACAGTATCGGGTATATTGGAAGGTATTAACATTTTTATTGAACACTTCAGGAAGCTGACTTAACGATCTATTAAATGTAGCGTATTGATTTGAGATCAGATTAACGATGACTTTAATTGGCAATCGAGTGAGAAAATCTCATTAGATCCATGTCGCGTGCTTCTTTGGTCACGCTCACGACAAAGATCTATCGATTTAAAATCTGTAGTTCTTTACCCGAACAGCGATTTTTCGCACGGCAGAACTTTATTTAGTATGGCACTTGGCAGGAATATTGATAACTTGTTAGAAGTCAGGTATTTTGATGGATTAATTTAATGGTGCATCAGATGACGGCACTTTTTACCCGCAATAGAGACTTATAGGAATGGCAAAGATATTGAAAAAAATCTTCTCGAAAAAACTGTTCGGAAAATTTTTGGGAACTTAGGCCACTTCATATATGTAGGTAGATCTTTCTGACTTTTCCTCGAGAGCTTAACGTGAATTGAATACCTGTTTGTATTAAATTCACGGTCGGTTCAACCTAATACAAATTGATCTGGTATATTGGTAACCCTATCCCTTTTACCTTTCACATTTATTGCCGGCAATAAATCCTCCACCCCTTTAACACTCATACATAAAAAAAAGGGGTAGAATAAGGCTTCATCTTTACAACAAATGAAAAAACACGAGCCGCAGAAAGTAGGAAACTTCGATACTGCTACTGAACGAAATCAATATATCTGCAATGTTGTTAATTATATTATTAACCCCCCGAAATCGGAGTGTCGGGTTGAAAAATAAATATTTTTAAAGTTTCTGGTTGGCTAGAAAGCGGGACTATGGCAAGGATATAGCTTAGTACAATATAATACCAATAATATACACAACATAGAACATTGAATTCTTAAACGTGTTTTGAGTTTTTCTCTGAAATTTTAATTGTGTCATTTCCCCTTTTGTCAATATTGTGAAGGACTTTTCTAATTGCGATGTTAAGGGTCTCCTTAAATATTAGACTTGCCATGTAATTGCCGCATTTCGTTATCAGTTTAATTTAACTACCTATGAGTTAATCTCTACTCATACGTGATTTTAATAAATTAAAAGAAATTCCATACTTACAATACAATGCGACATACAAACCGTTTTAAAATCATAACAAACCGGTAATCAAATGCATAATTCAAGGTTATCGAGATAGCGAGATACTGTGCTGATACAGTGGCATTTCATAATGATAACAATTTATTTTAAAGCACGCCGAGATATGTAGGCCGGACTTATGGTTTAATAAGGGAGTAATTTTTATAAGGCAGTAAGTTTAATGCTAATAAAGTAGTAACTTTAACCTAAAATTAACCTATTTAAATATTAGAGCCGTTGCTATGTCCTTGTAGGATATTTCAACTTAACTTTGAAATGATGTGGCGACTTTGTAACTTATCCTTACACGCAATGTGTATCATATTACGCCATGTCCAGTAGAGAAGTAACTGCTTATGCCAGCGGGTCAAGAAAAAAGAGACTATTAATGCTTATAATTTTCTTGTAATTAAGTAGCCCTAAAGTATTTGTCACCCCAATCATTATTATGCACTTGATTTTACAACGCTTGTTAATACAAACATTAAGTAATAATAAGCTGATATAATTGTCATCAACAAGCGACGAATTCTACAACTGGTTGTAATATATAAGGTGAAGCCGGTGGTGTTACACACAGCAATCAGTTAATTGCTGTACCACCTGGAAACATTCTCAGATGGCATAGCTGGGCTCAAAATAACTAGAATATAAGTACTTTGTCGAAATACTCGCAATGACAAAATCCATACTAATATTATAAATGCGAAAGTGTCTGTCTGTCTGTCACCTCTTCACGCTTAAACCGCTGAACCGATTCATGCGCTTGAACACAAATTACCCTTCAAATTACCATTAAATAGAGACAAGGAGTGGAGTAATCACTGAAAATTCCCTTATAAGGCAACAAAGCCATATAAAGCTGGAAGTGAGCGGTCATGACGTCACATTACGCCGTCAAATTTACAAGAAGAAAGTGAAATCAACAATAAACGCCTACACAACGGCTACCAAACTGTATCTACGATAGCTGCCCGTATCTAATCTATCAAAACGAATTAAATTATGCATTTATGTGTGACGTAACTTTAGCAGCTGTTGCTAGCGCGTTGCCCAATTATCTGTACGATAGTGCGAGACTTGCGAGAAACAGCAATTATGTAGACTTGTAGTGTAGTGACGAAATGATGATTTAAATGGTTTAGGTTTGGTTATGAGCCGTAAATAAAAAGAGATATACCTATTGAAGGTTCTAAGAACTGACAAAAAAGGAGATGATTAGTGATGACACAATGACGATCTTGAAAAAGGAGTTATCGGGGTCGCAAGTGATTGTATTGTGGTTTAGTACCTACTTTTATCTCACAAGCGCGGGTGGAGCCATAGTTGTGTGTTAAGCTATACATGCACATTGTCTATGTGTGCGTCAGCGTAGGAGGTATGAGCTCACGTTTTCTGTGTTCGTGTGTGAGACACAACTACAACCATGGCCAACCCGCGCTCGTGAGATAGAACTACTATACTCATACCATACCACGCACTAGGAGTAGGGAACTACCCTAGAGGAACGCCTATAATAATGTCGTCACAGTATTGGTTTAGAACCAGCATTAAAGCTCAAGCCACACAGAGAGCGGGCGGGCGGTGGCGGCGCGGGCGCGGGCGGCGGCGGCGCGGGCGCGGGCGGCAGCGGCGCGGGCGCGGGCGGCAGCGGCCTTTGGCGGCGCGGGAGCTGCTTTTGGCGGTGGCGGCTGCCGCCCGCGCCCGCGCCGCCGCCGCCCGCGCCCGCGCCGCCACCGCTCGCCCGCTCTCTGTGTGGCTTAAGCTTCATAAGTTGATAAGATGCGGGTACTCCAGAGAGTTCAATCTGAGATCATGGGCAACTCAGGTCACTGCGTGGATGGCAGTTTTTAGTGAGTAACAGTACTCATGACCCAGTTCTCCCCCGAAAGGTAATTTAGTTCTCACGGTTTCTCTGCGAAAAATTAACAGTGGCACGGAATGTACTTGGATTTTTTACTTTACTTTCGTCGTCTAGTACACACAACCTAAAACTTATTGTGCTTGTTAGATCTGTGTAAGATTGTTCCCTGAGAGCCCGATCACACTTTCCGGACCCACGCGGGTGCGATACCCGCGCGGTTCCTTATTAACATGAAAATGTTCCGAAGCGTTCAGACATAAGGACATAACCGCGCGGTTTCTTGATATAAATAGGGAACCTCGCGGTTCCCGCAAGTCTAAACGGACTCTAATATTTATTTACTGCTCTAACTTCTTTCCTTCTCATTAATTACGAATCCTTCATGATTTAAGGAACTTGTGCTTGATCACAGCATTATTTACCGAGTTTTTTTGCTCCGTAGAAAGAAACTGAGCCAGGATCAATTTTAGCGTGAAAAGAGATAACTTGGCAAGGTTTCAGTTGGCGCAGCTGAAAGGTAATTTAAATACTAAATTACGATGTTAATCAACGTATTGCTTCTGTACAAGAGTAGTAAGGGTAAACTGCTTAAGCTGGAAACGCACAGACAGCGGTGGCGGCGCGGTGCGGAGGCGGTACCGGTTGTAATGTTCGAACTAATATGAAAGGGTCCGCACAGAACGCTTTTTTCCCGGCCGGTTTTCTGTGCGGACCCTTTCATATTAGTTCGAATATTACAACCGGTACCGCCTCCGCACCGCGACGCCCCGCCCCGCTACCGCTGTCAGTGCGTTTCGGGCTATAATTACTTAAGCGGCTGAAAAACTAGTGCTTGAAGAATCAGCAGAATGTTACAAGTAAACGTAAACCTCCCCCAAAGTTTTCAGCGCGCGATTCTAAGATCGGCGGTTTACCTTGAATTGTTAGGCCCTTTTCCCAATAAACTTTTAGCAGGAGGGACATAAATTTGCATTTATCAATTATATCCACATGCATAACGATACTACTTTTAAACAAATGCAACTCAGCGATAAGCGAGCGACAAGATAACGGTGCCACATAAGTAATTTAATTACGGAAAATAACTCAATGAATTTTACTTTATTATTATTACTATTACGTTTATTGTTCAGGAACACTAGATTTATCAAAATTAGACCTTAATCCACAAGTCATAAGTATTGTATTATTACAGACAAGCGCCAGACAGGAAGACAACACGGCTAACGTAATTTCAGATCCATATTAAATTCATTTCCCATCCTTGCCGTGACGTGACGAGGCCTTGTCTTATGCATATCAACGTTTTTGTTAAATTTTATACATAAGTATATAATCATAAACTCACGCCTGTATTCCCAAAAGGGGTAGGCAGATGAAATTTAATTCCAGTGCCACTTTTAGCAAATTTGACAAATTTTGCTCAGTTTAAGATACATAGTTATTAGTTACATGTAGTTCGTACAAAACTGTAAGGCCAAGTGCTATCAAATTAACGCAAGCAAAAATCTACCTTACAGACAGAGCTCTAAGTCTAGTTTTGCTTGCATTCGTTTGACAGAGTTTAGCCTTAGAGTTGTGTCCGAACTATGAACACAGCCTATCATTTTATAGGGTTTCTGAGAAAAAAATGTATTGTCCCGCTCCCGTCCCATAGTGCCATAAATTTTATAAAAATAAATTATCGCGCAATTTATATTGTCGTAAATAAATATACTGCTAGCACGCAATGAAATTGCGTTTCTAAACCTTTGGATCTAATTTTAATTACAAATAATACAAAACAACATATCTATATTTAGCTACTAATTCAAGTTATGATATGAGGTGTTTGTCTTACTCTGGCATAGTGCATGGCATGTTATTGTAAATAGTCACCTGTATTACTGCATGTTAAATCACAACATAGCATCTACAATATATCATGTATGACACTACATAAACATAGTTGTACTTAAACCGAATTATATTACCACTTTATACTAACTAGGTTTTACTCGGTATCCCCTCATTTCCTATAAAATTAATGGCTATAACTACACATACTCTAAATTCATTTGCTATATTCATTCACCAGCTATAAATTCAAATTCTATATTAGTTGCTTGTTATAATGTTCATTTACTATAAATGTTAAATAGTCTAAACTCATTATATATAAATTTCATATTCTATAATTATCTTTTACTCTAATATTCACCTGTTATAAATTCAAATTCTATAATAGTTGCTTGCTATAATGCTAATTTGTTGTAAATGTTAAATAGTCTAAACTCATTATATATAAATTTCAAATTCTATAATTATCTTTTACTTTAATATTCACCTGTTATAAATTCAAATTCTATAATAATTGCTTGCTATAATGTTAATTTGTTATAAATGTTAGATAGTCTAAACTTCACGGGGGGTACCGTCGACACGCTGGCGCGTCATCAGACTGTCAAATGTGTACACGTCTGTTAAATAGGCGCTGTTAAAGTTTGGTTAGGTTAGGGTTCACTTGCATCCCTCAGAGCGGAATAGGCACCCCGCGTGAGCGGGGTGCCGTCGACACGCTGGCGCGTCATCTGACTTTCAAATGTGTACACATCTGTTTAATAGGTACTGTTAAAGTTCGGTTAGGTTAGGGTTCACTTGCATCCCTCAGAGCGGAATAGGCACCCCGCGTGAGCGGGGTGCCGTCGACACGCTGGCGCGTCACCGTATTTCAAATGTGTACACATCTGTTAAATAGGTACTGTTACGGTTCGGTTAGGTTAGGGTTCACTTGCATCCCTCAGAGCGGAATAGGCACCCCGCGTTAGCGGGGTGCCGTCGACACGCTGGCGCGTCATCTGACTTTCAAATGTGTACACATCTGTTTAATAGGTACTGTTAAAGTTCGGTTAGGTTAGGGTTCACTTGCATCCCTCAGAGCGGAATAGGCACCCCGCGTGAGCGGGGTGCCGTCGACACGCTGGCGCGTCACCGTATTTCAAATGTGTACACATCTGTTAAATAGGTACTGTTACGGTTCGGTTAGGTTAGGGTTCACTTGCATCCCTCAGAGCGGAATAGGCACCCCGCGTTAGCGGGGTGCCGTCGACACGCTGGCGCGTCATCTGACTTTCAAATGTGTACACATCTGTTTAATAGGTACTGTTAAAGTTCGGTTAGGTTAGGGTTCACTTGCATCCCTCAGAGCGGAATAGGCACCCCGCGTAAGCGGGGTGCCGTCGACACGCTGGCGCGTCATCTGATTTCAAATTTGTACACATCTGTTAAATAGGTACTGTTACGGTTCGGTTAGGTTAGGGTTCACTTGCATCCTTCAGAGCGTCATCAGACTTTAAAATTTGACACGTCTGTTAAATAGGACTAATAATCATTATAACTTGTAACTGTTCTACCTATATTATATTGACGTCGAACAAATATCAATTATAGACAATAAACAATATATCAACTGACTTTCTAGATTCTGAATGTTATATACAATGATGATTATAGACAATGAATGATATATCAACTGAGTTTCTAGATTTTGAATGTTATATACAATGATGATTATAGACAATAAATAATATATCAACCGATTTTCTAGTTTTTGAATGTTATACACAATGATGATTATAGGCAATGAATAATATATCAACAGTATTTCTAGATTTTGAATATTATATTTAATGGGTTTTAAAGATTTTGGAATTATACTATTTGAATGTTATACAAAATGACATTTATAGTAAATGAATCATTATACTAAATGATTTTATAGAATTCGTAGTTATAGAACATGATTTTATAACTATTGATTTTATAGGAAATAAGGTAGACCCGTTTTACTCGAGTCATCCAACACTGGTCAATTAGTATTTCATACAAAGTTTGTCCTAAAATGTAAAATGTAGGCTGTCGCTGTACATACACTGCAATTGTCTCGAACGTTGGAAGTGCATAATGCTACAAATGATCTCTTTAAATTGATATATGTATACCTACCTACAGGTGGACTGATGACCTGGTAAAGGTCGCGGGAGTCCGCTGGATGCGGGTGGCGCGGGACCGGTCATTGTGGCACTCTTTGGGGGAGGCCTATGTCCAGCAGTGGACGTCTTTCGGCTGATATAATGATGATGATGATGATGTATAACTACCATAGTTTTAAGTTTAGTTTTAAGTAATTGGATCCACTGAAAATCAGCGCCGTTGCACCACCGCGTGCATCGGCATATGCTGAGTGGATTCCATTTTTGTAACAACACTAGATCCCTACTTAAGTGTACCTAACAATTATTAATGTTGTGTATTGTCGTTGCAAAATAAAAAAAATCTATTTCTATTTCTAAAATGTCACCGGCTAGTGCTCCGGAATAAAAAATGCAAATTGTTCTCTAGAATTCAAACATTATCGAAATATATAGAGTAGGCCCATTTTTGAAGAAGTAGAATACAAGAAGCAAATCGTGTAACAGTTGGGGTGACAACGTAATCAGAGGGTTTAGACCCTGCAGAATACGGATCTGCCTGTCTCCATCCCCAAATTTGAGCCGGAAGAATGTTATATCGGAAAAGGTGCAGCCCATACAAATTTTTTCGTTGTACATTTGGTAAATCGTTGTTCCGGTACCCTAACTATGGTCCAATTGTTATGGATTTTTGATATGCCGTAAATAACAATATTTGTCATCGTATCCCGAAATTTTTGACACTCCAGCTCCAGGTCTTTCTCGGCCATCTTGGAAAATCTGTCACTTTTTTCAGTTTTTTGCTTGTACTGTCGTTATAGTTCATTTTAGTGCTAAACATGGTTTGGCAATATTGTAAAACACAAAATTTGCTGAAACTTTTGGGTACAAAGATTTTTTCCATGACCCCTAGGGACGAAGATATGACAGGAGATATCATTATAAATTACCACTTTTTTCTAGTTTTCCTCTCATGTTTACGTTTAAAGTGCATTTTAGCGTTAACTATAGTTCAGCAATATTGTAGATTACAAAATTGGCTACAACTTTTGTATTGAAATATTTTTTCCACGATCATCAGGAAAGAAGATACGATGTCACCTATGGGGTACTATCGTCGATATTTACTACTTTTCCAGTTTTCTTCACATATTTTCGTTTTAGTGCATTTCTTGGTCAGCAATATTATAGAAGTCAAAATTATATGCAAATTCAAAGTACCTACGATCTTCTAGGTATCGTGGAAGCAGACGATTTTGTCTTCTGAGGGATTGAAGTGGTACAGATCGGAAAGTGACAGATGCTTTATCTTGTCGTCTATCCCGCTATCACTCGACCATCATAGATCCCCTACAGATTGCGATTAAATGCACTCAAACCTAAATATGAGAAGAAAACTGCAAAAGTAGCAAATTTCAATGGTGCTACTCCATAGATGACTTCATATCTTCTTTCCTAATGGTCGTGGAAAAAATATTTCAATTCAAAAGTTGTAGCAAATTTTGTGATCTACAATATTGCCGAACTATAGTTAGTGCTAAAATGCACTTAAAATGTAAACATGAACGGAAAACTAGAAAAAAGTGGCAATTTTTAATGATATATCCTGTCATATCTTCGTCCCTAGGGGTCATGGAAAAAATCTTTGTACCCAAAAGTTTTAGCAAATTTTGTATTCTACAATATTGTAGAACTATATTTAGCACTGGAATGAACTTTGACGACAGTAAAAGCAAAGAACTGAAAAAAATGACACTATTTCCAAGATGGCGGCCAAAGTTATGGAGCTGGAGGGCCGAAATTTTTAGGTTACCATGGCTAATATTGTCTTTCACAACATACCAAAAAATCATATCAATCGGACCTCTTTTAGAGTACCAGAGCAACAATTTACTAAATGTACTACGAAATTTTTTGTATGGGCTGCACCTTTTCCGGTATACCGTACTTCCGGCTCAAATTTCGAGATGGCGACAGGCAGATCCGTATTCTGCAGGGTCCAAACCCTCTGATAACGTTGTCACCCCATCTGTTACATGACTTGCCGCTTGCATTGTTTAGAGACGCCTTTTCCAATTCTGTTCCTCCTCTAATATATGAATTAATCAATTTATTTGTTTGACGAAGCCTGTGGCGGATTTCATTTCTGGTGTAGCTCTGTTCTGTTTCAGATTATTTGTTTATGTATGCACCCGACGAAGCCTGTGTTGCGGATTTGTATTTGTGGACTCTGTATTTACTTAAATTGAATAAATTAATTTATTAACTTCCTTTGTAAAGACGTTTAATCACCATTCCATTACTTCAGCAATTAGCACAAGCCCTCAATTTTTATCTGTTATTTTTCTTTATCTAGAATATCTGGGCGACCGAGCTTTGCTCGGCGTTTTCCCGCACATGAGACCTAGCTAGATTGATTGCTCGTCCCTGAAAACCTCTACATACCAAATTTCATCAAAATCGTTATGAGCCGTTTCCGAGATCCCCGAAATAAATAAACATATACACAAGAATTGCTTGTTTAAAGATATAAGATACATCTCTTTCAAAATTCAATTATCTCTTATGAACTGTTATCATTTATCACTACAACCACAGACAACAGCAATTATTTAGGCATTAGATAGCTGTGGTATATTCTACCACAAACTAGGTATTATCTGAATGTGGTTTTATTTAGGCATGATAAAATAAAAGATAGTGACAATTTATTTTGTTTATCAGCTCAATTATGTAATAGCATTGATTTAACAACATTGTGACATGACTAAAATTACTTTACATTTGTTATACTTAAAATTATATGAACCGTCCGAGTTGTATCAAATTAGGCCGTTTAAAAAGCGACTTTACTGTCCAAGCGTGAAGATTCAAAGTCCAACAACAAGTTTTATAAAATGTCGGACATTTTAAATAATTTCTACTTTACAAGCATTGCTTTACAAGTGAGTTAATAGATGGTGGCTATTACAGTTTTTGTCATCAATTGGTGTAATCAGCCAAGATAAAAAAAACTTAGATCCTCCTAGAGCACAAGATAATTGGCCATGATTGTCTTAATAATATTGTATGAGTCACAGCAAGTGTGGGAGAGAGATAAACAAATAGTAGAATATTTCTATGATTGGATTATACATATTCATCATCCTCCTAGCGTTATCCCAGTACAGTTGCATCCTGAAGGATGCCTGGGGTCCGCTACCTATTCCCAAGATTTGGCGTAGGCACCAGTGGCGGCGCGTCAAAAACATTCTTAGGAAAGCCAGAAATAATTTGCCTTTCTTATACTTCATGAGCCGTAGTAAAAGAACTGCACTGGCTGAAAATTAGGTAAGCCAGTAGTTTTTACGAAAGCGACTGCCATCTGACCTTCCAACCCCAAGGGGAAACTGGACCTTATTGGGATTAGGCTTCGTCAAGTGAGTGGGCAACTTGACTGTTAGAAGTCCTCAAGCCGCCCGAAGGCTGCAACTTGGATTATACATATTAATATGTTTAAAGTGAATTTGTGTGAGACCTGAGGATGGACTTGTCAGTGTGAATGACAAGAGACGTATGGAAGGAAATACATTTAGGCGCTTGGTTGTTTTATGCGTCAAACGCATGAGTTTCCATTTAAATCCATTCAACGCAATGTGTTTAACGCAACATATTTATATGGAACGCATGCATTTGACGCATGAAACAACCGAGCGCCTTAGTGTTAACCAAAAGTAATTGGGATAAGAGCATAAAAAAAATGATGACTATTACAAAAGCACATTTATCTCCTGTTACATTTTTACGCTTAAATTATGGTACTTGGTGTAGGGAATTGAATACCAGGGCAGTTTTATGCTAAACCCGGAAACCATCCTAAGGGGATGCAATTTTGTATGGATACACTACTGATAAATAAGTTTTACTTGTGAGGAGCCAAGTACACACTAGAGTATGTTAAATAAAGTAAGGTATTTTTTATTATTTAGAGCCTAATGTGTCCCATAGCTGGGCAAAGGCCTCCCCACTCATTTGTTAGTAAAAAAATAAAAATACAGTAGAATCCCGGATACAGCGACCATCAAGGGACCGGCGATATTACGTCGCACTAACAGGACGTCGTACAAAACGGACTGATTTTCTTTGAAAATGTTTGGTTTGAATCCTAACGTCGGTGATTTACCAGTTGTTAAAAGCGGACAAATGTTATAAGCAGAGTCATTATAAGTGGATTCTACTACTGTACACTGATAAAAGTTAACATTTTGCAAAATAGCATTTTGTTTAATCAGTGAAAATATTGAAGATACAGTACACAGAACTATAGCACAGTGGTTACACAAGACTATTATCCCTTAGCGTATGAGTTCTGATCTGGAGTCAGAAGTTCTAATCCAAGGTACTAAGAGCTGCAGGCATGGTGCAGACAGAGAATCTAATTGTGTCAGACTTAATATATGCCTCAAATTCTATGTACAAATAAAAAATCAGGCCAACAGAAATTCATTTTCATACTGTTTAATTTTTTGAACATAGACTACCAAATCACTTTGGTGAGTAGAGGAGCATCAAAAATTGATGGTAGGCAACTATGCAAACCCTGTAAAAGCAATCGCAAGAGATTCTAATAAGTAAGTAGCATATAAACATACCTTAAAGGAGCTGTGCACTAACGTCTCATCCAGGTCTATCACCATACACTTTTTATGCATATCCTGGTGTCTAATTGGTGGTAACAATGGTCGTGGAGCATGGTCTGCCATGATAAGGAGCGGGGGCGAAGCCCTGCCGTCCACACTGTTGGCGCCATTGCCCGGGGGACCCTTCCCACGGCCGCCGCGCCAACAACACAGCAGCGACCGCAGGAACCCACCACCCCCAGACTTCTTGCTGCCCAGTGGCGTCGACGAGACCGGCGTGCCATCGCCTTCACTGTGCTGGCCGCCAGGGGATGACCCTAAAATCATCATCACATTATTACACTGCCAAGCAAGCTTCACTCAATAACTCACTAAATAAATCTTGTATGTGAGACTGCTGTAAGGAAAGACAAGCTCTCAAGGTTGCTCCATAGAATGTTATTGCGTCCACCCATCCTAATTGTTTACCTCAACTACCATACGCACGACTCGCGTATAACAATGTAACACACAATAAACTTCCACTTCTATAACGCTCACGATTCACAAATATTTATAAACCACCATAGGTAACACTATACGCTCTAATTTGATGGCAGTAACAGGTGTAATTCGGTTTAGATTTACCTCTGTCGGATCCATAATTGTTTAATTGCTCGTCATCCCGAGACACCTGAGTTATAATGGACGATGCGTCCATTTAAACATTTGTTTTGGGCCTTAATATAAATGGCAACGAAGTTTATGTAAAATTTTAACACCATAAAACTATTTTTTATCTCCCTTCTATCTTACAAAATGGCAGGCTCTTGGCAAATACCAACTTCAAGTGCAACCAACATAAGAATGGCTTTTAGTGTTTGTCTCTTTCTAAAGTACTCATATCACCTTGATTAGAACGAAACAACACTGTTTATCTTTTATTAGTATATTGCCACCCTTGATCAACTGCTAAAAATAGTGAAGTTACGTTCAAAATACAGTCATCAAATTATTTTTTAAAGACGAGACATTTAATTGCGTTTAATTTTAATTTAATTTATTTTTAAGTTAGTCCAGTTTATTTTATATTTAATCGGGTTTTTATTTTAATCATCTACTTATAATTTATTATTTTAATAAATAAACTTTTTTTATTAAAAAAAAAAAAAAAAATTGACAACCATTAAATATATTGACCACATTAAAACGCTATTTTATTATAGGCGTCTACAAAATAATGCATTATGGGTTTCTTCGAAAACAAAAACTTGTAGTTCTAAACATAGTCGTTATATTCTCTTTGGTTCTAAAAAAACTTGTAGGTTTATTTCAATGAAATATAGTCAAAGAAAATAGTTAATCACCTTTGTTTTCATTGGCGTCAGTTACACGGTCAATATTATACGCGATAGTAGCGATAGCATTGGCCTCTCTCTCACATACATGAAAGTGAGAGAGAGGCCAATACTGTATCACGCGCGTATCGCGTGATAATATTGACCGTGTAACTGACGCCATTGTAATAGTGACCAAAGAGAATATAGTGACTAGTATAACTAGTATTCAGGGCTTACATTATTATTTAAAAAACAATTTAGACTTGCCAGTAAAAATATTTTTCTTATTTTAGGGTAAATCAATGGACACGGAAAATAGTAACATGAAAGTCTTTGTAATTTAAAAGTGCATGCATAAATTAAAAAGAACGCATAAAATACATCAATCTGTATGTTTTGCAATCATTACTAAATTTGTGAAACAGCTGATTGTAATAAAAATATAACGGATTAACGGAACTATTTTATGCCTTAGTTGTTGGAGCTTATAACGCTCTTGCTGGCAACCTCTACAAACAGCTGTCAAACAATTTTGACGTTTTCTATACGATACGATGCCAATGCCATTCACGCATCATACTTGAGGAAAATCGCGAAAATAAAAATACAAATAACACATCCTGTCATAAATGTGTGCCAAAGTGACTTAGAACTAATTTACCCGAGTAGTAAAATTAAGTTAAAGCCAAAATGTCTTACCGGGACCCTGGGCCTGTACCGAATAGGTGGTTGAAGTGCCCTCGTAAGGCCTCAGGGCTCGTTGCTGGCAAGTTTCTGGCCTTCAAGACACCTTTAGGACACCAATTCAATGACAAAGTTCCAGAGGAGAACCGCTTCACGCCGAACATGCTGTTTGTGTACATGAAAAGTTTGAAAGTGAGTCACTAAACGGAAAATAGAATGAACGCGTCAGCTCCTAAGTTTGTATTAGTAAAAGCATTATCAATGCTTTCTTATTTACGCATTTCATATCCTAAGGCTGGTTCCTTACAAACCAGAATTTCTGTCTCGAATCTCTGATATTATTATCATATATCTACAATACCTGTACACATTTTGAGAAATATAATCATTTAAGAAAAAAAATATTTCTTTGTTGTTTCAGAGAATAACATCCTATTAAAGTTTAACATTTGTCACACATGGCCAACATGAAAAACGGGTTCGAAAATAGCTTTGGTAAATGGCTACTGTCCAAATAGCTGTAATAATGTACATAAAGTAATGATGATGTTTTGTCATTTTGATCAATCTTTTGAAGTAACTTTTATTCTTGTAGAATATTTACATGCAACCTAACCTTGCCTTTTTACATGTATAATCTATTTATTCTGTATTGTGTACCTTTGTCATGTGTATAATAAAGCATTTACATACATAAATCATATTTATGCCTTATTTTCAACAATCTATCTGGATTTCTGATTGTCAAAAAATCTTACATATGTATTTATTTACAGTAGAATCCGCTTATAACAACTCCGCTTATAACATTTGACCACTTTTAACGACTGCTAAATCACCGACGTTAGGATTTTTTTTTCAAACATTTTCAAAGAAAATCAGTCCGTTTTGTATGACATCCTGTAGTGTGACCTAATATTGCCGGTCCCTTGACGGTTGCTGTATCCGGATTCTACTGTATATGGATTTTTACTCCAGTCTGTACAAAGAGCTAATGTTCTGCCTGACTAAGTGGCCCTATCTTACCAAAATGCCAACCTTTTTCAACTCTTCTGCTCATAGTTGTTGAGCCTGATCGCAGATTACAAGTAGAAGAAGCAAAAAGTCTTTACAAACACATTACACTGATGGAAATTATTTATTTAAACTTTATTGCACATTAAAAAAGGTACAAACGGCGGACTTAATGCCCATTCTCTACCAGGCAACCACTATCTATTATCTATGCCTAAGAAAAAATAATATTGACCTAAGTGTGACAATGATAAGTCAATAACATAGAAATCCAATGACAACAATATTTTGTTGGCACACACCCAACCAGTGGGGCTAAGATGATCGCGTATACGTTGGACATATAGCATTCATCCCTTACTGTCAAGTAGGTAAGAGCGAGAGGGATGGATGCTATATGGCTGACATATAAGTGATCATCTTAGCCCCTCAGACCTCAAACAACATACTCGACATGTTTTCTTTGAACCAATTCTTTATTTAATAATGATCATGGATAAGAATTGAAAAAAAGTATGTATGTTAAATACAGTTATATTTTTGTTCACAGGTCAAACTTGGTATGTGGGTAGATTTGACAAACACCACAAGATTCTACGACAAGACAGAGATAGAGAACATGGATTGTAAATATGTAAAAATGCAATGCCGGGGGCATGGGGAAACACCATCATTAGATCAAACTAGGTTTGTACTCATCAACATATTAAATTGTCTCAACCACCATTAATTTACTGCACTGTTAGTACAATTGCAGACACAAGTTTGCACTTTCGCTAAAGGGTCTATAGTATATCTCACTTGCGGTCTTGCACAAGTGCAGGAACCATTTGAACCAATGCAACGGAACGCGCACGAACGGGTCGCCAACGCGCAAGTGACTGTTTAGGAGTTGTGGGCATCTATAGGCTCCAGTGTCCACTTCACAACAGGAGGACCCATATAATTTCTGGTTTATGGGTGACAACCAGTTTATTCTTGAAATTACCCTGCATACAAAACTAGTGGTCCTGGGTTCGAATCCCGGTTAGAGCATTTATTTGTGTGATGAGCACAAATTATTGTATCTGAGCCTTGGATGTATTAAGTGTGTATCTATTTATATATCATGGCGTGTTACCCATACATAGTACAAGCTTTGCTTAGTTTTTTACTATGTCAATTTGTGTAACATTTATTATTATATGCAAACCGGGGGGGGGGCACGGTATATTGTAAAGCTGGTCCCTACCTACGGTTTTTGAACACAGTAAGAGGATTTTACTATATGGGTGTAGATAAATGATCTTTCTTATGATTCAGTTGTTTATACTACTTTTAATATCTCTATTTCACCTACTCATGTCAAATTTTTCTCTTCTGTCTCCACCACCCAAAAGTTGATCGCTTTTTAGTGATAAGACCGCCTGTTGTCTACCATCAACATGTTTAATTTTAATCTGTTTTTTTTTTGGTGAACAATAAGGAATATTTGTATTGTATTGTATAATACCCTTATGATTCCAGGTTATTCATCCAACTAGTGAGCAAGTTCCTAAGTCAGAACCCGTTAGAAGTGATTGGCGTGCACTGCACACATGGCTTCAACCGCACCGGCTTCCTGCTCGTCTCATACATGGTTGAGCAATTGGACTGCAGTGTTGAGGCTGCTATCATTGAGTTTGCCAAAATGAGGTAAGTGTACTATAATATAGAAAACCCTTTTATCTACACCCATGAATATGGCCTAATGTTTTTCCAACTAGAAATGCGTGAGAGAGGTTAACCCGTCGTCTACCAGTCCCTGGGATCCCAGGGCAGATAACAAAAGAATGGCATTGTGTATTTTTTTCGACGGGAGGGGATGGCTTTCAGTGATGATCATTAATGAAAAACAAAACCGTGAAAACAATATTTTGACACAGAATAAGAAATAGTAGGTACTACATAGTACGTACAGAAGTCCCACTGTTAACAAATCCCCAATTTACAACCCCAAATTATAATAGGTAAATAACAAACTCTTGACCACACCAAGCGAATGACGCGACGATGCAACCGTCCAGTGGCAATGCGTGGCAGCCACTGAATGGTACCACCCACGGATTTACTTGCAGCGGCGCGGTGAATTGACGGAGTGAGATACCCCTGATTTTGACCGTAATGAAAGTAAATTTCCTTCTTGCAGGCCTCCCGGTATTTACAAGCAGGATTACCTTCAAGAGCTGTACAGACGATATGACGATGTTGAATACACACCAGCCGCTCCGCTTAGACCCGATTGGTGTAATGGTAAGACAATCATTCACTTAGGTTCACGTCACAAGTCCGTCCCCACCTCTGGGCCTTTTGACTCGCTTCAGAAACGTGCTGTGCGGATTGTAGACGATCCCAAACTTACAAGCGATATCGAAGCGTTAAGTTCAAGGAGAAACTTCGCCTCTTTGTGCGTGTTCTATCGCTTGTATAATGGGTTGTTCTCCTAAGAACTGGCCGTACGCTTGTTTGCCACCGATGTGGTATAAAAAAATAAGTTTCGTTTATATAAAAATTACGGGTACTAAAATTTAACCATCACTAAAATAAGAAATATCACACTTCCCATTTTTAAACCTACAATGACTAGAATGTACAATGAACTTTAAGTTCCATTTGTGCTGCCTACCTGGGAATAAAGTGTTGAATTGTGTTTGCAAAGTTAGAGACCGGTTTTCACTTTCAAACAGAACTTGTTCAAATGCTGTTGCTAAAAATTTGACTTCTAAAAGGCAGTTACTAAAAGCTGCTCAGGCTCAGTTTTTGTTAACTATGTTTTTTTTTATTACAGAAGAAGAAGAGGAAGACTTTGATGACAGCACGCCGAGTAATTCGCAGTCCAGCTCTTCTCAAAATACTTCAGCGTAAGTTTCATTTCTGGTTTACGTCTTCATTCGCTTGCCCTTTTCCCATTTATTTGGGGTCGGCGCAGCATCATGTCGCCCGTCATCTCTACATTCACATCCTTCTTATTCATATCGTCTTTCACACAATCCATCCACCTTTTTACGGTTACGGTACGTCTTATTAAAAAAAAGCCAAGCCATGAACTGCGCAATGTTTATTTCTTGTGACGAAACAAACTTAAGGCTAACTCGTATTGCTAAAAATGCAGATCTAGAGTGGAACGAAACAGTAATTTCTCCCGCGGTTTAACCCAACAAAAGCCAACTTTCTGCTTCTTAAATTCTTCTAAAACCCATTTTTATCAGAATATTAATATTCCACAGCCCTAAACCCAAGAAAGGTCGGAAAGAGACTACCATGAAGAAAACCACATTCATGCCAGGAGTCCGCGGCGTAGAACCTTTCAATACCCAACCCCGTCTACTGGAGATCCAGCAAAAGGCCCAGGAATTCTGCGAGTGGGATAAAACTGGATTCCCAGGGTCCCAGCCTGTATCCATGGACGTTACGAATCTGAGGAAGTTGCATGAGAAACCGTATAGGGTTTCGTGGAAGGCTGATGGTGTCAGGTAAGTTTGGAGAAAATGTGATCATAGCACTAGACGCATCGACGTCTCTTGTATTGTATTGCAGACTCAATGCAAGTGTTACAAAGAAAATGTGTGATCATAGCACTAGACACGCATCGACGTCTCTTGTATAGCAGACTCACCCCAAGTGTTACAAAAAAAATGGTTTCGTGGAAGGCTGATGGTGTCAGGTAAGTTTGGAGAAAATGTGATCATAGCACTAGACGCATCGACGTCTCTTGTATTGTATTGCAGACTCAATGCAAGTGTTACAAAGAAAATGTGTGATCATAGCACTAGACACGCATCGACGTCTCTTGTATTGCAGACTCAACGCAAATGTTACAGACACCGGTATCCAGTTTCTGTCAATGCATATTAACCTCGCTTAAATCCACAATCCAAAATGGTAACGTAATTTCATTGGAATGGCAGTCAAATGTAGCGTAACCGTTACCAAAACTTTGGTATAAGCAGAGGTATAAGTAAAGTGTGAATCGGAGAAACGGATGCTCTATCTCTCTTCTCACCCAGGGCACAACTACGTTGCTCAACTCGGTCAGCCAGCTGTAATAAATTCCCCATAGCACACATGCTACCGATGACTCAACGCAATATGAAAATGTCACGATGTTGAATTGGTTGATTCTGTAAACCTAGTTTTTTTTTCCAGATATATGATGTTAATTGACGGAGAGGGCGAGGTGTACATGTTAGACAGAGACAACTGCGTGTTCAAAGTATTTGGGCTGCGGTTCGTTAATAGAAAAGATCTGAGACAACATTTGAAAGATACTCTACTAGATGGTGTAAGTATAAATGACCACAGGCAGTCCTTGTGTGTTTTTGTTTCTCGTCAGGAGACATATAATCAAGCAAATCAAGGCGGTCGCTCAATTTAGATTTAAGTAATAGTGTTATTAGAATAGGTACTAATGATTAGTTTTAAGTTACACTAACAGCATATGGATGTAAAAAAAAATTATCCGAAATAAAAGTTATCATTCATTCATAATACATATTATCTGGGCGACCGAGCTTTGCTCGGCGTTTTCCCGGGCATGAGACCTAGCTAGATCGATTGCTCCTCCCCGGAAAACCTCCGTTTCCGAGATCCCCGAAATAAATATAAGAGTATACAAGAATTGCACGTTTAAAGATATAAGATAATATAATAATATATACTGTCTGATTAATGCTATGCAAGAATTAGTGTAATGTTGAAGCTGCTATAGTGTCTATTGTCCTAATGACAATAAAAATATGGTTCCAGCAGCTACCTTCCCATATAGAATTGAGCTGATGCATTGTAACTTATTTTATGTCACACCTGGCCATAAAGCGGCAATTACCGCACGCTCCGCGCGCGGGAAATCCCACCTCCTGGCCTGGGGGTGACATAAAATTTTGTACTTAACACGGGCGGTAATAAAGAAAGCCTCAGATCGCATATTTATCGCCCTTGCCTTCGGCTCGGGCGTCAAATACCTGCGATCTGAGACATTCTTTGTTTTACCGCCCTTGTTAAGTAATATTTTATTTGTTTGATGAATCCTGATAATATTTTTTTTTTTCAGGAAATGGTGATAGACAAAGTAGACGATAAAGAGATACCCAGATACTTGTGCTACGACATTATACGGTTCGAGGGACAGGATATATCGAAAAAGGCGTTCTTCCCGTCTAGAATGGATTATATAGAACATGAAATTATTAATCCTAGGTAAGCATCGGTGTACTAACTAGCTAGGTTTATATTTACATCATATTGTGCGCTGAAGGTGGTATCTGCTATGTTTATCCCTTGCTTTTGGATTCATCGTCATCATATCAGCCGAACATACCATCATAACGTCCGCTGCTGGACATAGGCTTCCTCCAAAGAGTGCCACAATAACCGGCCCTGCGCCACCCGCATCCAGAGGACTCCCGCGACCTTTACCAGGTCATCAGTCCATCTTGTGGTGGTCTACCCACGCTGCGCCGCGCGGTCCGTGGTCGCCACTCGAGAACCTTTCGGCCCCAACGGCCATCGATTCTACGTGCAATGTGCCCCGCCCACTGCCACTTAAGTTATATTTATAGAATTTAATCTATTAAATACATAATAAGAATAACTTTGGTACAGGTTAAAAGCAATGGAGAAAAAGATGATCCACCGTGAGCGTGAGCCGTTCAGCGTGCGACTAAAACAGTTCTACGAGATTCGGATGGCTCACCAGCTGTTAGGAGAGAAATTCGCCAAGGCGCTCAGTCATGAGCCAGACGGGCTGATATTCCAGCCTTCTAAGGAGGTTAGTGACCTTTTAATGAACACGATTATAAATAAACATACTCGTACTAGCGTGAACCGTTCAGCGTGCGACTAAAACAGTTCTACGAGATTCGGATGGCTTATGAAATAAAACAATCAAAATTGTTTGTTTCAGCCGTACGTGCCAGGGCCATGCGAGGACGTGCTGAAGTGGAAGCCGAGCCACATGAACAGCGTCGACTTCAGGCTCAAGATCGTAACGGAAGGCGGCCAGGGGTAACGCAATGCTTAATCTTAGTCTAGCCACCAATCGTATCAGTAGTAGAGAAGCACAAGTAACGCAACGCTTCATCTTAGTCTAGCCACCAATCGTGTCAGTAGCAGAAAAGCAGGGGTAACGCAGCGCTTAATCTTAGTTTAGCCACCAATCGTATCAGTAGTAGAGAAGCACAAGTAACGCAACGCTTCATCTTAGTCTAGCCACCAATCGTGTCAGTAGCAGAAAAGCTGAAAACACAATTTTTTCACGTTAAGCTAGCGCAAGAAAGAGACAGTATGCGTAGCTCGGCTTCACTTCACTGATACACATGGTCCACCAGGATTTAATATCATTATTTTTTTATTCAGGCAAAGTCTGTCCCGTCGTCTACCAGTCCCTGGGATCCCAGGGCAGATAACAAAAGAATGGCATTGTATATTTTTTTCGCCGGGAGAGGACGGGCTAAAGTATTCTTGCAACAAATATTTGAAATTAACACTATTCTGTATTACAGTATCGTTCCAAAAAAGGTCGGCCAGCTCTTCGTGGGACAGCTCGAGCCGCCATTCGCCGCGATGAAGGTCACGAAGGACATCAAACACCTCAACAACAAAATCATCGAGTGCACCTTCGAGAACAATCGATGGGTGTACATGAGGGAGCGTACCGACAAGTCATATCCCAACAGTTATAATACTGCCAAATGTAAGTGCACTTTATGGAGTAGCATCTCAACAGTATGAAGGAACACCTCAACAGTCTCGGCAATTTAATCGAATGCATCTTCGAGACCGAGACTAACCGTTGAGTGCTCATGAAGGCGTACCTCAACCGTTATAGATGTTATAATACTTCCCAATGTGAGTACACCAAGCCAAGGGTGTCCATTATTCGCGCCGGTTCTACAAAGGAACATCTCAACAAAATCATCGATCACCTGACCTAACTAAACAACGTCAACGGTGTCAACAAGATCTACTCGTATAACTTACACATATGATCTAACTAATGAGGAACTCGATATTCTTTAGTAACGAGAGAAATTAAAGTAAACCATATAAATAGATATGATATACTGTGATACCACCTTAACTTTTTTTTTCAGCTGTATGCGAAAGTATACGAGATCCGGTGACAAAGGAGCGCCTGCTAGACTACATAGACAATCACCGCTTCATAGACGACTCGGACCTAATGCCGATGCCCAAAATGGTGCGCCGATAGTACTAACCCAAACTCAACCTTGTTGCAACATGATACAGTACATTTCTGCACGACGGACCAGATGTTTTTAGATAAAAACTTCTACACGTTAAAAAAACAATGCTTCAACATGTGCTGCTGAAAAGTATTGCTGTACTTTTGTTTTTTAACTGGTTTTTATCATCCAATGTTGATCCTTATGCGGAATTTAAGTTGGTCAATTCAATCTTCTTTTTCTTTACTTCATCAATACAACCTTTGTTTGCATCTGATGAAAGCAAGACTAGCAAAAATATACATCAAAATTAGACATAAAAGCAACTAGCGAATCAAGCGATCGGGGTAAAACACCCAATGCTCTTCAAAATACCGGTCATTGGCCTAACTATTTGGAGGAGTCCCGGCAAACGGTATATAGTTTTACCCTAATTGTGATATTTCATCTTCACCAGTGGATACTGGTTAACTATTCGTAGGAATCTTATTCCTAATTGTTGAAAACTAGCACAATTGTACTGATATCGGTAGCTGAGTTTTGTTTCAACAATTGACAACATTTCAAATTTTCAAGTTGGCCTTTTTATGTCCTAGATCGATAGAAAATGAAATTTTCAGGTCCACGTGTTTTTTTATTTCTCTCGAAATCCTAATTTTCATTCAATAATATCTAATCTAAAAGTAGCGAATCGTAAGTGAAATATGACGTAATTTTTATGAATTACCTATGTTTGACAGCATTGATCCTTTCCCGTCGTCTACCAGTCCCTGGGATCCCAGGGCAGATAACAAAAGAATGGCATTGTTTATTTTTTTCACCGGGAGAGGACGGCTTAACAGTCGTAGCAATGACGTCACACTTCCGTTTTATACATTTTGGCGATTTTTCTTCAAATTTACCGAAATGGTTTTCGATTTAGGCATCATTATAAATTTTGAAATGTTGTCAATTCAGTCCTATTTTTTCATCTGTTTAGTTATAAATCTTGCCATCATTTTTTCTTAAGGCGAGTTATTTTGTGAAAGTGTTCATATTTGCCTGTCAAAAATATTTTGAGATTATTTCTGTCTTCATTTCTCCCTTCGCTGAACACTATTAGCGTAAATTTTCGATGCAAAAACTAATTGAACATTAGAACAGTAACATACTTATAAAATTTCAATAATACTCATTAACCTAAGTCTTGTCAAAATTATAATGTTACTTCTCAGCTACTGCTCGCCTTAAAAAATAGTGATGAATTATTTATTTTTTAAGTAAATACTGTTTTATTTGTAAGGATGTATTCAATTATCTCAATAAAATTGTGTTTAATATTTGTAACCCCTTAAAAGAGATTACTCACCGACTGTCCAGTTCGGTTGGCATGAAACTATTAATTGATTAAAAAATAATAAACCTCAGGGCGCCTTACTGCTGGGGAGTTATTTCAAATGAAAATATGTATGTGACAGTGCAACTTATTTATTTCTACTAATTACAATAGAATACACAATATGGAGGTCCTTTAAAGAGTAGTACACTAAGGGATGTTTTTAAACTTGAGAGGATTAAATAATAAAGTTCGGTGACACTGACCTGTTTTCTAGTTCTTACACTTTTAACACAAACACTGGTAGTCTTCAGCGGTGCAGCAAGGAAGCAGGTTCATATTCGCTCCATCCAAGTGTGAGTCACCCCTAGCACACGCGGCACATGTCCGTAAAGGTGATCCTTTCCATCACTCCACCGAAGACCGGCTCTTGCAAGGTTTGTAGAAAAGAATTCGACTGAAGACTATGGACTAAGGACTACGGACCCCTAAGACAAAAGTAGAACTTGGTTAAAAGCGGTTCTGACCACGAATTCTAAGGTTAGACTACGAAGAGGTATTTGTAAAGTACTTACATATTTGGGATTTAAACATTGCTTAATGTTGTCACACTGCCGTTTTTATATATTAAGGTAAACGGCGGGCTTCATGGCCTCAACTTAAAGTACCAAATCCACGTGGCGAGCTTCGCCATTGTTGGAATCACGGCTTCTTTTTCTAAATCTGAATAATTTTGGTTGCGTCCGCTCGTTATCGGAGGCGCCGACAGAAAGACAACCTAGCGCTACCCGTCTGTCCATCAGGCGTGGCGAAATCGGGAACTAATCCGAGCGATCCTAATCGATGCATTAAGCTAATTTGCCACTTCAAAGGCGAAGACATATTCGAGGCTCCCACTAGATGTCGCTACGAGACACGATATGAAACAATTATTGAATAGGAAGAAAATATTTGTTACACATTTCCCTTCCTTGGATTAAAAAGTTCTTCATACTGAAGATACTTTTTTTTAAACCTTTAGACTACCAAGTTATTTTAATTAAAGATTATAAATACATCTATAAAACCCTAAAAATCTAGAAGTGACACACGACACAATAGCGTTTACGTGTAATCTCAGGCATCAGGATATCATGCATAAATACCTAATGTCTATGTTTGCCTACTACTAAATAATAAGTTATTTGTACACAAAATTATACCTAACAATAAGTGATGAATAACTTAGGATTCATGAAAGTGGAATGCGTGGAATTAGTGAAATGCGCATTCCCTAACCTACTTATTTTTGTATATCTACAAGGTTCTAACAAAAACAACAGCTTATCTATCCATACTCCGTAGGTACTTAATACTAACCTTGAAAACTATAATTTAAACTAAACATATGGGTTTATTTACGGAACATAAATAACTATACCTAACAGTGAGTATTAACTGGTGCTATCTATTATTTACGATAACAACAATAACAGTAACCACAAAATATTTATACACCATACTTGAGGTACAAATTTAAATATGAAGTGCGTTTTAAGCCTGCACTAAGAGGCATTACGTAATTAAAACGTTAAGTCAGGTTATTAACCTGGATAACAAATACCTATTGGCCATTTGTTATTTTATGATTCGCGAATCAAACAACATGTCGTTAGGTTAGTTAAGTATTAAGTATTAACCACAATAGATTTCTATTTGGTTGCATCAAGGTCAAGGCTTTTAAGTAAACAACATTGGAACGAATTAAGTTGGTTAAGTGAGATAGGTACTTACTCTAATAAATATAAGGTCGTTTATTCCTTAATGAGCAGTACCGTATAAAATAGTAAACACGTCTGTTATCTAATGCGCCCAGATGTGCGAGCATATTCCAATAGGCTGGACTTATAGGTAAACATGCCTTGCATTCCTCGCTTTCATACATAGCTTATTTGTAACAGAAAGATCAAGTGTGCACAAAATTTTGAAAAATAATTACTACTAACTGCATTCATACTCCTTTCATACTTCTCATACACTCATAATTACCTACTAATCATCCTGTTTTAGAATATCTTTGATATGAAAGTTACCTAATATTTTCCCGTCCATATTTGCTAAGGTATATACTAAGGGTGATAACTTTGCTGTAATTACACATTTCTGAAACTTTGGGGCTAACTTTGAAGTAAATTTCTTTGCAGCATTAGATAAGTAATGCGTGCGCTTATAAACTATTTGTCCTACTTTAAGTTCCATATTTCTTTTTCTCAAGTTATAGTACTTCACGTTCCTATCGTGAGCACTTTTAATGTGCTTCTGCACTTTCTTAAATATTGTATTAAGTTCAAGTATCTTGTTACTATATGTCTGTGGATCACCAGTTGTAACTTGGGATCTTTGAACTGGCTGATCTGAGACTAAGCTGTGTAACATTCCGTCTATTATGAATTCACGGCCGTGCACAAGGAAATATGGGCTAAATTTCGTAGTCTCATTTACGGCAGAATTAAGTGTTGCAATGTGCTCTGTTATTTTTAAGCAGAACTATCCCTTTATTTATTTTGTAGAAGGAGACCTATTACTAAGGGATGTTTTGGATAATTCTGTGCGAATTAGTTTAATTGAACTTGACAGTTCTCACATTCCGATCGTTTCACACCTTTCTTGCCACATTTAAAACACACTAGTTCCCTCGACTTGCATTGGTTAGTGAAATGAGTGTTTTTATTACACCTAAAGCATTTCTTATCTACGCATTTCGAAGAGCTGGGCTCGTTCAGTGCCGAAATTTGTTTACCTACTGATTTGGAAAGCGACTTGCTATGTAAGTCAGAGGTAATTTTAAAGTTGTTAAAGTTAGGTTCATTAAATTGATCGGAGCGAGATCGGGCAAGTTCAAGTTGTTTACAATAAAACTTAAGTTTGTCTATTGTTGGTATATCATGAAGCGCTAATTCTTTCATGTACTCTGGGCGAATATTATGCATCAATATCTCTAATTGTTCTTTTTCAGATAGTGGATTGGTGACACGAGAAAACATTCCCTGCATGGTTGATAAATATACAACAATGGTTTCGTTTTTAGCTTGGGTCCGTTGTCTTATCTCGCCAAGAAGTTTATAATCCAAGTCCGGAATGTCAAAATCATTTTTTAAGTTTTTTATTAACTGCTTGTAGGTAAAAATACTATTCTTATTGGATCTAAACCAATGTAATGCAGAATTTTCAAGTAAATCCGAAAAAGCTGAGAGTATGTGGTCTTCCGAGATGTTTCGCGCCTGCCTGAGCTCCTCAAGTCGTTCGATAAAAACGCGAACACATGTAGTACCATCAAATTTTAAATTCAAGGAGTTTAAGTTAACTGGTTTGTCTTTGATGTACACCACTTTACTCTCTTCTTTTTCGACATGTCGTGATGCCTGGGACTCCTCGTATTCACTACTTGTGTCACTATCTCCCTTATCAATTTCACTCAAAATCTTAATTAACCGACTACGCAGGTCTGAAACCTGTACGTTCGTCTCAGAAATACGAGCAAGCCTATCGATCAAATAGTTAGCACGACGAGTAACTTTTTTAACAAGATTAGGGTCATCTACGTTACCCGAACGCAGCTGGGATTCCAGGTGTTCAATTTTCGGAGTGCAAATGTCTATCTCTGACGTGGTCACGGGCGCTGTGAGTGGCTCACACTTGATGCTTCCCCGGCGTACCAGTTTGAAAACCTGACGAATCTGCTTCCTTACTGCATCCGTAGTGGCATTTTCATCTGTGGAGATACCAAGTACATTGAGTTCATAAATGATTTCATCTTTATGTAAAGAGTCCAAGTATTTTTGGATCGACATTTTTAAAAGTCTATATTTTAAGTTTAAGCAGTTTAAAATCACTGGCGCTTTATAAAGCTTAATTAAGTACAAATCAAATTAAGTTAACCTTAAATTTATTCAAGGGAACATTAGAACACGTGCTTTCAACAAAGTACCGTTACGAGTTCCGGAATGTTCTTTGTCCGGAGTTTAACTTAAATCTACCCTTTTATTTTTTACACAAGCAGTTAAGTTCACTATTATCAAGTTTAAGCTAAGAGTTTTAACATTAATGGTTAAGATAAATTAATTTCATTTGAAATAAGCCAGCAGCAATCGAGGCCAAACGTTGGGAGACACTTTGTAACCCCTTAAAAGAGATTACTCACCGACTGTCCAGTTCGGTTGGCATGAAACTATTAATTGATTAAAAAATAATAAACCTCAGGGCGCCTTACTGCTGGGGAGTTATTTCAAATGAAAATATGTATGTGACAGTGCAACTTATTTATTTCTACTAATTACAATAGAATACACAATATGGAGGTCCTTTAAAGAGTAGTACACTAAGGGATGTTTTTAAACTTGAGAGGATTAAATAATAAAGTTCGGTGACACTGACCTGTTTTCTAGTTCTTACACTTTTAACACAAACACTGGTAGTCTTCAGCGGTGCAGCAAGGAAGCAGGTTCATATTCGCTCCATCCAAGTGTGAGTCACCCCTAGCACACGCGGCACATGTCCGTAAAGGTGATCCTTTCCATCACTCCACCGAAGACCGGCTCTTGCAAGGTTTGTAGAAAAGAATTCGACTGAAGACTATGGACTAAGGACTACGGACCCCTAAGACAAAAGTAGAACTTGGTTAAAAGCGGTTCTGACCACGAATTCTAAGGTTAGACTACGAAGAGGTATTTGTAAAGTACTTACATATTTGGGATTTAAACATTGCTTAATGTTGTCACACTGCCGTTTTTATATATTAAGGTAAACGGCGGGCTTCATGGCCTCAACTTAAAGTACCAAATCCACGTGGCGAGCTTCGCCATTGTTGGAATCACGGCTTCTTTTTCTAAATCTGAATAATTTTGGTTGCGTCCGCTCGTTATCGGAGGCGCCGACAGAAAGACAACCTAGCGCTACCCGTCTGTCCATCAGGCGTGGCGAAATCGGGAACTAATCCGAGCGATCCTAATCGATGCATTAAGCTAATTTGCCACTTCAAAGGCGAAGACATATTCGAGGCTCCCACTAGATGTCGCTACGAGACACGATATGAAACAATTATTGAATAGGAAGAAAATATTTGTTAATAATTTTATTTACATTAAAAAAACTGTTGCAACATGAATAACAAATAAACTATAACAGTTTGTATCCAACATTCGACACTACCATGACTTAGCGAAAGTTACGTAACAAATGAAATTTCAAAGTCGATGTAAACTGCCGCAAGGCAAAAACCAAAAACGGCATTAAAAATTGAACCCAAAATGTATGCCATTAAGTATCAATTTTCTTTGTATCAAAATCGCTTTATTGGCACCTTCAACCTTATCCTTGTTGAGCCATGACGCCTAAGTGGGCAAATACCTAACAAATACTTTGTTTTCTTTTTTATAAATTACATGTACAGTCATTATACTGCCATCTACTTTCTCCTTCAACTTCCACACTTATAGTCTTCTTTTCCTTAGTCAACTTGGTTAGATGATGGTTAACATTGTAGGCAGCAGCCGGCCATAGGTGTTCAGGTGTCTCCGTATATATAATTTTCACTAGGTCCATTTCTGTGAGTTGTTTCCCTGAATTCGCCTTCAATGTGTCCAGGATTTGCTTTTCTCTTTGGTTTCTGTGTGATATATAGTATTCTATTTTTTGAATTGGGTCCTGAAATAAATGTGTAAAAATTAGATATCAATTTCTAGTGATTACAAACATCAGGTTGCCATTATTACATGTATGAATAATTCGAATTGGTAAAGAAGAGCTATCACATTTTAGTTACTTGACATGAAGAAAATACTGTAAATATTTGGTTATTTATATTAACATTGTAGGCCATTGAATATAAAACCTCTCTGATGTAGTCTGGTGTCCCATATGACGGCTAGTATGCTATGACACAGAGTTGGGGACTATAGCCTTTACAAATTCTTAATTAAAAATAAAAAGTAAATAAAACATACCTCAACAACGTTTCCATGTCCCGGATAAATAACACTCGGCCTCAGATCCAGTATCTTATTCAAGCTCTTCATATAAGTATACAAATCCTCAAACACTGCAGTACCTTCACCCAATATACAATCCCCGGAAAACAGCACATTTTCTTCTAGTAACGTTGCTATAACGTGATCTGTCGTATGGCCTGGTGTGTGGTGTATTTTAATGGTAGCCCCTTCTACTTTTATTTCTTGGCCGTCTGTTAGCCATTGGAGAGGTATTGATGGCGGTAGCTCCTTGTCAGGACTGTCTTCTGGGGAACGTTTGTGCTTCCATATCTTGGCGTGAGCTGAAAGTTGATAAAAAAGAAACAGGTGAAGAAGAAAAAAAATATATTTTTGAATGTACAAGGTATTTTGTCTGAAATGGATGGAGTTAGCAATTAAGAGTAGCGTTTTTGACGGCGGCTTCGACGCAACGTCGGTGCAACTGTGCCGTGACGCCAGTGGCGTCTATTGAGCGTCCAGCGACAACGTGACGCCTCTAACGTCTTTCGAACGTCGGCGTCTTGAGGGTGGTGCGACATGGTAGCGGGGCGAGGGGATTGCGTTGTGCACTATCCGCCGCAGCAACGCTGCGTGGCCGCTTGTGAGACGCTGACGTGCGGTAAACGCTGCGTTGTCGCTGCACAGGCGCTGGCAAAAGACGCTAATGGTAATGTCCCCACAATACCTAGAGGTTGTGACAGCAACGCTTTCAAAAAGTGGACTCTAATCAACTGTTTTATCAATTAATCTTAATTTAGCATTGACCCCACTCAGCTACGTGAAAACGTTACTACGAGGCCACATACGTAAGTACAACCCAATGGACCGTCTTATGCGTTTATATTGTTGATGGCCACTAGTCCAAATAGGTAGATGGACTTTAGACTACGAATGAAACCATAAATGTATTTCTTCGTCTTCTTCATAGTTTTACAAGACGTCGACGATAAAGTATATAAGCGTCCATTCACTGGGTTCACTCACACATTTTTTTTCATGTGATTCATTAGACCAAGTTTTATTAGTTTACTGAAAACGTAAATCAAAGTTATAAAACAAACCTACCCTCACCTAAGGCCATCAAAGATTTTTAAATCCAGAAAATTGATTGTTTCTTTATTTGGGAAATGAAAAACATGCTAAATATAGTTTTCCCATATAAAGTGACAGTCTTTAAATAAATTAAAATATTTACTTGCAATAGTCCCATACAAGTTTTCCACTCCACCAATATGATCATGGTGCCAGTGTGTGACAACGATGTGCGCAATATTCACTTTATTAGCCTTTAGCACATTGGTTAAATTGTTTTGATATTCCTGCACATCTTTGTCCCCTGTGTCAAGTAGGATACGGCTAAAACAAGACAGTTTATATATGTTAATTAGTAATTTTTTTAAACTTTAATGTAACACATAATATTATGAACTAACAAAGCCATCAGTTTGCAATCTCACTGGTTAGATTATAAACTATTTATAAATTAGTTAATAATGTAACCAATCAACTAATTCCCTAGTGGCATCTGTATTTCCGAGTTCATATAACCTAGACCTTTTTAAGGCACAAGCGAATACACATCTTTCTTCTAAGTGAGCTCTAGATGCTGGCAAAGAGCAATCCCATTTAAAAAAAAAAAACTAAAGCTATCAATGTAGTCATGGGTAGATTGTGAAAAACAATTATAATAGTAAACAAATCATATTTTTTTTTCATAAATTAATCACTATACACTTGCACTATAAGAAACATATTTGCTTATTTGTGTATTTCAGTTGATTGAGTTGATTTTTTAATTTTATTAAGGTGCAGCGGGGCAATCTAGTCTGCGGGAAATTAAAATGAATCAAAATATTTATCGGTGTTGTACATCATTTCCTAGAGTGCCGTCTTGGTGAAACCGTAGAAGCGCTTTTTCACTATCCGGGCATAGATAGCACAATAGTAAAATGATGTTAAACACAGAAGATATTTTCGATTAGTTTTAATTTCCCGCAGTCTAGATTGCCCCGCTGCACCTTACATCACCCCAAGTTCAATGTAATAAACTATGCCTTACTTGCTTCCTGTGCCAATGAGGTAAGTATTAGTACCCTGAAGAGTCATATGTCCTGGATTGCAGCCTAGTATTCTAATAACTCGATTGGAAAGAGTAGAGACCGGTGGTATGCAAGCCATTGCTGCAAAAACTTTACCTAAAAAAAGTTATGAAATATAAATTACAGATAGAACACGTTATCGATGAGAGGTAACGATAATGTAAAAAAAGACTATAGGAACTGCCCTATACTGCTATAAAGATAATATTTAGATAACAACAAATGAGCAAAATCATCCAGTGAAGCTACAAGGAGTGAATTCGGAAAACGTACTAATAAACACCATTTCAACCTTATCTAGTAATAACACACGTGTGTAACGTGTTGCAACCAATTGAATAATTGCTGGACAATTCTTGTAATGATATACAATAATTTAGACAACAAATATAATTTTAAAGCATAAGTTTTGAAGTATTTACTTTACTTCATTTTGTTTGACAACGTCAAGTGTCACTTTCAAGGGCTGGAATGTTTCTGTTGCTCCTACAAACGCTCAACTCTCAATGTTGAGTCTACATGCAGGCCAAAATACTAGAATCCAAATGATAGATTAGCCCTAAACAAACATTACAAACTGTGACAAATTTGAATTTTGGCTGCACAGCTCAGCACAGCTTTTTAAAAATGGCTAAAGTCCTGGCAAGGTTAATTAACATAACAAAACTAGGTAAATGCAGAGCATCTTTGCTCTAAAATATCACATATTATTTCATTGTAAAGGAAAACATCCCCAGCCAAAATGGTACAAGAGTGGTCCTTGACAAGGCCTTTACAGCAGCATATAGCCTTTTAAGCAGGGCATATTTATAGGCTGATGAGATAATGACTACGTTCAATACATGTCTTTTTATTGCACAGCAATTTGTGGTTCATAACCCTGAATAAGCATACTCTCCACATATACTTTCAGGTGTAGCTGGCCCAGTGTTGAGAGTCAACAATGTTTCTGTGCGGTTCAAGCAAACAGTAAAGGACAAAGGCGGTGCCCTTTCGGATTGCGACAGAATATATACGAATTTATATGGTAGACATGACTGGCGACTGAAGGGTGCTCTATGCCGCGGCGACTGGTACTTGACTAAAGAGATTATCCTAAAGGGCCCTGATTGGATTATTAGTACGCATATATAAACTTAGATAAATTGATGTAATTATTTCAAAATGTTGCATAATTATACATTATTTTTAACGGTCTTTTTCTCAGATGAAATGAAGGCCTCAGGTCTTCGTGGACGAGGCGGTGCTGGTTTCCCAACCGGCATGAAGTGGTCCTTCATGCCGAAAAAACCCTCTGGTGGTCGTCCCAAATACTTAGTAATCAATGCTGATGAAGGCGAGCCAGGTACTTGTAAGGACAGAGAGATTATGCGCCACGACCCTCACAAGCTCGTCGAGGGTGCCTTGCTTGCTGGATCTGCAATAGGCGCACAGGCTGCCTATATTTATATAAGAGGAGAATTTTATAACGAAGCTAATACTCTCCAGATGGCGATTGCTGAGGTAATAGATAAAAGAGTTTCTCCCTTGAATTAAGCATCCTTGCTATGCAATTATTGCTTTTTGCTTTACTAATATGTTACCAATACTTCGATCATTTTTAGGGTTCCGTACCCAAAGGGTAAAACGGGACCCTAGCTATTACTAAGACTCCGCTGTCCGTCCGTCTGTCCGTCTGTATGTCTGTCCATCTGTCAACAGGCTGTATCTCATGAACCGTGATACACAGTTGAAATTTTCACAGATGATGTTTTGTTGCCGTTATATAACCACAAATACTTTTTTCTTTCAGTTTTCTCATTTTTTAGAAGGTTACCTGGAACTTATCCCTCTAAGGGATCTCCCCTAGAGGGATAAGTTCGCCTTTCTACTTTTTATTTTATTTTATAATTTTGTTTTTTGTAAATGGTTTTTATGTGCAATAAAGTGTCACATATACATACAAATACAAAAAAAAGAATAAAATTAAATATTTAAGGGGGCTCCCATACAACAAATGTGTTTTTTTGCCGTTTTTACAGATAATGGTACGGAACCCTTCGTGTGCGACTCCGACTCGCACTTGGCCGGTTTTTGTTCTATATTATTGTCTGTATATTTTTTATATTTTGCACTTTTATCTAAATACCTATTAACATTACGAACTATATCTCGCATGAATCTTAGGCCTACCAAGCAGGCCTGATCGGTAAGAATGCCTGCGGGTCTGGCTTCGCCTACGACGTGTTTGTGCACCGAGGCGCCGGCGCATACGTCTGCGGCGAGGAAACCGCCCTCATCGACTCCATCGAGGGCAAGCAGGGCAAACCGCGACTGAAGCCCCCGTTTCCAGCAGATATTGGTCTATTCGGATGCCCTACCACCGTGAATAATGTGGAAACTATTTCTTCTACACCGGTAAATAATCTGTAAATGTTGTAGTGATAATTTTAGCTAATATAGGTCATGCTTTAAGAGCAGTTTGCTGCAAGCAAGTAGCATTTACTTGGCCTCGAATGGGTTAATCTTCAATATCACGTAGTGTGCTGAAAACTGTTCTTTTACAGACAATTCTCCGTCGGGGTGGGGCCTGGTACTCATCTTTCGGCAGACCAAAAAACCATGGAACAAAACTATTCAATATTTCTGGCCACGTATGTACTCCCTGCACCGTCGAGGAGGAGATGAGCATCCCGCTCAAAGAGTTAATCGAGAGACACGGTGGTGGAGTCCTGGGGGGATGGGATAACTTGCTGGCTATTATTCCAGGTGGATCATCTACGCCACTAATACCTAAAAGGTGACTTGAATGGTATACCTACCTATCTATGATATCCTGTAGTAGGTATATACATAAACACTTCAGCCCTGACAAGTAGATGAGATTTGATTCGTCAATTTACACGTAGCGCAGATGGAGATTGCGCTATTAGGTGTTCTCATTGCTGAAATATAAATTCAACTTCATTCATTCTCTTACGATGCACGATTCCGCGCTATTTAATGCATTTTTATGGCGATTATAGATCGTACATGATCGATCATCGTCGCATTTGCATACATTGTATCATCCCACATTGTCCCGCACAAAACTTCTCGTGAATTGGGGCATATTTTTTATTTCTCCAGTGTATGCGAGACAGTGCTAATGGACTACGACGCCCTAACGGCAGTATTTTCATCATTTGGAACGGCAGCCATCATCGTGATGAACCAACAGACTGACATTGTGAAGGCCATCGATAGGCTTCTTACGTTCTACGCCCATGAGTCTTGCGGGCAATGCACTCCCTGCCGAGAAGGCGTCGGCTGGATGAAGAAAATTATCCAAAGGTAATGTCGACCAGGCCACATTTCAGCTCGGAGACCGAACCAAAAACGAAGTTTACTCGAATTAGGTAGCAAGTCTGACACAGATAGTGTACTCTGTTTTCGGCTCATGCTTATATCAATATGAGAAAAACTCAAAACTCCGGAAACCTATTAAAATTAACCTTCTGCATTTTAATGTTTTTGTTGACATTTTTTTAGACTCGTGATAGGCAACGCTGCTATGAAAGAAATCGACATGTTGTGGGAGCTTTCTAAACAAATCGAAGGTGATATTTCATTTAAATATGACGACATATCACATCAAAAAACAATGGTAAAAATAGCGTGTTATGTTTATTACAGGACATACGATTTGCGCTCTAGCTGACGGCGCCGCCTGGCCAATCCAAGGTCTCATCCGCCACTTTAGGCCTGAGCTGGAGCGCCGCATCTGCCAATATACTGCATGTTACGGAACAAACAGAGCCGAACGCTGTTACTAGACTACCTGCACAAAAAAAATGATGGAAAACGTGTTGACATTCGTAGCACAACTGAAGTCCAGCCACCCAGCCAGCTTAGCCAGTTACCAGTATTTGTTAATTTTTAGTCGTTACAGAACAGCAGCCAACGTTGAATCTTATTTCAACCTCTGCTTTAGTTGCTATCATATTTAACTAATATTTCATTGTGCTTTATGTAACGCGCATTCTGAAGTTTATTTATTTACCGTTTATACAATTCAGTCCAGGTGTGTATGATAATAGCAGCTATGTGTTTGGTAAATCACATAGCATATTTGACATGCTGTGATACAGCCACAAAACCAATTTTATTGTGTCTGTCATCGATATCGACTTTAATAAAACGTACAACTAAAATGGTTATTTGCATTTTTATTCTTATGTTTCCCACTATCGTTTTAGTGAAAAGGAGTAAAGGACAATCATCGATAATAAATCTATACCCCTATCGAGGGTTTAGGTGTCTGGTATGCATAATAGGCACATGACACCCCTGGCGGTGCAAGCCTTCAAAGGCCTCCGTAACCGTCATTTTAATTTTATGTTATAGTACTAAAATTGTCCACGATTGCTGTGTCGATACAAACCCGATTAGGGTTTAACGACACTTTTCTGTGTAACCTAAAATAAGAATTTTTAAATCTAAATAAAAAAAAAAAAAAAAACCACATGCATAAGTAGGTAGTATGTACCATGTGGGATACAAACCCAACCAAAGACCTAACGCTTGATTTGTCAGCGACGCAGTTTAACCCCTTGACCGCCACAGTCATGTATAGATGACAAGAGCCGCCTTGCCTACAATGCCACTGCCACTGTCATGTATAGATGACAACACTTACAATGTAAATCGCAAGATCGCAACCCACGTGCTATCAGGTAAGGTTCATTATCCGTCTTTTGGCGTGTGTGTAAGACACGACTTAGGTACGTAATTTACTGAGGCGGTCAAGAGGTTAAGTACCTTAAAACCTGTTTAGGTTCTTCGCCATATAGTGTTTATATATTTCTTATATATAAGAATGCAATGGCTTACCTAGAGGTGCCTAAAATGCCAGAACATGTAAAGAAATGTGAACCAACCTTCAATTTTGTTGTAAGGCCGCCACCACACTTCGCTAGCGTGTCGCGTTGCGTATTCGCCTTCCTTTCTTTTGCAATATTAAAGAATGAGATGCAACACGAATATCAACACAAATACGGCGAAGTGTGGTAGCGTCATGTGAATGTTTAACTTGGTAGCGCCTCCTTGAAGTCCTTGGTTGGCGTGGATACTGGTTGGTTGACCGTTGGCTGCCGAATGGAGTCAATGGGAGAATTGGGAGATTTGATTTGACGTCTATCTTATGTCTAATTGTCTACACTCTGTCACTTTGGCGTTTATTGTAGAAGAGAAAAAACGGAGAGAAAATAAATGGAAAATCAGAAGGAACGTCGATTATCAAATAGTTCTCATTGGTATGTTTAAATATGATAAAAATACTATTTTAATCTTTTATCCTCCAAATGCACTTGTATATTATAAAAATCTGTATAACAGGTGATGAGTTGCATAGGTTTTATCGTAGTTCATTATTAAATTTAATTGATATTCTAGCGTTAAGTTTATCCATTTCAGAGCGAGCATAGGAACGGAAAAAAAACAATGTATTATAACTTTAAGTGCCTTAATCGCACTTGCGATTTGCGGGCGAGTTGAAATCGAAGCCAGCGCGCAGCGAGTTCGCTGCGACCGCGTAACGAATTCGCCGCGAGCGCGTCACGATTTCCCCGCGAGTGCGCAACGCTGCGTACTCGCGGGAAAATCCCTATTCTAGATGCGGCGAACTCGCTGCGCGCTCGTGGCGAAATCGCTGCGCACTCGCCGCGAAATCGTTACGCGCTCGCGGCTCGCGGCGAACTCGTTACGCGCTTGCAACGAACTCGCTGCGCGCTCTCCTCCCTTTTTTGTGCCACAACTTGCAGTTTCTCTTCAACTTGCTATTTCTTGATCCGGTATGTTTGCGTCACTGTTAAAAACGCCCAAAATTTTGCTATTTAGGCAAAAATACCCGTATCTGAACAAAACACATTCATAAAAAGAAATAAGCATATGTTTGGAATGACAGCTCCTGAGCCAGTTTTGTAAAAATGGCTGGTGCATTAGCCCGAGTTATCCAGGGAACGAAGGCTCACTTGGGTAAATAATCATAAAACCACTATGCGACATTTTCGACGATAGAAACTTCCAAGAAAGACAACATCTGCGGTCGCTCTGTGCACCCGTAGCAGTTTAGTGCGTAGTTCTGAATCTTACATAATGTTGACGTTTTGTGGTGTGTTCTAGGAGTTGTGGGCCCGCTGGTGAGCGTCAACAATGTTCCCGTACGATTCCAGCAGACCCAGGCGCCGCCTCAAAAGGCGAAATATGGACCTCTGGCTGATGCCGACAGGGTTTTCACGAACTTGTATGGTAGACATGATTGGCGACTGAAGGGGGCTCTAAGTCGTGGCGACTGGTACTTGACTAAGGAAATCATCCTGAAGGGCACTGACTGGATTGTCAGTAAGTGATAAGAATTATTAACCGTTTAGAATTATTTATTTATTATGCAGGTAGGCACTTTAAAGCACTGTCGACCTCGAAAAAGACCATACCATTCATGAGTTGAAACTTATGTTCTTATTAACTTAAACATGCTAGTCGCATTTCTTCATAAAGTGTTTGCCACTGATAGCCTAGACTACATCATTGAATTGTTACCAACTTCATTGAAGATGTTTTAGAAGTAGGAAGTAGTAATCTATTCTATAGAATGAATAAGTTCTAATGTCATGCAATATTTATTTGCATTGTTTGTAAACTGTAAAGCAGTGGTTCCCAATGTTGAACAGACTAAGACTCACCTAACAATAAAATAAAAAAAATGGTGTGACACTTTTAACAAATAAGCATAACTGTGTATGAATACAGGATTCTCCAAAATGTTAGGCCCGATCCAATATTTACTCACGACCCACCTGCTGCTGTAGAGTATAATTATTGTAAGTTATTATTTTCTTGGAACATTTTCTTGAAAATTTGTCCGGCTTATTTCTCAACCATATTCTAAATTACTAGATGAAATGAAGACCTCAGGCCTCCGTGGGCGCGGTGGAGCCGGTTTCCCCACCGGAATGAAATGGTCCTTCATGAACAAGCCGTCCGATGGCCGTCCCAAGTACCTGGTAGTGAATGCTGATGAAGGTGAACCAGGCACTTGCAAAGACAGGGAGATTATGCGCCATGACCCACACAAGCTTGTTGAGGGGTGCCTTATTGCTGGGGCTTGCATGGGTGCCCAGGCGGCATACATTTACATCAGAGGAGAGTTCTACAATGAGGCTAGCAATCTGCAGGTGGCAATTGCTGAGGTAAGTTACATCTATCTAAGCCCTTTTATTGTGAATTAGAGTATGTATTAATTCAGAGTGCATTGGCAAAGGCCTCCTCTAGCTCTTTTCATTGTATTCTGTCATTGGCTACTTTCCTCCAATCTGGGCTGCTGTGAGTTTAAGTACTTTAAGTTTGTCCCACCATCTTCTGTGAGTTTTTTTCTGGCTCTGTTTTCTGTCTCTGGGATACCAATATGTTAGTATTTTACTCCATTTTTCTTGTTTGTATCATGTGGCCAGTTATATGCTAGACCTATAATTTCATACCTTTGAGTGGGCTGTCTAAAATAATGTTTTTGACAATGTAATACAGGTACATTTAGTATAGATGTTACTTTGCAGACCTGGCATGAGGCAGTGAGCAACTGTAACATCATAAATGTACTCAATTGTCAGCATGAGTACTCAAGATTCAGTTTAAGTAAATAAATACAGTATAATCCAGATACAGCGACAGTCAAGGGACTTTGAAAATGTATGATATTGACGTGAGGTGATTTCGAAGTCATTAATAAAAATGTTACATGGGAAATCGTTATAAGCAGATTTTACTGTAAACCAAGCTTGAATCCTTGTCAATTTCTTTTTATAGTCATAATGCTAATTGTGCGACTAATATCATAATCACTATCATATACTAATCACTAGTGATAATTAGTATGTAAAAAATATAAATTAGTTAATGATTTTTAAACTTATTTCGTAGCATTTACAGACATTGCCAGGAAATAAAAAAAACATGTTACGTCACTTTCTCGCATAGCTATTTTTTATACAATACCTATATCTATTGACCCTTATTATTATTGCTTGTAACAAATTATACCTATTATTCCTTTTGTATACATAAGCAATGGATCAGTATCATCAACTCACACGTCAGATTCGGTTGAAGCCGCGTAAACTCTTAGGGTAAGCGCAAACAGAGTGTTCTGCGTGCAGAGTTGTATGAATTCAAGGAGCGTTCTGACTGCCTGCTGTGGTCATTATCGTAAGGGACTCGGTACAATACAGAGAACGCAGAACGCTCTCTGTTTGCGCTTACCCTTAGAGTATTCCATTTGGAGGTCTCCTCTGGATTTTCCTCGGGCCACTCCAACCGCGCACATAAAAAAAATATCAGTAGTATTGAGAATTTACTCTGTGACCTGTGACAGAATCTAACTTTATTTCTGCAACATTGCAGGCATACCAAGCGGGCCTCATCGGCAAGAACGCCTGCGGCTCCGGCTATGACTTCGACGTGTTCGTGCAACGGGGCGCCGGCGCGTACATCTGTGGAGAGGAGACCGCCCTTATCGAGTCTATTGAGGGCAAGCAGGGCAAGCCCAGGCTGAAGCCCCCGTTCCCCGCTGACGTTGGTCTGTTCGGGTGCCCCACTACGGTCAACAATGTGGAAACTATCGCTGTTGCGCCGGTGAGTCACATACACTTGTTAGTCTGAAAACTAACTGTTATGGGGTCTATTGGGGCCCGCTGAAGCTGAATTGTTATTATTAGCAATATTTCAATTTGTAACTTGTAGCTTTGAGAAAACGAGTAGCCCCTGGCCTCCATACAATTTTTGGCTCACCAGGAACGAGAAAACTTGTTGAAAATTGTAGAGCCAAATGTAATGTTACAGATCAGAGCCGATTTTTTTAAAAATGAGTCCTGGCTACCATATACTTCTAATGCCCTTATGGAAGCATCACTATTACAGAGTATTTAGCAGCAAACGGAATGAGAATATCTCTATTTATTGCCTCAACAGTCATTAAACGGAAACAAGTTACCAATTATTAAGAAAATTTAAAAAAAAAGGGATTTTTACTAAACCTGAATGTCCATTAGTCCATTTTCTGGACCAGCCTCAGGTGCTCTATCAGCGGTTAGAACTGTGAGAACTTGTCCTTTAATTACTTGTCACCCTGTATAAAAAAAATGTTGATATTTGCAGTCAATTCTCCGCCGCGGCGGCGCTTGGTTCGCCTCCTTTGGCCGTCAGCGTAACTCTGGCACCAAACTGTTCAACATCTCCGGCCATGTCAACACTCCCTGCACTGTCGAAGAGGAGATGAGCATCCCTCTGAAGGAGCTGCTCGAGAGACATGCCGGTGGAATCATCGGTGGCTGGGACAACTTGTTAGCGGTCATCCCAGGAGGGTCGTCAACACCGCTGATCCCTAAGGAGTAAGTCAAAAGTCACTTGCCTATGTTTGTGTTGAGAGATGTTAAAAAGATAAGATGCACATTGAAGACCATAATGAACTTAGTCTTAGATATACACACTTAAGAATAGCCTTCATGAAGGAAGTGAGACGAGAGAGGGTCCGATGCTCGCGCGGGTTCTTATCTGGTGCAAAGGTTGTCCATCGCCATCCAACGTGGCAACGCAGCAAGTGTGATGGGGTAACTTTGCGCCCGGTACAAATGGCGGGGGTTTGTTTGATTAAGCTTAGGCTTTAGTTTAAGCCTTAAGGCTTGGTCACACCGCTTGCGCGACGCAAGCGTGACGCTGCGCTGCGCGCCAAAATGTATGAAACCATCCCGCTCGCGTCGCGCAGCCTGTGTGGCGTCGCTAACCTGTTAGCATACGTTCAAAAAAAGAGTCATTTATTCAAGTCACAACAGAGATAGTACAATAATAAAGGCTTGGTCACACCGCGTTGCGCGACGTCCGCGCGACGCGACCACTGTGCGCCGGAACGTATGCTAACAAGTTAGCGACGTCACACAGGTCGCGCGACGCGAGCGGGACGGTTTCATACATTTTGGCGCGCAGCGCAGCGTCCCGCTTGCGTCGCGCAAGCGGTGTGACCAAGCCTTAACGGGTGGACCGATTTCAGAGCGTGGTGGAGACATGGTTCTTAGCAATTTTTTTGAAGGGACTGTCGGGGGTCTTCTTAAGTTTTTTCAAATTTAGCTAATATGTCCTTTTAAGCGTATGCGAGACAGTACTCATGGACTTCGACGGGCTGGTCGCGGCGCAGACGTCCCTCGGTACGGCGGCCATCATCGTGATGAACAAGCAGACGGACATAGTGAAGGCCATCGCCCGCCTGCTCATGTTCTACGCGCACGAGTCCTGCGGACAGTGCACGCCCTGCCGCGAGGGCGTCGGCTGGATGAAGAAGATCATATACAGGTGCGATTAACATCGGAAATAGATGTAAAATATGCGACAATGACTTTAATTACAACGGCGTAAGAGCGTGAGTACTCATGGACTTTGACGGGCTGATCCCATCCCTCGGCACGGCCGCCATTATCGTGATCTAGGCTAGTGGGTAGGCTAGGAGTAGGCTGGATGAAGAAGGTCATCTACAGGTAGTCGAGGAATTTGTATGTTTGACAATTTTGGACTCTATCACAGTAGAAATAGAGTCCAAAAGTGACAAACATTTATTTATTTACTTAAACTTTATTGCACAAAAAATACAGTGTACAAATGGCGGACTTAATGCCAAATGGCTTACCCTTGGGTTACCCTACAACAAACTTTTCAAGTTCATTGTTGGTTATCCACTCTTAAAATATGATTATCTACATTGTCTTTAAAAAAACCGGCCAAGTGCGAGTCGGACTCGCGCACTGAGGGTTCCGTACATAACGGAAAGGGGTAGTAAGTCTAAAATTATTAAAAATATATTTATTATATGATGCAACTAAAAATGTACGGTTTTCGCAATTTTTCCTTTATCTGTGCTATAAGACGTTGCTTCGTACCAAATTTCAAGATTCTGAGTTTACGGGAAGTGCCCTGTAGGTTTTGATTCCCTTGCGAGTGTCGAAAATTTGCGGCACAAACGGCTGTATCTTTTGATTGCGTTGGCTTAGAAGTTTGATTTTTTCACCGCTCCAAGGGACAGTAGAGTGTATTTGATATAAATTCCAGCTTGATACCTCCACGCGTTCCTGAGAAAAAGGGTCTTGACAGACAGACGGACGGACTACAAAGTGATCCTATAAGGGTTCCGTTTTTTCCTTCCGAGGTACGGAACCCTAAAAAGGGTGTTACAAACGATAATTGACTTATTTATAATTGATTTACAGATTTGTGGACGGCAACGCTTCCCCGAAAGAAATCGACATGCTGTGGGAGCTTTCCAAACAGATTGAAGGTGAGTCTACAATGACTTCTTGGAAATATCAATCAGACAAAATATTGTTATAGTACTTTAATTTTATTTCACGACCGCGGGTTGGCCATTGTTGTAGTTGTGACACATACGAACACATAGACAACGTGAACTCATAGCTCCTACGCTGACGCACACAGACATGTATAGCTCAACACACAACCATGGCTCATCCGCGCTCGCGAGATAAAAGTACTCTAAGAGGATGCATATTGTAATCATTACAATCAATATCCAGACGCTTCCAAGAATGAATGCTACTTACTCGATTTAAAGGAGTGGTAAATGATACAATTTTGATGTTACTAAATATTGGTTGAGAAAAACACAACCTTTTTAGACAGTTTAACCTCGTAAGTCCCTGTCAGATTTTTGTGATTTTTAATTTGGAACCTTCATTTATTTTGTTAGAGTTTGAAACTCGATTTGAATTTGTACTTGTTACAAGTACGCGGGGACTTACGAGGTTATGTTTACTTGCATTTGTTATAATTGATGAACAAAAAAATGTCTGCCATACTTGTGGCAGGCATGCTTGAGGGGCAATCAACTATTTTTGTAGCTCGTTACCATGGTGACGTCTCCTGGGTCACTCTTAAAACTGTGATTTTGCAGACTTTAATCCTACTAAACATGATTTTTGGCGATGATTATAAATAAACCAATGCCGACGTGGGCCAACTCTTAAGCATTATAACTTTATTTCCCCCGAAAATATCTTAAATATCTTTATTTTGTCGCCCGAAGTGACAATTAATACGTGAGTTTTAACCGTTTAGTAAAATAAAGTTATAACATGTCTCACGAAAGTTTAAATTCAAACTCTTAAGCATGCTAGAAGTCCATGTTATAACATTTTTTTTTAAGAAACACTGTTATGCCTTTTGGCTGACGGGACAAAATAACAACAAAGAAAAGTTGATTGACCCAATTATCGTATACATCATCATCCTCCTTGCGTTATCCCGGTACCGTTGCACCCTGAAGGATGCCTGGGGTCCGCTACCTAATCCCAAGATTTGGCGTAGGCTTTTACGGAAGCGACTGCGATCTGACCTTCCAACCCCGAGGGGAAACTAGACCATATTGGGATTAGGCTTTGTCAAGTGAGTGGGCAACTTGACTGTTAGAAGTTCTCAAACCGCCCGAAGGCCTTCTTACTTGGCTTAACGACTGCTGCCATAGACAGCAACCGGGATCAACGGCTTAACGTGCCTTCCAAAGCACGGGAGCGCTCAGTTAGTAACCACTCAAAGCGGTCACCCATCCAAGTCCTGACCGCTGCCCACGTTGCTTAACCTTAGATACCGCAAGCGGTACCCGGCGCCGCTGGGCCACGAGCGCTCCCACCCAATTATCGTATACAAACGAATTTTATCCTTTCTTTATTCCAGGGCACACGATCTGCGCTCTGGCGGACGGAGCGGCCTGGCCCATCCAAGGCCTCATCCGACACTTCAGACCCGAGCTCGAGCGCCGGATGGCCGAGCACGCCGCCGTGCACGGCCCGAGCAAGGCCGAACGCCTATACTAGACATGCTCACACCTCACATCTAGACAGGCCAACTCGTGAATACTTTGACGCATTCACTGCCACCCTATTTTCCTGGACATTCGGCAGGTGCCGCACTTTGCTGTGTGCCCCAAACGCATATGTGAGTTCAACCGACTATTCTAAGTCTAAGGCAGTAAAACACAGGGTGAAAGTCACTAAATATTATGAACGCGTCTGTGCGTTCAAGGCACTGGGTGAAAGTAACGGAAACGCATATATGCGTTGGTGGCAGTGAATGCGTTAAGAAGGGTTTTCTCTGACTTAGGGCCGATCTTTCAATCCCCAGTAGGCCTAGCACATGATGGCCGCGAGAGTGTGTCGGCTTATCTCGAGCTATCTGTCACTTTCTAACAGCACCGATCGAAAAAAGACGCGTAGCTCGAGAGTAGACGACATACTCTTGAGGCCATCACGTGCTACGCCTATAGATCTGTCAGATAAATGTTAACTCTGTCCTTTTCTTTCATATGAAATTAGAAAGTTACAGCGATATTTTAACTGGCGATTGAAAAATCTACTCTTGAGAGGCATTTAACGTGTCTACTAGAGCCCCTCTTAAATAATTGTGTTTATTTAAATTTAACGATAGATATTTAAAGAATCCGCTATGTAGGTACTGTATTTCGTATTTAAGTACCTTTTGAATACATATAACTATAGTTATTACGTTGCTGATTTCGACTATTGCGTAGTTAAAATGGCCGTTTTATTTTTGAGTCGAATTATATCGACGAATCCAGCAATGTTATAACTAGTTTGATGTATTCAAAAGGTACTCAAATACAGAATACAGTACATACTCGTAGTGGACACTTTAAAGGCCTCTTAAATGCTACCTAAATGAACGTTTTCATGTACATACCTATTACCTTTTTTATTTTATTTTTTATTGCACTGTACCTGTTTGTAAGTAACGTAAATAAATTGTCCTAAAAATTTACATGCCTGTTTCAGCCACTTGCCTCCGATTGAGCTAAAATTTGGCATACGCCGGTAACTTCGGTGACAATACAATATTGTACCATATGACTGTGGAAAAAAGGTACAGTCGGCATTAAAAGCTTGTACCACAAAATTGAAATTTTTGACAGAAATTCTATTTTATTTATTTTGGAGCAGGAAAATTTAAGGTTTCCTTGTTCAGAATCATGATTACTGTCGATATTGATAATTTGTCGAATTCGCGAGAGTAATACTATATTATGTTACAGTATGTTGTAATTTTTCTTAACCAGAATAAAAATAAAATAAATTTAACACAATTTGCTTCATTACACTGTCACTTTGTCCCCTGTAAAGACTGGTGTGGCGGTTAAAGGTACTGCACATGCCGCCGCACTCCAAATTGAACCGTAATCATGAGACTAAAAGTCCCAATTTAGATTAAAACGGCATGTGCTGTTGCGACACTTCTCCGCTCATTTCAAATTGAGTTTTTTACGCATACCGGTTCAGTTTGGAGTGCGGTGGCACGTGCAGTTGCTGTATGCAGTCGGCAGCGGAATCGTACCTTAAAGGTCCAAAATCGAACATGCAGAGCAGGGGTCGGCAACCTTTTAGTAGCCAAGGGCCATATAGGGATATAGGGCATATAGTAGCTGAAAAAATTGTCGCAGGCCGCACGTGTTAATAATTTGTGACTCCATCAGACAAAAGGTTGTCGCCACAATTGTCGGTTGTCAATAAGGATGATCGCGGGCCGCCTGTTGCCGACCGCTGATCGAGGATAATAATCCGTTATATCTTAGACTTTACGTCAATGAGATAACATTGTAATTCCATTACTTCCTGTGTTCGACCGATTTGTTATCATTTTATGGTAGATAATGGAGTATATATGTATATCCATATCTAATCAATATCGTTTCACTGATCGTTTCATTAAATGATGGATCTATTATTTATGTAATGTTAAAAATGTATCCAAAATTAGCTAAACAAATGTGGCCTTTGAACAACCTATGATCTGTCGAGTACAAAAGCTCGTCAGACACGTAGTTGAACCCTATAGAAATGCATGTAGGTTGAAATTGCACAGCACGCCGTGACGGATATATCCGTCGTGTCTAAAAGGAAAATGTACGAATAATAGAGGCGAGAAATGGTAGACCGCTTTCTTGGCTCACTACACAAACTCCACAGTTCATAGTGGCAAGTTTTTCTATTTGGCTACCTACAATAAGGTTCAAAATCGCGTAAACAATGCGATTTCTATTTAACTCCTGGGGAATCTATAATACATATTGTTCTGTCAGGTAGAATCTTTTGTACAGTATATGGAATACGAGTTGGCAATATTTACGTGATAAGGTAGTTTAGCGTAATTTTTATTATATAAAATATCATAAATCAAATGGAAATAAATGTTACTGTGATGCCGATATGTTGTTTATTGTTGATCCGTATGAACCTTTAGGTATCCTGTAGCCATATGCCATGCCATGATTAACTTTTTGACCGCCACAGTGAATTGCGTAAAGCTCAAGCCACACAGAGAGCGGGCCGGCGGTGGCGGCGCGGGCGCGGGCGGCGGCGGCGCGGGCGCGGGCGGCGGCGGCGCGGGCGCGGGCGGCGGCGGCGCGGGCGCGGGCGGCAGCGGCGCGGGCGCGGGCGGCAGCGGCCTTTGTCGGTGGCGGCTGCCGACAAAGGCCACTGCCGCCCGCGCCCGCGCCGCTGCCGCCCGCGCCCGCGCCGCCGCCGCCCGCGCCCGCGCCGCCGCCGCCCGCGCCCGCGCCGCCGCCGCCCGCGCCCGCGCCGCCGCCGCCCGCGCCCGCGCCGCCACCGCCGGCCCGCTCTCTGTGTGGCTTAAGCTTAAGTCTTGTCATAGGCATAATTCCGCTGCCGACAGCAGACGGCAACGGCACGTTCCGCCGCACTCCAAATTGAAATGAGCGGAGAATTGTCGGAACAGCACACGCCGCTCACTCTAAATTTGGACTTTTAGTCTTATGATTACGGTTCAATTTGGAGTGCGGCGGAACGTGCTGTTGCTGTATGCAGTCGGCAACGGAATCATACCTTTACAGTATGAAGCATATCTAACAAAGAATACTGACCGACGCGAGCTGTGGCGGCGCCGGTCTGGTGCCGAGCCTCTATGTGTGCGACAACCTTTAGAATGCCAGTAGAAACACACCAAAGAGGCACTCAAAACAATAAAAAAAGATGACATGCAATAGTTACCTATTTGACAACATTTTCCCGTTCCGTTTTGTATGATAAAGATTGCACAATATTTTGTATACGCTCTTCGATCTACTACGTCATTGACTACGTGATTTCATAGTAAACAGGAAGGGCCCCAAAATGGTAGAACGTAGTAGGTAATAGTAGGATTTTCCCGACGGCGAATTTCGTTTTCCTTAGTAATTTGTTACAACGCATAAGTTCAAAGGTTCGAGACAATAATAACTGATGACTTACTCCTATTGTCATAGGTATAGTAACGAGAAACCACGTGTCTCACGCCATCATATTAATTATGCTAATTTATGTAGGCCGACTCATTATGTCCGCGACATATAGCATTCGTTTTTCTCGCACATATGTACAGTCAACAACAATAATATATGTACAAAACTTGTGTTATTATTTTTTAACTTCAGTGACAATGGAAGTAATTAAATTGTAGACTCCACCCAGGCAGTGTTGTTTGTTTTTATTTTATATTGAAGCATTTTTGCAGTTGACTGTACCTAGGCCCCAGGAACTGGTTTGTGGAAGTCTGCATTTCTTTATGCTAAGTACATCTGTTAATATATGCATGACTATATAAATGTCATTAACTCATCACCTTTTCGACAATGTAGCAGTAGTAAATTAGAGAACCGCCTTCTGTAGAAGCACAGTCTGAGTATTATCAAGCAATTTTTTTTACGGTATTAATTTTAAAGTCAATTTCAAGTCAAGATCGTAGGCGCAAATTAACTCTTATTTACTAAGCAGTAAAGTCTAAAAAGAAAAGGTCAATGCGATTATGTCCTTGTTCAAAGTTAAGGTCAAGGTGAGTTTTCCTAAGTGTTATCTGCGAGTCCCAGACAAACATTGTTTACTAAGTCTCGAGAGAAGTGGATTATCTTAGTCTTGGTAGAGCATTTCTGTTACTAGGTATAGGTAGGTAGAAAGAAAATTCAGGTAATATTTTTCTTAATTATTTATTCCCTCTATCATTCGTTCTTTTTTGATAATCCTCATGATATCTTAGGTCTATTTACAGTTTGTATAAATTAAGAAGTAATAGTAATATTTTATTTTACAGAGTAACACTACTATTGTACAAAACTTTCAAATGAAAGACAAAAACAGTTACGCTTTCGACAATGAAAGATAACAAACCAGAAGTGAAAGGAAAATGACGATTTAACAAAAATTACAAAAGGTAACAATTTAAAGAACGGTAACACTGATTTTTGATTTGGAACTTTCGATTTGGGTCAAATTAATAATAACTAAAATTGATCTCAAAAATTTACAATCAAAATAAAAAACAACACCAAGTACCAAACAGGAAATAATTCAGTTTTAGGAAGAGAGTGCCCGACGGAGCGTCGATGGTACAGTATATAAGGTTAACTATTTATTAAATACATGGCACAGACCAAATACAAACGCCTTCGGTACAAGGTGGTGTCAATATATTTTTAACAATTTCACTCGATATAATAAAATAAATTCCGCATGTCGATTTGCCGAATAATCACGATTCAATAACCAAATAATATAATCAAAATAACTCTATGATGGAAGCAACTGATTGTTGTGCAACAAAAGAATTATCACTTCTGAATAACAACGTAATGGCAATCATATATCGCTAAATAACATCGGTGGAGATCACAATACACGAAACTTTAATTTTATATAAATACAAAATATACATAATTTACCTAACATTATACCGCAACAACTTCAATGCAATATACCATCTATATTGATGTGAAATCGTTCTGAATGCATCACGCTTAGAGGAATTAACGTAATAGTTAACATTTAACAGAATGCTTGTTTATAAATATGCGCGGCGAGTCCCGGAGCCCCGGAGCCCGCCTCTCCATAGATCACAAGAACGCGATATCAGTCTCACTTATTCTGTCATTACTAACACGACTACAGCTCGGGGGTGCCGCGGCCAGCACTAGCAAGTCGCCACGTCCTAGGCGGACCCGCGACTCCTACCGCGGCCCGGCGACCCTCGCCAACTATAAATTAGGGCGCGGAGCGGACCAGCCGCCCGCGCGTCTGCTTAACTAACTAAAATCTCCACGGAGACCTATTTGGCTCGGGCTTACTTACTGAACATTGAACAACGGCGGACTATTTCAGTGAGGCAACCGCAAGCTAGCGCGACAATTTAGGCCGGAATAACTTATTTAAATTCATAAATAACTTTGACATTTCACTACGGATCTTCGGAACTCGAGTGTATTTACACGCCCGATGCCAGCACCGGGTTAGCTGCCGACGAGGGTGAGAACGTTAGAAGTAGTCCTCGTCGATGTGTACGTCGGGCACGAGACGGTCGTGCGAGGCGGCCGCGCGCGGAGGCAGCTCGTTCCTCGGGTCGCGCGCCAGCCAGGGGTGGCGCAGCACGTCCGCCGCGCTCAGCCGCTCGCACGCCTCCCGCCGCAGCAGCGAGCGGATCAAGCACTTGCCGCGCGACGACAGACACTCCGGCACGACAAAGTACCCGCGAGATATCTTCGCGAACAGGGACGCGTGCTCTGAATCGTTGAACGGATACCTGAAACAACAGATTTCACCATTAATTTGTGAAAAGGAAGTATACGTGCGTGATTGATTCATATTATCCGATAAGCATTATCTGTATCAGTTTTAATGCGCACCGATCAATTATAATCGGAGCGGAAACAAAAAAGTTATCGCGTTTTGAAAATCGTTAACGTCGACATTAGGCCGGCTCCACAAATTTTTACGTTTTTACTAAGCCCGCCTCCAATTAATTGTGGCGATCCGATTGTCATTTGGAGGCAGATGCGAAACAAAAACGCAGGTAGAACCCTTCCGGCGACAGGTGGAGCCGATTGCGGCGAAATCCCGGGTCTCGAATTTAAATTACGGGTGCGGTGGAAAAAAGGTAGAAGACAAAGGTTGGCGAACGGCAGGTGCGGGCATAAAGGCAGGGCTTTCGGAGGTACAACGTCTTCGCCACATGACGGCAGGTGTGGAAGATTTCACTGCGTATATGTGGGTGATATAATTGCTGGCCGTTGGGGCGTAACGGCCGGCAGGTGCCTGCCAACGGTCGGCAGTCGGGGACACTATGTCCATAGCAGGTGATCTCTGTTTACTAATAAACCTAAGAGCCCGCGTTGATTGGCGCAATTTTACATGTGTCTACAGACAGGGCCGGTTTGAGCGCGCGATCGATTATCTCCTTACAATGTTGCTGGATGTCTTTATAATTGTACAGAGCTACGTGTGCACAACGCGATACAATAACTAAATATAAGCCAAGACTGGCGCGCCCGAGTCGTATAGATTAAGACGAATATGCTTACCTTCCAACGAGCATGGTGTACAATATGACTCCTAACGACCACATGTCCGCGGCCCGTCCGGAGTACGTCCGATGCGCCCGAAGAATCTCCGGCGACACGTACGCGGGGCAGCCTCGCTTGTCCTGCAGCAAGTCTTCCTCGGGATCGTCAAGGACCACGGCATCTTCTAATGACTCTAACTTTAACGTCGTCCTGTAACAAAGGAAAGTGAACTTTAGTTACACAATTTCATGACACAAAATCAAGAATAGATGCGCCCGGTTTTTAGCAAACTTTTTTATACCTAATATAGGGCTGCATGTGATGTGCAACCAGTGACCCATTAAATGCAGGCGTTTGACTCAATACGAGCTATAGGCGTGTGTAGCGGATCCACCCGCCATAATGGATCCCTTTGAGCTCAAAGCGTTTTCCGCGCGCATTAACCAATCCTGCGCACGGCTAATTAGTTTTGAATAAAGCCAAATTGATATAGGACGCGCAAAACCATTGCTAAATTCGCAAGCGATGTGGCCCTGTTCGGCGTCAATTCTGTCATAAAAGTCGATAACGAAGCGGTTTTAGCGCTCGTTATAGATATATACAAGTTCATACTCAACAATCGCAATGCTTACTTCATTTGTCGCGTATATTATTTTTATTAATTTATGTGGTTTCGTCACGTTACGGGATTCGGTGCGGTGCGCGACCTCGTATTTCACAGCGACGTTTCGAAATGCATTAAATGCACAGTTATTCGAAACCGTACGCAGCGTCTCGATCGAATGTAAAGTAACTCATCGTACAATTCACTAAATGTTACCACATATATTGAACATTTTACTTTGGCTTAATAAGACTATATCCTGTGATTATATTATTGAAGTCTCCTCTCCGTACATAGTCTGCCGCGTTGATTTAAGCCCCGATTATTTTTATCGATATTGCAGTCGCATTTAATGAAGGTTCGATGCAAAATCGACGCAATTATTAAAGGAAAAAAGAAAAGAACGAGCGAGCAAAAATGCCTAGATGGAAGAAGGCAGGTGTGCGCGGGGGGCGGGCGTCAAATCGACTTGTATTAATGCATCCGAGTATTTTTAGCCTGTTTAATAATAAGCTGGATGGGGCGAGCTGAAACTTAAAGGGGATCTATTTTTACGCTAATTACCTAGTGTACAAATGCCTTTATAAACAGAAAGTTAATGTTTCCCGAACGTTGTGATATCAGTTTGCTCAAAAGTTTCAAAACGTGTTTGTGTTACGTTTGAAGTTTTAACGCATTTAAGAACGTCTAGTTTAGCAGATGACGATATTTTTAAGGATTTTTCTCGCAACCCTGAGCCGCCGTGTTGGTTGATTAGCTCACGTTAACGCAATGCAGTTGCAACTATAATCGCCTTGAGATAAACGAAACTATTTATTAACGAGTGATCGGTCGTGACAATATGGAGCGTAGGCCGCAAAGGTTACCCTCGTTAGATGGCGCAAGCGCTTCTCATGTACTGGCCGGTTGGAACGCTAATTTACTGACATCATTTGAATTTTGAGCCCTTATTGATAGGGTTGCCAATTAAGTCACTTACTTATATGCTTATCTGATAGCAATAAAAGTTAAACTACTATTGTGTTACCTTATCGCGAAAAAATCCCTACGATAATTTAAAAAGAAAAGTCCTTTCAGAGCTATTTTAAAAACTATTAGCGACGTAATTTCCCGTGCAGCACAATGGCTAAGCGTTCGTGCGTGTAGCGGCACGTGTCGGCACATCTGTGTGGCAAGCTGTGGGAACTTGCTGACGAAATGCAACATTACACAGATTAACAACACTACGCTTTGCAGCAACTCTGATGATGTCGATTGTCCTAGGATCGTCGAAAGAGTTTAGTACTCAGATTATTTATCCCTGACAGTGCATATTTTCGGTGTTACAAAATGAGGCTTATTTTTTTTATAAAGATTAGAGCTAAAAAGCGTTCAGTCAACTGTCATTAGCCGACAGATGCGATGCTCCTATGTAGCTCCTAGAATGTGAAAATGGTTTTGCCAGATCTATTCACTCTTTTCTTATAGTCCCTTGGGAAAACCTCAGGATAAACTGATCTACATATCTTTATCTTACCCTAGGTACTTGCTAGATAGCATCTTGTGATAAGCGTTATATGCTGTGGCGCTATGTCAAGCAAGCCCCTGCCCTTTTTTGTAATCCATCAGTGAGCGGGTGCTGGAGGGCGTCCTCGTGTCCATTTTAGGACTGCGCAAGCGCAACTGATCCTAATTAAATCCCTACAGAGAGGCTGAAGCTTGCAATCGATATGTTTCGCAACTGAGCGTTGTTAGCTTAAGTTATTGATTCAAATTTGATAATTTCGATCCCAAAAAAATTAATTTACTGTCAAGTTAATTATAATTTTAAGATTGTATATATACGAATCCAATCTAAATTTAATACGTTCGTAAGTCAAGCCACGTCTACAACGATGTCCTGTATATGAATATGAGTACACATACACACTATAGTACGCAATATCGGAGGAGAGGACGCTTCCTCGTGGAATGAGCTATATAAGGAAGTACAATATACATATAGGTTATTTTACAGGATGGCATAAAAAAGGACTTGCGGCATTGACATGACAGTGTTGCAAGCTATAGGAAGGTTGGCCGGATTTCCGAGCTTGTTCCGATCGCCGGCCATGGAGCGCCGTGTCTCGGCCATCTGTCGCAACTGGCAACACTTTACGCAATTCGCATTACGCATGCGCTATGCGCTAGTCAAATTTGATCTTTGAAATTCGGCTTAGTTTGATCTAGATGAGTAAGTCTTTATGCACTGTTTAAAAATATACGCCAAATATGGAAATAATTTGAGAAAATCTTCAAAGTTTTACAATACATATTTTGTTGCTCTAATTGAAAGAGAATATACGTATGAAACTTAAAAACAGAACAGCAAGCAGAACTGTCGAATTCATATTTGTATTTTATATAAATATTTGTATTATATAATGTATCTATGTATAATAAATGATTTTTCCCCTCTTCTCTCCCTAAAAAAAAACTGTCGTGTTATAAACTTAAAATTAATATGGAGAAAACAAGTGACTGCTATGACTCAGCAAATCGATATTAGATTGGAAAGGAACTTTGGGTACTGTTTATTATAAATCGTACGGCATTCCGATACTCTTAAATATCTATGTAAATATAGTCGTGACGTGTATTACTGAATTGACTCACGATCACAACGTCTAATGTGCCTTAATAGTTAATATTTCGTTTCTATTGCATTAAGAACGGTTCGCACTTAACGTTCGCTTGCCAAATCAAAAAGCCCTAACTCGTTAAACAATCGCAATGCAAAGCCAAACTTATTACAAGCGCATGCTGTTCAAAATGGAAACTCCATCTGTTAAATTGTGAATCGGACTTTAAGTAGAAATGTTTAGAAATGCGTTAATTGCCGATTGTAATGAATGGATCCCCAATTACCTACATGTGTCGTCAAATAACAATTGTTATCGTGGGATTCTATAGCAGTGACGCATGTACAGTTAGAACTTTTAAATGGTTACACGCAATGAGTTAGCTAAGGGCTATTACGTTACGAGTAGCTTAGTAGATACGAGAGATTAAGTACCGATTGTCGAAGACATCTTGAGCTGTCGCGACATGTTTATAGTGTCCTCTCCGTTTTCATTACGAGGGCATGTGAGATGGACAATTAGCGGGATGTTTTGCAACGCATTGCTCAACTCAACCCTGACAGTTTCGCAACAAACAATGGCAAACGCCGGTCCGTCCCAGATGCAGTGCACGCGTGCATTTCCTGCTCTGTATCTACATTACATGTTACGCAATCCGTGATGATACATTCAGCAAAAGGTTAAATTTAATCACGCCACTCGATTTGCTTGCAACACGTAGGTTTATTAGGCGGCGACATTCATAAATAACGTTTATAGACACTACTAAGTTTTAACGAAATTTATGTTCATATTGTTGTTTCTGAGCAATATAGTAATAAACCTTTTCATAATAAGCTGAATATTGCGAGCGAGTCGCCCTGCAGTGTCAGTTAGTCATAGGTTTTCGTAATTCGTATTGTAGTTGTAGGGACGCGATGGCGCAAGCTGTTGCCTCACCGACGCGCCGGGAGCGTTGGGACACCTTCCCCAGCCTCGATTATATGTACGAGCATGCATGGACCAGCTTGCGCAACATTAACACCGGATGCACATTCAACCAATGCAACAAACCGAGCATCCAATGACTCACCTAATGTCAACAGTGAGCTTGTGAAATAACCCCATGACAGAGCGCCTCACAGTCCTGAATTTAGGTCTCAAAACCGCACGGGCGCACGCTTTATCGGGCCGCGATAACGCAAGTCGAACTCAGTTTTGAAATAGCGCTGGGCCGCTTGCGAAAACACTAATGTGAACATCGATTGCAAAATTGTTTTAGTTTTAAATCGAATGCACCGACAATGGGAACGGCGTGGGATGACACATCGGCGACATTTATCGGCGGGCAGGATCGAGTGGCCGGCCGTATTCGGAGGCCGATGGTGCCGTGTCACAATGGCGCGGATTATGAGCGTTGCGATATGGCGTGTTGCAAGTCCGGGCGGCGGTCCAACGGCGGCCGCAGAAATAATCCCGTGTTGCAACGCGCGGACTGCGGAACGGGCGCCACTCCAGGACGGCCCGTTGCGCAAACACCACTACCGCACGCAATCGGCCAATTGCGCCGAGTGCACCGCGACGTTTACGAAACGGGCGGTACCGTTCGATGACCCGAGCATTACGCGACAATTGCGTAACAGAAAGAAAGCGGCCGGAATTCGTTGTCCGCGAAATGTGCCAGAATCTCATCGATCTCCGTCTCGAATCGTTGCAATCGCACCGTTACGTGTGTTAAATCCGGTGAGCGGTCGACTTTCTAACGGGAGGTCGGTGTACGCGGCGGCGTGGCGCAACAATTTCTCCGTCGCGAACGAAGAAAGCGCGACCTCAGAGGGGTTTTGCAATCGCGCGGCCGGGAAAGAGCGCCGTAGAAAGCGTACATCGACCCGGGCACGGGCAGGCCGCAATCAGCAAACCGCAGCTTGCGACAGATGCAGCGGCGGATCCCTGCTGGCTCCAGCACCGCCTATGCCAAGGAATCCGCGGGATTGAGCAAGTGGGCCCGGTATTATGCAAGCCTGATAAACGCGGGCGCATGTCACTGCCGCCTGAACATTTCCGTTCATTGACTCTTCCCCGATATAACTAACGTCTTGCGACATACTTTCGCCGGCGCGCACACACGTGTGCAAAGGCGCACAAATGTGCGCTATGACGATCTTTACCCTTGATCTTTCAGGGCCATTGGGTGGACACGCTAGAAATGTAGAGCTATAAAAGTTGGCGCCGCCGACACCGCGAGCCCTGCCACATGGCTGTGGGATAGCTGGCGAACGGTACTTCTGATACAGGTACTATACTGCCGCAATCGCGTAACTTAGGAAAGGAATTCTGTCGTGCTGGATTGCTGGTAACGTTTGCGTATTCACTTTCATAACTCGATGTTACGTTTTCAACCGACTTTTCCACATGTTGGGAAACCGTTTGGTAAAAAGCTTGCGCTCCCACCTCGTCAAGTAATCATCGTTATTACCCGAACTGGTAGAAAAAGGTATCGTGCGACAGCGATCCGCCGCGAAGATAACTTTCACGCTAACGATGACACGCAACGGCATAAGAAGTGAAATTATCTATGTCTGTGAAACAATGTAGCTGGTAAGGCTCGGGCGCGGCAGGTGCGCGTGCGACCCAGTCCGGCCTGTTTGCGCAGAACAGGACGTCGATAACCGTAGAAGGGCAGATGTAGACGCGTCGCCCGACAGATGCGTTCTAGATCGGCCGATAATAAAAAGAGTAAATCCACATCCGTGTGCGCCCGCGCTGTTTCCGCCGCGGCGGCTGCGCGCCCGGAATCGACGATTGTTTCGCTCTGCAATCGCTTCCTCCTCATTATGCACGCTCGGAAGCGCGAAACGGCCAGATGAATGTCTCGCGGCCTTCTGCTCTATCCACTCGAGACCATATCTCACTGCCATAGTGTCGTGGTCGCGTTGGCGAGCAGGGGTTGCAATACATAACGAAATTAGAGCAAATTAATCATTAAAGCTGTTGCTTGCGCGACGCAAGAGCTTGCGATATGTAGGGAGCCGACTCAGAAATATTGCGAACTCGCCGCGCCGCGGGCCGGTACGGCACCGCATTACTAACAGTTAGTTCACAGTATTGGATCATGCGGATGACGTAAATGTTTGGAAAACTCGTGTTGGCAGCGTTCTCCGATTTTCACAGCCTATTCAATTTTATGGCGAAGCGACAACAAGGTCCTCGAGAACAACGGAACGTAAACCTTAAGAAATCCTTGTGCGTTTTGTAATCGTTTCGTTCAGCGGATTTGCAAAACATTTCGCGTACAGCGTATCGCGTATTAAATCGTCGGGTCCTTACGCTCCATTTCATAATATAGTTTGCACAAGAGCAGAATAAGCGAGCGTTTGTCTCTGACACCAGTAGGTGTGGTGTGGACTAGCGGAGCGAACTCATGGCGTAACGAACGCCGACGTAACCAATAGTTCGCTACGTAATTGCACTGCGGCTGACATGGGTGTGCTTGTGAAACAAAACACGTTGACGCTAACAACAATTACCTCTGCTAAGCGAATCCGCACTTTACCCGAATCAAGTATCATCATAACAAACCAGTTGTGTTGATTGGTTTGTAAGTTGTAACTTGTAACTCGGTTTCATAACTCATTAGTTACCAAATCGAACTCGTAAGACAATAACCGCAATGTACCTACTTGTGCATTAAGTACTAAAGGCTAAAGGAATGACTGACGAAGGATGGTTTCGAAAACGAGAAATAAGCGATGTTGCGATTTCGCCTTACGAAACACGCAGTACTGGAGGTTGCAGAAACGCGTGGGACTACAAATAGGATTAATCTTGCCTGATTCGCAATACCAACTAGATATCTGTTATGTGATTAAATTAGTTCAATTTACGGAAAGTTTAATTGGAAGAAGAGCCGAGTCTAAAGTAAATGTCGAGCTGTATTTCGGAGATTTTCCTTAACATCCTGGTGAAATTAAATTATAACTGTTCTATTTATAGTCCTGCCTACGTCATAGAGACCTTGCCCTTTAAGTACAACTATGATCTTTAAATAAGGTCCCCCCATAAATGACTTGCTTTATAAAGAAAGCAACGTCTTAATGTAAGAGGGCAGTAACGCGTTATCGAAGGTATGTTTATCGCAATTATTATCAGAATTTCACCATTATCTTATCGCTATTAAAAAAATCTTTAAACATTTTTCACCAGTTGTTTATTTATTTAGCCGGTGCGCTGATATGATAAGCAAATATTTTGTAATAATGTGCTGTGGGTACAAGTAAGGTGATGTTTGTGCAAGTTACACAACCTCCACACTTTGCTCCGTACTAAGTGTGTATTAAAGGTTCGTGGTTGCGAAAATGTGTTACACATTGTGGAGATGTCATTCAGATGTAAATCGGGCCGATATTTTGCTGGGCCCGCCGCATTTATTATTTATACGTCGGCGTCGACAACTCGGCACCTATTTCCATAATAAATATTATATCCTCACTCTAATTAACAATTGTAAAGCACAATCGCGGTCATAAAATGTTAATAAGAGTTCTTAAACGGAATAACAATCAAGATACGATTCTATAGCTCCATGAAAATTTATATCGAGCAAAAAAATGTTTTGTAAACTGAGTACCGCTAAAGTGCTCGGCTCAAGTACATCACAATACATGGAACATTATCAAGAACTCCATCGAATCAGGAACAATAGTTTTATAGTACTGGTACGAACTGGGTCCGTAGCGTAGCGTAGTGAGGAGGCAGGTAGCGATCGAGTCGCCGCGATAAGTCACGCAAAAACACGCACCACTCTACAAACGTAGCGGCTACACACATTGTACGACATGCATTGCTGGCTAAATTCCTGGACAGCTTATCGGTCAGGTGTCATAGCAGCAATGGATGACGTAGTGCCTGTTACACACGAGGAGTTATTTTAGTGGCGTGTTTTACGGAGTACATAATGCTTTTACTATAACAAAAGAGCGGCAAAACGTGTGCCCTACGTAAACAATACTAAGGAAATTCTACTATGATTCATTTATTTACATTTTCAATCGGGTTTAGTAAAAATATTTATCGTTTTAACGCAGTATCAATAATCGAGAAGATTTCAACGATAAGGCAATTCGTATAAAAAGTTGTTTATAAGCAAAGTTTGTAAATATCGGCGCAAATAAAAAGGCGAATAACGAGGAGGAAACGGGTTTGTGCCGTTACGTTCTCTGAAGAGGTAGGGGACCAGTTGGACCAGTTCCCAGTCGCGAAAATACCTAGTCACCGGCGGATTTACTGCCGTGCTGTGATTAAAGCCCGCAGCAACCTTCACTAAGGACATTATAGTGCGTGTGATCCACGAAGGCGCGCCCCTCCACAGCCCAAACCGTGCAATTGCGCATAGATTAGTATGAGATTCGCTGTGTAGGGGCGCGTCATCGTGGATGACACGCACTATACTTACCGATCTATTTCTAACTCTAATGAAAATGTATACAGTCAGTATCAAAATTAGATACGCACAAGAAGAGATTAATAGCCCTAATTCCCTATAATAAAAACGATTGACCTCTTCATATGCGTAGCTACAGCTTATGCTGACTGTACTCGTACAGTCGTAGGAAATCGTTTGAATTAGAAGGCATTGATCGAGTCGAGAAGTTGCATGACTAATCTTAGAGCAAACGTCAATCTATAGAGGAAAGGAGGAGGTATTAGTTAGGTATCATAGCTTATGTTATGCAAGCTGGTTAGGATTCAGTAGTCATAGTAAGTTTAAAATTGACATTCATATCTCACACACTTATCCAATCATCTGACGGCTATACACTGGTACCAAGTCTAAGTTTTGAGAACCAATTTTCTAAGGCAGCTCCCTGACTTTGCTATAGATCAATTGATCATATACTATAATCCCTAGTTCAACAAGTTCACGGCTGGCATTCCGAACACCGTATTGTGTGAATCGCGGACGTGCATCGAATGTTTCCGATGATCGTGGTTGATAAATAAACCCGCGGACAATGCCCCGTCATTTACAAGCGAAACCGGGAGTTTGACAACTCAATTAAAAACCGCAATAAGGTTTTATACCCCTTTAAAATATACGACAAGCCACGTCAAGTCTATGTGAATAGCACTGTTAGCAGCGGTACTTCGCACTTCCTCGTCCAAGTACCGTTTCTCTAAACCTTTCACCATGAGAGCATCCATGTCTCATGATGTCATGGGAAAAGAGCAATGTTTTAAACGTTCCACTTTTTATAAGGTCCACTCACTACGATGAGATCATAAAAGGATCAACGACTTGGAATACCGAAGCAATGAACAACAAGTTCAACCCGGTCGTTAACCCGCGAATACTTTTTCTAGACGCAATGATGTAACTTGGAAAGTGCGGAAACAGCAATTTCATAAACGAGACGCATTGTGATCGGATCTCGGATGCGCGGGGGTCAGTGAACTCGCGAATTCACCTGTCATAGTCGAGGGGAGCGAACAAAGGGTGACGCAACGAAGAAAGCACGGAAACAAGTGAGCCGCCAATTAGAACGATGCTACGCATTTGTCGCTAGATGAAACAAAGAATTTGATTTTGAAATTGGAACTACTCTTTAATTTATTCCGTTGAGTACGGGCGCTGCGCTTGCACAACCAAACGGAAGAAGGAGAGTGCGGCGTTTCGCCGTGATGCAATAAAGAAAGTGCGGAACTGAAGCAGTTTTTGTAATGCGGTGAATGTACTCTGGCTATTAGCGTTGTATCATAGCAGAGGCTTTACAGGCGAGCGTCGACCCCAGTGATGTCAGAGGCCCATGGATTTCGCGAACACCGCGGAGCTTAATAAATACTCTTGGGATGGAGAATTACGTTTACAACTGGGCACGATACGCGTTACATCAAGCAGTTTGCAACTGACGTTAAGTAACTAGTGTTGTCACACTACTCCGCTGCAATTACAGCGTTGATGTAACCCGCGATGCAACGAGGAACTAGTGCTACCTTTGACAGATCGATTTGATCGGCAGTGACCTCAATAAATTTGCAGGAAAATTGCGATGTGTCAAGTTCAGTAGGTGGTCGTGGTGCGAGGCCGGTGCGCTGCGCGGGCGCGGGAGCGGCGACAATGAATGACACAGCACTGTACTTGACCCAGTTCGCCGTCACGCCCCGCCGAAGCCACCAACACCTGATTCTTTGAGTTTTAAACCCGCTCATTAAACACCAGATCGCGCCAGCAACGGCTTTATGGCCGTCATAACATTGGCACGCTGACCCAGTTGGCAGGCAGACGCGCGCACGTCAATCATTTTTAAAATCTGATGTCATCTTGATAACGCTTTATTAAACATGTCAAAGATAGGTATGTAGATATAATATGCATATTGCTGATTAGGTTTCTTCGAACAAAATAAATGTCGAAACGCAAACAAAGTATCTCGCAAGCGGTTTCCGATATATGTCGGTGGGTAAACGAGTACATATATGTGCCATTGCGCAAGGTCGCCGCGCAGGTGCGCGTGCGCCTCCACCGCCCCTCACTGCAGCGACCGTTGCAGCTCCCACGATACAACTCATAAATTATTCATTAACTCCAGAACTCAAGGGTAGCTTAGGAATTTGTCGCACCTGCTAGACGACCTTTAGCTACCCTTTGAGTTTTCAAAATATTAATGTGGTCGCGGGGAAAAATAAATGGCACAACGGCTGTGTGTCGGCAGCGCGGCACGGGCGCGCAGTGGCGGCCGCCGCAGGCAAGTGCGCTTGTAACCATCCAAGTGGGTTAAGGTTCCATCAAGGATTTATTGCGGCAAGCCTCCGCTCCAAAACGCCGATCGGTTACTATGAGCTAACTGCGATAGTTCCGATGCATTTGTAATGCTCAGTACAACCTTTTCACTAAAATTCGCTCTTCATCATCGGCGACGTCCAGTCTGTCAATGTCCGAATGACGAAGCGCCATTGTCAGTGTGACAATTTAAAATTCATTCTGAAGTAGTAATATTTCGTCCGCTCCAGGACAATTGCAACAGTTATGTGAACACAAAGAGAGCTTGGACATCTTTTGTTTAATTGGCGTCAGACAAACAAAAGTAACTTGATCGTTAGAGGCGTCCCTTTGTCACGAGTGTCGCCGGACTCCGGAATAATGAAATGAAAACGTCCTTCAAGAGGCTTTTGAAACTAAAGTAGGTGCGCGCAATATAAACAGGTTAATGAGTTTCAAAACGATCCAGATGTATTACTAAATTACAAAAGCGGCAGCACACAACTGTTTGGTAATGTTCGGCCGAATCGTTTCACAACGCAGCGTCCGGACCATTCGATTGTTTCTATCGAGCGACTACTCGAAGCTTTGTTTTATAAATACGTCATCGTGCATTGTGGAGTCGAGGGTGCAATTAAGGGCGAATGAATGGAACCATCGAATCCATGAACGATGCTCGAGCTTAACGTTTTGGCAATGCCGAACGCAACCTTCGTCCGCGCGTTATGTAACCGTTGACCTCGCGTTTAATAGACTAACCTAAGTCTGTACATTTGATTACTGTTCTAATGGTTGAGTAAACGTTAGCCTCGTATAGGTATTGCAAAGTCAGCCGGTTTGAATGAACGTGATGGATGGTGGTAGGTGGAGCTTTGGGCTGACACGTCGCGTCGGGAGCGGGCGGCAGATGCGTGCACGCATTGTCCCGGGATAACAAAGGCAGGTATACCAAACGCCATGTGCAACATGTCACTTTTTCTAACCACGTTTTACGTAAAAATCCAAAAAAGGTTTCTAATCTCAATGAAACGGCAGATGGCCCAGCGCAAGCTCCACTGAAAAAACACATCACATCAATTTTAATTTTTTATTCCGACCGTTGTTCAGATATCACCATGTTCCATATTTATTTTAAAGAGAATGAATTGTTTCGTAAACAAAATGTACACTTTGTGAAAATTCAATTCTGTTTTCAATCAATATAACATTTGTCGTCATATCGAAACTACAGTAAATTAATTACAATGTTTTCCCTTTGTTACAAAAGCGAAACGAATCGAATCCCAGTTATCAAAATTAATAACGGCCAAACCAATTTACTCCGAATCGTGTAATATCCTGCATTTATTCGGCTCCACAAGAGTTTTCCATTGTTTTCCAAACCAGTATGCTTATACACGTAACATTTTAATTGTATTCGGATTTACATGCGATAAACCTATGTACTTATTTGATATGTAAAACCTTTTAACATAACGAGTAAAATACGAACGTTGCGTTATGTGCTCGCGAGCATTAATTCAAAACAAAAGACGACCCGAGGCAGGGGACATAAAGAAAGGAACTGTAGAAAAAACAGCAAATATTGACCTCGTATATAGTATGTGACCAGCAGATGTCGAAAACCAAACTTAGAGACTGGTTGTAGGAGCATTTGAATAAACACGGTGGGCTGATAGTAACGAAACTGTGTTGACCTTACGTTGTATCGAATGTCGGGATGTGTGCTTCCCGATAGAGTTCTCAGGTGTCTAAACACAGCGTTGTCTCTCGAACCAAATCGACATTGTCCTGACTTTAAAATATCGCTGCACTTGGACGCAACAATGTGCCCGCAAAACCGAATGGCACTATAAATAAACCCCCGGCCAGTAAATTATGTATGCAAGTAACGACCACTGCAACGAGAGGACACTGGAGCCTTATACAATATAAAATAACATATTGGACCCAAAATAGACTCATCGCTATAAACTCGAGAAATTGTTGCCCGTAAAGTTCTTTTACGAGATGCCAGATTAGCAGACGTTGCATTTATTTCTAGGCGAGGGAAAGTAGACCTTCTTTTTATTGATGTGGAGTTTGATTTGCCGTGATTGATCGGTCCGAATATACTGATTTAATGCCTGCACGGTATGCGAATGCCGAACACGTGCGTGCAGGTAGACAAGACATTGCATGTGCAATTCATTGTGTCTCCAGAAAGTGTGTTTTTCTTAGCGTTGAATAGGAGTTTGCACAATGGTTGGATTTCTATGAGGCATCATCGTTTCGGCGGAGTGTAGACCGAGCAATAAATCATGTGTAGGAGTTTAACAAAAGCCGCTGTATTTGTTTACTGGAACATCTGTGCAAGCTGGCCGAGTGAAGAGGGTCGCTTAGAATTGGCAAGGTATAAAAGCATTGATTCAGCATTGTTGGAAGATTAACCCGACGGCTACAATGCAAGTGGAACACCTTGAACATTTTTTCCAAAACCTTTGAAACATCAAAGATCGTTTTTATTATGAAGTTAATTGTAACTCGGAGCACATTGCGGCATTCGACCTTAGCGGCGTTATCTCGACAGATAAGAGATAATGGTGACCTTTAAAGTGTTGACTGAGTCTCGTACCATATAAAGATAAGTCCAATGACCGGGTTTACATCCTAGAGCGTTAATAAATAAATTGAATCAATCAAGAATCAGTTCCCAGGGTTTTTAGAGGGGACCTGAAGTGCTCTTGAAGACCGGATGTTAGCGGGGCCGGAAACGGACACACGTCGGGATAGAGAAATGTAGCAGATGGCCGAACATATTCAGACAAAGGAAAAATAAATGAGCATAAAACGGCGAACTCAGGCGCATGCACGAATAAATTGTCCGCAAGTCTTCGCTATTTAAATTGGTGTGTCTGACTCGGAATAGATGGTCTGTAATTACTTTGGGGCATTTATTAAGTGGACCTGTGCGTGGTTGAGAGATGTTAGCAGACAATAACCGGTTTTCAAAGATCACCCAATTCGGGGGCTGGAAAGCCTCTTTGTAGGTGTAAAGTTAGTTTTATGTTGACGTTTTTATCAAAGTTAATAAACCACGTGCTTATGTAACAATGATGCGATTGAGAACATTCCAACGTCCTCTAATGATTACATCAGTACGTGATTTTCACGCGGGATCAGTTTTAAGAATCATCGCATTCGTCATTCGTTGACACAAGACCGGTGTAAAGTCTAAATAGAATAGGTGATCATCATTGAGCGTGTATGCAGTCACGTACCCGCTCACGTCATGATGATGAAATTTTATAAAATTCTGTGCTATTTATGACTTATGGCTATCATTTGGATTTTTATCTTGTGTGGATAGATAGTCAAAAAATCATGTATTCATTTCCCGTGTACACGTAAGCTAAGTACATTAAGACCACAATGAATTCTAATATCCTAATCTAGATAAATTCGCAGAAATTTTAACCGCTGGATAATTTTATTTGTGGATTGAAAAATCAGCCCTTAAGGGTTAGTTGCACCAACATACGAACACAGGCCGATCATCGTTAAATATGGCGCCGGCAGCTGTCATCCCATAGAAACTTGTCAAACTTTCCATACAATCAGATTTGACGAACACCGGTTACTATTACAGACGGTTTGGTGCAACCCAGCCTTAGTATTTCAATTATGTACTTAGATATGGCAAACAAGGTGATTAAATGATTCAAGGAATTCGAAATACAAAACTATTAACGTTCCTCTTTTGTTTCTGAGCGTATCGCCAGCCGGTCGGCAATAAAAACGTTAATAAATTCGAATTTGGAACGTTCGTTCCTGGTGCGGCGCGGGCGCAGCGCGAGGCGGAAGCGTTGCGCAACTGACATTGAACCGCGGTCCTCGCGCGGAGGCCGTGCCGGATTCTTGCTCATGTTAATTCAACGTCTACAACAATATCACCGAATTATACCGGTTCCGATTTCCACGTATCGGCGATAAATAGAATCGAGAACAAAAGCGGAGATAACTTTTGCTATCGTGTACCCGTGCCTTGTGTAGTTGTGTATCTCTAGGGATGGGAAGACCTTCGATTTCCTAGTATCGAGCAATCGCGGAAGCAAAGCATTCCGATGACGCGTATTCCAGTATACGTCATGCACATCAATTAACTTATGGAAAATAATTATCAGATAACCCGTCCATATACGTCAAGGTACTTTACCCGTTCAGATGTACGTTACGTCGTTATTGATTCGCAAACGTGGGTGTTAATTTCATCAGAGAAGCCACAATGTCACCCTTGTGTCACGACGAAGGTGATTGAGGCGTTGATCTCTAACTTTGTACCTAAGTTTGAAGGGGACAGTTGTCACTCGAGACGCTCAGTTTGATCAGTAGGTACTTACATCCGTTTAGATAGCCTTTTAAACCTTTGGCGTGAGCTATGGCTACAAGAGTTGTAAAATATAATATATCTTTCGCGTCTAAATTGGAGCCTCTAATCGATATGTAGCGTAAGGGTGAATATCCACCAGAGATGTTGACACATCACAAGCTTGACAGCTAGGAACAAGTGTATGGAAACACAATCTTCTCTGGTGGATGCTCTGCCTAATGGGAAACTAGTGACTAAAGTTAAAATCACTAAACGACATTTTAGTCGCTTACCTAAGAAGGTGGCGCCATACCCAATATTATTTGCGTTTGCGTCAGACTCCGCATTTTATGTTGTTTACGTAGCAAGTACTCTGTAACGGCTGCCGTGTCCTTCTAATTTTAACTGAAATAAAAGCTAGGTGCAAAAAACGGTTTCACGTAAGTCGGCAGTGTCGCAAGGCCCCGAGGGAATATCGACATTTCATCGAGCCTACGCCAACGCAAACAACTGGTTACATTTTGACAATCGATATCCCCCCGTACCTACGCACGTCACAGGGTGATTACGTCATCGCTACGAGCTACGCCGTAGCAAACGCTACGAGTCACGTGTTGCGTGGGTGACTCTAATGAAAACCTGCGTCAAAAGCTAAGGGCTGAATTACGAGTAGGCGAATCCCTGAAACAAATTGCTTCCGACAAAATATACGAACGTTTTGTTCGTAAAACAATAGAATGTTAAGGAGAGCCATAAAGTGCTTCAATATTAGACTTTATTATTAGACACGTGACTCGGTGCAGATTGGAACGGACGCTTTATTGGATTTTTATGTATTTATAGCTTTAAACTTTAGTTTGTGCTGATTATTATGTATTTATAGCGATTGATTGCGAGCGTATGTAGGTACTAGTTAATAACACGGCAAGATTACATCACCATCGCGAATTCTCCAACTGCGCAAATGCTGGCGAATCTGTACAAATACTTCATTGTACAGTATGGAAAAACAAGAGTGGAATGTTCAACAAGTTTACTAATGACGCGAGTGTATTGTCGCGATTATATCGATGACTTCATTGTTAGGGATCATCAACCAGCTATGTCGCCTGCGACCCCTATTTACGCAACACATTCAACTGTTGTTTACCTGCCGAGTTTTTCTTTTTTTAAAACAAGCTTTGGATTCTTTGGAATGACATTGTGCCAGCGAAGAAACAATTTCATCATTAATAAGAACCATATTTTGTCAAATGTCAATCAAGCACAAACTTGACGTTACGTCAATGCATAGTATTGTTTGTCGCTCGGTTACGCAACGCGACCGCGAACGGAGGTCGGTAACGTTCTCATATTTATTATACGTATTCTTCAATCTCGAACGCGAGGCCGAATCTACGAAAAGAGTATCGTTTCGCAACGCGCATTTCAATGTCGCTTAGCGTTCCCGATCGCCGTTCGCGGTCTTAAATTGGGCTTAATAAAAATACGCGTCAATGTCGATGACGAGCCTTGGGGCGCGCACGATCGCGAATCTGTAGCCATGGCAACGCGTGTAAACTGACGTCGGTAGCGGAGTACAGTCAGCATCAAGTGACTTTATTGTCAAGGGAATAAGAGCTTGTACCTCTTCATATGCGTAGTTACTTTTGAAGCAGACCGTACGAAGGCAACTCGGCGTTTTTAAGAATGGTCGAACGTTTGGCGGTCACGTGAATTGTTTTGGCGACTACGGTGTTGTAACGCTGTGTGCAGCGCTTGCGTCATTTCCTCTCGGCGACCGTGAACCGGGTTACGTCAGCGTTTCGGCGAGATTAGGATAGGATGCGCCCACGCAGAGGACAGTAGCCCCGGCCACCGCAGGAATAACATCCGTCAAGTCAATGTCACATTACAGACCATAACGCATCGCCGGCTAATGCATCTTGCCATAACAAAGCTATATAAATTTAGCGCCACACTCGAATATTTGGAGCAGTGCCATATTGCACCCGGCTAGCAGTTTATTATACCGTTATAACTAAGACATTAATAATCACTTCATATTTCAGAACATTCAACGCTCGAATTGTTCGATGAAATAGGTACTCATATTGCGTCCGTCATAATAATGCCCACTGAACTGACACGAAACGTTTGTTTATGGAGCGAAAACAATGACATCACTACGCTTAATTACGTATCACATTAGTCTGTTTATCCGAACGTTACCAAGAACCAACACACTGGGACATAAGTAACGCAGTAGGATAACAAATTGTATATTCAACAGGAAAACTATACTGGAATTTTACGCATTAATCATTGATATGTGACATTGATGGAGTCGGGCGTCATTAAAAAGGGAACACCAAATAAAGTTAACTAGAGTCGGCTCCATATTAACTATCAATTTAGATACCAAAATAATGGGATCATAATTCTTTCGTTAATATTTCGGTCAAATCATTAAGTAATCTGTCTTTTGTTTTCAAATTGATACAAAAGGAATGTTTTAATTGGAATACAGAAGGCAAAGGTGAAATGGCAAAAGGATGACCAACAGGAAACCGCTGTCCACTCACTAATAAGCATAATAACCATTGTCTATTGAATTACACACACATTAGAATTGCAATACGGGTCATCACATTACAATACAGGTCTTGAAGTGTGTGTGATTTACGATTAGTCGTTATTCCGGACGAGTCAGACCGGTTCCATAATATTTTGCAGCCGGGAGAGGTAAACGCTCCATGCATGCAGTGTGCGTTGAAATAACACATGTGCCTTTGAAATACATAGCACATACGCTCTTTTGAATAGGTAATACCTGCAGCTGTAAATCATAGGGACGCCCTATTCTTAGTCCAAATGGAGTACTAGATCTTCTTCATAATAAAGTTCAGCGGAACAAATTTATCTGCACTGTAAACAGCGTCGTTGCTATCAAAGAGTACAAGCCATGTTCGTTTTATTTCTCAGCTTGACCTTTGTTAGACTAGTAACTCTTTTTCTAAGTTCTTTCATATTGGTTATTCGACGATATTCGGAACAAATAGCGTGGGAGACTGAGAGGAACGTACACTGGAATAAGTACGCATTTACGGTACGCCCCCATTTAGTTGGCGGAACGGTTATATTTGTGATATGGATCATACATCGGGAATGTAGTACGCAAATCGCCCACGGTTGCAGCGCACTTAAATATATTTAGCAAGCTATATATCCTCTGATGTATACGAGTTTAAGTATGCGAATTAAATGTACTCGTGGTTCAAAACAGGAAAAAGAAACGCGTCTCAGATTTACGGGAGCGCTCGCTCAGGTCACTTGCCTTCTCGTAAAACTTTTAACACGAGACTTAAAAAGCCTTTTTTATTTATATTACTCGTGAAACTCCAACTTCTTGAGTTCGCATAAATTCTAAGTATAGTTTGTTTTTAACGTCCGCCTCATTCATTTTGCGGTATAATTCCAAGTTATGCTTTTGTTTGTTGCTTTTATTTTCTTGATGCGAATGACGAGACTGCCGAGGTATAAGTTATCACGTTTGTTCAGAAGTGATGACTTGAAAAGAAGCTATTTTCGCACTTTTCTACATAAGGTATAGGCGTATTGGGAATTCGTAGTCTAAATTAGATACGTATCAACAAATGAATAAACGACGTCGAAACCGTTTTGTGTAGGAGGTAACATTTAAGTTTATCCCGTATAAATTTAGCCGTCCATAAATAGGTATCGAGGGTCCGTGCGGGGGTAGTGACCCGGCTTCTATGATTCATCCCTGCACCCTCCGATATCGCCCTAAGTTTTACTTCCCTTGCCTATGACGTCACGAGCTGCACTGACGCATCCTGTGGAATTCATCACAGCCTGTCACACCACTGATTCATTTTTACTTTGTTACTATGGCTCATTATTATATGGACAATTCTTTTGTACGAGGTTTCTTTACTCACAGCTCACAGCGCAGACAGGCCAAAGGACGCCCCTTACAGTGACTTGATAACACTTTTATTATAAACAACAGTTTATTAATTAAGTCTGCGAAGTTTAAAGTGGATTCTAGAGGCGATACAACGAGAAACGAGTTACGTACTAAAATTGAAATAGTTTACCTAGTGTACAATAGCTCTTTGTACGTCACGACACGAATAACTTGTGTAATTATTGACTCATCAGAAGTCACATTAGGCTATGATATGGAGCGTTTAGAAATTTAGTTGAATCACTCACTAGTCAGAGTATGGCACGTCCTGCCCTCTTTGAGTCATTAAGTTGAATATGACTAGACCAGCCGTGTAGTGTCTGCAATAAACTCTTGAGTTTTCTGTTCACAATTCTACGAATAAATAAAGACGAGCCTGGAAATCACAAATAATCCTCCTACATAACTAGTTAGTATGGTTGTTATCGATTCCGCTTTGAACTCTTCGAACACTTGAACATTCTATTTATAAAAAGTCACGAACAGTGATTATTGGTATTCGACTACTGTTTCCTTCTCGGGGCTTATTTGGTTACATCACAGTTGTTTATTTTGTTCTCATGTTAGGATTGTTTACGCTGGGTGGTTTCGGCGGTCAGCGACCTTCGCTCGCGGATGCAGCGTCCACTCCGTAACGTCACAACCGACGGCAGGTTTCAAGACGCTAAAGTGCAAAGCGAAATAAAAAGTATCAGAATCAGAATGTTAAGTCGCGTCTGTTGCTAGGCGTGATAACAGGCGAGATGGAACGGTATGGAACGGCGTAAAATGGAAATGGGTGGCGTGTGTCGACGGTCAGTGATTCCTTAGTTGGTTCTCGTTGGGCGACCACGTGGAACGAAGAGGGCGCAATTATGGCGTCTTGGAGACTTGTCCCTGGTTAATTGTTGGCACGTGCATGCTTTTTGCTCGCGGGGCGATGTGAATGCACCGGCGAAAGGGTCGCGTGCGACGGCCCATAAAACCTTTTTTGCGCTGTTTTAATGAGCGTGCCTTATGCTTGACCTCACAGGCGAAGTACCTCAGCGTCTTCGTCTCGCTTGGGCGATGACTCACGCTATGATATCATGACATGACAACCCGTTCCAAGATCGTGTGGTAGGCGAGAGCGTCGCATTCGAATGTAGATTTAGCACAATAACTGCATAGGGCAAGGCAATCGGCCTTATTTGGTAAGCCAATGCAAGCGAGAACAATTTAAACCGCGTTCGCAATTTACAACGACAAAGACTATATTGCGGGAGAGTACTCATCTGGGATGCATTATTTAAAACTGGTGGCTGTCCTATTTAAAATACTGAAAGTGTAAATTTTAGGCTCTGGATTTGGCGGTGTGCTCTGACAAATACGCCCCCTTGTTTCGATAGCAAGTCTGTTGTAGGTTTAGCGCACACGGGTGGCATATCAGCGGATAAGTGCGCGTTACGCAAATCGGCAGATATGTCGGCGCGGGCGCGCCGCTTGCACAAGGTTCCGCAGACCTTTGTTTTACGCAACCAGATCGATTTAATAGCGAGTCGTGCGTTTTCTCAGCTGTGCTGTGCTCCTGACACAAGAAATTTAATGCGACAATGTAGAAATTCTATGAACACAGGATGTTAGAAAAAAATCTAAAAGTTTATTGTAACAGCGAGGAAACCGGAACGCCCTTCCGATGTGACAATAGACATTTAATGTGTTGTTCGATGCAAGGTGTAGGCAAACATAAGCCCATTATCGCTTTGGATTCCGTTCACAATCGGATCTGCTTTTGTATGAGTGACACCGATGTCCGGCAATTTATTTCATCGAATGTCTGCAGCCCGTTTCGCTCTTCCTGTACGGGTGACATTCGCCTGACTCTCTCGGCGTCCGGTAGCCGCGTCCGGTGTTTTCGAACCACCAAAAAAGGTGCGAACACACGTTATTTATAGTCGTGACGAATGCTCGCGTTGGACGTTCCATTTATTTTCAGGTTGAGGGAGAGGCGTAGGTGTGATTGAGCCGCGTTACTAACATATCTAAAATTGTAGCCATTAACCTTCCATGGTACCGGATTCAAGGTGAATGACGAGTCTAGATTTCCAGCGGTCGATTACCGATCTGTCTGGTTTTGGAGTGCGCTTGTAGCATCGGTTCCGCACGATCGAGGAGGCGCGGGCGCAGCGGGCAGCGACGACATTGGCACACTTCGGGCGGCCTCACCACGCCGCAAACGAGGTCGCGAAAACGCCCCAAAAACGCAACGGATGCTCGCCTGAATCATTCCCCTCAGCGATTATTTAATCGTGCTTGCATGGGCGTGTGCCAAACGCGGGGAATTGGGAAAACTGCGCAGATTGCAAATTTGTAACCAAGGGTTTTATGCAAGAGCAATAACTCTCACGATGGCCGATGTTATACAATTGTCGAGAAACTAAGACGTACAGGATTACCGAGCGCCCAGTATTATGCAAATACTTCGTTGTAATGTTGCTTGCACCACGGCTTTGGCAACTGGGTTTCAAAACGTTTTCAAAAGATGTAGGCGCCGCGTTCGGGCCGCCGCGGGCGGCGATCGTCGCAAGATACGATGCGTGTTTACAAAACTTAAAGTGGCAGCGTAGACTGAATATAGACGGTGTCTAAATTAGAAGGAAATGCGGTGTCAGCCGGTGGCCGGGCTGGTATGCGGCGTCTGCCGCGACGCGCCGCATTTCTATCGCGAACCGATTTGGCACATCCGCCGGCGAGTGCCAGCAGCCCCGTAAATATACCGTCCCGTTAAAACAGACTGTGCGAATACTCCGACACATTTTGCGTCGAACCCGACTCGAATTTCCGCATACAACCGGTTATTCAGTATAAACATGTTGTACCTACATTGCCAGGTAGCAAGATCATCGGTCGAGTTAAGACGGAGTTGGCTGGATACGCGGCATATCGCGTTGCGTAATCAAATGACGCTCACCATCATTGTTTGCAGTGCATTCGATCACTCGATCCGGCTTCTGAACACGTTACGCAAAAAACGCGGGTTTTGTTTCGTTACCTGGATGCATCAGGCTATTATTATTTTGGCGTGGAGTGGGCGGGATAGGCCCAACAATGCGCCGGGACAATTTTATACCTGGCCTTGTTTACAAAGGCTTATATGTATGTACGGCGAAACGTGGGCTCCGCTCTGTCTGGTGTAGATTCGCCTAATTCCGTATAGTAAAGTAAAAACTAGCGTAGAAAATGTATTGTTTCTACAGATCGCAAGGTGGACAAAGACTATCTCGCGTTGCATGAATGTATTTCCGCTCCATCGTTTCCTGTCCGTCATGCCGAAATTATGGATGCATTATTCCGTATCGGCAAATGTAAGTTTACAGCCAAACATCCGGCTTTCCTACGTCAAATCCGCAGTCACGTCACCGCTCAGAATAGCCGCGGTAATTGCTTGTTTGGTTTAACAAAGCAGCCTTTCCTGTGTAAGATTAGTTGAATCTTTCATGTTTAATAAGCGGGATCGTATGAGATAATCCGGAGGCTCGCTACCTGCGTTATCGGCCCTGCGTCGACCTCGATTTCCTCCCCAAGGCCCGCGTCCGGATACGCACAAGATTTCTCTTGATACTTAGTTTCTAGTTTCATATGAAGCTCCCATTCCATACCGACACAAAAGCAACATGTGCTCAGTGAAAGCAAGTTCCGATTTGCGACAGCGATTAACTTTACACCGACAGCTTTCTTCGACGGGGCACTAACGGAAACTTAACCCAGATTCTAGCAAAGGCCACATGCCTCGTCACCGCCAAACCACTAGACGGAACCCTCGTTAGCCAGTTTAGCAAAGTAATGCTATTACGGTCCTTTTATCGCCTCGAAACTCAATTTCGATGCAAATCCTATTTAGTTGAGGATCGGGACGCACACAAAAACTTTCAGTGCACACTGTAGGAGTAACTCAAAAGGAGATGGTTCGATAGGTACTTCTTCATTTTCATGTCAAAGAACCGTCTTCGCGAAGCACTCTCGGGATGCTCAGTGAAAAAAAGTCCGTTTTCATCTCAAAGGACATGAAAAACTACAGGCGAGTGTTAAGAAAATCCACTTCAAAGCGTCAAAGAGAGTTCGAAATCAATATTAATGTTCTTGTTTACCTTTGAGACGGGTCGGGATGTTGATCGCGGCATCCCGGCCCGCGTTCCGGATGGCTCGAATTTATAATCAGGGGTGCCTTTATGTAGCGACAACGCAAGACGTGAGAACGGAGGTCGCGGGGCGGCCACTTGCTCGTTTCGCACCTCGCTCGCCATACGACAATTCTCACGATTGCAAACACCAGCTGTATAGTTCAAGTGGTCACCACCATGTGCATAATCATTAGATTTTTTTAGGGCTAAACAAGGGCAGCTGCTCTTTATGATAATAAGGCGCGGTCACGCTGGCCATCTGAATAATCACACAAAAAAGAGTTTGGGAACGATTAGGCATCTGTCCCTGCGGGAGATGATGATCCCGGGTGATGGACGTCGGTTACCTGACCTAGAGCCGAAGGTCCGTTAGAAACAAAAACGTTTCCGTTCCGAAACCACACATGCCAAAACTGGAAGCGCATATGCAATATCCTGTCTAAATACTTTAATAGTCAGACAAGCAGGCTTTTGCCGGCAAGGTTGCGTCCCGTTTGCTTAATAACTGTTGTATTTGTATTTGTACAGACATTTTCAACTTCTCGTTGCAACTACGTGCGCTTATAGCAACAAGCCGCGAGATCCTTCAATCTAAATTTTATCTTTGGCTTTGAGCTTGTGTCTAATAACCAAATGTATGTAAAGCATGCCAGCTTTGAGAGGCAACTTTGGCAAAGGCTTCTCATCTTCTCAAGGCGCACTCGCCTCTGCTATTACATAAAGGGTAAAGCAAAAGTTTTTACATTTGAGGCACGGTCGCGGTGCTTCCCGTTCCGCGTCGCGGACCGCTTTTGACAACGCCGGCTTTGATGACGGGCCGCTCAAAAGAGTATTAAATTTTACCTTTTCTCTCTGTCTGTCCACTCAAAGCAGACTGAATTATTACAGCTGCGTAAATATGTAGATGGGATTCGTTTTATCCATTTTCGCGGGGAGGCTGCGTCTGGCGCGCTAAGCCTATTTTACAACTCGAGCAGTCTGCGGCTTGGCGGTCGCGTCAAAGGCATGCTCAGCGAATGTCAGCAGGGACGCTAGTGCGACAAAGGTCAAAGGAACCATTACGGTCAGCTCCCGGGTGCGGAGGCGTAACGAAAATTGTCTCAGCGGGGACGGCAAGGATATCTCAATGCGTACACAAAACGCTGGTTGTTGCCCCGCGTGGGAGGGTGACCGGGGGCGGTTTAGATTTATTTGCTCCTACCGCATTTAAGGATCGGACATTCTTAAAACAGTAGCTCACTCGTAAAAAACGGAGTTTTTTATCGACATTAATCTCAACAAAATAAAGGTATCTCATCTCATTAAATCAACAATGGCTCCCATTGGGATGCGGGCAGGTGAATAGTGGAATTTTATAGGAATGCATTTGTTAATTTCGTGTTAAGGGGTGCATAATAATCTGGCATTGTCGAGGGGTTAGCCGGGCCCACCTGACGACCAGATCGGTGCGGTACAGGTACAGTAGGTAAGGTACAGAGGGAGCGCGAGCGCACGGCACCGCGCGGACCCTTGACCCGCTTGCGGCGCGCGCGGTATTGTACGCAGCAATGACACCGCTCGCCTTGAGCCGCTAGCATTGCCGGAGATATTCGCAACAATGGAGGCCAGATAACATTTCAAAAGTTCGAAAATCCGCGGGCTACCGTTCGACGTCGTAATTAAAATAGTCGTTGAGTAATCCCCTATGTGTGATTGTCTTATTGTAACGTACGTTTGCCGAATGGTTTTCAGAAGTGTTTGGGCAATGTGTCATTAGATTATAGATACGATTGATCACGTATTCTGTGCCGTGACATATTTTCTGTGAAGTTCGCATCGTTGAACGGAGTCGGTGCAGGGACCGGTATGGCGCCTACGGCCGTGGTGGCGACAGTACTTATGTATCGAGAACGCCTGCTATCATAATTAAGGCGACATGCGCCGCATGCACATTGTCGGTAATGAATGACTTGATAACCATTTATCGCTGTCACGAGGCGCTATCGGCTAAGAAAGGAAATGACGCGCTACTTAAAATACAACAGCGTTTCCGTTTCCCTTTTGAATTTTTTGTCCGACCAATACTCTCACGATCGATCTCGCGTCTAATAAAAAATGAGGATGTAATCGATTGATCGATCTCGGGTCGATTGCACCGGTCGAGATATCATTACTTGCGTCAGTCAGTTTCATTGGCAAAATTTAGCACAACGGCAATCGGAACCGCGGCCGGCCGAGTTTGTTTCTGTTGCGCTGTTTCGAGGGATACTAATGTCTTATTACAAACTATTGCAGGCTGAGGCGAGATTTCTTAAACTTGCGAAAACATTTCACATAACATAGTTTGCACATATTACACGACTTAAACGTATTGCATTGCAAGTAAAGAGTGAAGACTCACCTCTGGGGGTCTGCGAAGACGAACTTCCTGAGCTTGAGGTCTCGCAGCACGATGCCTTGCTCGTGGCAGGCGGCCACGGTCTCGGCCATCTGTCTGAAGAGCCGGCGGGCCTCGTGTTCGCGGAGCCGTTTCCGCGCTCGCACGTACGAGTGGAGATCAGAATGCGACCGAGGGAATATTAGGTACACTCTCTTGTCGCCGACTAGAACTTCGTGGATTGGGTTGACGTGCGGGTGTCCGTCGAGACGGTAGTGCGCTTGCAACAAACTGCTGCAGTCCCGGGACACCACCTAGGAAAACACACGGAATAAGTAAAATACCGCAACCGAACTTTAGTAAGGTTTTGTAAAAAGTTATGGGAGCTGTGGTAATTTTAACCTTAACCCAGATTAGTTCCGTTGCGTGATAGCTGCCACAAGTAACGTTGTGATTGATTCGATTTATATTTACAACGAGCAAAGCTTGGAATTTTGTATAAGAACCAACTGTTACAAAGTACAGAGGGATGCGTGCTCATGGATCTTTGACTAGGCAGTAACCATTTATTAAATTCAAAAGGGCCCGTCTCAAAGAGACTGAGATTTAAAAGGGCTAAGTCTAACGTGAATAACGAGGTTGAAACATTTGAATAGAGCTGACCCTTTGCAAATATCGGACCCCGTTGGCTTCAAACGGAATTCCTGGTGACTAGTATCTAGTTATAGAAATCAAAGTAAACGGTAATTCTTGCTTATAATAGTAAGCTGCCTTTGGGAACTTATTATTAAGGTGAGATCACTGGGAGTTACCGCTTATAGCTTGAGCCGGGATGGTACGCTACAGAACAGTTATTCCCGGCTAACGACTGCAGTCACAATTTATTTTCGAACGAGCACGAAAATGTCAACGACATCGACATTGTGGACGCGAATTCCAAATCTGATTTCCCGACTCACGAATGATGAATCACGTCGCGTCGCGTGCGTCGAACAATTTCTTTTTCCGACGCAAATACTTATTTATAGGGTTACAGATTTAGTTAAAACATATTTTCGAATTATCACTAGACGCGCCGACGCTACGTTCTAGATAAAAACTGGGCGTTACGAAAATATACATGACCCATTTGTCGAGGTGTTTGCTAACTAGCGATATTGATAAAATTCGCAATGTTGACAGAGCACTTGATAATATTTGGCATCGAATGCGCTTTAAGGGAGCTAACCTAGTTATGGCTATCTTTATTTGATTGTGGCTTGCAAAATACGATCTGCATTTGGCCTTAGCAACAGTGCTGCCTGTCTGTATTGCATCAACTCAGGGCATCCGTTCTTAAACGGTGCTATTGTTCTTGGAATTTCGATCGAATCGCTACCCGCTTCGATTGTCTTACAGCTTGTACAGAGCAAGCTGCAATGGCCTACTAAGTAAATCTTTTTGAACTTCGGGCTCCGTTATGTCTGCGTGGTATCGCCACGGCCTTTTGTTTAGTGGGAGGGGGATAGGAGGGGCCCGCTAGCCTCGCTTTGACATTCGATGCGTTATCAACAGACTAGGTATTTCACAATGTCAATGAGAAGGTCTCGTTTATTTTAGGCGCGGTGTACCACGTGTACGTTAGATAAAAGAGCCATAGACAATTTCGCAGCGTTTTAGAATGCAAGCTGGCAAGTTCGAGGAGCCGTCATATGAGGCATGTATACAAATGTGTCAGTCGTGTTGGTAAGACTGTGTTGTAAATACGTTTAGCAACGTCGTTGCTTCACGCAACCTTGCCGGGTTCTCACGAAGGAAGTGGCTATTCTGCGCCTTGACAATACCGTATGGGTCTTTGTCTAGATCCACGTTATCCTGTATTGCCTAAAATGACTGTGGATGTGGAAGGCTATCATTCGTGACGCTAGTGATGGTTATCGAGTGATGATTCATGGAGGCTTTTCAGGGAGAGACGTCAATTAAGGTTACCATATCATACCTATGATATCATTTAATGCTAAAACAAAGAAAAGACGTTCTTTCGGATGATGCTTGATAAAATTGATAATGTGTAGGTATTGTTAGAATTGAACCACCTGAGATATATTAATGCTGGATTACCTTAAAGGTTCAATCTTATTTTCATATTTTTTTTATGAATCGTTGAAGGGGGTATGTTAACACGATCGATTGCGAAAAAGACACATGACATTGTTCGGTACAGCGGCCTACAAGACCGATCGAGCAGCGCGGGGCCGTGACATATAAAGCCACATCGCTTACCCATTAACAATACGTTTAACGATTAATCATTTGCTGTAATTAACGGATCTTTTTATGCAAGTTTAATCAAAAGGACTTGTCAAGTAAATGAAGTCATTTGTTTTGTCGTTTTATTTTTAAAATTGGCAAATTGGTAGCTGGCTGGTATGGTATTCTTTAATTGAAATTGCAACCGGTGACTTTTTTTTTATTAGCGTGTGAAATCATAGACAAACGAATATATATTTGCAAGCAGTATTCAATTGAGTAATTGCATAGAAAGGGCGCGGTATGTGGGTATATTATTGGGATATGGGCTTATCTCTCCATGGGGTCTCTATCCCGTGGGATAGAAAGAACCCTTTTACGGGATTTGTCATCAAAGGAACGTAAGAATTCTGTAAAGGTAAGTACGTCGACTTTGTAGTTCCGTGATCAAATCATTTACATTTTATCAAATAAGTACCTAATTAGCTAGGTAACTCCGAAACGATTTGTTGTCAATATATATGATTCCTATTAGAGTTTGAAACAGTATTTAGAGGATGTTGAGGTTTATTTTAATCACAAAACGGATACATTCAAAAACACTAGGTATTTAATAGATACCCATACTTAGGTAGTTATTTCTTTTTATATTAATTTGGACTATGAACCAGGACACGATTATTGGATTTTGAGCTGTTTTTAATTGAAGTTAATCAACCCTAACACTGATTTTTAAAAAACGAAGATAAATGAGTTTTACGCGCACGTCTCCTCAAAACAAGCATGTATAAAGTAAACTAGCGACCCACCCCGGCTTCGCACGGGTGCAGTATTCATAGCTATAAACCTTCCTCTTGAATCACTCTATCTATTAAAAAAAGAACCGCATCAAAATCCGTTGCGTAGTTTTAAAGATCTAAGCATACATAGGGACAGACAATACAGACAGACAGCAGGAAGCGACTTTGTTTTATACTATGTAGTGATGAGTATTAGGGTTTATATTTGATTTTATCAACCCTAATACTCATGTCACTTCGGGCGACATGTTGTTGTGTGTTTATATTTGATGTTAGTCTCGAACAAAGGTTGTGCCATTTAGCCAATTAAATGGACCAGAGGTCGATTGGAAGCCAGATTACGCACTAATATCAATCAAACAAAGCTACGCAACTGTTCTGTTGAAACCAGCCAGTTTCGAAACCCAACATGTTACACTCTCATATATCCTAGCTAGGTTCTGTGGCATTGGGACATTTGACAAATTAAAAAGTTATTCTGATGACATTTATGAATAGTGTGTGGCATTGAGGGATAATGCCTTCGATAGTAAAGAAATTAAAAAGTATCTTGATGACAGTGACAGGTGTCAAATTAGCGTGTGCCGTGTTTGCGTAGGTATTTTTGTTTTAGGTAGGTTTTGATTCTTATTTGCTACCTATACCTACTATAGCTACGCTAAAAGGATTGACGTACACAATAATAGGTATTGTAACATCCTGTTGTAGATCTTAGAAACTTAATTATTCTGACAGATTATTTGTATCGATTGCCATATAGGTAATAGCATATAGTAACCTACGCTAGCCACAAAAGGATTGTTTACCTACCTACGTTTACCGCGACCGTTAATCGATATATAATCGTGTCGTTCGATATGATAATGTCATTAGCTTATAGCTTACCTTGCATACATATTCCTCTTGTGTCCGCACGTCCACACACCGACATAGAGAGGAACCTTCAACCTGTTCCAACAGAAGGTATTTCTCGGCCACCAGGGCCGCTTGGAACTGGTGCTGAGGGGGCTGGGGGCTAGGGGGCGCCGGACTGGCGGCGGGAGAGGCCAGCCGCTCCGCCACCGGCGACTGAGCTCGCTCCTCCTTAGTGGCCTGAGGCTCCCCCGGCCCCGGCTTGCTCAGGCGCAGCGGCCACAGCAGCGACGGCGATCCCGGATCCATCACAACACAAACACTGTCACTTACACACTTATATTCACAAAACACAAACACTTAGCAGGAACTACGATGATATGGACATGATCTGCAACAAAAAATACGCAAACTGAATAGCGACGTTACAAAATTTAAAACGAAACTACGAGACAATCGGCGATTTAGTAACATGGTTATTTAGCAAGAAATTACGCTAAAATAAAAGGTACGAACCTTGAAATGATTTTCCCGGAGTGGATATCGTACCAAAATTTGACTGTCCGTGGTGGCGGTTAGTTCGCGTTGTTATGACCGGAATTACAGGAAGTGCTTCCGAGTAATTCGAGCACGAATAGACAGGCCAATATTTTGGGCCGGTGTCCGCTCGGGTTGTTGTGAAATCAAACGAACACACGACCGACGCTCACTAACGCCATTGCGAGACTGACTGCGGTGGCGGTGCCGACTTTGACGCGCCGCGCGGCTCGTTCGGATTTCGGAGCCGGCAACCGATCCAACGTCCAATGTCGACACACCGTCAACTTGCGTAGTACGCGAGCATACGCCATGCGGTCCGCAGACGCAACGACTGCTAACTAGCTGTCTCTTTCGCACCAACCGTCTGCCGCTCTTCAGAGATAAGGAAAGAATGTAGCCATTCATTTACGTTTGGCAATGCAATGTAGATGCTAAAGTGTGCATATTATCACCTATTCACTTAATAGAGTACCTACCTGTTTCAATTTAATATTTTCATAACACGTTACAATAATATACCTACTTATGTAAATGAAACAAAAATATCAAAAAACTTAAAAGTTTAATTTAAATATTGCGCTGTGATGTTACGTTCTCTTGGTTAGGTAAATCAAACATTGGTAATAAATCTACCTTCTAAAGTTTCTACCTGTGCTGTGACCAAGCTGTGACTAAAAGTTTCAAAAGTTGACGCAAATCTTATGCAAAGGCCTGAAATGTTCTATCGGCATAACGTGAAATAAGTAGGTACAACTTACAAATACGTATAATTGTATGAATACAAATAGGGTCGATAGGTGGCGGTGGGTTTGCGGCCTGCTAATTTGATACGCCGGTTTTGCGGCCACTTTTGGATGAGTTGATGAACTGAATAGTATAGTACATTCTGTACATTACTGCAGACTTGCAGAGGCCGTGAAGTAAGGGATTGCTGGACGTGTGTGGTGTAAGACGGCCGAGTCTTAGACGAGGCCGGATAAAACCGAAAACGAGTCCTGCAATCCCTGTTCCGGCCGAGGCTTGCCTAGTGCTTTTCTCAAACAATGTGAGGAAATATTAAAATTAAAATAACTAACTACCAGGTATAGATAATCAAGTAATAATACATAGTTTAATAGGAAGATTTTTTTTGCGAAATATCGTCATTACATTACTTATACTCGATTTCGACTTATTCAGAGATAAGGATTTCAAATTTTATTTCAAAATAAATATAAATCTTCTTCCTTTAAGAATCCTATCGAGTACATAAATATATAATGACAATTTTTCACAAAAAAATATTTTTATGGCTTAAAATTCAAAATTAATGTCAAATTTGAAATCCTTATCCCTGAAGTAGTCGAAGTCGAGTATAATGACGATTTTTTTCAAAAAAAGAATTTAATTTGCCGCTTTTTTTACATGCCATTTGAGCAAGCTATTTTTAACCGCATAGAATACAGAGTAAATTAGAGTACCAGAGATTTTCTTTTTTTTTCGCAAGTATAGTTACGGAGTCTAGTAGTGGTTGGCATTGGCAGTATGTAATTTTTCCTTTGTCAGTTTAATGTTAGGTAGTAAGCAAAATTTAAAAAGTTAGAGCAGCGGCCAATAATGTTTTTTATTAGGGTTTTCATACAAAGAAGTAAAGTAGGGAGCCATAAACGTTAAACTTCATATCTTCATTTTGTGACATTAACACATACATTTCCGAGCAGGTTTGAGAAAAGTAAATACTTATCTTTAATTGAAAAAAGTTAGTTTTTCAGGCGGCCGCGATCCGACGCAGGCCGCGTAAAGCTGTCTACACACCAAAGCCGCCGGGTTCGTGCCGCCGGAAGCTGTCTACACACCAAAGCCGCCGGGTTCGTGCCGCCGGGCCGGCGGCTTTGGTGTGTATGGTGTGTAGACAGAAGCTGTTTACACACCAAAGCCGCCGGATTCGTGCCGCTGGAAGCTGTCTACACACCAAAGCCGCCGGGTTCGGGCCGGCGGCTTTGGTGTGTAGACAGCTTTACTGGCCTGGCGACCCTATAAGTATGAAATAATTCTTATATCAGGAATCTTTTGATTAACAAACTTTAATTTGTTGATAGTTATGTAGTTTCTTTATTAGGTCATCTCTTTGGGTCAAAGTCAGTGCATTAGTAGGGACCTCAGGTCAACTCACGAAAAAAAATGTGCGTACTCGTAATAAGTATTGTATCCGCTAAACTACACAAGATGAACCTGCAAGTATATATTTTTTAAACTAAATAGGACTAAAACTGTTTAAGTTTGAATACCTTATTTTAACTTGTCCGAAATATATATTTTTTCTCAGAAATTCCTGTTGTGCTAATAGAGTGATATATGTAGGTATACGAAAATAAAAAGTTACGAAATTGCGTAGGTAGTTACGTTGGCCGGGCCGCGACCGGTATCTACGTCACAAATGTCACAATACTTTTTTAAGGGTTCTTTTTCAAGGAGAAAGTTGTCACGTGTAATTTCGTGCGTCAAACCCCTTGAGCTTAAATATAACTTTATGCTTACGTAAAATTGATGTTTACGCCAAATTGTCACGTAACCTAAACAAGGGACTACCTTTTTTTGAAAGGAAATGGGAATGGGGAAATGGGGAACTTTTTGTGATATTTGAAGATCTGAGACTTTTTAAGTTTTTTTTAATGTGCCATAAAGTTGAGGTTCTCGATTATTTTTCACTGTAATTCACACTTTGTCGACACATAACTTTATTTTCTTCCTCTATGAACTGAAATAAGATCTCGAAAGATTACAAATGTCTTTAAGATATAAATAACAATCTCTAACACAATGCTATATCACAAGTAAAAAAAAGTAAGGTAAGTAAAATTGTCAAATTTTGGAAAATTCCGATTTTTTTCATTTTTTACTTTAAAAAATTCACCGCAGGCAGGAAGGTTATTAGTTGGCCCAAATCGTGTTGTTAACCTACCCACCCTAGCCATATATGGCACACGCTTTACCAAACACCCTGTATATCGTTATTTCTCTTTCCTTTTATGCTAGGTTTTTTACAATACTTATGTATTATATAAAAGAGAAATAATTGACATACAAAAAAAAGTACCCACATTTTAAGACAAGGAAATAAAGCCGTAGTTCTACGAGATGGTAATAAAATAGTTCGAGTGGTAATAAAGCTTAAGCCACACAGAGAGCGGGCGGGCGGTAGCGGCGCGGGCGCGGGCGCGGGCGGCAGCGGCGCGGGAGCTCCTTTGGGCTGCCGCCACCGCCAAAAGCAGCTCCCGCGCCGCTGCCGCCCGCGCCCGCGCCGCTGCCGCCCGCGCCCGCGCCGCTGCCGCCCGCGCCCGCGCCGCTACCGCCCGCCCGCTCTCTGTGTGGCTTAAGCTTAAAAGCGGATGAAATAAAAGCGACAGAGAGAGGAACCTCCTTTATATCAGCGCCGTGTCCGGGGGTTGATGGTCGCGTGATATAGACGACAAGATCAGCACGACAAGAGCATCTGTCATTTTCTGATACCACTCGATGGAGTGACAGATGCTTTATCTCGTCGTTTAGGGAACGTCCCCATACTAGAACTTACCACTCGATGGAAAGTGACAGATCCTTTATCTCGTCGTTTAGGGAACGTCCCCATACTAGACTTTACCACTCGATGGAAAGTGACATTTGCTTTATCTCGTCGTTTAGGGAATGTCCCCATACTAGACTTTACCACTCGATGGAAAGTGACAGATCCTTTATCTCGTCGTTTAGGGAACGTCCCCATACTAGACTTTACCACTCGATGGAAAGTGACAGATCCTTTATCTCGTCGTTTAGGGAACGTCCCCATACTAGACTTTACCACTCGATAGAAAGTGACAGATCCTTTATCTCGTCGTTTAGGGAACGTCCCCATACTAGACTTTACCACTCGATGGAAAGTGACAGATCCTTTATCTCGTCGTTTAGGGAACGTCCCCATACTAGACTTTACCACTCGATGGGAAGTGACAGATCCTTTATCTCGTCGTTTAGGGAACGTCCCCATACTAGACTTTACCACTCGATGGAAAGTGACAGATGCTTAATCTCATCGTTTAGGGAACGAACCGCCCCTATACTAGACTTTACCACTCGATGGAAAGTGACAGATCCTTTATCTCGTCGTTTAGGGAACGTCCCCATACTAAACTTTACCACTCGATGGAAAGTGACAGATGATTAATCTCGTCGTTTAGGGAACGTCCCCATACTAGACTTTACCACTCGATGGAAAGTGACAGATGCTTAATCTCATCGTTTAGGGAACGAACCGCCCCTATACTAGACTTTACCACTCGATGGAAAGTGACAGATCCTTTATCTCGTCGTTTAGGGAACGTCCCCATACTAGACTTTACCACTCGATGGAAAGTGACAGATCCTTTATCTCGTCGTTTAGGGAACGTCCCCATACTAGACTTTACCACTCGATGGAAAGTGACAGATCCTTTATCTCGTCGTTTAGGGAACGTCCCCATACTAGACTTTACCACTCGATGGAAAGTGACAGATGATTAATCTCGTCGTTTAGGGAACGTCCCCATACTAGACTTTATACTAGTCATTACATGACCTATTTTTTAGTATTTTTGAGTTCAGCCTTCTGGTATCTGACCAAGACCCAGCCATCAAGCGAATCTCTTACGATGTCGAAACTGGCCGAGACCGAAACTTTAAATATTATATTTATTTACTAAAAACATTTTTTACAAAAGTATATAAATTATGTCTAAGTATTTATTTCGGTGGTAATTATCTCGCTACTTGGCCAGTTTTTAACATATTTCACATTAATCATTATTTAACCATTAAGCAACAAAATATATCATATTCAACTACCTATCATAAAATCTAAGTGATGCCTAGAAAAAACCACATAAATTGGGTTTTAATAAGGTTTAATATTAGATGTCATTAGAGTAAAACGAAGAACTAAGCTGATTGCGGTCTGTTACGAAATCGCACGAAAATAAAAAATAGTTAGGGTTCCCTATTCGTCCCGGTACTGCCTTATACCGGGTAAAGTCAGTCCGACCCAGGTCGGGCCTAGCTGAGTTTCTTGCTGGACTCTTCTCAGCTATTAGGCTAGGTTTAGTGAATCAGTGATAAAACCACAGAATAGCATAATACACTCCCAGTAGCTCGATTCCACTGACACCTCAGATTCGGTTGAAGCCGCTCAACGGACGTCGCGCAACGCAGTGTGACCAAGCCTTTAGGCGACTTCCTGATTTGTCGGTGCGGAGGCAGTACGATATGAGATTTGAGAAAAGTGTCAAATGTCAGTGTCAGCTGTCAGTCGACGCGATACCATTTTTTAACTTTTTTACTACGCCCCTACATTTAAATGAGTGCTTCCTGACTGGCGCGGGATGCGCGGTAGCGGGACGATGCGAAGGCGCTACTGCTCCGTTTCTGCGCATGATATTACTAGTGCGCAAGCCCAAACGTAATACTGACAGTATTATGTCAAGTGAGAATCTTTGCGACGTCAGTAAGTTTACGTCAAAGAAGAAAATGTCACATATCGATCCCGCCCCGCCAAGTCAGGAAGTCGCCTTAGAGTATTCCGGTGTTTAAACCGCACGTGTGGTCGTGTCGGAGGTTTCCCCTGGATTTTACCCAGGCCACTCTCCAACCACGCACTCCTATCACTTTATTCGGCCCCGCATATAAAGCCACAGTCAGGTTAAAAAAATGTAGTGTGGTTGTGGTGTGTGGTCAGAATAGCACCATCCCTTTCCTCCCATGGAGACTGTCCTGAGTGCCGACTAATCTGTTTGAAATTTCTATAAATCAAAATAAATAAACGTGATCTCGCTAGCAGCACAAGACGGGAATCGACCCCGTCTCTTTGGTTTGCCGGACCAGCACTACCACTAGGTTACCCAGAGGACTACGTCGTTACAGCGAATATTTGCCTTAAATTACCACCAGGCCATATCCTAGGCCTAGTTATAAGTAACAGTTTGATTTTAACTACGTTAAATTATCACGAATAATAAAATATTTTAACAACACTTTGATTCATGAAAAAGGAGTTGCGATATCTACTTAGCAGTGGCGGCGCGTCAAAGATATTCTTAGGGAAGCCGGCAATAATTTGCCTTTCTTATAAGAACTGGACTGGCTGCAAATTAGGCAAGCCAGTGAGTATCGAGTTGTATAGACGATCCGCCACTGATACTTAGCGATATATTCCGCCAAAATTTGAAAAAAAATCCGGCCGAGTGCGTGTCGGATGACGCACAACGAAGGGTTCCGTACCGACACCTAGCAGTCCACTTTTAAAAACACTATTTAATATACTTAAAATTATTTAAACTGTCAGAGTTTTATCAAATTAGTCCATTCAAAAAGCGACTTTACTGTAAAAGCAAGAAGGGTCACAATCTAATGGAAGTTTTCTAAAAAAGTCTGACATCTTAAATAATTTCATCTATACCTTGAATGAAAATAGGTCGTGCCTTGGTAGGGAAGTCACGGCAGGTTTAGTTTAGGCAAAACAGTTTTTCAGTGACGACTCAAAAACCCTTAATCCCATCCAACCCAAAAATCGTTAAAAGTACTTATTATTGTACACCACCTCAATTTTTTTCAGATTTTTAATTTTCATAGTTTGGAAATTAGAGGGTGACACAATTTGTACAATACAATACAAATATTATTTATTGTTCACCAAATAAATAATGTACGTTACAAAACAAATAACAGAAACAAATTGCACAATGGTAGACAGCAGGCGGTCTTATCGCTAACAAGCGATCTCTTCCAGACAACCTTTGGGTAGTGGAAACGATGCAAGAAAAGTTAAAACCAACAACTTGTTTTGTACGACTTTGGCAGCTAATATCTCACCAACGATTGTCTTAAATGGAAAACTTTTGTAGTAACCTCTATATTATTTTTAAAGGCCTGTCCATAAATACCCTTCACAACTAACTGCATTGAAAAAAAATCATCCCCGGTTACATGTATGGGGTGCCCCCCCCCTAAAATATTAATTTTCCTAATTTATCACATCACTTTTATGTAGCGGTTTATACGAGTAGAATACATCTTCCTAGCAATTTCATAATAGTAGTTCTTATAGTCTCCTAGTAAATCACCTGTGACATACGGACATTACGGACAGACAGACAAACAGACAGGCATGACGAAACTAATATAAGGGTGGCCAGAATGGCTACGGAACCCTAAAAATCTCTGTGTTACGTAGCTCTGTCGCAATTAGCGCTGACGTATTTATAAAACAAATATTTCAAAATTCGTTACGAGCGACGCCCTCCGACAATTTTAGCGACGTCAGAAAGTCGCGATATTGAGAGTTTTCCTCACGTTTTCCTTTGTATTTGATAGCAACGTGCCCGTGACGTAAATAACCCACGTTGCCCCTTATTGAACACGCTACACGCTTCTGACTCGGTGTGTCAGCGACTCAACTTTCATTGATTTTCAGAGCTTGTGAAATCGGTACTTGTTATGTGACGTTACTGTATTTATCATTAAACATATGGGGCATGCCATGCTCGGCATTAGATTGCAAGACCGAGTGAGGAATAACGAGATCCGACGCCGCACGAAAGTGCGTGACGTCGGAGATGTCATTACCAAACTCAAGTGGAGTTGGGCAGGACACATATTGCCAGGCAGAGTGATGGCAGGTGGACCAAGAAAGTGTCAGACTGGTGGCCAATTCATGGCAAAAGGAGCGTCGGCCGTCCACCGGCTAGATGGGTCGATGACATTAGGAAGATCGCGGGTCACTCTTGGATAAAGCGGGTATTACACTGTCCTGAATCAGGCGTCCTAACTAGTGGAGGGGAGTTGAAGCATCTCGCTCTAACGTATAGGTCGGAACCCTTCTAAGTGTCCTGAATTCAGGACAGTGTAATACCCGCTTAAGACTGGCTCAAGACCGGGACGAGTGGCGTACTCGAAGAGAGGCCTATGCTCAGCAGTGGGCGATTACAGGCTGAACATGATGATGATGATGATGATGATGATATGGGGCATCGTATGAGTAATTAGTGTTACAATAGCTATACTTATAAAGGTAACCTCTTCAAGACCATTTTGGAAGGAAAAATAAAAGGAAGACGAGACCAAGACGCAATAACAAGGACCAAATAAAAGAAATAGGTAGTTGGCCTCATGTCGTATCAGGAAGTTAAAGGGCTGGCGTAGGTACGAGAGAGGGAAATGGAAAATACTGATGATGAAAGGTAACCCAAGTTTGCTTAAGGTAAAATAATTAAGGCACCTAGTTAATTAGCCCAAGCTTGATGGTTAAGTGTCCATTTACCCCTAGTTTTTGTTACAATGGCGTAAACAAACCTTTTTAGAAACGGTCAATACCTATCAATAAATAATTCGCAAATTTAGAAAGAAACAATTATTCATTTAAACACAGAAAATACATTATAAATACGATACACGAAATTAATATCCACACTAAACCACATAATTAAGAGGGCGTAGCGGCCATTGCAAAAGTCCCGCTCTAACACGCTCTACGGAAGCTCAGCGCGTATTTTTCGTAAATATTGATGTTTATTCTAAACGTGTACATTTATAAGGATAATCTTTTTTCTCAGGTTTGAGAACTTAACATTTTACAACTATTAAACCAAAAATCATTGTTGAAGATGGGAGGATTTTAAAGATCCAAGCAAAAAAATCGAAAACAAGGGTTATGTTTGAAAAATAAAAGTATCGAGAAAATTTTTGCAAATCGTGTTTTCACTTTTAGCAAACTGGAGGAAAATAGTTCAAGATTAATATACTGAAAGGACAGATATTTAATCACCATAGATGTTGAGATCTATGTCGATAACCATTGGCAAAAGTGCATGTGTGGGCTCTTAATCATCTGTCTGCGAAACTGACACTAGATTTGGGTACCTAAGTATAGGTACCCAAATCTATATACACTAGCACAGATAATACTAAGTCCCTAGCAAGCAAGGGTGTTGATATAAATAAGATTTGTTTGTTCGATCAAGACATTGGATGCCGTTTTTCGTTCTAAGCGTTATTGCTAAAGACCCCGCAGTTTGTCTGCTTTCGCCCTGCGTTGTAAATAAAATTTCCATGTAAAGCGTTTAACCTGTTGCTCAATTTTGTAACACGTTTTTGTCGTATTGAAACTATATATGTGACTCGGCTTGACACATGCGTTCCCTTTTGCGCAAGCGCATAACCAAGCACGTGTGAGGAAAACGAACCGATATGTAAATGGAACTGAAATGGAATTGTTACCTCGCAAATGGAGGTCCTGCTGTTAGAAGTACGCTCCGAGCACAATAGGTTGTAAAACGCATATTACACTGGGGCTACGCGAAATGCCTTGCCTGATCGATTTGTGTTTTTTCTACTATTTTGTCCCTGGCACGAGTCCTACGAGGGCTACGAGTAAGTAAAAATAAACAGCATTCATTTTGCCATTAAACAATCCATCTCAATATCAGTCCGTCGCGCTCACAAACACAGCTATGCTTCTCTAAAACACGTCAGAAATTAATGCTTTTCTACATATATTCAGCAACAGTCAACGTGTTGTTGCATTTTCGCTTTGTGAGTAAGATGGCAACAACAAATTAGAATTTATTTACTTAATCGCACTCAAATACGTATTCTGAATTGAGTCCCTGCTGTGTGTTGTTGTTGGCGTTATTTATGCGGTATTTTAGTGACAATGAAGTAGTGGTTTCAAAAGTGGACTAATGTATAGAACTCTCCAGTGTGCGATTTGTTCGTAATCCGATACGAATTTGGCCTAGTTTTTTTTTATTTCGTGTTAATTTATTAAAAAAATAGCAATTTAGGTTAAAGTTCAATACTTGGAAATATAAGTATTTTTTCGAACGAACAATCTGAATATTTTTTTACAGTATCTATTGTTCGGTGCCCATTCGCTTGAGAAAGAAATTAATGTAAAAAGCAACCCATATAAAATATCCATTCTTTAGGATTGAAAACTTTTTTGAAACCCAAATAGGGCTGCTGTTTCATTTCTATAACATCATTTCAATACATTCCTTCCTAGGGCTTCTACTTAGGAAGAAAAGCGCCTGTTATTTGCTAACTGGTAACTGTATACGGTGACGGTGAGACTTACAAATAATATTGGAAAATTACTGTGGAAATCTGTATAAAATCTGCGAAGAGACATGTACGTTAAAGGGCAGCGTAGAAACTATGCGATTATTCTCGTCTTTCGTCTTCGTGTAGTCTTTGAGTGTGAACAAGACAATGATAATTTTAATTAGCGTATGGCGCTTGAACCTCTGGTTTCGGACAAGACAAGATTAGGTCAACTGTCTCTCCACCTATCGTAAAAGAAAAATGTTCTACATGACGTCGACAAAAATCTTGCTGCCCGAAAAGGAAACTATATGTCGATCGCTTAACTCAGACCGTGCGGAAGGGGTAGCGGGAGGGATCCGCCGTCCGCTACCCTTCGACGTCTCCCTTCTTACCACTATCCCGTCACAGGCGAGAACTATAGGGGTATTTTCACTTTAAAGTGTACTTCCTACTTTTTTATTCGGATCTAGGTAATTCCCACCCACGTAGTATGGCAAATAAATGGAGGAGAGCTCCAAAATTAGTATCAACAAAAAAACATCTAGGTAATTTTGAGTCTTCTGACTCAGAATCAAGAGTACCTATTATCCATTTCTGTGAAGAAAAAAGTGTCCTCCAAAAAAAAGTCAGTTTTGTGACGCTTTTTTCATAGGTACAGTTTATAATAGGCTCGTCACAAAACTGACACGGAAAATTTGTATGGAAAATCAAGGACATTTTTTACTTTATCTGAATCAATAGTACTCGTGATTCTGAGTCATAAAACCCAAAATTACCTAGATCTTTGCTCCCTGGCTAGATGCTGGCCTAGGGGCAATCCCATTAAAAAAAAAAAACGAAAAAAAGTAGGGGTACTTTAAAGTGAAAATGCCCATAGACGCGATAGCCCTGTTCTGATTTGGGTTCCAGTAGTGCGTTCGTTATTGATATTCTATAGTCGTCCACTTGAGACGACATCAGATCATTGATCTAATGATCTTGCAGTTTTTAGTATTCTTATCGTATGGCAATTAATTATTTCGAACCGTAAGTTTTTAGTGTAAGTAGCTCTACACCAGACCAATGAAAAACAAACTTACCCGTTAACCAATAATTAAGAGGCCACAGCGACACGCCAGCTGACTTCTGTACCGCGCTGATAGCAAATTCATACTCAACTAGTGGCGTGATTTGAATGAACTACATGCTTAACAAAAAATTGCGCAATATTATTTCTATTGTGCAAGTGCTCTGTAATGCAGCAGACTCCAACACCTGGTCGTGTCATGACAATGACGAGATTCTTTGGAAAAAAAAAACGCGTCATTCATGGAGAGTGTCATGTATTTTGTTCAGTCACTGAGGCGATTAACAACTGACTCATCTCTAGTATAACTTGACCACAAAATTCTTAATAATTATGTGTAATCGGAGGTTTCAATATACTGGCTGTCCAGCTTAATAGTACAGATAGTGCACTTCGTTAACTTCGTTTGTAGATAATGTACAGTCAGCAGCAATGGTTGCTACGCGGGCGAGGTGCTCACAATGATCTTCACACATCTTTATTATAAGGGAATAAGAGTGTGTGAAGATCATTTTGAACACCTCGCCCGCGTAGCAACCATTGCTGCTGACTGTACCTAAATTGTTTGTTGGTGGTTGCGCAATATCGTTAGGATATAGACTATTTTTTGTTTAGCTCATGTCTTTTAATTAGTGTCCGATCGAAACATGTTTTTAGGCGAAACCGAAGGTTTTGTTTTGGCTCTAGTTTCGGCCGAAACCGAAACTTTACAGACGTGTTAAAATCATTGAATAAAACGTCAGGCCCGCTGACTTCTAGACAGGCTGTTCTTTCTAGACATATGAAAAATGAAAAACCTATTTGTTTAGGATTCAGTAACCACAGGCTTTTGTCAGGAGCGAACAGTAGTCCATCACTGAAGGCTCCTTCAATGCTATGCGAATTTGGCCCTTACTGAACCGCTCCCTAAAGAACATTCGCCATCATAACGAGTCTGTACGGAGCTGTCGTGGCGAGCGCATCCCTTCATGCCGCTTAGACATACCACAGTGCTTTTGTGGTTACTTTCACTGCTTTCTGTGCTGTTATACGCTGTGCTGTGCTTATCCAACATCGAGGCTTGTAAGACCTTAAGGCATAGCAGAAGGAAAAGGAGCTGGGCATCCGCCAAGACGCGAGTTGCCGCCATTGAGGTTCACAAGGTGAGTGGATTGCTAATTTCTCTTGATAATCGCCTTGGTTACTTTCCTTGGGGATTTAACACTTTCTTTCCGACCATTATTCCACTGAGCTATCGAAAACTGCAACACTATTACTTATTCGGTAAGTGGTATAAAATAAAACAATTTGAGGAACAACATATGAAACAAGTGTTAATTTTACGTAAGTTGAAACGGAGACGCTTCGTTCGCTCGGTCAATAATATCAGTTTTGGTATTTCCGAAAGGTTCGGCAGTTTTTTGATCGAAACCGAACCTTTGGCCGAGCCCGGAATATGATTTTTATGCCGGAACCGGTTAAATAGATGATGGTTCTTTGCCAATTTGTGTACTAGTTTTATTTTATTTTTAGGGTTCCGTACCCGAAGGGTCAAAATGGAACCCTATTGCTGTCACTCACGCGTCCGTCCGTCCGTCGTCTGTCACAAAATTTTGTTCCTGAGATTTTTTTAACTTCCAGTTGACCTATGAACTTGAAATTTGGTCATAATGTTCATTAAATTACGTATATTTTACCAACAAATACTAATATATTGATAAATCACATTTTTTGAGGTTGTTTCGGAATCCTAAATGTGCGAAGCTCGCACTTGGCCGGTTTCTTATTTAGACATAACTACTTTAGTATATACATTGTAGTCTTTGGACATAACTTTAATTATTTAAAGCGCTCCGTATGTCTAGGTAGGTAAGTAATTATGATATGATTGGATCCCGGAAATTGCTAATACAGTTGGGCAATACGAAGAATAGTATAATTATTATGTAAATAAAACTAGTGTTAAATATTTAAAAAAACCTATTGAGGCTATTTAATCTAGGGTGAACCGGAATTTTTGACCTCGAGTGTAGTTGTAGTTTGTAGTCAAGTCAGTCGGGATCATGACTACTTACATTGTATTTGACCAATTACTAATCGTAGTTGGATTTCCGCATTTGTAATTAAAGTTGAATAATTAATAGTCTTATTCCCATTTCAGATATCGCATCCTATCCGCGACTGACGTGTCTGTCTGACGAAATTCTTAGTCACGTTGGGTTTAACAATCGATACGACTAATTATGTACTTCGACGTAGTGAATACATAGGAAACTACGTAACTATAACAGTGCTACTAGGAAAACTCTAGGAGGATCATGAAGTTAAATGCTCTAGAAACTGTTTCAACTGTCTCTAGGTAGTTACTTGGCTATCCTACCGGTTATACGGTATATCTGTAGGGAACGCGGCAGGTTCAATTACACCACGAAGGTTTCCCAACCTACACGAATTGTTCCTGTCGTTTTGTCATTGCTTAGAGACTTGACTTATGACAGCACGTCATGCATTGTGTATTTCTCCAGTTGTAAATATTCAAGCCGAATATAGTTAATTGTTTGTAAAGATTTGCTTTTCCTTGGCTTTCCACATATCCATTTCTCTGCTAGACAGTAAACGTCACTTCACTAGACTCACTAGGACGTCCCTTATCTGTAGGTATGTATGTATGTATTGTTTTATTGTACTTACATAAAACACTACAATGGGAAAAAAATACAACAGAATAACATACAGTAGGTAATTTAGATAACTTTGTACATGTCACTAACTATTGTTGTAACAGTGTTACCTAAGTGCATATCATCAACATCATCATAACAGCCGAAAGACGTCCACTGCTGGTCATAGGCCTCCCCCAAAGAGTGCCACAATGACCTGTCCTGCGCCACCCGCATCCAGCGGACTTCCGCGACCTTTACCAGGTCATCAGTCCACCTTGTGGGGGTCTACCCTCGCTGCGCCTTCTGATTCGTAGTCGACACTCGAGAACCTTTCGGCCCCAACGGCCATCGATTCTATGCGCAATGTGCCCCTCCCATATACGTATATACGTTACATATATAGTAAAACGGTTCGAAATAAATGCCATACGATAAATAAATAAATAGTAAAAGAACAGATACACTCACACAGGATGTTTCTTGCACCATTTATCATTTAACCATTTCCATTATTGTAACATTGTAAGTAGCATCTACGGAAAACGGATTTAATCCACTTCAAGGTTGGAAGCCATCCAAGACACATCGGATATGACGTACACACTGTATATAGTACACGATAATGTTATTGCCACGTTTGTTTATTTGCTTCTTCCATATTTATAAGGTGAGGCGGAAACTAAGACGTCACTCTGATTTGATGATTCATTGCCGCATGTGTGTTAATATCGGGGCCGCGTGATAAAAAAAAGAGCTCATAGGTAGAATCCCGAATATACTTATGTACAAATTGTACAATGCACAATGTAGTCTATATATTGATTTAAACTTACACGATTTTCACACATTATTATTGGAAAACCCAGTCAGCTCGCGACCACGGATGTTGTAATATATTCGAAACGTCGGGCAAAACCTTAAAAAAAGGTACACTAGTTATAATTGTACGTGATTAAGTCCCGTTTCCCAATAATAATGCACAATGTAGTCTTACAGAGATAATTCTTTTTTCTGTCTATGCTGAAAAGGACTCGTATCGGCATTTCTGCATATATCTAAATATACCTATCCAGTTTGGGGACACAAGCTTATGTATGTGTTTTGTGTTCCACAAAGGAGTTGCGTGCTTTGTTTAACCCTTTGACCGCCAAAGCGATAGTGGGTCGTCGTGCCCACTACGCCAAGCAGTGTTGAATTGGTGTAATGTATAAACCAATACCTAATAAACAAATTAAAACAGTTCATAAATGATTTTATTCATGATCAAAGTACACCTTCACTCCGACCTTTTAAGTGGTTGTTGGCGGTTGACGGTGGGGCATCAGGAATTTTACATGCTTTGTAAAAATGTGATGTTGAAGTCGCCAGAGATTCCTATAGAGGCGCTTGTTGATGTTGAGAGTGAGGGACCTGAGGGCCTACCGCGAACCGAAAACGAAATATCTGCCTCTCTGTCGCACTTGCATACCTATTGGAGCAACAGAGAGGGAGATACTTCGTTTTCGGTTCCCGGTAGGCCCCCTGCACTAGACTCTAGGTGGTCAAATCTGTAAAGGGTTGGCAACGCGCTTCGTGGCTTACACTTTCAGGCGTCCATTTGGCAGTCCGTATACTTTTTTGCCACCGCCGTGATATACAACAGACATATATAGGACTCCCTGAGATGCTTCACAGAACATGGTCATTAGGTATCCAGTCGTTTTTCGAGAATGTCCCCGCATTTTCATATATTATTTCACTGCGTTACTTCCAAACATTAGAATGCTAATGTAACGGAAAACAGATGGAAATAAAAAACCGGTCAAGTGCGAGTCCGACTCGCGCACCGAGGGTTCCGTACACAGTTCTTGTATATGTAGTTGTGTACCCGTCCCGACCCCATTAATTCAGGAACAATCTTAAAAAAAAACATGACAGCACCATCTATCGGCGCATTGTGTTACTAATTTGCGCGACTGAATAACTTAGTACGTATGTTGGTTTTTCAAGGATAATTCTTTATCACAGTAACCGATTTCAATAATTGTTTTTTTATTTGAAAGAAGGTATTTTCAACGTAATTTTGTAAATTTAAATATAAAAGAGAAATATATACAAAGGTGATTAAATTACAAACTTAGTATAGAAAAGTTTTTTGATGATTAAAAAAAAGAAAAACTAGATAGAGCTATGGCTATAATTTTCCTGTAAAATATACATGCATATTAATGTTGTGTAATAATTTCAAATTTTTTTCTTCGTAAACTTCGGAGATAAGGGGGGGGGGGAATGGTATTTTTTTTTACATTTTCCCTCGTAAATCGAAATTTCCCCAACGAAAAAAAAACTAAAAATTGTTTCAGAATGTACAAGTCAAGCCCTTTCATATGATACCCCACTTGACATAGTTGCCAGACTTTAAAATTTTGAACCCCCTTTTATCTGTCATTATTCACAGAAAATAAAATAAAATAATTTAAAAAACCATCTTCTATGTATCTGGGTTACCCTTGTTTATAACTATTCCAAATTTCAAATCGATAGGATAAGTAGTTCCTGAGATATTTAGCGATGTGACAGACAGACAGACAGACAAAGTGAAACCAATAGGGTTCCTTTTTTACCTTTTTGGTACGGAACCCTAAAAATGTCATACTTTTTCTCCTTTCACTGTTAATCATGCTCATACATGATTCTGGGTAAAATAACTAATGTACAGTCAAGGGCACCAATATGTATACACTTTTGGACCTTATTTCAATGGAATAAGGTGAAAAAGTGTATACATATTGGTGCCCTTGACTGTACCTACTAAAGGAACTATTACGAAGGGAGGGATATATGTACATAATTAAAATTGTCTTGTGCAAGATTTCTGCCCATATTATAAATATAATACAAGGCATTATCTTCACTAAAGATGAGGTTCTAAAACCGAATTGCAACATGTTTGTGTATATTCACTTATGAAACATAAATAACAAACTATTGCATTGAGTTGTAAAATGTAGACGCACCTTAAGAGGAGGGGTAGGGCAAGCCCTCTCCTACAAACTTTGTGCAGGATTTACTTCGTTTGTGTTTGCAATAAAGTTATGATTTTTGGTCAGTATGCTTATTTTTCTGATAGCTATTTCGTGATGTAATTTTTTTTTTATTTAATTTTTTATTTAATTTTTTTTTTAATTTTTTAATTATGATTTTTTTTGAAATATTTGAAAATTTTCACATCACGATCTTCGCATATCTAATATTTACAACCAAAATAGTAGTTTATGCAACTGGTACATAATGAGGGGCATTAAAACACGAGTGTGTTTTATGAAACGAGCCGAAGGCGAGTTTCATAATAAGGTCACACGAGTGTTTTAATGCCTAATTATGTACAGTTGCATACATTACTTTATCTACACACATATTATAATTACTCTAAGATGGGTTCAGAAACCGTAGTAAATAAATACAATAATTGTGTTAATACAACCTTTTTTGCACGGTTGCGGAAATATCGAAATCAGAACTGGCAACAGATACCTGAATGTTATTTTAAAAAGTAAAGAGTCCTTATTCTGATGTGATCATGTCGTTCTAGCTCAAATTACGTGCGATATATACTAAAAAAACATCGAGCTGACATTTCGCATCGACTGAATTTGAATTTTCAGTGATACTAGAATAGGGACATGTCAACTTTGACATTTAAATTTTGACAGTTTTGTTTGACGTAATATTTTAACATCATATATGAGATTAAAATGAAATATTTTATTACTGCTGTAGCCTTAGCCACAGATAAGAAAATTGCCATAAATTCATTGAATGTTGAAATGAGAGTCATTTCCTACGGTTTCCGAACGCATATTAGAGGATTTATGATATGTGTGTAGATAAAATAGTTATTTGTTATACAAGGGTGCAAAGTTGTATTTTAACCGCGAGTGTGGAATTGGAACACGAGCTAGCGAATGGATTCTAGGGTTGAACCACGAGCTAGCGAATGGATTCTATGGTTGAACCACGAGCGAAGCGAGTGGTTCGAAAATAGAATCCTGAGCGAAGCGAGTGGTTCAAAATTAGAATCCTGAGCATAGCGAGTGTTGCAACAAACGAGGTAAAATAACTTTGCAGCCGTGTGTAACACAAATCTTTTCACCTCACTAAAGCGAGGAAATAGAAAAAGGAAAAAACAAAAGTAAAACAATAAAAAAAATTGAGTTACTTCCAATTTTCCATTTCATTAAAATAGAAAATTAAAACTAAATTTGAACAAAAAACGCAGAAAAAAATTAAGCTAAATTCAAAAACAAATGCTAAACTAAATATATAAAGCAAAATTGCTTGAAAAATGAATTACAACTTTCAATTCAAATAAAAATATAATTGGAAATCTTTATAAGTCGAAATCGAGTATAATCACGATTTATCGCAAAATAAATTTTCCATCTTAAAATTCAAAATAAATGTTAAATTTGAAATCCCTATCCCTAAATTAGTCGAAATCGAGTATAATGACGATTTTTTGCAAAAAATTTTTTTTTTGCTTAAAATTCAAAATAGTTATAAAATTTGAAATCATTATCCTTGAATTAGTCGGAATCGAGTATAATGACGATTTTTTGCTAAAAAATATATTTTTTTTGCTTAAAAAAAAAATATTTTTACTTTACTTTTACTTTACTTTACTTTTAAATATAAAATTTGAAATCCTTATCCTTGAATTAGTCGAAATCGAGTATAATGACGATTTTTGCAAAAAAAAAAATTTTTTTTAGCTCAAAATTCAAAATAGTTATAAAATTTGAAATCCTTATCCTTGAATTAGTCGAAATAGAGTATAATGACGATTTTTTATAAAAAAAAAAATTTTTAGCTCAAAATTCAAAATAGTTATAAAATTTGAAATCCTTATCCTTGAATTAGTCGAAATGGAGTATAATGACGATTTTTTGCTAAAAAATTATTTTTTTGCTTAAAATTCAAAATAATGATAAAATTTGAAATCCTTATCCTTGAATTAGTCGAAATCGAGTATAATGACGATTTTTTGCAAAAAAATATTTTTTTCGACCATAAACTCAAAATAAATGTAAAATTTGAAATCCTTATCCCTAAATTAGTCAAAATGGAGTATAATGACGACTTTTTGTCAAAAAAAAATTTTTTTTTTCTTAAAATTCAAAATAATTATAAAAAAAAATTTTAATTCAAAATAAATATAAAATCTGAAATCCAAGGACTGATTTTTTTCACACCACCTGAAAAAAAAATCAGATGGGCGAAAATTGTCCTCGCTGTTTTGTGTCCACCCACACTAACCGATATCGGATCCGATACGAATCTGACTGATATCGGATCGGATAGTGTGAGCACTATGCAGTTTTCCAAACATTTTTATCGGTAATGAATCCTACACCGATATTGTATCGGATAGTGGGAACACGGCCTTACATGTTATTATGTTAAAAAAGTAACTAGGAACCCTAGGAACACGTTCGGATTTCAAAATTACTTTGCACACATGTGGATAAAATGCAGTTTTGCTATCTGTTTTTAAAGAATAAAAAAGGGCTTTCCGAGCTAGTGAGGTGAAAAATATTATATTTGTTAGTGCCAAAACCGACGAATAAAACGTGCACAAAGTTTGTATGGGGAAGGCCTTGCCCTACCCTGCGCCTTAAATCAGATACACGCCATGAAAGGACTAGAATCGAAGGTCTCTCAAGCTTCGATTATGTTGACATTTAACGTCAGTTACCTACCATAATTTTTGTATGGAAACAGCATCCTGGTATAATGGAAAGAAAACAATTACAGCGGTTTTAACCATCAGTCATTTGTCAGGCAAACTACCGGCTATATAGATTGGTTTATTGCAGCAATTAAATGGTAATCGCTACGTATAGCAGCACGTGTTACGATTTAGAAGAAATAATAGCGGAAAAATAGATAGATTACCATGTTTTAATACTTTTTTTAGAATAAGGTACTGCGTTGCGCAGAACTATTATATAATCTGTGGTTGCGCGAAGGTCGGGTTGTGGAGAGGAGAGCGAAGTCCCTTATAGTATATACAGAATAGTCTAATTTAGGTAGCACTGGTTTGTACTTACCTAATACGAGTACGCATATGAACTACATCCCGGTACTGCCGCATACCGGACAGAATCAGTCCGACCCAGGTCGGGCCTAACTGAGTTTCTTGCCGGAATCTTCTCAGCTAGCGACAAAACTCCCAGTTGCTCGATTCCACTGACACACCTCAGATTCGGTTGAAACCGCTCAACGAATCGCACTGGAGCGCTAACTCTTAGAGTATTCCAGTGTTTAAACCGCCCGCGTGGTCTTGTCGGAAGTTTCCATTGGGTTTTCCCCAGGACACTCTCCAACCGCGCACTCCTATCGCTTTATCTGGCCCGTTATATATATGTAAAGCCACAGTCAGGTTCATAAAACAAAAATAATAAAAAAAAATATGACCTAATATGAAGAACTGAAGTGATTCTATGATTATGGAAGCAACAATATTAAATTTAAAGAATTTTAAGTGGGATTAAGAGTGTTAAAACTACAACTCTAAAATCGAAATCGATCGGTGAGGAAACACCCTTATAATCTCCAGTATTTAATTACCTATAAGTTAAACATTTTGAAATCTTTCCACACATCTTGATTCATGTGACAAGGAAATTAGCAACAGTTTTAAACTTGTTACCAATGTGCCAATAAGGAAGTCATAACATAATTATTAAACAGCTGTCGCAAAGGCGTCGCTTTTCATACACCTATTTCTACGAAGGCTGATGATTGCGGATTGCGGAAAACGCGATTTTTCGAGAACAAAACACTTTTTTGTTACATGATTCTATCGATTTTTTCAGCAATGTTTCTTGAACACGCATAAAATGAGTTGCCAAATAGTCGGTTACTGCGGCGACCTCGACTGTGACCTAAATTTCGATATTTTCACATAAATATTTTATTATTATAACATGTTGTGCAAGTGACTGATGTCTTGTTTATAATATTGGTTTTGTTACCAAATATTTCCTAGCTAAAATACAAATTTGCTGTTTTAAAAAAAGCTGATCACTGTCAATTATAGTATCAAATCTTGCCATACATAATGTTTTCGTGAGTTTGATTGAATGAACACACGAAATTTTATTTTGCCTAAAGTTATTGATAATAGCAAGTAGGTAGGTATATCTCAAGCTACATAAGTCTGCCTACTGAAAGTTTAACCCTTTACTCACAAACTCACATCATCCTCCTAGCGTTATCCCAGTACAGTTGCATCCCGAAGGATGCCTGGGGTCCGCTACCTGAACCCAAGATTTGGCGTAGGCACTAGTTTTCACTCACAAACTCACAACGAGCAAAAAAAAGGACCGCAGAGAGCATTTGATTTGATTACAGCTATTAACTATAATACCTAATTTTCTACCTAAACAAGAACTTGCTGTGTTGCGTATTGTAAATATTGTAATAGACCCTTCTTCTGGTTGCGAAATTTCGACCGGTCTACCTCAAAATAACAATCAGTGATCAAAAATTCGTAAAGAAGAAGGTAGGATTCCAGGAAAAATCTCCAGCATGCTCAATTCACGGATATTACCCAGGAGCGGCACTTATAAATTGATTAAGGACATGTAATTTAATAATCCACCACAATTTGTAACTCATCTACATCTTAAGGAAACCTGTAATTCAGATCCCGACAACGTTAATCAAAATCATTAAAGGTTTTCGATTCGATCCGACTATTTCTGGATTGTCAATCTAATTTAGCGTTCACGGAATCGTTTGTGTCTTTACATTGTTAACTTGATTGATTCCAAATTGTAATGATATTAATTGACTTCAACAATGTCATTGAAAATAGAATCATCATCTTTAATCTATTTTTTATTTATTAAGCTCCGATCATCATTGTCATTGTTTTAGAAGTGTTTTGTTTGAGAATTTAAATTCATTACACCGGATTAGTAAAAGATTGATTAATAAAAGACTTTCATCATCGGTTTCAATTACTATAGTCCTAGAATCAGAATATTCTAATTCCACAAATTTGTCATTCCTTTGATTACGACCATAACTAAATATTGCTATATTTTTCTAGATACCTAACTACATCATTTCTTTCATCATTTTCAGACGATTTCTATAACACCTAGTTCACCATATTTTGCAACCTGTTTCACCATATTTTGTAATCATTCATGTGGGATTATCTTAATTATCTATCCTATTCCATTATGTAGGTACCTAAAGTAAAAAAACCAGTCCATTCCAGTTAATATCAATTCGATTCAGTTCATCTTCGATTCTGATTCAGCTCTTTCGTCATCTAATGAAACAAAATGCATAATTACCTACTTTGAAATGTTACGAATCTACTCCTAGCTAGATGGTTGTTCGAAATTATTCATATGCCACTGATTATGATTAATCTTCGTTTAGTTTTCCCAAGTTAAGTAGCGAAAAACGGATTATTTACAATAGTACATTACTTAACAAGGGCGGTAAAACAAAGAATGTCTCAGATCGCAGGTATTTGACGCCCGAGCCGAAGGCAAGGGCGATAAATATGCGATCTGAGGCTTTCTTTATTACCGCCCGTGTTAAGTACAAAATTTTATGTCACCCCCTGGCCAGGAAGTGGGATTTCCCGCGCGCGGAGCGTGCGGTAATTGCCGCTTTATGGCCAGGTGTGACATAAAATCATTAACTCTGTGTGTCACATGTTTTAATATAAGTAAATATTCATCATCACTTTATTATTTCTTAGACTATCACTACCCAGATTTTAAGCTATTGTTTAAGTAATTTCCTCATTTTCAGATATCACACCGTCATACACGTGAAAGGTCATGCATTAAGGGTCAAGCCGCCTCGTGGAAAGCCAGTCCTGTCAAGCTGGTCTTGAGCTGGTCTAATCTATTTGACAGACATTCAGATGTACTTGCTCAGTAATAATACTCATACATGTCAAGACTTGAATGGAAAAAGGATAATAATCATAAAAAGACTTTAAAGTGTTGCATTTACTTATGTTTATTGTTAGGTAGGTATAGGTACATTAATATCTTATTCATCAACACCAGCACCACCTATTTCATCATTTTTGAAACAGAAACGCAACCGTTCTAGTAAATTCAAATAAGAGCTCGTCTCTGTTTCTTTCGTTTTTTAAGTAGTTGTATTCCTATTAGGTACCTTCTAGTCCTTCTACTAAATGCTTCATAGTGAAAACAGTATAAAAATAAACTAAACCCTTCAACCCCAATGGCATTCTTGAAAGTGCTTCGTCATCGTTCGTAAACGGATGAATCAGCGGTGCAGCACGCGTGAGATGCTTTGTTCTCCCGACTGGGGTATTAGTCAGGGGTCCTGAGCATTCCCGGGAGACGGGTCTAAAAGGTTTTTTAAACAATTTGGGATGTTTTATGAATTTAAATTAGATTCACGATCGATTTTCAGGGTTGTATTGTAGTTTGTAGCTCTTTTAATTAAGTAAATAATAGTAATAGTACCTACCTACTTACATTTTGGTGCAAGTGTGGAAGGTTTTGCACAAGTCTCGAGTTGTTCGGGACGAGTTTTTAATACACTTCCGAAATAATATCAATGACGCAATAATAAAACAATAACTTAAAGAGACAGCACAAAATGCGTTTACACTTGCCATTGTGGGCTTTGCACGTACCGTCAATATCTGGCATAGATATCTATTTAGGTAGTTTACATACCTACCTAGATTTGATTTTAACAATCGTATAAATCGCACACATCAAAAAAACTATATTAAGAATTGAAATGGCTGCAGGAAAGAGGTGTCGTGATAATTATTATCATTTTGACGTTGACACTGAATTAGCGCCATTACACTAAATAGATTAGATAATAAATGTTTGATAATGCGGATGCTATGCTATTTCTAATACGTACATTAAGGTTGAGCTTTATTAATTCCTAGATACCTACGGAAGCATAGGATACGTTATCGAAATACGCTTGAGGCGCGAGTCGCGACTTATACGTTAAAAGTTTGTATAAAGTTAAACAAGCAAATATCGGCTTTTAAAATATTCATGAGACGACGTATACAAAGACTCAAGCGCCAATTAGAAATTACACAAATTACATTGATAATTGGAATTGTATTAGGTCCGAAACATGTCGAGCGCAGGTCGAGCGATATTCGCGATAGACGTGAGTGACCAGTTTATTATATTTCAGTATACATTGAGCTTTTTGACTTATACAGAGATCTAAGAATCATCTTTTTGTATTTCTTTGATACGGAATAAATAAGTTTGTAGGTACATCAGTACATTACTTAAGTCACTCGGAATTTTTAATGCTGATTTCCTTTGTCTTCAAATTCACGATTCATCTTGAGCGTTACTCATAAGTCTCATAACAGACACACGAACAGTGTTGCAAAAGTTACCGATTTATCGGTAGAACTCCCGATTTCGGTTAGAAAATACCGATACACCGATTTTAGGTGTCAATCTCCCGATTTTCTGACCATACAAGGTTTTATTAATAAATTCAGCGTTTTCTTTATAAATATTAAAACAATCTAACATATTGGAACGAATAGCGAGGCGATTAGCGAGTTAACCCGAGAATGCATGGACGTGTACACGGAAATTCGCCTTTCAATATAGAGGGTCGCTAGGCCAGTTACGCGGCCTGCGGCAGTTTGCGGCCCCCTGACCGACTAGGTTCCTTCAACTAAAGATAATAACAATTATAAACTAATTTAAGAAAAAGTGTAAACCGTAAGCTAAACTTGATTAGAAATGCTATAAGAATCTATATAATTTTGTAACTAAAAGATTGATCTTCAACAAGATAAAACGTTACAATTCCCGCATTGAATCCGTAGTACGTGTGAAGCGTGGAATTATAGTGAATCTGTACAAAAAATAAAGAGACAGCCGACATTGAAAGCTAATTAATGTTACTTAATTTTGGTTTCATTCAAAAATTTCTTGTTTGATCAGTTAAATAATTAAGTTTTTGATATGATTTCATTAGATTTTGTCATTTTTAAAACTTTCTTATCAAAAAATTGTGGTGGCCGGTATCTGGTATACACAATTACCGAAAAGGTCAGTTTGCGGCCCCACTATAAAGACCATTGATTTTGAGATGTTACATAATGAAATGTGGAATAATAGTAGTTTATGCAACTGGTACATAATGAGGGGCATTAAAATTAAAACACGAGTGTGTTTTATGAAACGAGCCGAAGGCGAGTTTCATAATAAGGTCACACGAGTGTTTTAATGCCTAATTAAGTAATTATGTACAGTTGCATACACTACTTTATCTACATCCATATATTAAATCCTTTTTCACGTGTTTCGTGTGGGCACGTCTCGCCAAAAAGGTCATTTTTGACAAACTTTTTTTTTTGATGCCAATCGATCCCATTCCTATCTAGGATCAAAAGCTTGTATGCTACCAAAAAAAATCGAAGATAAATTTTCTCATACAAATTGTGTGAAAATGAAAACTTACTTTTCACATGCTATTTTTTTATGCCAATCGATTCCATCCTATCCATTATCAATAGGTTCCTAGAGGTCAACTTCCAGTAATGTACTAAAATGGCTCAAAATAAATCTATGGAAAGATGGAAAGATAATTAATATTTTTTCCCATACATTTACTACGGAGAAATAGTGTAATTTTATTCTCATCATAATCCCCGTTTTTAGAAATAGAAATTGAAATATTTATTTGCTAGAATACGTTACATCTAAGGTCTTAAAATAATTAAAGTATCAGTAAGTTTCTTGATATTTTGAATGCTGTTACCGTATTTTTTTCTTATAGTATTATGTTCCTTAAATGAAAACAGGACAGAACAGGAAGATAGAAAAATGTGAATAAAATTTCACTTTTTCTCCATAGTAAATGTATGGGAAAAATATTAATTATCTTTCCATACATTTATTTTGTGGCATTTTAGTACATTACCGGTTACCGGAAGTTGGCCCCTAGGAACCAATTGATAATGGATAGGAAGGATGGAATCAATTGACATAAAAAAATAGCATGTGAAAAATAAGTTTTCATTTAATACAATTTGTATGAGAAAATTTATCTTCGTTTTTTTTTGGTAGCATACAAGCTTTTGATCCTAGACAGGAATGGGATCGATAGGCATCAAAAAAAAGTTTGTCAGAAATGACCTTTTTCTCGCACCCTGTATGTTTTTTTTCCAAAATCTATAAATGAGAATCTTCTTTAATTCGAAATTAAGGGAAGGTCTTCTAAGACCATTTTCGCGTAGCAGCACGGGACCTGGTAGCTGCCCTCACTGACCCAAAAAGACAATGCACCCATACCTAGGTTTTGCCGAATAATTGTATACCTACCTTCCTCCAGCGTTTCCGGAACCGAAACAAATATTTAAAAATATTTGCACCACATAATTATGCGCCATTGATATAAAAAACTTATTAAAAATTATATTATAATCATTCTAGTACCATATTTAAGGGGGCCGCAAACTAGCTCACAGGGGGCCGTAAACTGGCGTAGGCGGCCGCTATCTGCCGCATTCGCTATTTTGTCACATTTTCTACTTTTTTCCCAAGTTTACGGATGAAAGTACTAACTTTTATTGTTAAGTACGCATCTTGACAATACTCAAGACTTATTTATATGACTGCCATCCAATATGCATATAGGTTTCATTTTTTTTTACTTGTCTAAAGTGCGCAACTCGGCTAAGAGGCCGCCAACTGGCCTAGGGACCCGATACACCGTATAAAATAAAATAAAAACTGATATTTCAGCGTTTTTTAAGTACCTACTCGTATCTAAGTATTTGCATCGAATTAAAGATACTACATGGAACCCAAAATATCCATATAAATCAAAGTACAAGTAGTGATTACATATAATTATTACCAGAAAAATTGGCGAGATTAAAATTCTGGCATTTAAGCACATGTTAAATTAATTAATAATGGTCAATATCACTGTAAAAAGGATTTTAAAGTGGTTTTCTTCATAAGAAAAAAGTTCCCGATTTCTCCCGATTTTTAGATGATAGTAACACCGATTTCACAATTGTCAATTTTGCAACACTGCACACGAAACCCTTTGTTTTAATTTAAATCAAGGGTTACTCATGCAGTTTTTGCATAAAAAACACAGGGTCAGATGCAAATGAGATGTTGCAGAACTTGCAGCATTACGAGGGCACGCGTGGATGTTAAAATTAAACTGACATGACGTTTGGTCCTTGCGGCGCGGATCGAATAAAGCTTAAGCCACACAGAGAGCGGGCGGGCGGTAGCGGCGCGGGCGCGGGCGGCAGCGGCGCGGGCGCGGGCGGCAGCGGCGCGGGCGGCTTTTGGCGGTGGCGGCAATGGCTATCTTGTATTTTGATGGTGTCTTTGACCAGCAGTTTGAACTTTTTACAGGAAGTTGCATGGAAAGACGTATTTTGAAATTTTGAATACGCTTAGTCACAACAAGGTAAAATTTAAGATAAACGCTAATTTTATGGGCGTTTCTTGCAGTACATTGGAATATACTGTAGGTACCTGTTCTTGTTGGGTCGATATGGGACAGACTGTTTAAACTTTATGCTTAGGCCACACGCTGCCGCTCGCATTGCCGCTCGCGTTGCCGCGAATGTTTGTCACCATTCCCGTTCCGTCCACACGGGGGACATGGCGAGGCGAATGACGAGTAACGCGGCCACACGACCTCCCTCGCCACTACCCTCGCTATTTCCCTCGCCATTCGACGAGCGTGTGGCCCAGGCATAGGCGGAAGGGCCGACCGGTGCCGGTGGACATCTACTACTACAATTTTATCGAAGGGATGTTGACACGTACGAAGTGTACAGAGTCGCGCATTCCTTACGTACTAAGATAGATAGCCTGCCAGTCACTGACTCACCTGAGAGCTCACATAGAATCGGTTGGAATGACAAGCACAATCATCACAGAATTGCACAACAATAATGACTTATGTTCATTACACGTTATCCTGCAAGTGTACCGTGATGATACCGCTATCTCACCGCGTATGTTTTGAAATTGCGGTCGCACGGCACATTTTTCTGTGCACGGCACCATGCCTATTGTTATCGTGAATGACTATAGTAATTTGAATACTTATCATTGCAGCCAATAACTTGGCGATTTTTACCTAAGTTTTTATCGTACAGTTACAGTTATATACAATGATACATGTGTTCATAACCATGACGAGGGTAACTCAAGCCAAGCCGCGTTATTTATTTCTGGATAGATGAACGCTTAGAGTGAATAAGTCGTTGATCCTACCTAATAGTATTTTTATAACAAGGGTTTCAAATATTTTGATTTCAATTTATGGCAAAAGTATGGATAAGTAATATTAATAAACTGATTAAAAGATACAATGATTACATTCAAGTTCTAGATAGTATATAGCCCTTTTTGGATTTTATAAATTTTATTGTGTAGTAGAATTTAAGCGCAAAAAACAGTTTTTAGTTGGAAATTAACGATTTGGAGTGATGTTTGAAACGATATTTATTTATGTATTTAAAATTAATAAAATACATTTAAAATGTATGACATGAAGTTGCAATAGGTGAGGTTCTAGAATAGTAACATTGAGGAACTGTTAAGATAAGTCCACCAGTGGATTTTGTCCACCATTGTATCTACACAGTTTTTATGCAATAAATATTTATATTTCTAAGTGTCAATCAAACTAATGGCCTATATAGATGAGCGTTTCTTAACTGATAAGGACTTTTAAGCCAAGTCAAAGGCCATTGCGGAACTTGCGAATTATAACTCTGCCTCAGGATCGTTCAGGATACGAGTAATACAACCGGAAAATCGCTAGAAAAATCATGAATTTTTGACATTACTTTATAACTTGCTCAACTTGTTTTATTAGGTACATATTATTATTGCTAGCAACATCACTGTTATGCACTGGTCCCACCGCTGGCGAGTAGCGAGTACTCTCATAGTAATCTTACTCGCTTGAGCGAGAAAACGAGTAGAATGTAGAATTACAATGAAATTAATCGATGCTCGCCGGCGGTGGGACCTCACATTTTTAGGGTTCCGTAGTAAACAAGGAACCCTTATTTTCCAAACCCACGACCTCTTTAACCAAAGTATAATTCAGATGACGCTACTTCTATTTTGAGCCTGTATTTCATTCAAATCGTAAACGCAGTGTACACGATTAGGCAACGCAGTTGCAATGGCAAGCGTTTGCAAAAATTTTACTGCATAGGCTCTTGCATTTAAACAAGGTCGCTTAAAGTCAACAGGCAAGCCTAAATACCCAAGGAAAACTTGTTGGTTGAATTAGAGAGGAACGGAGTTTTGGTAGGTAATGCGTGCAATGTTAAGTGTGGTGTAGGCGATTAATAATTGGATTATTAGACAATCTGATTACTTAACCAGATTAGAGAGGTAGGGCACAGCAAAATGTCATCTCTTGCTCGAATTTGGAGCAGCCCAACTGGGGAAGTACCTCCGCCTTGGAGAAGACAACGGCCATAATAACATTATTTACTATACAAGTATGGTGTTGTGTTCCTGGAGGTGAGCAAGGTTGCCAGAGCTCCCGAGGATGCATTGTGTTGGGGTTGAGAGCGAGGGAATTTTTGTCCCTTCGTCTGTCAACACAGTGAATCTTCAAATTTTATAAAGGGTTGGCAACGCGCATTGATTCTTTTGGAGTTGCGAGCGGCTGCGGTGTTCGCTTACCATCAGGTGGACCGTACGCTTGTTTGCCACCGTCGTAGGCAGTGTAAAAAAAACTTCCAGTCATTAGACTTGAGTACATAGTACTTATTGTTCTTACTTCTTTAATAGTTTGCGGTTGTGGGATGTTGAGGAAAAAGGAAGAGTTTGCGGTGGGATTCTTGGGAGGTTGGAAATTATGAGCGTAATTTACTAGCATCCTTATTTAATACGGAAAGGAAATTGAGTTGACGTTCTATTTATAGTTATGAAGTGTTTCTTTTTCAAATTAAGTAACGAAATTATCTAGTGTTTTTTTATCCATCATCTACGTTATCTTTATATGACAATGACAATCGTTTGGATTAAATTAGGTATGAGTTAAGGTTTACCTAAACAGCGTTAATTCTAAGTTGAGTCTAGTAAACACACCGTTTATCCTCAGATTAACTAAAGAAATTCATAAAACTAAAGAAACAAACCTCTGTTAACTTAGGTAATGTGTTTGTGTGGTAGGTTATGTGTTTTTTCGTTTTTAGACAAATCCAAATGTCAATATGACAAATATGAATTTTAAGGACTAGCTAAAATAGGTATGCTTTATACAGTTTGGTCGAATCGTGCTATGTATTTTTGGCCGTTTATGGCTAGTTTGATTAGATATAGATACTCATGTGATGATTACCTAGAGATTACTGCATTATGGTTTAGGTAATTTGAATATTATATTTTTTATCAATATACATTACGATAGTTACATATGGTTACATTTCCATCGACATTTTGAAATAATGTAAAAAAAATAAACTTTCAAAAGTGTCAATTGCGGCCATTGACTTATAATATGATTGCGGCTATCTTTTAAACACGATTAAAACAATAGAAACACAATCGAAGTTAAAAGCAAAATACGAAGATGCAATAGTGTGCGTTACAACCTTGACAGTCGGTTTGTTGGCATTGCCATTCGTTATTATGAATTTCACTCTTATGAAATGTTGCGTCAACTTAAACGAAAATGAACTATGTTATTGCCAAACGTCACTGTTTCGAGCTCGAATTTCGAATTCCGCAATGCGATTTGACATTTCAGAGTTGCATTGCGCGTAAATGCGTAGAATGCGTTTTTGGGGTTAATGTGTTTGAAACAAATAAACGTGACTTCGCGTGGAAGTCGTTTATATCGCACGTCCATACGGAACCCTAAAAAGTGACGAACCTTTAATTCCATGACGTACAATAAAAATGTTATTCAGTTGCAATACCTATGCTATGATCTATGCCGCAATGGTCACCCGGTATTTAGTCATTCGGTGCAGTCACCAATAACGGTTTATATTCGGTCATCGCTTTTTCAACGGTCACTACACTACATTCATAGTTCACTGTAATTGTTAGTATTGTCTAAATCATGACTCAAATGTCCTACCTAGTATGATGCATTCTACATTTATCCGACAGTATGAAATCCAGGATAAAAAGATAGATATTTTTTTCGCTTAAAAAATATTTATTATCGTATTTGTGTCATCCACCAACCACACGAATTTAGAATATATTATAGGCATACATGTAGTTATAGCGTCAACATTTGGTTCCAAATCTAGTTTTTTTTTTGTTTTACATAGTTATTACTCAGATTTATTGAAGTAGGTATGTATTATCATTGTAATAAGCATATTTTTGGGAAAAAATTACTGACTACTGAGTTTCTTTCGGCGTTTCTTCTCGACAGTGAGTTGAGAAATGCTAGTAGATTTTGACTTGTAAAAGTGCTATTGCGGCCTACTTACAGAATACAGTTATATCCTCTTCCAGACTGTGGTTCTATGACTAATCAAGAATTAAGATATTTAGGATTTATAAGAGTCAATCGAAGAAACCTATAATAATACAAATAATTCACAGTCTTATTAATTCTGAAACGAATGGAAATCTATTAAACTTTGTTTCAATTATTTCGCGAGTACAGATGTATTGCAAAATGATTTTCTTTCGGGAACTTTATTGTTTAGTGTCAAATGTCAAAGTGTCAAAGTTACCCCTCTACGGCTGTAAGATGGGTACTGAAGCTAATTGAGAGAGCACGATAAATACGAACTTTTCCGATAAAGTACGAAGAAAAATGATTTTGCACTAGATTTGTAGGCTTCGATTTTCTGTCATTTTACGATTTACAATTTTTTTCGTTATAAAAATGAAAAAATATACGGTTTTCAAGGAAGAGCGATGACTAGATAAAGCTCCTGATATAAAATAAAATCGTGGATCTCGGAAACGAATCTACCGGTTTTTATGAAATTTGCTATGTGGGTGTTTTCGGGGGCGAAAAATGGATCTAATTAAGTCTCATTAACGCATGTACTTGTACAGCCAAGTGCAAATATATGTATTGAATGAATCCTCTCGACCGACATAACATTACTTAAGCAATCTTGTACGCATTTCACAGTGTATTAGTGTCTCACTGTAATACTGTGTAATATGTTTGAATTAAAAAATAAAATAAAATAAGAACTATGGGATATATTTGTATGCACCCATATTTTTCCACTTGACTGTACTCGCCCAGATATTCGTCATTAAATGATTCATTGCTCAATCATTTGTTTATCTAAACACGCACTTGTTATCTCTGCTGATAAACTAAATCTCCTCAGTGAACCATTCTAAGTCTGACCTCCGATCATGCACAGTTGATATGAGTCTCGGGCTCAAGTTTCAATGGACTCTGATCAAGTTCAAGACCGGTTGCGAATCGCATTATAATATGACGTTGTTATGAGAAATATGCTAATTTTCATACACGTGTCACTAAAGTTACAACATCTGACATGCGTCACTATAAATTGAACTTTAACGTAGAATCTTAAGGTACAAATTGGTTTGGGTTGTTTGTCGCGAATGAGGCATGTGTTTTCTGTTGTTCTTGGAAAAAAGGAAAATTTGACGGACTCATGTTTTTGCCTGAAGAGTATTTTTCCTGGGTAACAGCAAGTTTAGTCTGAAATACTTACGTAAGGTAAGAAACATAGTTCAGTCAAAGGTTAATTAAGGATATATATCAAAATCCCCAACCCGCTCTGGGCCAGCGTGGGGACTCCTACTGCCCAATCCCTTTCATCTATGAGTGAGGCCTGTGCCCAGCAGTAGGACGTGTATAGGCTGATGCGCTGATGATGATGATGATGATGTCAAAATATGTTGGTGCTTCACAATTACATAATCAGGTTATACATTAATTAATAACAGGAAACTTAGTAAAGACACAATTAACTAATACCTAAGCAACGCCGTGAAAACAAAACTTCAATAATTCGTCGATATAGCATTGAAAACAAATATATCTCTCCGAACTGCCAAACAAGGTACCAGTGTAAACAGAGACGATGAATTACCAGCCTTTGCGACCAAAACGAGTGGCGGATTTGCAGTATTGGCCGACCTAGGCCACAGGACATGTAGTAAGTGCCAGCCGCTCCCTTTCCACTCATTATCTATAACTTTTGTCGCGATTGGCCGCCCTTAGGCTCGAAGGCTTCGAATTTCGATTTACCCTAATATAAGGCCACAGTGAATCCGCCACTGCAAAACGGGAAGAAATGATTCAGATTTTCAAACGTTCGACCTTCTACTTCCATACAGCAAAGAAAAGTATCAAAACTCGAAAACTACGAAAAATCGGCCAACATACATGGGGTAAATTCTGATAGCCCACGACATGAGGAATCTAAAAAAATATTTTGACTTCAAGGTTTGGGTCATTCTGTAGATATTATATTATGGCAACCAGCACAAAAGATCTCAACTAGGTAAGTATTACCTATATATCCTGTTCAAGTAATATGCAGTAGAACAAATAATAGAATTTACGCAGAATCTTCCAGGAATAATCACCTATTCGCTTAGTCATTGCACCTTGCACCAATTTTCCAAGCTACAAGCTATTTTACAAGCTAGATAGATATCCAAAAACGCATGCAAAGTTTCATATCTAATCAGTTGTAAGTACCAAATGTTTTAGTTAATGGTGATTCATACACGGAAAGTTTGTAATAGGTACTGTCCATGGAAGAACCCTGAATAATACGTGATGATTCCTTATCACAATTAGGAATGTGGGGCAGTCGTTAATTAATTGCACTGCGTCATTGCTTGCTACAAACAGGCAAATCCGCCGGGCCTCCCTTTTGAATAGGTACTTACATTTTAAGAAGGCATCTAATTGTTTTTCAAAACAATGCCACAGAATCGCGCCCTAACCATTACAACTAAAAAGTTGTCATATATAAATTATCGAAATACTTTTGATTAAATAAGATGTAAGGATTCTTTTTTTCAATAGTACAGCCTCTTCAGAGCTGCTTCCAGACCATAACTCCATACACATTTACACAAACACTATTACTTGTATAGTATACTTTTATCTCACGAGCGTGGGTGAGCCATGGTTGTGTGTTGAACTGTAAATCACGTTGTCTATGTGTGCAATGTGCATCAGCGCGGGAGCTACATATGAGTTCACATTGTCTTGTGTTCGTAATAGTTCGTATGTGTCACAGCTATAAATAAATATAATATATATTTGTGGACAATTTTATACAAATCAACCTAGTTAGTCCCAAACTGAGCAAATGTACTATGGGTACTAAGCGACAGTATGCTCTATAACTATGGTTAACCGGCGCCCGTGAGATTAAAAAGCGCTACTTAAGAGGAATGCCTAGCTGACCAACTTTTCAAATCTTGAATTTTTGACATGTTTCTGTCGCGCTGCTGGGAGCGGGAGCGGGCGTTGTCTATGTGTGAGCGCACGCACACAGGCGCGAGACGCGAGCCCGCGAATTTACTTACTGACCCAGCATACGATAAATTAGGCTGTAGGTACAGATCGCACCATAGAAAAAGTCCCCCCTTGAGCACTTTATGAAAACTGTACAATAATTTCGTCATCTAAAATGAATCCACTTTAGCTCAGACGTTAACATGGTTGACACGCAATCAAGAGGTTCATGGTTCAAATCCAGAGATTGACAGAACTTTTTGCTTTTTTACCAAGTAAATTGATGTAATGCTTTTATAATAAATGTTTATTTACGTCAATATATTAATAGGAAAATGAAATAAAATAACGCCTAAACTTTTTTTACTTTATTAACTTGAAATACTTAGCAATATCATATTGAAAATAATAGCGTTTTATCTTGGCATAAAAATATGTATATCTCTCTTTATTTTACACATCTAAACAAAATAATAAACAGAAATAAGAACAAATAACAATATTGTTTTTTTTTTTTGGTTAGCTAAAATATAAAACTTGCGTTACTTGGACAACTATTGACAGACAGTGCACAGCCTAAACCACTGAAGATATAACCATGAAATTTGGAACATATATTCTTTAGGGTACGTAGACGTGTACTAAGAAAGGATTTTTCGAAATTCAACCCCTAAGGGGGTGAAACAGGGGTTGAACCGTTGTGTGGAAATCGTTCATTTGGAAAGTCTTAGACTTGAAACTTTGTACAAAGGTTACTTATTAAAAAATAAGATAAATGATATAGTTAGAGTTGAGTATAAAAATTCATCCCCTAAAGGGTTCAAAAAAGGGATGAAAGTTTGTATGACAAAAATGTTGTTTTTCAAGTAAGAAGTATGAAACTTCGGTCACAAGCTTCTTATGTATAGTGAAAAACATTGATTATGGCATTTTTTAAAAATTCATCCCCTAAAGGGTTTAAGCGAGGGTTGAAAGTTCACGTGCGCAATGTGTGATTCTTTTATAGTATGGGTTTCTTTTGAACCCATTTCAAGATTTCAAAAGAGGATGTTCTCAATTCGGTTCATCAAAATGCAGATCTGATGATGGGATTCATGAGGAATCGAGGGAACTCCTCAAATCTTATAGGCAAACATACAGTGATTTTTGTGTTTTTATCAACAAATCAAGCATTTTCATACAAGAATGTGACATTTGATGAAGTGGGACTGCTGATGATGTTCAGAATCAGAACAGAACTCTTCAACGACGCATAGTTCACGTTTGGCGAATTGTCCTCTTTGCTGTGTTTGTTAAGCAAGTTAGTTTTACAAGACAATCATTTGTCAAGCTCGAGTTCTGATGATGGGATCCATGAGGAATCGAGGGAACTCCTCAAATGTTAAAGGCATACATAAGTTACATTACACATTTTAGTATTTTAACAAACAAATCAGGCATGTACATTTAAATAAATTGACATTTGATGAAGTAGAACTGTATATGATGATCAGAATGGAACTCTTCAACCACGTATATTTTTGTTTTTTACATTTTTGTCAAACTTGAGTTCTGGTGTTGGATTCCATGATGAATTGAGCGTATACTTACTCTTCTACCATTATAAACATACTTATAGCCATTTTTAGGGTTCCGTACCCAAAGGATAAAACGGGACCCTATTACTAATGCTCAGCTCTCCGTCTGTCACCAGGCTATATCTCGAGAACCGTGATAGTTAGACAGTTGAAATTTTCACAGATGATGTATTTCTGTTGCCGCTATAACAACAAATACTAAAAAACAGAATAGAATAAATATTTAAGGGGGCTCCCATACAACAAACATATTTTTTTTATTGCCGTTTTTATAGATAATGGTACGGAACCCTTCGTGCGCAAGTCCGACTCGCACTTGGCCGGTTTTTATTTCATTGTATGGAATCCAAGAGTGCACCATCTAAGTATAATCATCTTTCACCGGTCTCCCCCATTGAAGTCAGTTTTTTTTATTATATAATATGTAGATCTATAAAAAAAATTAGGTTTATTTCTATTACATGACGTTTTTCTTACTCTTAATCGCCACGAGTTGTACGCGGACGAAGTCGCGGGCAAAAGCTAGTGGGTTATAAAAACCTATGATTCGTTAATAACTTTACCACTAACTAAGTAGCATTTATTCCTATATCAAAGACAAGGGTTCCCAGGTCACCTTTCTATTCAATATTCTTCCATTGTGACTCAGGGTTTTTCTTGTGATTAATAACTTTTCTGGTAATAATGATTTATCGATAATTTTTCACCACTAGCGTATCGACAATATATGTCAACGACTGTTGCCCATCCCTATTCCTTCTGTGTACGTATATTTAGAAACTGACTCCGCCACGAATTCGTGCGATAAGGACAACTGCAGCTCGGACTAAAATTCCCTTGCAAAAAACTGAAAAATCGAGGTTTCGTTCTCGACTGTTTCCTCATCCAAAACGCAACCAATCATTATAAAATTTTGGAAACTGCAAGAGCAAGAACTAATCTATGCCGCTACGTTTTGATTTTTTGGATATTTGTTGTCATATTTGTATACTGCGCCTTTTTATGGAGCCAATTCAACTAAGCCGTTTTTGCGATTTTTGGAGGGCTGTAACTTTCTTTAAAATAAAAATATCCAAAAAAACAAAACGTAGCGGCATAGATATTGATGATATTGATCTTATTTGAAAAAATCATTGCTCTAGGTTCAAAAACCAGAGAGAAAACAGTCGAGAGCGTTTGTATGGGAAAATCGCAGCTAGGCATTCCTCTTAAGCGCATAGAGCTTTATTCTGTCTTATCATACCTACGTATATCCGCAAAATAAGTAGCATTTTACCATATAACATCGTGCTAGCAGGGCAGGTGATTGTATAACAGACCTCATAGTAAACAAGATGATTGGCGACCTGTACCTACCTGCTCAGCTCAATCAGCTCAAGGTTTTTTATACTCAAGTATTTGAAGTGTATCTAAAACTTGTCGCCAACACGCCAAGGGCAGCCAGGTCCCGATCTAGGTTTAAAAATTAACTAATTCTCACCTTAACCTCCTATCTACTTTGTATTTACATGAAATGTGAACTTTATTACGTGCTGTTTAAGTTGAGTTTAGCTATGCTTTTGTTGTGGAATAAGAGATTGGGAAGTTAACATGCGAAATATGTATGCCCTTAATCGAATCCATTCGGCATTAATTGAGGCTGTTGCTAAATTGAGAGGTTTATCAAATATCAAGATCGTGTATACCTTACCTTAGTCCTTATGCCTTAGTCAAACGTCAGCGAGACCTTTTTTTATTTACTATTACTAATAATGGGATTGCTCTTGGCCAGTTACTTAAAGAAACTTGGAAATGATGATTAAAATTGGGAACATGTAATGTTTAAGTAGGGTAAATCGCCAGTAACTGGCCACTTAAGAAAATGTCATTCAGTTACTAGCCACGGAATTTGTGCAATGAAGACCGCCTTCAACAAAATAAAATAGGTACATGAAGTCAGCTCTAAAGTTTAGATATAAATTAAATAAATAAAATTGAACTGGGTTTAGAGTCTAAACCCAGTTCAATTTTATTTATTTAATTGCAGAAATTAATTGCTTGGTGTATATTTTTGCGAAGTGGCCAGTTACTGGGGGGTGGCCAGTTACTGGCGATTTACCCTAACTTATACTGCTGAAATTATTTATTTATTTATTTTTCACTGCGCCCACCTTTGTAAGTTTGATTGGGCTTATGGTTGATTAGTAGAGAATGCACCAAAGCATTAAGTCCGCCCTTTGTACTTAATGTGATTTGTGCGATAAAATTAAATAATAACTAGTGTCTTTTTTATATTCAAAATAATTTAAGCGTAACTTTTCGCCGAAATTGAATGCGATTTAATTAAACCTCAACTTCGGGTATTAAGATTGAAATTAGAACTAGTTACACGCATGTTGTCGATGAATCGAAGGTACTATGCCTGGAAAAGGGTTAAGAAATGCGACCTTCGGAGGAGAACATACTTATAAAAGGTAATGCTCCCTAACTTGTCTATCTTGTACGTAAATAATGTAATTGTCCAGATGTTTCTAGTAATCAATTGAAAAACATAATTACTAGAAGTACTATATTGAAATGCAGGAATAAGATTACGTCATCGTATCCAATGACACTCATGGCCACGAGTAAAATGATACACCTACCTTACTACGCACTCTAAGATTCCACGTGAACTTGCAAACTTGCAATAGGTATGATTTTTTTATATTAATACACTCACGCTTAGGGTTGCCAGGACGTTAAAAAAGCCGGTGATTTGGACCAAAAAGCTAACTTTAAATAGTAAAACTCCGGTGAGTCATAGACAAAATAAACGGGTCACTCACGTCTTTAACGTCGAATATCGCTTTACATGTTTCGGATCAATACGTGGTCCATGATCATGAGGTGTAACACGATTACACCTCATGATTAAGGACCACGTATTGGTCCGAAACATGTCGAGCAATATTCGACGTTAAAGACGTGAGTGACCAGTTTCCCGTTTATTATATTTCAATGCAAAAAGCCAACATTGCATTTTTAACAAGTATAGTTCGTTCCAGCTTAGATAACGAAAAGCACTTGAAGCGACTTATTTTACGACATCTTTTGTGGCTAAATATGAATCGAAAAGATAACAAAAAGACGTCATACAGGTAGAACCGCAGTGCGGCACGTGTACTTTTCTGTGTATGTAGCTAAACCGTTATTTTATTGAAAACATATTTAAAAAAATACACACCGGCGTAGGTAGTTGTTTTACAATTACAACTCTCCTTGAAGATAACAACTAAACAATAGATGTTGGTTTGGTAATGGTTGGTCTCAAGCACTTTTCGTGATCTAAACTGGAACGAACCGTACCTAGTAAACTTCAAAATCTGAACAATATTTTAGACATGCATTAATTGGCCAAAACCACCCATTGTGCTGTCCCACGTTAGTCCATCAAAAAACAGAGTGAGATATGTTATATGTAGGTATTTCCCCTTCCCCCTTCTTTCAAATATCGCGGATAGAACACCAGCCTTCACCGAACACATAAATTAATTTATGTCACACCTGGCCATAAAGCGGCCATTATCGCACGCTCCGCGCGCGAAAAGACCCACTTCCTGGCCAGGGGGTGACATAAAATTTTGTACTTAACACGGGCGGTAATAAAGAAAGCCTCAGATCGCATATTTATCGCCCTTGCCTTCGGCTCGGGCGTCAAATGCCTGCGATCTGAGACATTCTTTGTTTTACCGCCCTTGTTAAGTAATGTACTAAAACTGCAGAGGAAAAACGCTCGGGAAATGAAACTATTTACCTAGCTGCAAAACATTTCAAAATTTACGTCAAAGCTGAAAGGTAAACAATTCAGAATGTCATAAATCAGAATAATAGGAATAATAGGTTGTCTGGAAGAGATCGCTTTTTAGCGATAAGACCGCCTGTTGTTGCCTTAGCTATAGTCTTAAGTTTATTTTGTTATAAGTTCACTTTGTGGTGCACAATAAAGTATATTATTATTATTAATAATAATAATAGCCCCTTTGACAATGGTCATATGTTTCTGGTTCACCTTTACCTATTATAACTACTTTTCATTCGAACATATATGTCATTGTCATGTACACTTATGTACCTCTACCTGTACACTTATGACAACTGAGAGCCAAAAAGTAGCCCAAGTTCTTCACAATCTTTACGGTAGGTACGCCATTCTAGTATTTAAGTTAGGTATAAGGAGTACTTATAATCGCTTGTAAAACCTGATCACGTTGGGCTCTCAGCTGCTAGAACTATCTGTGTCATAATCAGGACACGTGCAAAGATGCCGAAGACCTGTTTACTGTCGGTGAATTAACAAAGAAACAATTAAGTGCATAACTAAGTAAATTAAAGTACAAATAATTGAATGAACCGGATTTTAACTGGCAATCACTGACCTTAGAGAATCTTCCAAGACCTCTAGAGCTTACAACTCACAACCATGGTCTAAAAAAATAGAAGTCTTATAATCCGGACCGTGACACAAGTGACGTCACTGCATGTCGACGACACAAGTTACGTCCGCATACCATCTATAGGCTAATACCGTGGCTTGAGTCACACGCTATAACTGATGTGTACCGGATTGCCATAACTGGCGCAGAAAGTATACTATTGTCTCATACTAATACTCACAACTGAGTCCGCGAGGGATGACAAAATATACTATTCTTTTTCTTCAGTGCGAGTGATATAGGAGACGTCCTGCGAGAAGCTAGCCCACACGATGTACATTTTTAACGCTAGATTAAATGCATCCAGACTGGCAGACTATATGTTCAGTGGCGTCAGTCTCGCTGGCTGCTGACAAGGCCACTCTACTGGCGCCCTGTAAATATAATTTTACCAGTTCCTCGTGACGGGTTCCTTATAAACGGTACCTACTGTGCCAGTCCAGCACCGGATTAACTGAAAGCGCCTTCAGAATACATCATGATAGAACCTATTGTCACATTAACCTCAGGACTATTTTGTAACTGTTTAGAAACATATATCCCAAACACTGTTGGAAAACGGGTTCCTCCAAGTACCTAACAAAAGATTGAGATTTAAACCATAATTATTACTTGTAAAGTTGTAATTACAGTACTCCTTTCATAAATATGGTGCCATTGGTGCCATAGTATCGTACCGAAGAGAGAAGAGTAGGTAGGTTACCTAGCTAGCGCCCTGTAGCCCGGGCATAAGAATACGGCTACGGTATCCTCTGTCTGTCGTAGAAGGCGACTAAAAGAGGATCCTCGGGGTCGAAGACGGTCGTAGTTGGGGGCTGCGATCGTCCATAAAAACATGGCGGGACCCATAGGTGGACTCTAGGGCGGCACTGGAGAGTTCCATGGGAGAGCCCAGAGCCGTCCGAAATGGGTTGAGGAGGACAATCGGGGGGTTTTTAGTCGGTGCAAGTCCGACATAACCTGCGCACTGCCTCGGAGGTATCCATAAAGGATTTTCCCCCCGTACAAAAAAAAAGGTTACCTAGCTAGTAAATACCTATAAATGTAAAGAAAGAATATTCAAAATTGCTAACTATCACTTTTTGCCATTCCATTGCTCTTGCAACTTTGCAGCCCCCGAGAACACCCCCTCCCCCGGTTGGAGGTCCCCCAAGACTAGCGGCCCGGGGCGGACGGTCACTTTCGCTTCCCCGTCTCCGCCATGACCACTGATGGACAGGACTGTCAACTTTAAGGGGGTCCCAAACTATTGTGACATACATACCTCGCTAGTCGCTATGCTGGGTCTCGTGTGTGCGAAAATGCAATTGACGTGGGACTTTACAACCTCTTTTGTTGCTAAATATGAAAGGAATAGATAACAAAGAGAGGCCATAAAACTAACCAGACGGCTAACCGATGCGGCACGTGTATGCATTGTTATTTTTTTTTAACAATACATGCCTGCGTAGTTGTTTTACAACCCTACTTGAAGATAACAATTAAACAATGGATGTTGGTAATGGTTGGTTTTAACTGCATTTTCGGCACCTTATCTGAAATTAACTTTACACATTTGTGGATATACCTATCCGTGACGCGTAATCTACCAACCTACTATTCTTATTTAACTACGACAATATTGATTATTCCGGTGGGCCGGCGTGGTTTATGTTAACTGGTTTGGAACAATGTAAGATCACTAATTGCTTGTCATTTGCAATTGCAATATTTTTGATCACGCTGTCAACCAGTCGGTAACCGTTAACACTTGCTTTCGTTACGTAATCTAACATTAGTTGTATAATTAACAGCAGTACGTACCTCGGCACTTGCTCTGATATTTATCACAAGGCCGGCTAGGGTGGATCGGGTGTAGCGGCTGTTCTAGCTAGGAGTGCTGGGCGCCTAAATCAAGGGAAAAAAATGATGGATGGTGGAGTGGAGCATAATAGCTTCACCCTGATCTGGGAGCATACTGCAGATTGGGACCTAATCACTTTTTTAATCAAACGCTTTTATTACACGACTGCCCAAAAAAGGAGTGTAATGTTTTACTTTATAAGGTGGACGTCTACGATAATAGTACATTACTTAACAAGGGCGGTAAAACAAAGAATGTCTCGAATCGCAGGTATTTGACGCCCGAGCCGAAGGCAAGGGCGATAAATTTGCGATCTGAGGCTTTCTTTATTACCGCCCGTGTTAAAGTACAACATTTTATGTCACCCCCTGGCCAGGAAGTGGGTTTTTTCGCGCGCGGAGCGTGCGATAATGGCCGCTTTATGGCCAGGTGTGACATAAAGTACCTAAGTAAGCGTCAATTCAGTTTTGAAGATTGGATGATGGTAAGAAAAAAGGTTATACTATATTATGATGTGTACCCCTCCGCCGGAAATGTGATACTGATAACTTGACGGTTCGCATGCCAGGAGTGGCCGTACGAAGTGTAGAACATCGGAGATTTAAAAAATCGAGGGTATTCCATTTTCAGAGAGGATGTTAAAAGGACCCCAAAGAAGCTCCCTTATATAAATAAAATAGGTAATAAAATAAATAAATCGTTTATTACTAAAAAAGTTACAATTGGCAGCAACCCGCCAAACTGTATAACAGTAAGTATACATACTGTGAATCTGACGATTTGAAAGTGATTCAAGAAATAGGAACTCAACAGAATGCAAGATATCTGCCATATCTTAATCTGACGCGTTCGAGTAAATCCCACAATCAAAACGACAAGATAAAGCATCGATTGCTTTGACATAGAAAGTTACGGATGCTATATATATTATCTTGTCGTTGTTCACGTGATAATTGCGAACATGATACTGGACCAGGGGCTAGGGCCAGCGCCGTTTACTCGTATAGTAAATATGTCCCACTGATAATTAGGGCATAGACCAAAATTATGTGAAGGACGGCCATATTGCGAAATTGCATTGCAACTAGGTATTAAATTGTATACCAACTAACTACCGCTACTACTAGAGATAATGTGATATTGCGGTAATAGGTGGCTAGCCCATCACCCACTACACACTTCAACCGGTTCCCGAAATCCTATTTTGCGATAGGTAGGCATGGGATTCTAATACGGAACTACAAACGGGCTCAATGAAATAAAATAAATTAGTATTTATTGATAAGCGTCCTTACGTTTTAAACCCAACTCAATATCTTTTTCTCTCTTTGACAACAGGGAAAATCTGATACGTGTACGCTAGCGCCATCTCACGGAAAAACACCGAAACAAATGAAACTTATTACCTTCCGTTCAACGCAAGCAATTGCTTCCGCCCGCTCGGATTTGAATCTTCAATCCTATTGTTTAAGGTTGATTTCAGTTCAGCATAATGAGCAAGTTAAGAGATTGCGTAATTAACCGGCGTCGGCGCGCCGGCGAAATCAAACGATGAATGAAGCAAGGAGGTCAATGTTGATTACTGAAATCGATCACTGTTGTCGTCTCCACGTCCACGCGAGCTGTCATGCCATGATCGCGACGAACCTTGGCCCTCATACGGATTAACTGCCACACCCGCTGAGCGCGGTGTTGGTAACACAACTTTCTGAACAATGGTACAGTCGGTTTTACACAGAGTAAGGGTTTTTACACCCCAAGTCCCAGTCCTTATGGTTGCTCAGATATGTTGTAATGTAACCTTATGGTTTATTATATGTATTTAGGTATACATAAACTGTGCTGTAGGTATACTTAAAATTATTTGAACCGTCACAGTTGTATCAAATTAGGCCGTTCCAAAAGCGACTTTACTGTCGAAGCGTGAAGATTCAAAGTCCAGTGACAAGTTTTATAAAATGTCGGACATTTTAAATAATTTCTACTATCTATAGGCTAATAGGTTGATAAAAATATTGTTTTGCTATTTCCATTTATACCATAACGGGTACAAACAATCACACGGCCTGCCTAAGGCGAGCGTGTTGCAGCCCTTTTATTGATTTGAGATTTTTTTTATGTTCAGTATGTGTATGCGCTATACATCTGCATATACATCATAGGCGCAAATAAAAATAATACTTATAAATTCACGTTTTGTATGGTCTAAGGGATGGAGCCACTCTGTATAAGCCAAACATTGCCTGTGTTGGAAGGCACCACTCTCAAATCATGTGACAAAACACCACATTGTTTGGTAAAATATAAATTCAAGTTTAGTTGTAAAATATTTCATTTTATTTACATCCTTCAGTACTAATAATACATTTAAATTATCTATTTACAGTATTTATGTCGACTTTATTTGATAAGCGTTATCTTAGTATATTTTTATTTCTTTACCCCTTTCAGTGACCCTCAAATGTGAGAAAAACAAGTTACAAAAACAGTATAGTTCATACAAAAGTCTATGGCCAAATTATGCGAAGCGAACGCAAGCAAAAAAACGACTAATAGCTCCGAATATTAAGGTAGATTGTTGCTTGCGTTAATTGGACAGAATTTGCCTACAGTTTCGGACGCACTATACCTACTTATTTAGTGAGCATGAACCTTATTACAATGAGGTAAGATCCAATATTTTTATCGGCATTTATAGATTATTAATAATTTGCTTTAATTTTGCACATCAACTTCACGTAAAAGGGGGCAAAATAGAATAGTTGTAGTCAACATACCTGGTAAAGTAGGAACATAAAGTCCCATCCCATTCAATAGCAGATAGGTTATAACTTTCATAATATAATCATAATACACATGATAATATGACACACACAATCTTCTCTTACGAGTACATACAATTAAAGTACAAATTTGAGAGCAAGTTAATTCCAGTATTCATCAATATTTCTGGAAAGCATTTAGGAATACCCCATTTTCATTTTGGACTTTGTTAGTGGAAAACGAAGAAAGTGTGATTCTGATTGCTTATAATACCTACAATCTTTCCATCTATGTATTTATACACTTATACTAAAAAAATACGGAGGGTCCATCAGACCAGCGAACATTGATTTCAAATTGTAATGCGAGGCGAAGTATTTCACCGACCCCTAGGCTAGGAACTGGAGAACCTTGTCCAAATAACATTACGCACACTGCCACTAACCGTCACTGACTTGTCCCAAAGTCCCATCACGTTCAATGGGTCCCACGCTAGTACAGGTACACGCTGAGTCGTTATCATGTCACATACAACATTATGTCCTTGATAACAAACATCGCCCCTTCATTGCAGGATATTGTGCTCTTGAACTTTTTCCTCTGTAATAAAAAAATATCATTTTCACCTCACTAGCTCGGAAAGCCCTTTTTTATTCTTTAAAAACAGATAGCAAAACTGCATTTTATCCACATGTGTGCAAAGTAATTTTGAAATCCGAACGTGTTCCTAGTTACTTTTTTAACATAATAACATGTAAGGCCGTGTTCCCACTATCCGATACAATATCGGTGTAGGATTCATTACCGATAAAAATGTTTGGAAAACTGCTTAGTGCTCACACTATCCGATCCGATATCGGTCAGATTCGTATCGGATCCGATATCGGTTAGTGTGGGTGGACACAAAACAGCCAGGACAATTTTCGCACATCTAATTTTTTTTCAGGTGGTGTGAAAAAAATCAGTCCTTGGATTTCAGATTTTATATTTATTTTGAATTAAAAAAATTTTTAATAATTATTTTGAATTTTAAGAAAAAAAATATTTTTTTGGCCATAAATCGTCATTATACTCCATTTCGACTAATCAAGGGATAGGGATTTCAAATTTTACATTTATTTTGAGTTTTAAGTCGAAAAAAATATTTTTTTGCAAAAAATCGTCATTATACTCGATTCCGACTAATTCAAGGATAAGGATTTCAAATTTAATATTTATTTTGAATTTTAAGCAAAAAAAATTATTTTTTTGCAAAAAATCGTCATTATACTCGATTCCGACTAATTCAAGGATAAGGATTTCAAATTTTATATTTAATTTGAATTTTAAGCAAAAAATATATTTTTTTTGCAAAAAATCGTCATTATACTCGATTCCGACTAATTCAAGGATAAGGATTTCAAATTTTATAACTATTTTGAATTTTGAGCTAAAAAATTTTTTTTTTGCAAAAAATCGTCATTATACTCGATTCCGACTAATTCAAGGATAAGGATTTCAAATTTTATAACTATTTTGAACTTTGAGCTAAAAAAAATTTTTTTTGCAAAAAATCGTCATTATACTCGATTTTGACTAATTTAGGGATAGGGATTTCAAATTTAACATTTATTTTGAATTTTAAGTTGGATTTTTTTTTTGCAATAAATCGTGATTATACTCGATTTCGACTAAGAAAGATTTCAAATTATATTTTGCTTTATATATTTACTTTAGCATTTGTTTTTGAATTTTGCTTAATTTATTTGCTTTTTTTTGTTCAAATTTAGTTTTTATTTTCTACTTTAATGAAATGAAAAATTGGAAGCAACCCAACTTTTTTTATTGTTTTACTTTTGTTTTTTCCTTTTTCTATTTCCTCGCTTTAGTGAGGTGAAAAGATTTGTGTTACACACGGCTGCAAAGTTATTTTACCTCGTGTGTTGCAACACTCGCTATGCTCAGGATTCTAATTTTGAACCACTCGCTTCGCTCAGGATTCTATTTTCGAACCACTCGCTTCGCTCGTGGTTCAACCATAGAATCCGTTCGCTAGCTCGTGGTTCAACCCTAGAATCCATTCGCTAGCTCGTGTTCCAATTCCACACTCGCGGTTAAAATACAACTTTGCACCCTTGTATAACAAATAACTATTTTTTAGATTTTTTTCTCCGTTAATTTTGGAAAAAATCGCAAATTACTGTAAACCGGAAGTTGACGTCATCTTCCTCGCTGTATTCAGGGAGACCTTAGTACAGAGTACAGACAATCGTTGGGAAGATGACGTCATATTTTACTTACGCCCTTTTGGAATGACCTACTTTTCAACGTGTTTTTTTTTGTTTGAAATAATGAGTTAAATTGAAAATGAAAAAATACGGATGGCTTAAATTTTTACCTATTTTCTAACTAGTTCATAAAATAAAGTAGTTAAACATATGAAATGTTGTCAATTTAGCTTCACTTTACTAGCGCGGGTGAGCCATATGGTTATGTGTTGAGCTACACATGCACACTGCATTGTCTATGTGTGCATCATCATAGAAGCTATGAGTTGACGTTGTCTGTGTTCGTATGTGTCACAACTACAACAGCGGCCAACCCGCGCTCGTGACATAAAAGTACTATAGTTAATTGAACACTATGCATCGTTTTTATAAATTTCATGTATTAGCATGTGTAAGACATAGTGAAAAAACCCAAAAATATATGGTAAACTTGAATTTAAACTTTCGTGAGACATGTTATAACTTTATTTTACTAAACGGTTAAAACTCACGTATTAATTGTCACTTCGGGCGACATGTTTCGAACTCTTCGGGAGTTCTAAACAACGCCCCCCCCCCCCACCCCGCCCCCGCGCTGTCTGCGCAGTTCGAAACAAGTCGCCCGAAGTGACAATTAATACGTGAGTTTTAACCGTTTAGTAAAATAAAATATATGGAAAACTGAAGACTAAATTTACCCCAACTCTTGCCATCCTGTCCTCCAAACCTCTGCATTAGCTGCCACACCCCAGCCCCAAGGTTCTCCATGCTGGCTGCTATCCTGTTCTGCGCCTCGGCCATCTGTGCCAGAGATTCAGCTATCTTGAATAGACCATCAGCTTTTAGCCGGTCTACCTCTATCCGGGATTCTTCTATTCTTTCTAATGTTTCTTTTGCTGAATTGATGGAGCTGTCGGATGAACCTGAAAAAAAAAAACAATAAAAAATCAAACATTTATTCTGCAAGTGGGCCTCAAGGGCTCTTTTACATGTCACAAATTACAATACAATTACAATAATATCATTTAGTAACATGTTTACAAAGCAATATTAACCAACAGATAATTACCTGGGCACATATTTGGTGAACTCATCATAGTTAGTACTGATATTAGTATGTAGTTGTCTTCAACAAAGTCATAGTAGACTCTAGCCTAATAAATTATAGTAATGTTTATACTAGTGGAGCAGATATTTGACATCTTACATTATTAGTAGTAACAATGCTGGCATCCTGTTTTTTTTGTAAAAATGTTACATTACTATCTTTTTTTAATACCATGCCAGTGGTGAACAAGCTGCACCACAGCCTATGGACGATTGCAAAACCAGGGGTGTTACATGCGCATTGCTGATCTCAAATTTTAAGAGAAGCATCCTTTAACCAGTTTATTAGAATGATCAACACTTTTATCATATCTTGTGTTCAAATTATTTTATGATTTGTAAGTACAACTGTTTTCCAAAATAAATAAACTTAGAAAAACTTACTAGATCTACTCCGCCTTCTTTTAACTTTTATTTTTTTTGATTTAACTTTTGCTTCTCGTGACAAGCTTAAAGGGTTCGCTTTTGCCAAAAGCAAGTCCTTGATGTTGTAGCCTAGGATGTTGCAGAGCCTGGTCTCTAGTGAAGTCAGTTCTATTTCTGCTCCAGTTGCTGCTGTGGTTTCATTATTTCTCATAGCTCTTACTTTGTTATTCAGCCGGGCCTTGTAGTCTGTATAAAACTGGAAATTAAAAAAAAAGAACCTTTATTAATAAGTTATTACACCTTTGACATGTAAGAATAAAGGCTATTATTTTTTACCTTCGCCCATTCTCTACCATTCCTGAAAGACGAGCCAACATTTTCAACATTTAGGATGTCCGCGCACTCCGCCCACAATTTTTTGGATAAAGCGCGCCCTTCCTTGGATCGCAATCGGCCGAGCGCCAGATTTCTGTTCTTTTCTAAAAACTCCAACAACAATTTCATTTGACGTAACGACACAGTTTTTTTTAGAGTTCTCTCCATGATCAAAGGAACTTGTAAAAAACTGCAGCAGGATAGAGAATGTAATGCAAAAATTTTGAAATTCTTGAATGACACAGTAGGTTATGGAACTTAATCTTATGTTTCTGGATATTTAAACAAAACCCCGAAATATTTAAGGGCTATTTATAATTGAAAATGCAATAGCACAACAATTTTAATTGCGTTTTACTTCACGCTGTCATATCGTTGACGTTCGTAAGACGTTGGTTTGGCGTTTCTATCTTTTTGTAGTTAAAATATTGACGTCTAGAAAAAAATATTTTTTAATGAGTATTATTCGTTAAGTTTGAAACAATAATCTTAAAATGAAATATAATAAATATTTTAAAAAGACTAGGTAAAAGAATATAAAAAATATATTATCTAAAAACTGGCGAAATACCACGTATTTGTAGTTCCTAACTCTATGGGTGTTGCGGATATCTTAAAAACAAACTACGTTGTCTATACACTCTACTTGACAATCATGGCGAGCACGTCAAGGTCTGTTTTTCTAATTTATTTTTATTCTTGTTTCCGCCGTATTGAAGTAATTTGTTTATATATTGTATAGCTGAATACTAATAATGTTGGCTAAGATTCTACGTAAGTTATTGGTGGAGTACGGAGCGTGGTGTATACAGACGCGGTAAAGTTTACCTGATGGTGCGATCTGTAATTGCTGATCAACTTTCCTTTGTGGTTTTAGAATTGAGGCAAATAAGGTGGTCTGCTATGCTCATCCCGATGCGCCGCTTATTGAGGATTACCGGGCGGGGGACATGATATGTTCGGAATGCGGCCTCGTTGTGGGAGACAGGTAACGTTATTCTGGATATTTGGCAATGTTACGAAATTAACTTAGCTTTCCATAGTCAAGTTTCTAAAGTTTCGAAACCAAATTTATTTTACAAATGTATTCAGCAGCCGATTCGTATAAGGCGAGTTCGATAACAATTGATGCTAATTGTATGAGTGCATGAATATTTCAGTGATGTTAAGATATTCATGTTTACATTGAAGTTGGACTATTTTTCTCTACTTTGTAAGCACGATTAACTGAAGTCTTTTGTTTATCAATACCTCCCAACAGCAAAAAAACCTACATACATTTCTTGTATTCATTTACTTTCTGTTTAAGGCTAAGGTACTATGCTTAGCTACTTAATTTAGAAATTTGAAATGATTTGCAGAGTAATTGATGTTGGTTCGGAATGGCGTACGTTCAGCAATGAGAAATCCGGAGTAGACCCATCTCGTGTTGGTGGGCCTGAAAACCCGCTTCTATCAGGCGGAGACCTCTCCACAATAATCGGCCCTGGACGTGGAGATGCTTCATTTGACAGTTTCGGTGTATCAAAATATCAGAATAGACGTAACATAAGCAGCACAGACCGGGCCCTGATCAATGCATTCAGAGAGATAAACACAATGGCTGATCGCATCAATCTTCCCAAAACTATTGTGGACAGAGCTAACAATTTGTTTAAACAGGTATGATTACTTTATTGCATACCTATTGTACAAATTTCTAAATAAAGGATTAATTATCCAGGATGCTGATATATTTGCGGACAGTTGGGCATCACTTAGATGCAAAATTGTTTGTTTTGCTAATAGTCTTACATTTATATAGTCTATTGTATTGTATTTAGATCTCATGGTTCGAAATAAATGCCATATGATAATAGTAGTATAGTCTATTGTAGCAATTAGTGTTTAGCACCTGAGTTAAGCATGTAAAATAATTATCTTGTAGACGATTTGGGTAACTGTAAGTCCACAAGAGTCCAAGTATATATAAATTTAAATAAAATAAAATAAAATTTAAAAAAATTGGCTCCGACCAAGATTCTAACCTAAACCTTCAGGTAAATTCAATTATTCTTCATTCAGAAATTTTTAGTTTGTGTTAGCAGTGTTACTGCTATATACAAGCTTAATTTATTGCATGTTGTATTTACCCACACATACTTAGACTATGAGCAGTTACAGTTACATAGTTACAATGACTAACCAAAGCTTTATATATGGACAATGAAATGCAAGAGAGACTAATGGAACAGTATTAGATATTGATTTGTGATTATATTTTTAGAATAATTGTCAAAATCAAGAGATTGACAGTGATTGATACATGGTATACACCACCCAAAAGAAAAATGTTTTTAGAAACAACAAGAGCCTCATTAGTAACTGGTTCTGTTATCATCAATACATATTTAGATTTACCTAAAGTAAATTTGGTATTCATGTACATATTTTAGGAAAATTTCAAATAAAAATGTGAAATAAAACAGCCATTTCAAGTTGATGTATCATTTAGTGTGTCTCTCATTTCTAGGTTCATGATGGCAAGAACTTAAAAGGTCGTGCGAACGACGCCATCGCTTCAGCATGCTTGTACATCGCCTGCCGCCAGGAGGGTGTGCCGCGTACATTCAAAGAGATCTGCGCCGTGAGCAAAATCAGCAAGAAAGAAATTGGCCGGTGTTTCAAACTCATCCTTAAAGCCCTCGAGACTTCTGTGGACCTCATCACTACAGCGGACTTCATGTCTCGGTTCTGCTCTAACCTCGGGCTTCCGAACTCCGTCCAGAGGGCAGCCACGCATATCGCGAGGAAAGCCGGAGAGCTGGATATTGTGTCCGGACGCAGCCCTATCTCAGTTGCAGCTGCTGCTATTTACATGGCTTCTCAGGTAAGTGCTTGATATAATAAATAGCTCAAGTATTATGATAACACATGATCACAATAGATCAGCAATGGTGGCAGTGATAAGTAGACTGGGAATAGCTACAACACTTGAATAATAATGATAACACATACAGTTAACAACGAAAGTATGTTATGTAATTAGTGTACTGCAAAAGTTGATAAGTGTAAACATTATCTTTGGTGGTAAATGTACCTACTTGTTACTTTTCTCTGCATATTTCAATCACTTGAGTGGCTGTTTGTATTTGCTAGGAAATTTCAAGTAGCAATTTAAACCCATTAGAGTAGCAATTTGGTATGAATGCCAGTTTTGGTTTAGGTTAATACCCTTTTGGACAAGCCATTAAGGTGTACCAAATCAAGTGAGAATAGACTAGTTTAATCTTTTTGAAGCTCTCAGACCAATATTTTTTATTGTTGCCCATTGACGTTGTTATATGTGTTTTATCGTTATCCTGGGAACTATGATTTTTACGGGAGAACACAGATTGAGGGTGCATGCTAGGAATCCATATTGTGTCAATTTTTCCAAGGAAAACCTCATCATCACATCACTATCTTTTATTATCATTTTACATGCATTATAATAAGTAGAAAAAAAGAGATGACGAGCGATAGAGAGGTATGGGAGAAGAAAACATGCTGCGCCAACCCCAACTAAATGGGATAAGGGCAAGCAAATGATCATAGCAGGTAAAAAAGTAGTTAAATAGTTAAATTCAAAAGGTAAAAGAAATTACAAGTCCATATTCAAGTATATTCCCATGCTTATTATGTTACATGGGTAGGTTGGATTATATTCCTTACTTATTATATTATATTGGAACTACATTAAAATCCAATATTCCTTAGCTATTCCACTGAAAGATTTGCAAAGGAGTATTGTTAGATTTGTCATGGTATTCCGCAAAGTAACGCCCGATTCAATTACTTATTAGAACTACATTGTAAATTGCTGTACTCTATACAGGGTACATGTCTCCATTATTTTTATCTTGTAAGACATAATGCACTACGAGTATTATGCAATAAATGAATTATGATTTATATCATATGAATTCCCGAATGTACTGATTCATTTGTGTGAGGTGGAATAAAGAGCATTTGGGTCATAAACAGATTTAGGTTCGCGTCTTTTCGGTGGACATATCAAAACTTAAGGGCTACAAAGCTTAATTTTGGATTGGTCTACCCCAAACCAATTGGTTTGTATTGGTTTAGTAACCCGCATAAACGGCGTCTCCGTTTCTATAAATCCATGTAATAAAAGCACAACTTACACGCTCATAAGCCGTTAAGTTTTGACCACAAGAAGGACGACTTGTTTTTTCACGTGTTTATGACCCATTAGTATAACATATACACGCTCATAAGCCGTTAAGTATTGACCACAGGAGGGACGATTTGTTTTTTCAAGTGTTTAATGACCCATTTCTATTGTATTGTATTCCAGGCGTCAGAAGACAAACGCAGCCAGAAAGAGATCGGCGACATCGCAGGCGTGGCCGACGTGACCATCCGACAGTCGTACAAGCTCATGTACCCGTTCGCCGCCAAACTCTTCCCCGAAGACTTCAAGTTCGCCACGCCCATCGAGTTCCTGCCACAGATGTAGTGTGCCTGTTGACATAAGTCGGTAATATTGACAATATTTGTTTAACTAGGGTAACATCACCAGTAATGGACAGTCTTATTCAAAAGAAACTAAGTTACATTTTTAAACAATGTATTAACCCATGGTCCTCGGATTAGGAACGAAGTTTCCATTACTGGTGCTTATCAAATTCAACTGATAGCTTAAAGGTACGATTCCACGACAGACTGCGTATGGAATCCTAAATTTATTGAATTCGCAAATGGTTTTTTTTCTCGAATCGTAACTTGGATTATCGTGTTAGCCTTTGTTTGTAGATAATGTAGTTGTGTATCTAACTTAGATAGATATTGTTATTATTACTGGCATCACACTTTTTGATCTTCTCACGCAACTTCTGGGTTTGCATTTAGGTAATTTGGTAAAATACACAATTATATTGTGAGACATGGACATGGCATGGAGAATAGGGTATTTGACACTTGTTAACACATTTTGGATAGTTAGCCATCAAAATATCACAATCAACCGTAAATTATAAAATTTTACCAAAATCATAAAAAGATATGAATCATCAAAAACTCAGAAAATTATATAATTATTTTACCGTCCAAAACTCAAATAAACGGTATCAATAGAATGATTATGTAAAAATAAAAAAATAATTGTATGGCAACTATGTACCTAAACGCATTATTTTACGACTAAAACAGCAAAATACTAATTTTCCCATACAGCGGTTGGTCGAATGCTGTGCAAGTGACGTCATTTGCCAGGGCCAATTTGTAGGAGCCTTTTTGAGGACCGCTAGCGTCGAGCTAGGTTTGTCCCTAATTTTAGCCCTTTATTGTGCTCTAATTGTTGTTGGTCGCATATAGACATTTGATCGTCTCTAAAAACTGGTTCGATTGGCATTATAAAAAAAATTAGTCAAATAGCGTATTAAACTGGACAAAGGTGTTGTTTCACATTGGACTGCAGAATTCTACTCTACTATTAATCATCGGTTTAAGCTTCACTCGCCGTCATAACTTAGTTTAGTTGAATGTGTAATGTTTCTTTAAGTTAAGGGAACTGCGTTTTACCTAGCTGACTGAGACACTTATTTTTCGTCGAAAGTAAACTGTACCTAACTACCTTAGTTAAATAAAAACAAAATATACGGGCGCTGCCCAGGTGCGAGCTGAAATTTAAAGAGACAACACAGATTTGCTAGTATACTTCATTGCGAGAAACTGTTTTAGGATGGACCATACCATAAATCGTTGTTAAAGACTAAAAAAATTATTTAAAGGTATCATGAACCCAAATTTGAATGTTCATATCCATTAGCGGATCAATTTAGTTGGCCTATACACATGCCATAAAACTAAACCCATATGACGACCGCTTTAGCTTAGTTGGTAGTGACCCTGCCTATGAAGCTGGAGGTCCCGGGTTCGAATCCCGGCCGGGGCATTTATTTGTGTGATGAGCACGAATATTTGTTCTTGGGTCTTGGATGTCTACTATGTATTTAAGTATTTATTTATCTATATAAGTATGTGTATCGTCGCTTAGTACCCATAGTACAAGCTTTGCTTAGTTTGGGACTAGGTTGATTTGTGTAAGATTGTCCTCAAATATTTATTTATTTATATAACACAAACAATACGATCTCTTATCTTATCAGACATTTCCATAAGAAGTGTTTTCTGTACAAAGATCATTCCGGGACTAAACTATTTGCACTCGTGCTGTTTCCTTCACACGATTCATCGCAACTAGTTGTGTGCGAAATACGGAATGATCGGACGTAGGCTTGTGAGTTTTATACTTTTATTCTCGTGGTTTAATTTACAAAGTAAACGTCTACCGAGCCAGATAATTTGTGGCGACATACCTATTCATAAATGACGAAATATCCATTGGAAAATCAGCGCGGCAGAGACTACGAGTTAAAAGAGTGATTGCAGAGTATCTTAAAACATGATTTCGGGACCTATTTATAATAAGCCTTAGGACTGGTGTAGTTATCATAAGAACCCTCCACATCGATGTGAAACTCAAGTACTACCACAAATTATTCTTTCTTTACAAATACAAATACAAAATGTTTACCTTGCATTTGTGTAGAGGGCATTGGAATTCGTTTTTGGGCCAATCTCAAATTTTGTGTCTGTGGTTGTGTCTATTACCACTTTATGGACATCTTATATGGAAACATGCCAGTTAGACCGCAGACAAACATTTGGAGAAAGGCCTTTTTAGAGTAACTTAGATTTAAGTATTATTTTTGGACTTACCAGCCAACGTTGTGTTGGAATTTGTGATTTATTTTTGTGCGCGGAAAAGGCGTTTGTTATACAGTTTTGATTAAAAATATAGTTTCCCTTAGTACTTATGATAGAATTCTACTATATTGCTTCTTTATTCAACACAAGGTGTTGCTCTATACACAGCTGATAATTAAAAAAAAAAACTGGAATAACTTGATGCACTTTTGACTTGGGTTTAATGTTTTTTTTGTTCATTAACACTATTTTAGGTGATTTCATATTTGATGTTTAGAATGTTTCTTTGCATTTCGTTTCTGATTATTTGATGTTATAAGTTAGATCTACGAATAATTGTTTCATTATATGTGTAAAAGACGGATATATGAGAAAGACGAATTTAGTAGTGAATGTAAATTAGATAACTGTTTTAGAGATTGACGTTTGTATGTAACAACTAACAAAGTAACGCAACGTAACAAATTTTAGATGATTCTTTAAGTGCCAACAACCCTTCTAAATTATCCTAAAGGTGCGATGCCGCAGGTGACCGCAGGCGACAGTCGTGAATCAATCTGCGGTCACCTGTGGTATAGTTAAATATTCAATTTGTTTGATGTATTGTAATGAAAAAGTTAATGCATGTAAAAGTAGACTACGATTAGTAGTTAGGTCACAAAATTCATTAAATCGATCGAATATCTACCGATCTATCAATACAAATAAACGTCTACAAACTAATAAACTTTGATGGCAGACTGTGACCAATAATTCTACACAAATCTAAACAAGATGTAAACCAACTGAATGTTTATTAATTATAACAGAATAGTTGTGTAGGCAACAGACTGCAAGCTGTATTAAAAAGTGTATTATCGCCTTGGCCGTGTATGTAAGGTTAGCTAGTAATATTATAAATAATAAAGCCACAAATATATGTAAATTGAAGTGTCAATCTGTTTTTATTTACCCTATTCCTTAAAGTTGAATAACCAAAAGGTTAAACCTTTGGAGCGCCACGTGCTAATTACGTTAGACCGAGATGCTTTAACTTCCCTATTTAGGGTGGTGAACACCTGACATCCTGTACCTAATTTAATTTCGTACAAAACTCATAAACTATGACCCATAGCAAATATTGATTTTATCCTTTTGATCCTAGCGAAGTCTGTAGTCTGTACTTATAATCTTTTTTGTAGAGAGTTTTATGTAGAATAGAATAGGTACTCATCATATCTAAGAACGTTTTTTGCTATGGGCCTTCGTTTAAGATTTTTTTACGAAAAACTAAAAAGGTACCTTTAAACCCCCCGCCCCTCACCCTCAGCACACCACACACCCTTGAGGACTTTTAGTACTTTCTTCATGTACCAATTTTCAAAATTACACTATATATTTCTCAGATTATATCGACAGATTCGCTTGTGTTGGCAGTAGACTACTTGTAGCCCGACATAAAACTGTTATGGATACATTAAATACACTCGCGAGCAAAAGTATTGCATCACTTCTCATTTTTCCGTCTGCACCAAATATCTTTGTACATTATTATCCGATTCTGAAAATTCTGGTATTCAATGAAAGCTCAGAATCTAAGCTTTACAAAAGGAAGGAAAAATGGAAATTGGCCCCGTATTTTTCATATTATGGGCATTTTAATGATTTGTGAGCGTTTTCGCCTTATCACCCGTTTGAGTTGCGCTCCCTTTGACCCCCCTAAAATGGGGGTAAACGGAGGATGCGTTATTAGTCACTTATCAGAAGTCGACCGGTACACATCTCCGCATATTTATCCGTGAAGAAGACCTTCAAAAATGGAAAACCTCAGCAGCTGAAGTGGCAGTAATCGTTCGATTACTGCAAGAGGGCCGTAGCCAACGTGCAGGGGCTGCTGTACTGAATTTAAGTCAGTGAACAGTTTGCAGAGTCTACCAGAGGTTCGAGCAGACAGGAGCCCTAACTTCAAGACCAAGATCCGGTCGCAGAAGGTGCACATCACAGAGGGACGACCGCCACATCGTCACAACAGCTCTCCGGGACCGTCACCAGACAGGCGTTACCATCCAGCAGCGTCTCCGTGGGGCACGAGGAGTGACTGTTAGTGAGTGGACAGTACGAAGAAGACTCAAGAAAGCCAACTTGACTTCCAAAAGGCCTGCGACGGGGCCCAGATTGCTGGCGCGACATCGTACAGCACGACTGCTGTTTGCTGAAAGGCACAAGAATTGGACCATTCAGCATTGGACCCCTGTTCTCTTTTCGGACGAGTGCAGCATGTGCTTGAATGGCTGCAACCGATGAGGAAGAGTCTACAGGAGACCTGGAGAGCGTTTTTCACAGTGCCGCTTCTCCGAAAGATTCGCTTATGGTAGTGGTTCCGTTATGTTCTGGGGCGGCATTTCCTACGACGGGCGGACAGAGTTTGTTTTCGTGCCCAGTGGCGACCGTGGGGGGGGGGGGGGGGGGGTTTGAACGCTGCCAGGTACTTAACCAATATCCTGGAGGAGCACGTCGTCCCGTATGCTGGTATTCTTGCCGAGGGGTTCGTGTTCATGCAAGATAATGCCCCTTGTCACACCGCAAGGGCTTCAAGAGGTGGGCATCGACGCCATGGACTGGCCAGCGATGAGCTCAGACCTAAACCCCATTGAGCACATGTGAGACCGCCTGAAGAGGAGGGTTCGGAAGCGGGATCCTGCCCCTTTCAATGATGAGGAGTTGAAGAAGGCATTGATAGCCGAGTGAGAGGCTATCCCTCAGAGATATGTAAAAAAATTAATTAGGTTCATGAAAAAAGGTTAAATTGTGTTAGCAGAGCCAGGGGTGGCAACACCGGGTACTGATTTGTTGAAATAAATTATTTATTGTTTATAAAATGCCTTTCATTGTCCGTTTTCACAACACCGTTTTTAGGCGATTTTCGTCAATTTTCAGAAACATTAACTTTTTTCAGTCACAAGGCCTGAAATTGCATCAAAATTACAAATTTTCCGTTGCGTTACATTATGAGCTTTAATTTAATACCAGAATTTTCAGAATCGGATAATAATGTACAAAGATATTGGGTGTCGACGAAAAAATGAGAAGTGATGCAATACTTTTGCTCGCGAGTGTATCTACCTATGTTAAAACACAAAATAACCCAAATGAACGAAATCTTTCCCCGAAATTTTAAAAAAATATTTTGATATTAAGTAGTGTTGTTCGTCGTCAAATTGACAAATCGTGCATCGAAGTCTCCACATTTATTTTCAATTTTTCCTTTATCGGCGACAGACGAAAAATGTCAAGAGCGCTTGATAAGGGCATCGACCTGTCAACCACCTTTCACTCCCACTCCCATTATTCTCAGCGTGTCCCATCGAATTTATTGTTTTTTCATCAAAACACCTTTTCACTACTAAAAAATGCTCAAGCGCCCTTGAAGTATATGCACTTACGCTTTTTAGTTTTTAGGTATAGGGTAAAGGGCACATGACGTGAGCTGAGTAGCAACTGAGCCCTTTATGTCTGTTAAGGCTTGGTCACACTGCGTTGCGCGACGTCCGCGCGACGCGACCGCTGCGCGCCGGAACGTATGCTAACAGGTTAGCGACGTCACACAGGGTGCGCGACGCGAGCGGGACGGTTTCATACATTTTGGCGCGCAGCGCAGCGTCCCGCTTGCGTCGCGCAAGCGGTGTGACCAAGCCTTTAAGGTTATTTCGGCCCTTTTGCCATACTAATGTGCGGGCGTGTCTCCGATTTTGATGATTGGCGCCCTCGGGTGCGGTGTCGTTTTCATGGCAATTGTGTATGGGTATTGTGTGTTGATGTTGCGGACACCTATTTGGTTTGATGGCGATTTACTTGGCTGCGGTACCTACCTTTTGTAAAGAAAATTCACATGAATGGCGATGTTTCCTCTCAGTTAACAAAAATGGTAAACAAAAGACGAGAGGTGGGCCATTTTACGGAAAGTTGTACACTCGGCTTTTTTTTTAAACTAGGATAAAATCGTTTTTTTTTACTCAGAATCGAAAGCACTTTCGAACCTAATAGGAGAAAAAAGTGTCCCAAATTTTTCATACAATTTTCAGTTTTTCCATTCCGTTACCACTATACAAGCATTACAAACTTAGTATGAAAACGGTAACGGAATGGATTTTTTTTTAATGAAAACGGTAACGGAATGGAATAAAAAAAAATTGGGACACTTTTTTCCCCTACATCATTCGAAAGTGCTTTCGATTCTGAGTAGAAAAAACCCGATTTTATCCAAATTAAAAAAAAAAAAACGTGTGTACACCGTTCCGTAAAATGACCGTTTTATACAAATGCAATACAAGGCCTTTACACTTAGTAAGTGCTTACTTAACTGTGTTTAAGCGTTAATTTGGTAAAGTTAAACGAAAGTCACGTACAAACGGGCCGTTTTAAATTGACTCACGAAATTCAACGGAGCTACATAAAAGTATACTACAAATTGTATCCTGTAATTCGAAAGACAAACACCGAATGCTTTAACGAATTGGACGTACATACATCAGTCATCGTCATCCTCCTAGCGTTATCCCAGTACAGTTGCATCCTGAAGGATGCCTGGGGTCCGCTACCTAATCCCAAGATTTGGCGTAGGCACTAGTTTTTACGAAAGCTTAAGCCATCTGACCTTTCAACCCCGAGGGGAAACTAGACCTTATTGGGATTAGATATGAGCGCCGATGGGCAATTGGCCGGCGGCGGCGCGCCGATTAAAATTGATCGGCGGCGGCGGCGTCGGCGGCGTGACCTTGAAAAAACCTTAGGTTCAAAACAAAAATCCTACATATAGGCGTTGAATACGATTTTTTTACGTATTTGATGCCGGACACGCCTGTCAACGTCATTTTTACTGTCAGGATGACAAACAAGCCTATTTATTTGATTTATATCGATGCTCTCCATTTTATCCCGTCCTAGTCGATTACGCTCTGCTGTATGTAACATCTAAGTGCCAACGAAAACAGCAAGTCTGTTGCTACCTGCGGGAAACTTCGTGTCAAGGTGGTCCAGTCACATGACAAAGCTCTAAACTATGATACCAGTATGTAAACATGACAATTCTGCCTCTTGGATAAACTCTTGGATGCTTACGGAACATGGTGTTTCTAACGCAAACACACTCGCATATTATATACTTCTAGGATTTATCACAAACACTAGGCGCTGCATTATTCCCATCCTTTGGTGAACCTCGAACACATCGTACCGTGTAAGAAACAAGCAAGTTCTTCACTAAGCCAAGCAAATTTCAACGGCATTGAAGATTATTTAATACACAGTAGTCACGTACTAACTACAGGCCCATTTCGGTCACATTCGTTCACTGCAAGATTATGGAGAGTGTCCTGAACAGCAGGCTCTTGGGCATACCTAGAATCAATGAACTCCTCAGTGACCGACAATACGGCTTTCGTCAAAATCGGTCCACTGGGGATCTTCTAGCGTACACCACACACACACACCAAATTTCGCAGAGTCTGCTGAGGAATCACATAATACCTCCCGCCCCTTCAAAGCGACACCGTTTTACGGTGGCAGTTCCGAAAACTCGCGCACGAAACGCTTTGCTTTCATTTTTATTATGAAAACGGCCAAGCTATGGAACTCCTTACCGTAATTCTCCTTGAACCTATATTATTATGGTCCTCAAGGCGAGAGTGAATTGTTTTTTTTTAGGTAAGCGCATTCCATCCTAGACCACAATATCACTTACCATCAGGTAATTTGTGGTCAAGTGCAAAGCAAACGTATTTAAAATAAAATAAAGAATAACTGCGATAGTATGTGATATTTTACTTTGATAATTATAACACAAATACTACACATAGGCTATTTTACAAGTAGGTATTCCAAATTTCGAATCGGTAACATAAATAGTTTCTGAAATTTAATATTTAGCAATCTGACGAACAGACGGCTAGAATCGCTCATTAAGGATCCTTTTATGCATTTTTGGTACTGAACCCTAAAATAAATAACCCTATATAACCGTAAGCTATCAAATTCCAAACTAGTTTGCCGATGGATGATAAAAGTGTGTAAAAAATAGGCTACACAGTATCTGAAACGCGCGCGAGACATAGATCGGCGCGCCGATCGCCCTGTATCGGCGGCGGCGGCGTGGGATTTTCGCCGGCGGCGGCGGCGCGGCGGCGCGGCGCTCATATCTAATTGGGATTAAGCTTTGTCAAGTGAGTGGGCAACTTTACTGTTAGAAGTTCTCAAGCCGCCCGAATTCCTCCAACTTGGCTTAACGACTGCTGCCATAGACAGCAACCGGGATCAAAGGCTTAACGTGCCTTCCAAAGCACGGGAGCGCTCAGTTAGTAACCACTCAAAGCGTACATACATAACATCAGTACCTAATCGAATAACCTTATCAATTATTGGTACCAAATATTATTTTCATCTCTCCTATTCGAAAAGTTCGATTTTCACGTGTAGATAGCCGGGTTGAAAATCGCTTTTCCAACCCTAGAGTGGAAAGTATTTTTTTTATTCATTGCCGCGCTTGGGCGCGGGGCCCTCGTTGGACTCGGCGGCGCCTGCTGCTGGTTGCTGCAGCTCGTCTCGTGTTTTTATTACTGAATCCATAGAATTTAATTTACTTTAACTTTTACTCCTCATTTACTTTCCTCATAGTCGAAATGAAAAGTAGAGTGTTTAACTCGGGTGAAAGTACCCATTTCAAGTTGAAAATCAAAGTAGTTCAAAGAAAATTTCTTTATTTATAGCCTCAACGGTCATTAAAGTGAAACAAGGTACCAATTATTAAGAAAATAGAAAAGTTAGATTACCTCGAAAACCAAATAAGGGACTTTTTCTAAACCTGAATGTCCACTTTCTGGACCAGCCTCAGGTGGTCAGGTGCTCTATCAGTGGTTAGAAGCTTGTCCATTAATTACTGGACACCCTGTATAGTGTAAATGTGTTATAAATTTTAAATAGATATGTATTGTCTATTCGAGAACCTGACCTGACATAACTATGTACATACAATAGGGACCTTTAGTACATTACTGCAGAGACCAGTAAGTAAGCCATCCTGGACGAGTATGAGTTAGCCGGCCGAGCCGCAGGCGAGGTCCGGCTATAATACGAGGCCAGGATGGCACTTACGGTCGAAGCTTGTATAGTGCTTTTCTCAAAAATAAAACAAATTGTATGAACAACGGTTTATAGTACCTGCATTCTGACCAACTTGTACTTTCATGTTCCGCTTTCCACTTGATGAACTTTTTATAAATGGTCAAATACCACCTTAGACTTGGTATGGTATGGTATGGTATGGGTGGAAGTAATTTTTTCAGTACCTACCTAGTGCGATCTGTGTATGTATCGCAATCTGATTCATCTAAACTCATTTTTAGCAATTATACTTCTGTATATGTGACCGTCCAGCTCACTGGGGCCTTTATGGTCGGTATTGAGTTACGCACGGATCTATAATCTACAATACATAGGCTACCAAAAACAATGATCACCATGTCCCTAAGTGCCATACTTTTTTTTTAATAAATCGTCAAAGTTACTCAACCCAAAAATGCACTTTTGAGAAATAACTAAAAGAAGTTTAAAACTCATTTAAAGTATGTTCCCGTGGGAAGTTACATAGATGATGGTAGATCCTGAATCTTGAGGTTCTCTTCTATAGGAAACAATCAAAGATTTTTCAATTCCACTACCCCGTTGAGAAAAAATGGCCTTTGATCAGTGCAAGGCGCCGATCATAAAAAAGTAAGGAAATTTGTAATAGGTGAATTATTATTTCGTATTTTGTGATCTTTGTCATAGTGTATGCTAGAAAATAGTTTACTTAACACATCGAATGGAAAATAAAAACAAAATCCTAACGTGATATATATTTTTTTATAAATATAGAAAATGATATTTTTTCTATCTCGTCACGAATAAATTTAACAATTTCCGTATAGTATACCATACTTACCTGTAATAAGTCTAGACAAGCATTACACAGGTTTTATTTTTTTTCTATGTCAATTAGTTTCAATTTTATGACCGATTAAAGTTACATGAAAATCAAGGTTTACTTCCATACAATTGAGAAAAGGGCCCTTATGGACGAATGTAACCAAAAATGTAAGTATATAATAATATTTACATAGTCTAAGTAGCAATCTTGTATTAGAACGTAATCTATACATATAATAAAGCAGAAGAGGGTCGAAAATCTGTACATTGAAGATATTAGTAAAAAAATCGATGGAGGGGTCTAAGAATCGATAACAGAACACGTTTCAACTGTTTTTAGAATTCGTGTCTGTTTGTCTGTTTGTCTGTTTGTCTGTTTGTCTGTCTGTTTATATGTCTAACTATCACGCGAAAACTAGCGAATGGATTTTAATACAGCCTTCACTAATATGTTTATTGGATCTTCGGCCAGGTTATAGGCTATAAAAATCATATAGGTTAGGGATGAAAGGGGGTGAAAAGAGGGGTTAAACTTTGTATGAGAAGTCTTTCAGTTCATGATTTACAGGCTTCAAAATTGGTAAGTATATACATGGACGCAAAGTAAATAGAACCCCATTCAAACATTTTATAATAAACAGATAGTATTTGAAAAAATGGGGGGTGAAATAACAATACCTCTGCCTCTCAGGGCTAAAGACAAAAATACAAAAGTCCCTCAAACCATATTAACTGTTTGAAATGAGAGATCAAATTATGTTGGTCAGTCAGTCTCTATCAATATTCACAAACCTTACTATGAAACCTCGGTTTTTTTTTTTGTTTTCGATGTAGGATGTAGGATACCTACGCAGAGCGGCGGGCTCTCGGTTGCATGGTAGCACTTGCGACATGTACCTATATATTAGGTACGCGCATTTTTGTCTAAAATATTGTTTATTGAGGTGCTCATTACAAGAATGATATCCATTTTCAAATCGAAGATGGCGGACATTTACTTATTTACTTTTCTTAATAATCGATATGGGTGTCATTGAGGTTCTTCGAGGTGCCGATTAGTTGCGTTTTCCGTCAGCAAAATGTATAAAATACGTTCAGCGCGTAACAGACATAAATTTAGGGTATATTGGTATTCGTTAGTAAAATATACCTACGTAACAATAAACATCAAGTATGACCAAATTCGAACGATATAGGCGGATAGGAAGCAAAAAAAAACAATTCTCAGAAAATCACATAACTCTTAGAAGCAACCAGGGTGGGTGCGCTATCAACCAAGGCCTCTACTCCATCTTCGAAAGTGAAAGAACAGACCAAAGTAGGTATTCAGTTATACCTATTTTTTACAATAAAGCACTTTGAACTTTGAAAGGTATTCCACTAATTTATGAACAAAAAAATATCTATTCAACCACCTCTTTACAAAGCCATTTGATAGGTCAACAATTTCTTTTTGTTCAATCATCTACATTGCTTGATGCGTATGAAGTATTTTCCTTACCTGCATCATAATGTTCGAATCATTTCGCACTCGCTTTTTTATCTACATTACTTGACGCGTAGGAATTATTTTCCACACCTGCATCATAATGTTCAAAAACGTTAGCGCGCGCTACGCTCGCTTTTTCATCTACATTACTTGATGCGTTTGAAGTCTTTTCCGCACCTGCATCATAATGTTTGTAAAAATTTCGCGTTCGCTACGCTCGCGTTTTCATCTGCATGACTTGATGCGTATGAATTATTTTCCGCACCGGCATCATAATGTTCGAAATTTCGCGCTCGCTACGCTCGCGTTTTCATACACATTACTTGATGAGTATGAAGTATTTTCCGCACCTGCATCATAATGTTCGAAAAATTTCGCGCTCGCTGCGCTCGCGTGTTCTTCTACATTACTTGATGAGCATTTTTCGCATCTACATCATAATGTTCGATAATTTTCGCGCGCCCTACACTCGCGTTTTCATCTACATTATAGTTGATGCGTATGAAATATTTTCCGCACCTGCATCATAATGTTCGAAACATTTTGCGCTCACTACGCTCGCGTTTTCATACACATTACTTGATGAGTATGAAGTATTTTCCGCAATTGCATCATAATGTTCGAAAACTTTTTCGCGCTGGCTGCGTTCGCGTTTTCTTCTACATTACTTGATGAGCATTTTCCGCACCTACATCATAATGTTCAAAAACTTTAGCTTTACATTACTTAATCCGCACCTGCATCATAATATTCTTAAAAATTTCGCGTTCGCTACGCTGGCGTTTTCATCTGCATGACTTGATGCGTATGAATTATTTTCCGCACCGGCATCATAATGTTCGAAATATTTCGCGCTCGCTACGCTCGCGTTTTCATACACATTACTTGATGAGTATGAAGTATTTCCCGCACCTGCATCATAATGTTCGAAAAATTTCGCGCTCGCTGCGCTCGCGTTTTCTTCTACATTACTTGATGAGCATTTCCGCACCTACATTATAATGTTCGAAAATTTTCGCGCGCCGTACGCTCGCGTTTTCATCTACATTATAGTTGATGCGTATGAAGTCTTTTCGGCACCTGCATCAGAATGTTCGAAAAATTTCGCGCTCGCTGCGCTCGCGTTTTTAACTACATTACTTGATGAGTATAAAGTATTTTCCGCACCTACATCATAATGTTCGAAAATTTTCGCGCGCCCTACGCTCGCGTTTTCATCTACATTAGTTGATGCGTGTGAAATCTTTTCCGTGCCTGCATCATAATGTTCGAAACATTTCGCACTCACTACGCTTGCGTTTTTATCTTCATTTTTTTTTCATCACAATGTTCTTTTTTTCATTTTGCGCTCGCTACGCTCGCGTTTTCATCTACATTACTTGGTGCGTATGAAGTCTTTTGCACACCTGCATCGTAATGTTTGAAAAAATTCGCTCTCGCTGCGCTCGCGTTTTCATCTTCATTACTTGATGCGTATGAAGTATTTTCCACACCCGTATCAGAATATCCGAAAAATTTCGCGCTCGCTCCGCTCGCGCGCGTTTTCATCTACTTCCTTCTTAATATATATTTTGTCCTCTGTCATGTGTTTCATGTGGCATTGAGCCGACGTGCGCAATGTTTGGCGAGACAGCCGGTGTAGAAGTTGATATGGATATTCACGCGAATGAAGTCGCGGGAAAAAGCTTAGATAAATAAATTTAAATCATAAAAAATCCTCTCCCTGTGATCCTGATCTGTGTCCTTTAATTGAGGTGTGCAATAAAGAGTAGGTATTTGTTGTTGTTTGTTGTTGTTTAAAACTGGACTACCCGTGCGAAACCGGGGCGGGTTATACATGCGAAAGTAACTCTGTCTGCCTGTTTCCCCTTAAAATGCTCAACCGATTTAGATGAAATTTGGTATGGATATAGTATGAGTCCTAGGGAAGGACATAGGATACTTTTATCCCGGAAATCATCCCTTAACGGGGCTTAAGTTAGAATGGAAGAGAGATAACTAGGTAAGCGCAAGAAATAGAAGATTTTTTTTTTTATTATTAATACCTAATGGGATTGCTCTTGGCCAGCATCTAGCCAGGGAAATAACATTCTAACGTGATGACCGAGTTCTACGCAGACGAAGTCGCGGGCAAAAGCTAGTTCTGAATAAATCTTGTCATTACAAGTTTTTTGAATTTTGCGTAATTTTTAAATTATACCAAAAAGCAATTTTGCATAGTAAAAATTATAACTCTATTTTAAAAAAAACTGACCAAGTACGTGTCGGACCATGCACAATAAAGGGTTCCGTACCGACACCTACTAGTCCATATTTAAACCCACTATCCGATACGTCGAATCGAAAAAGGTCGTATCTTCATAGTAAACTGACGGCACTTACGCCCTTTTGTTTGGGCAAAACAGTCTTTCAGCAATTACTCAAAAACCAGTAGCCGTATTTTTATCAAACCAAAAATCGTCTTAAGTATTTATTAATGTACAGTCACCAGCATCAATATCTGCTATAATAAAGGCGCCATAAATATTTGACCCGTCTTTACGGCCCTACAAATGGAGCTGTGTCGGATATTTATGCCACCATTGTTTTGGCAGATATTAATGCTGGTGACTGTACACCACCTCATTTGTTCAGAATTTACGGCCCTACCTTTTTTTTTTATTTCACGTTACTATTATGTAGCAATTCATAGAATAATACTTTCCTACCATATATTTTCATAATTAGAGAGCTTATAGTCGGCTGTGACATACGGACGGACGCACGGACGGACGGACGCACGTACGGACGGACGGACGGGCAGACATGATGAAACTATAAGAGTTCCGTTTTCACCATTTTGGCTACGGAACTCTAAAAATACAATTCAATAGGAAATGTAATAAGAAACAAAAAATTTTGCAACGGTCATACTGTACGACTAGAACTTCCTTGACTTGAGACTAGAAATAGGTATTTGTAACGTGTACCACCTAATCCAGTAAACAGAAAAGGCAAATTAATAATACAGAAAATGGTTAGAAGTAATTAGAATAAGTTATTAACCTATTTTATATCATTATTATCTGACCTCTGCCATAAGGGCCCTTTTTTACTAAACTTTACAACTAATTTAAAGGTAGAAATACTTAACTTATACGTGTGAAACCAAGCTAGAAATACACATCTAGTCTTATACTTTATCAATATGGGGCTATTCATAAATTACGTCATTTCAAATTTGGGGGGGGGGGGGGGGGGTCATAACATTGGATGATGGTAGTATGACGTAGGAGGGGAGGGGGGTCAATCCCAAGATGATATCATCTCTCGCATCTTTAAAAAGTGCTTTAATGAGTAAAAAAGGAATGAAATTCGTGTTTCTATAAACTGTTAATGCTATAAAAAATTACCTACTAAACTTGAATCAACAATAAATTCAGAACTTGGAGGAGTGGGTGAAGTCCCCATGGGAAATGAATAAAAATTGTTATTTGATATTTAGAGTTGATTGTTAATTTGTTGTTTTGTTGATTGTTTTAAGGTTAAAGAAATAATAATAACTAAATCATTTTAAATTGTTTTTTATTGAAAAATTAAGCTAAGGACGCATTTTTTAGAAATGACATCATTTTATTTGATAGGGGGGGGGGGGTCATTCGAATTATGATGGTTGGATGATTTTAGGGGGGGGGGGGGGTCAAAAATCGTCAAAAATAGATGACGTAATTTATGAATAGCCCCTATGCAAAAAACAAAAAATATGTGATTTTACCGTATTTTACTAAAACGCTGATATCTACGAAACTAGAAAGTGCCATAAGGGCCCTTTTGTTATGGACTGACTCATATATTAATTAAATCAATGAAGTCAATCCCGTCAAAATACAATGATAACTTTTTTTAGCTAGATGTTGTGTTAAGACACTGATATTATGCCACAACCCCAATAGAATAGATTTATAAAATCGTATTTAAATAATCGTAAATAAAATCGTATTTATTTTATGTTTACTATTAGTATTTAATTTCATTCAATCTATTCATGTTAATTTCTAAATTAGTCTCGAAATAGTTAAAAACATGATTGAACTGTATTTCTCGCCAATACACATCGTGCAATACGGACACGTCAACCTCCATGGTAGCTACATTTTTTTTAATGTCAATTACTGCCAACTTTTATCTTCTAGTTCTAAATTCAAATATTATGATATGTAATGGGATTTACATACTTACTTCCTGGACAGTAGGTGTGATTTCCTGGACACTTCTGGTAACTATCCAGGATGAGTCACTTTCGGATACTATCTTCACAGATGTTATGAGAACATTTCATACTATTTTTGAGAAAAATAATTTTCTTCATCTACACCTATACACCATTCTCTTCTACTGCATACATCATAGCATAAACAAACTGAACTACGGAAAGTCATCAACTAATACGTCGCACACGTGCATGGCAATGAAAACTCGATCAATCTTTGAGGGCTTTCCCAAAACGCTCTACGCTACGCTCCGCTACGAAGAAAATTTACAAATTCAGTAGCGCGCCAGCTTTCGGAGGGAGAGCACGTGTCACGGCCGTTGAATTTCACGTCTTTCGTATTTACGTACGCAGTCGTTCAACTTTAAATCCAATTATTTATACGATGGCGTGTGTGACTTAATGAGATTGAGTGATTAGTGCGATTAAATGTTATTTGATAGTGTTTGGTGTCGCAAAATGGTGAAGGATGTGAGTTTGGGACAATGTTGAGCGCGTTCGCGCTATGGCACGTGGGATTGGTACTGGGAGTGCAAGGGCTTATAGGTAAGACAATTCTAGAAATATGATACCTATCATCATTCGCTTGCCCTTTTCCCATTTATTTGGGGTCGGCGCAGCAGGTCTTTTTCTTCCATACATCTCTGTCGTCCGTCATCTCTACATTCACATCCTTATTCATATCGTCTTTCACACAATCCATCCACCTTTTCTTTGGCCTACCTCGTTTCTTGCGTTTCAGTATTCTATGTGAAACGAAATTTCTGCTGGCTTGTTAATTTGAATTTTTGCATATTATATTTAAGCTAATGAAATATTACCTAAATGTCAGTCGTATTTCTTCCGGCTTACCTACTGTTGAGCTATTGACCCATTTGTTATTAATGGGTCAATATCATGATTAATTTAACACGTTGAACTGCTGAGAAGCTTTTAAAGCGAATTGGCAACTTTAAGAGTGAGAGAAAAGAGTGACAAAATAATTCGATTCGTAAACGTATCTAATGCCATGGATTTTTTTTTGGGAAAAACGCAAATTGCACGTAGGGTCACCTGTTCAACAGTTAACCACCTAATATTCAAAGCATCACACCGCGTAATAGGTCAATCAGAGCCAACTTTTTTCTACTTTTACCGAAAGGTAAGTTATCTGGCTACAATTTGGCATTTAAGAACATTTCGTATACTTAACAGTTTTTGAGAAAGTCATGTTTTAAAAAAAAATGCGAAATGGCTAACTGTGTCCACCCCCTAGTACACTATTAACCGGGGGGGGGTATGCTACAATTAATCATGGCGTACACAGTTAATCACAAAACATGAATAATTATTTATTTTGAAATAATAACCCCATTCGTTATATTATTTGGCTTTTATTTTGAAATAAAGGGTACATTCGACAAAATCAATAAAAAAAAAACAATCTTCTTACGTTAGATAGGAACAAAATAAAGTGATTATGAATTCAACAATTTAACTTAAAGTTTTGAAACATTAATGATATCAAAAGCGTTTTTTATTATAATTATGTCAATATGAGTGAGTTTTGACTTCTTAAATATAAAATTAGAACTAACTTATACGCTTAATAGGACATACGACTATGGAGATCCATTTAGTTTCATTATAATCTTCTTATTAATTATTGGCACGTAATCAGTCTCAAATCAGCGTTTTAAAATACTAATAAGCCTCATATTTATAATAATTGGCCTTTATTAACTTATTAATCAACAAACATATAGCACTGACAGCTAAAGAGATCCAAATAGTTTCATTATAATCTAACTACTAATTATTTATTGGCACAAAGTCAGTCTCAAATCAGTGTCATAGAAAATATGCGATACGACGGCAATCTCTAGTAGTGAGGCCGTAAAACAGTAAAGCACAATGTTCAATATATTTGACTAACTCTTGTTCCTCCTCTGAAGTAAAAATTGTATTCACTTCGTAGTTTGGTGTCCAACGCACTAGCTGACCAGCATTTTCATTGACTCTTTTCACGTACAGTCGGACGGCCGGATAACTAAGTTTGCATTCTTTACGTACTAGCCTTACTTATGCTCATTCTAGCTTGGACTAATTCTATAGCCTTCTTCATGTCATCTGCGGAATGGCCTCCTTTCTTTCGTTCTGGTTGCTTACTAAGCCCCATCTAAAAAATAAATTAAATCAAAATTGAAAAAAGCAGCAAACAAATAAAGCTTTACAAATAATTGGGGTTAATTAACCACACGCGGTACACAATTAACCATAGTAAGTACACAGTTAACCATGGTTAACTGTAGAACGTACCGTTTTGGTTAATTGTAGACCACCCCACTCCCGAAGCCGTTACGCAAACCTCATTTTTAAATGAGCGTCACTACGCACACAAGTACTTTACCACATGGAACATGTTTAGTTAGTCTACACAACGAACACATAACCATCTATGTAATGCTAAGCTAAAACGAGTAAAGAGAAAAATTACTCACGTTGTTTTTTCACGTGTCTTCATTAAAAAAACACAAAATCGTTCTTCACACAACCGGCGCGCACGCTAGCTCGCGGCAAACTGGGGACGGGGGAGAGGGGCTATTCCGTCATTCATCGCGCGGCGCTGCACGAAGTGGCAACGTCGCGTTTGCTAATTATAGCGATGGTTAACTGTGTCCACATGGTTAACTGTTGAACAGGTGACCCTACATTTCTGCTATTGTTCCGAATAGATAATAGAAGTTTTTCTTGTTAGAAACCGTATAAATTTTTGTACAACGATGGAAGCGCCGATCAAACCCCATCTAAGTTCGTGCCAGTTTTGTTTGCGAAGAGCTTTGGAAGCAAATAATCGAGCTTTTAAATATGAAGCGCCAGTGAGCGTGATATTTGTTAAACTACCGAGCTTGGCGGACACTACCGTGCCAAGTTTACTGCGTTTCATAGGTAAAGCTCAGTACGAATGTGATTAGGACTTTAGTGTTATTTTAACTTTACCTTAAGGCTGGTTTTCCACTACCGCTATGCTATGCTACGTTGCTATGGATGCGTTTGAAATCCACCAATCGCATTCCTTTATTCACATAACATACTCGTAGCTCTGGTGAAAAAGGGTTCAGCTAAGCTATGTTTTTTATATGGAAAGATGCGAGCTGCGGATGCGTGCTATGGATGCGCGCTGTGGATGCGTGCTACGGATGCGCGCTACGGATGCGCGCTACGAATGCGTGAGTGCTTCCCTCCCACCCCCCGCGCCCGCTGTTGATACATCGCATAGCTCGAGCTGCGCATCTTCTCGCACAGCTACATAGCGTAGCTTTAGTGGAAGCGGTCGTTTAGCACGTAGCGCATCCTCGCAGCATAGCTCTAGTGGAAAACCAGCCTTATTATCGATACATGGCCGACAATACCGCACGCTCTGCGCGCAGAAAATCCCACTACCTGGCCAGGAGGTGAGATTTTTTTTTTTACTTACCACGGGCGATAATAAAGAAAGCCTCTGATCGCATATTTATCAAATACCTGCGATCTGAGACGTTCATTGTTTTACCGCTTTTTGTATATCCATCATTTTCTTAGCCTTATCCAGGTTGCGGCATAAGGAGCCCGGGTTCTGCTTTGGCATCTAATACCAAAATTTGGCATTGGCACTTGCTTTGAAAACCGGCCAAGTGCGAGTCGCACGAAGGGTTCCGAAACATTATCTGTAAAAACGGCAAAAAAATCACGTTTGTTGTATGGGAGCCCCCTTAAATATTTATTTTATTCTGTTTTTTAGCGACAACAGAAATACATCATCTGTGAAAATTTCAACTGTCTAACTATCACGGTTCATGAAATACAGCCTGGTGACAGACGGACGGACGAACGGACGGACAGCGGAGTCTTAGTAATAGGGTTCCGTACCCAAAGGGTAAAACGGGACCCTATTACTAAGACTCCGCTGTCCGTCCGTTCGTCCGTCCGTCTGTCACCAGGCTGTATTTCATGAACCGTGATAGTTAGACAGTTGAAATTTTCACAGATGATGTATTTCTGTTGTCGCTAAAAAACAGAATAAAATAAATATTTAAGGGGGCTCCCATACAACAAACGTGATTTTTTTGCCGTTTTTACAGATAATGTTTCGGAACCCTTCGTGCGACTCGCACTTGGCCGGTTTTCAAAGCAAGTGCCAATGCCAAATTTTGGTATTAGATGCCAAAGCAGAACCCGGGCTCCTTATGCCGCAACCTGGATAAGGCTAAGAAAATGATGGATATACAAAAAGCGGTAAAACAATGAACGTCTCAGATCGCAGGTATTTGATAAATATGCGATCAGAGGCTTTCTTTATTATCGCCCGTGGTAAGTAAAAAAAAAAATCTCACCTCCTGGCCAGGTAGTGGGATTTTCTGCGCGCAGAGCGTAAAAAGCGACTGCTATCTGACTTTATTCTTACTAGTTTTTGCCCCCGACTTCATCCGCATAGAACTCGTTTAAATTAAATCGCGTTATAATTATATCAGGCGCTTATCTAGTTATCACTCTTCCATACTAACTTCCACCCACTTAAGGGATGAATTATGAGATAAAAAGTATCCCATGGCCTACCCCGTACCCTGGGACTCAAACAATCTTCATACCAAATTTAATCTAAATCGGTTCAGCGGTTTAAGCGTGAAGAGGTAACATACAGACAAACATACTTTCACATTTGTAATATTAGTATGTATTTAATATTTAACGTTCTCGTTTAAATTTGTAAGCAACAAGTGATCGATTTTGTTTGTTCGAATCTGTAGCTCTAGTGTACGTTTTTTCGAAACATTAACTAATTCGAACGCGTTTGCGTTTTGTCTCAAAATGTATGAAAACGCTCTCACCGAGTTTAAAATACGCGCGTTCATCGGTTAGCAACAAATGTTATACTCGCTGTATTAGTTTCCACCAGTGACAACCAGAGGCGCTGTTTACGTTTTCATACCACTTTCATACATTTTGAGACAAAACGCAAACGCGTTCGAATTAGTTAATGTTTCGAAAAAACTTATACTAGAGCTACTGTTGGTGATTCTACCCTTTGCTCATATACTCACACAAATTCTGTACCTAAATTAAATTAAACTCCTAGCAATATATCTGCAGACATATTTGACAAATGGCTTCATCACTATTCCCCATTCCCTACTTTGGAATATAGCACAGATGATAATTTCATACGGACTGACAGACGGCTATTAAGCCACTGGGGCAACTTTTAGGGATCCGTAGGACAATAGCTAGCTATTACACTACACCCGAAGATGCACTTTGTTGAGCAAGAGATTCGAACTAGCCCCCATAGTAACGATAAAGGCACCAGTGTTGGACACTTTAAGCTGCCAAGCAACAGTTATTAGCACTTCAATACTAATTCTAAGATATAGTTGCCTTTTAATAAGAGTTACCGTAAAATGGGGTGAGTTGGCACAAAACCGAAGTTCAAACCCGGATAAAAGTTTATTTTTGAATGTGGAGCATTGATTTATTTACAAAAAAAGTGTCCCGGATGTTTGTATTTTAGTTTTTTTATGATTTTGTGTTCATAACTTTAACGATAAATACAAAAAGCTGGAAATCTCACCTCACCCCGTAGTTCAGGTAGGTTGGGGTGAGGTGGGATTTCATACTAAGGCGAGTTTGGGAAATTGTACGATCGATACTTTGGGATTATGCATATTATAATAGCATGATTTGTAATTAAAATTTATATGTTACGTAGCAGTAGCCTATAAAAACCAGCTCACCCCTGTGCCACCCCTACTCTCCCCATTCATAACCCAACTGTCCTCGCAATCCCTACTTATTACCCCATTTTACGGTACCTATTGTGCATCATACTACTACTACTTAAAATAGTAAATTCATGCTCATTGCCTCATCATACAAATATTTTCCAGTGCTCAGAATTAGCTTCCTAGGCAGGCTTATTAAATTTAACTATAATATGAAACCATACGAACCTCTATAATACTCGTAAGTTAGTGGTTGCTTTTGTTTTAACTAAGCCACTGAAATAATTAAGTAGGTTATACGATACGTCTTGTGCGCCACATAGCATCAATAGAGCTGTTGTTACAATTGTACAGGTACGTACCTAATTTTAATTTGTTCTTTTATTTTAGCTTCTTTTTCCTACGTATATTTTCATGCATAATTAGTAGCGTGCTTAAAATTAATAAAGTATACAAGTTTGTTTATGATTGGTTGTACCATACCTATGTAGAGTCGGAAATGGCTAACGATTATGATAAAATTTGCTATTTTGGGAGTTTTCGGGGATGTAAATCGATTAAGCTAAGTTTAATTCCCGGGAAAACGCCAAGTAAAAGGTAAGTCTCCCAGGCAATTTAATCAAAGCGTACAAATTATACATTTCGTCAGAACCCTCGGCCGAATATACTCGAACTTGGCACATTTTTTATGCATCCTAATCACGGTGATTTGATATTAGTCGAACTACTGAGGGGTGCTATTTCTATTGTTATAGTTTTTATAATGGTTGCGTTCATGCGGCGGTATGAATGGCAGGTTAGAATTTAGAATATATTAGAAAATAATATATTTGTGTGTGATTGAGGAAGTGATTAAAAATAAATACAAACGAATGCGAATAAGTATTAAGTATAATTTTAAGTGACATTGTATATTGTGAAATAAATAAATCATATCATATCATATCATATTTGGGAGTTTAAGAATAGTTTTAACCCTTGTTACTTCGAACTTTGTGCCCATGGTATTTTTAACCTAAATATAATTTAATAATCCCAATTAGGTAAATACATTCTTTGCGCAACGGTGATAAAAGTCCACTTTGACTCTATGAATTCCTGATAGAAAGTTTAGAGAAAAACTGAAAGGTTTATTTAATTTTACTTAAATTACTGAAGTGGCTATAAATATTATTATTGGGGAACGGGACGTTCCCCAATAAATGTGTGAAAATCGTGTAAGTTTAAATCAATGGCTATAAATAATTATGGTTCTAAGCTGTCAGTTAGACTCTATTCTTTGTAGAGTACCTTTAATCTCACGAGCGCGGGTGAGCCATGGCTGTGTGTAGAGTGTATACATGCGCATATTGTCTATGTGTGGGTCAGCGCTATGTGTCACAACTACAACCAATACAACCATGGCTAATACAACCAGTAGCTCTAGTATAAGTTTTTTCGAAACATTAACTAATTCGAACGCGTTTGCGTTTTGTCTCAAAATGTATGAAAGTGGTATGAAAACGTGAACAGCGCCTCTGGTGGTCACTAGTGGAAACTAAAACAGCGACATAACATTTGTTGCTAACCGATGAACGCGCGTATTTCAAACTCGGTGAAAGCGTTTTCATACATTTTGAGACAAAACGCAAACGCGTTCGAATTAGTTAATGTTTCGAAAAAACTTATACTAGAGCTACAGAGAATGTCTCTTCATTACCAAGTCTATTGGTATCTCTTATGCATATCCTTACGTGACCTTTAATGCGGTTTCCAAAATAAATGTTGTACATTCTGGAAGTAAATCCGGCGAGTGACTGCATCGCGAAACTGGAGCGGTTTTTATTTAGTTGTTTTGGCAAAGATGTGCGTGCGGAAATAATTCTGAAAATGTTCTCAGTATGTTGCCAAATTAGTTTTATAAGTGTAAAATTATGAAATTTAGTCTGTCGATTATAAATCACGTTACATTTCTGAGTTTTAGAGCTTTTATTGTTTAATGCTTATTTATTCAGAAAACTAAATAATAAAAATTACTAAATAACACAAAAACGAGGACGTGGAAGACCGCCGGCCACTTGGCTGACGACAGTCGAAAAAGACTTGAAAGAAGCTAATATAGACGCTGGAATAGCCAAAAATCGTGTACTATGGAGGAAAAGGACAAGAAAGGCCGACCCCAAGTAAATGGGAAAATGGTCAAGGGAGAAGAAGAAAGACTAAATAACACAGTAGTACGTAGGGTTACCAACTTATTTGCTCCGATTTGCGGGACATTTGTAATAGAATTGCGGGACTAGCTACAGTCACTAGTAGTATGTTTTCTAATGGTTGCATTAGAAAACACGCAAATATCTGTCACGACACGACTGTATTTCGTGGGCCGTTCGAACGTGTGTATACCTATTAGATAGTTTTCTTTTCCCGCTTGATTACAACAGATAATAATGAGTTAGGCGACTTCCTGACTTGGCGGGGCGGGATCGATATGTGACATTTTCTTCTTTGACGTAAACTTACTGACGTCGCAAAGATTCTCACTTGACATAATACTGTCATTATTACGTTTGCGCAGTAGTAATATCATGCGCAGAAGGGAGCAGTACCGCCTTCGCATCGTCCCGCTACCGCGCATCCCGCGCCAGTCAGGAAGCACTCATTTAAATGTAGGGGCGTAGTAAAAAATGGTATCGCGTCGACTGACAGCTGACACTGACATTTGACACTTTTCTCATATCGTACTGCCTCCGCACCGACAAATCAGGAAGGCGCCTTATGCGACTGTGGTTGTGTTGATTTCGTTATTGTAAGGCAAGAGAGGCGAAAGAAACATTAAAATGTTCGGATTTGATTCAATAACGATAAAAACGTTTAAAATTTTTGTTAACAAAGCTGTATTAATGCACATACATCGCCCTTTTACTAGTACTAGGTATTAGTTCTGTTAAACCTTCCGTAAACATGTGCACGAATGCCATGATTCCATTAATCATTATTCAGTGAAAGGGCCCTAATCCCTACACCTTTACCGAAGGCGGAACCGTTCTTGATGGATTGATTTCCGATTTGTAATCGTTTGACATCATCGCCGTATAAATTTGACAGTTTTTTACGGCTTTTGTTACAGCATGACTATGACAGTTACTACGTATTTACTGTAGTTCTTATCGCATTGAGAAAAGGGTTATTATTGCGTGGTAAAGTTTTAATGTTATAGTTCTTCTATAAGTCGTTATGTTGGTGTTTATGTGTTACCTACCTACGTACTTTCTAACTCGTTCTTATTGAACGGAGAAAAGGTTTATTATTGCTTGTTTTTTCAGTTTATTTTATAAGTGGTTAAGTTGTTTATTGTTGTCCGGTTTTAGTATTTTTTGTGACTGAGTAGTAAAGTTTTATGTGGTTTTAATTACGACGCCGCATTAGCTCGCATACCTACTATATGCTGCTACATATGTTTAGACTAATTTTAAGTTTATGTTAATTAATTTAAACCTGGAAATTCTGGAATAACCCGTATAGTAAATAAACAATAAGTTTCGATATGTGTTTTGCTAAATATCTGAAGTTACTTTTTAAAATATCCCTGAAGAGAGTAAAGGCTTTTTGACAGTAAATATGTCTTAGAATATACTCGTAGAAGTATAGAGAAGGAAAATACCAGAAAAAGTACCTAATATATGGTGACTAGTTTGTATTCTATTAATTCGGTACCTACTGATTTTTTTATTAATTTTGATTGTTAATTTTACTTTTTTGTTAATAATAGCCATGTAAAATAAACATAATGATACCATTTAACATATTTTCTCATATCTATCGCATACTATTATTATTTAAAGTAAGATTTTTTATAGTTTCCACTTATAGCTAGATAGCGATTAGTTTGTCTCTCTTTCGTTCAGCCAGTGTTTCACAAATGTACAAAATGAGACAGCCAGGTTTCTTGCCAAGGATCTTTTTGCCAAAAGTTTTTTCATCCAAGTCCATTACCCAATAAAAGTCACTGAGTGCTGCACTTTTATCTCACATCTTATATTCATGAGACACGAAAGGCGCATTTCGTGCGAGTGCCAATCTTAGACATTTTGACTTATAAGTTTCTAAGTAAATATTATGGTTTTGGAAAGAAAATCTACGTATACCTAAAGCTTAAGCCACACAGAGAGCGGGCCGGCGGTGGCGGCGCGGGCGCGGGCGGCGGCGGCGCGGGCGCGGGCGGCGGCGGCGCGCTCTCTGTGTGGCTTGAGCTTAATGGTTGTTGTACCTACTTGTTATATGTATGTGCGAATACTTACATGAAGGCGCCAGTAACTGTCATCCGATAGAATCTCGAACACTGCTTATGATTGACACAGTTTGGTTCCACGCGCCTTTATAATATCAACTCAACTAATAACAACTTGTTCATAAATTGCATTTAAGTAGCGTGTGCCTAAGGAACACAGGGGGTCCAAAATGAGTACACATAACATTCCATACCGAGAGTTTACCATGTAAGGAATAGCTTGATTGGAGTTAATACGAAACTGTTCGCCTGGTTTTTATCAACTGTATATTAATTTTTAGACCGGTAAAATAACTTCTTAGCTTCTACTAAACGGTTTAGCCTGGCCGCAGACGCACTTTTTTCCGAATCGGAAAACCGTGCGTGTGCGGCCAGGCTAAAACTCTCTTAAACCGTATCGGAATTCCGTGCGTCTGCGGCTAGGCTTAAATTGTATTAAACGCGATCCAGATGGTCGCCGACATGTCCCTAGGACGGAGCGACCTTGGTCCGCAAAGACCGGGTTTCAAAGGAAATCTTGCTGGAAACAATTGTCTACACCAGTGATTTTCAAAGTGGGGGTCCATGAGAGACTCCGTGGGGGCCCACGTTGGCGTGAGGAAAAAATGGAACGTGGTAGAAATGTAGCAGAAGGGGGTCCACCGAAACCAGCAAAATTTTGAAAAGGGTCCACAAGAAAAAAAAGTTTGGGAACCTCTGGTCTCAGTGTTGCCAGAGCACTTCCGTCAAAAAGCACGGTCGGGTGTCCAAAAAGGCACGTTTTTGGAATAAAAAGCACGTTTTTAGTCTTCCGTACCCGAAGGGTCGAAAATGACTCCTATTGCTGTCACTCACGCGTCCGTCCGTCCGTCCGTCAGTCGTCTGTCACAAAATTTTGTTCATAAGATTATTTTTTCTTCCCATTGACCCATAAACTTGAAATTTAAACTGTTCATTATTAAGGGTATTTTACCAAGAAATACTTATATTTTGATATAACAGGTTTTTTCGTTTGGAAATTTCCTTATTTTCCATGTTAAAACCAACATACTTTTGCGGTTGGTTCGGAAACCTAAATGTGCGAAGTCCGATACGCACTTAGCTGGTTTTCGTCACATACAGAGTACCTATTGAGCCTTTACTACATCGTGTACACATTGCACGACACGAACGATAGTGGTTATATTCTCTTTGCTTGCAGTTGCAGGACAAGTTCTTTCCTGCAACCACAGATAGGGTAGGGTAGGAGAGAAAGATTGTTTAACACAATGATTGTAAGAAAAAAAATACAGTTTTAGAGAGTACCAAACCAAAATTACCTCCCCATTTTTAGTATTAAAATATTAAAAAAGCACGGTTTTAGCACGTTTTTGGGGAGCGCACGTAAAAAGCACGTTCGTATCCAAAAAAGCACGTAAAACCGTGCTAAAAAGCACGTTCTGGCAACACTGTCTGGTCTACACGGTCCCTGCGGATCAAGGTCGCCCGGTTTAGGGGCTTGTTTTCGACCGTCTGGCACGGGCTTTATTTGGGTGGATTACAAAAAAATGTACGTAACGCAAAGGAAAATGTTACACAAAATGTCATACAAAGGAATTCATTTACTGTGTGAGAAAAATATTTGTGTCACGTTTGTGTGATGCGTGTGCCGTTACACAAATATTTTCCCCATACAAATGAATTCCTTTGTATGTCTTTAATTTGTGTATATTCCTTTGCGTTACGTACAATTTTTTTGCAATTCACCCAGTTGTTACTCCGGGCGACATGTTTCGACCTTTTCGGGAGTTCTTCTCCAGATTAAGCGCGTTCGCGACGAATCTGTAGCGCTGACTGCCGATCTCCCCACATATGTCGTCCGTGGTAACTCTCTCACGAAAGTTCTAATTCAAGAATTACAGACCTTCAAGGTAACCCATTAAAAAAAAAATTACAAACCTCTGCTAACTAAAATTGTGTTTTGGCCCCTTCTTAGGAGGTAATATCAGACAGACTGACACAGTGACACACTTTTGCGTTCATAATATTAAGTATGGATTTTGTGCTATAATTAACTTACCTAATAAGATTTTGTCTCGCCATCATAATATCAGTTAAAAAAAATTGCAAAACAAGTACAAACAATTTTAACACTGTCAGTTCCGCCCTACTGCATTTTAAGTTATGTTAGGGTTGCCACCCTCTTCAGCGGGTGTTAATAATTAAGGAGTCCCACCTGACCCGCGGGTTATCTCGGCAAGTGTACAGTTACTGCAAATAAGATCATTTGACAACCCTATTGACGGGATCAAAAGACTTGAGAGTTACTAAATAAAATTGTAGGCAATATAGTATAGTACAATATTCTAGCAACTTTTACGAGGAAATAATTATGAGGTTGATCCACAAAGGTCTTCTCTGTCTCAAAGAGACATAAAATAAATGATGTATATTTGCATATTCAGAGTTTTGGCTATATAATTAGCTGAATTATTCCATCAGTAAATGAGATAGGCTTCCTGTGATTAGAGTTCGGAGTGTAGAACTGTATAGTTTACAATTAACTGTGTAGTTGACTGAAAAATGTGTTGTATTTTTAAATAGATGCAGTAATAACTCAGAAAACTCTGAATAAAACGGAAGGTTAAGGAAATATTTATTAGAACGTTCTTATGATTTTTAGGCAAAGCAGCTCATATTTATCATTCCATCGAGAAAAAGGTTAAGTTCCGTGGGTGCGCATTGTCGCATGCGACACGACACGACATGCCAATTGATTAAAGAAAAATAACTGAAAAATTCTACGCAAATTACTTAGTTGTGCTTATTGTTGTTGTATTTTCATGTTTATGACTTCAGTAATTGTATACAGTAGGCGGTGGTTCGTAAGTAGGTAGATGTTTCAGTTAGGTACGTTGTTTAATTAATATTGAAATGAGTGAACTTCTTTAAGAAGTAGTTTAATGGTCAGGACAGGTCCGTCGTCTGTGGCAAAATAATTTTATAACTTCCTCTTGACCTTTAAACTTGTAATTTGGTGATAATATATATTACTACGTATATTTTACCAAAAATTACTAATATACTGAACAATCAGATTTTTTCTTTCGAATTTCCTTATTTTTGACATTAAAACCAACTTCATTTTGCGGTTGCTTCGGAACTCTAAATGTGCGAAGTCCGACACGCACTTGTCCTTATGTAGTTTTTTTTATTCAAATGGAAACATACTGCCGAGACATCTTCACCCCTCGGCTTAGGGTTGCACCCTAGCGATTTGCCGCGAATTGATTTCTTTCTTCGTCGAGTATTTTCTGACATGACAATGCTGTCGTATTTGACGTGTTTTGTTTCTCGAGTGGTCTGCAGTGGTTTGTTGCAACCCTATTTAATTTGAGGATTAGGAATATTTTGCATTAATTTTGGGGTAGGTGATAAATTGTCAACCCTACCTTTCATCCTCCTTTGTAATGAAAGAATTGCTTTTTTAGCTAGAGGGGTAATTTTGGTGGTGGGTTGAAAAAAACATCAAATATTGTGGATTTGCTTTAGCTAGCACGCGAAAGATATAAACGAGACGTAAGGTATATGTATATTGTATATCTATAATAGGGATGATGACACTATAAAAGAAAATCAATAAATCCAAATTTTCTACATAATGACTCAAATTCTCAATCAAATGGCAAAAAAAGTAATTCAAAAAAATAAATAATTACGTAATTATAAGTCTTCAAAGTTTTAAAAGTGGGTATTTTCTGTCGCTTTTCCGCAAAACGCACCTTTGTATTGAACGATTGTCATTTACTATGGCGCTACTCAAAGGTGACGTCACGGTCGAGTAGCACTTTCTCTCTCTAACTACGAACATTCTAACCGTTGTTGCTTCGTTATTTTTTGAGATATTTGAATAGGATTTTCACTATTTGGCATAGTTTTATGTCTTCTTTCTATTGAAGTAATAATTTTTTTTGAGTCATCATGCCTATTGTGTGGGCGTCGTCTTGTCATATATTAGGTATACCAACCGTGTAGTTAATATTGTATAAAAAACCCTCTTTTATTATACTCACTCATATGTTTTCTGTTCATTATTTATTATTTAAATTCACATTTGTTTTTATAATTAAACCGCTTTAGCTTAGTTGATAGTGACCCTGCCTACGAAGCTGGAGGTCCCGGGTTCGAATCCCGGCCGGGGCATTTATTTGTGTGAATAGCACGAATATTTGTTCTTGGGTCTTGGATGTGTTCTATGTATTTAAGTATATATTTATCTATATAAGTATTTATATCGTCACTTAGTACCCATAGTACAAGCTTTGCTTAGTTTGGGACTAGGTTGATTTGTGTAAGATTGTCCACAAATATATATTTATTTATTTATTTATTTATTTTTATTTAATTCACCAATAAAGGTAGTGTCTCAACGGTAACTGCTTAAAAGCGAAGAAAACCAATTCAAGAGAACATGAGGGAAGGTGCTTAAAATTTATAATCGCAACGAAATTAAAATTAGTGATCCTAATAACTGAAAACTGAACAGGAAGTAAACATTACAACTCACAATATCCCCAGTGTGCAAAACAACATTAAAATCCTGCGCCGCAAAATCTTTGTCAAGCGGCAGTCCGTTTGTCGCCCCAACATCGATAAATACCTTCCCTACCGACCTGATCATTAATTAATCTAAATTGCACTTTAATTCCACCAATTAACGTTTACTTTACTGTAATAGAGATGGCTTGTTAATCCTATGAATAGCCAGTGTAACTTGAACTTCGATTGCCATTCTGCATACGGTCATTTCTATTTAATGAATCCATATCGCGGATCAATATGAATTGGTTACGAATGCTTGTTTTGGACGGTCGTCATGGCAACGCGTCAATTTGGGAGCGCAAGGGTGCTGTGCAGGTGAGAGGTGAATATGAATTTGTTTGTGTGAAAACGGGATACAACATGGGGTGAATGCAGTGGGATGTCGGCTGTTAAATTGCATTAGGCTGCCTTTTGGGACACAATGTGTTGGATTTGCGAATTGGAGTGTACCCTTTGCTGAAAGGTATAGAATGTGACACTGTACTTAGTCAGGTAGCGTAAAGGGTAAATTTGTTACGCGTATGTTTACTCCATTGTTACACTACTACAAATGCAGGGAGAGATCATAATAATAAAAGAAATGAAATTAGACGAGACAACGACGGAATCCAAGTGTTGCACGTCATGTGGAGCGATGTCCGGCAACTTTACGGCAAAAATATAACTACTATACGTTCTAATTTCCCACCAATCTAAAGAACAACCTTTAAGGCGCAGGGGTGGGCATGGCATTCTCCATACAAATTCTGTGCACGTTTTTTATTCGTAGGTTTTGGCACTAACGAATATTATATTTTTTTGGTTTTAAATATTAGATATGCGCAGAAAGTGATGTAAAAATTTACAAATATAACAAAAAAAAAAATTAAAAAAAAAACAATAAAAAAAAATTACGTCACGAAATAGCTATCAGAAAAACAAGCATACTAACCAAAAATCATAACTTTAATGCAAACACAAACGAAGTAAATCCTGCACAAAGTTTGTGTGGAGAGAGCTTGCCCTACCCCTCCTCTTAAGTTTAGGTACCTGACAAAGAATCCGCCTTCGGAATCCAGTCTAAAGAAATCTTTTATATCACGCAATCCAAAGAATTTTCCATAAATATATAACGCACGTCATGAATTTATTAGTCCGGGCAGTGGAACAAAAGGGTCGTGCAAGAATGCTAGCCGCGTGAATTATGCAACGGGATTTACTTTTTAAACACGTTTTTTACGAGGTAACGTATAGGAATCGCGTTAGAATTATGGGTTAAGTCAGTAGTATGCATTTGTTAAAGGGTTTTATTGAACGACTAGCAATAGTCCTATAATATCTGCGTAAACGCCACACAAAGGGCGAATGCGGTGCGGCGCGGTAGTAGTAATGTTTGTAATATTCAACCTCGTATGAAAGAGGTCTCATAGAATACCGCATTTCCTCGGTAAAGTTCGTTCGAGATACCGTAGTAGAGAAAACGCACTTCACTTCTTTTGTTGCTAAATGTGAAAGGTATTAAAAAGATAACAAAGACAGGCCATAAAACTAACTGAATTAAAAAAAAAACAATACACGCCCCCGTAGGTATATAGTTGTTTTACAACCACTTGAAGATAACAACTAAACAATGGATGATGGTAATGGTTGGTTTTAAGCGCATTTTCGTCACGGTATCTGGAACGAACTTTACTCTGTGACTGTATTTCTTGTGGCTTACATTGATAAAAATATCGGTCTACTGGGTAAGATGGGGTACCACGGCGGCATAAGTTCTATCAGCGGCCGACGAATGCATGTCATATTGATAAGTTAATACGTCACCTGACATGTTTACACAATGGTTTATTGATGCCGTATCTATCGGAACCCGTTATTGATACGTCATTAATATGCATGAGCGACGGTTTTACTTTGAATTACAAATTAATTCCCTATTGCAGTGAGGCATAGATAATAGATATGACGAGGAACGTCTGTTGTAACGTAGCACGCCGCTGTTATTTTGTTTGTTTTATTTCATGCTCCGAGATGGGGTCATACCTATTTACTGTGTTTTAGAAAAGAGGCCCTTTCGCAAAACTGAACTGAAGTTTGTTCGTTTATCTCCCTTTATGTCGCTCAAATTTTCAAATACATCGGAGACGGAGAAACACGCTAATAAACGAAGAAATTGACACTAAATGGAAGAATAGGACACTACATTCTCAAAAACTGACTTCCTTGCATGTTTGATGGATTATAAGGATAGCTTTCCTTAAACCTGAGCTTCAGATTTGACCTATAAGTATTTGTATTTGTACATGCACCAACATGTTGACACGAAGTACCCTTGTTCCAGAAATCGTCGAAGAGCAACAATGCCACGACTACGCATTCCGTCTAACCTGTCGCCAGCTCGACGCTCACATCGCCATTCTCGAAGCGTGGTTCACCGCCACCGACCGCCTCAACTCAACCCTGGGTGGGTTGAGTCCAGACACAAACATAACCATAAAAACTGAAAACGACTCCGAACTCGATCGAGTCTACGTGTATTCTAGTCCTAAACACAACGGCGTTTACCAGGCGAATCATTCCAATTTTGAAAATGAAACAGTTGAAAATCGGTTCTACCAGGCGAATCATTCCAATTTTGAAAATGAAACAGTTGAAAACCGATTCGATTCGAGTGTGAACGATACGGATTTTGTGGAGGTGGTGAATGGGAGTGAGGGGTGTGGTGCGGTGTTCTCGAGGAGCTACGGGAGCTGGCGAGAGGGCGATAAGAGAAGACGAGAGCCGTCGAGGGACGCGGCCGTGAACTTGAGGGCGCCAGTGAGCTACCGGTGAGTGCTTTGTTAGTTGAAGTGTGTTTATTTTGGAGGCTTGAACCGTACCGTAGCTACAACTACATTGTTCGGTGTAGTTCAGACTGGCTTTTAGGTTGAGGGCGGATTACAACAGCCTACGATTAAGGCTGGGTTGCACCAAACCATCTGTAATCGTAAGCGGTGTTCGTCAAATCTGATTGTATAGAAAGTTTGACAAGTTTCTATGGGATGACAGCTGCCGGCGCCATATTTGACGATGACCGGCCTGTGTTCGTATGTTGGTGCAACTGACCCTAAGTAGTAGATAAGTAAGTCTGAAGTCAGTTTTATCATAATTACGATGAACAACGTAGTTCTAGCATAGACAAGATTACAGCATGATCAACGATAAATATGGCACCGGCAGCTGATATCCCATAGGAACTTCACACACTTTCAAACATGCAATCAGATTTTAACGAGTACTGGTTACGATTACAGACAGTTTAGTGCAAGCCACCCTAAGTGACGAAATTACGTGCGTCGCTTGAGCGGCCAGTTAGTGCGTTGATTTCGAGTGTCAGTAGTGTATTCGGGGGTCTCAATCTTGACGAAGTGAGACTTCCGTATTTTCAGGTACTGGACTATACCTACTATGATTTTGATAATAATTATAGGTACCTAAATAAGCATTTTGTTGACGATCTAAATCCTCGGAACAAAAAAGATAGTCAGTAATTTTTCATTCCAAGTAGATAGATCTCGACGGTTTACTTTTATGCCATTAAATTAGTTCCTTTTATTTTACGCCCAAATTTGTAAAAGAAACCATAAACTAGCCTACAAAGAAAACAAATAAAAATGAGTTACGCCCGAGGAAGTTGCGTGACTGCATTACCATACAATTATCCAATTACGGATTAAGGCGGCTTGATAATTTTATTATTAATGTTGATTATATTATAATATTGTTCTTAGAACTACTAAGTTTGGTTTAGAAGAACGGAAATTAAGAGGATAAGGCTCGATAACATATCTACTAATAGAAATAGGTCACATTTAAACAAAAATTATCGTATACCGGGGAGAGTCTAAATGTTGGGTTACTATGACAATTTAATTAATTATTGTACCTAATACATAAGTGTAATTATTTGTTAAATCGCTGTGCTGCTACGTTGAGAGAGGAACATGCCAGCTACTAGATTCACGGATGATCGTAGATGTTGCGGATATCCGCATCCACATCCGCAGCCGCAGAACTTTCGCATTGCTTTGAAGCTCCGCTTCCGCATCCGCATCCGCAAGAAACAACGCGGAGCTTGATGCGGATGCGGAGTTGAAACAAGTCGTCACAGGAACGGCTTAGCGGCGCCGCATATGCTAGGTAAAGTAGGTAAATTCGCTATTACGCAATAGAGATCGAGCACCTATTTTTAAGCACCTACTAATAATTGTTCTTCTAATCTCTCCGCTTCCGCGGATGTGAGCCTGTAAAATCCGCATCCGCATCCGCATCCGCGGATGTTAAAAAATCTGGATCCGCAACATCCCTGGATCGTAGCTCCCGTGGATCTAGTTTAGTAAAATTGATACTTACATTCTCACTCGATCAAAATTCTATAAATGTGGAACGACATTGCCTTTAAAACTGGATAAAACCTGAGAAGTACGCACCGAACGAGTTAGATGAATTGTTTAAAATGCTACAATTCATTAAAAGATGAAAGAGAGAAACTTGCTAAAAATAATTTTGAACAATCTAAAATCGTTTTGTTTTTTCTAATTTATTCATGCATATGTTGACAGCCATTTTAACACCACTATTTTTATTGTGACAAGTGAAGACTTTTATGTTGCGTGATGTTCCTTTTTATAGCTTATATTTTCATTTTCACAATAAAAACTTGTGAGTTTCTAGGGATTATTAGATGATAAAATGAAGCCCTGGAAACCATAACCGAAACATTCCGATGATGACACCGTTTCCTTGTGTCAAATAATTAAATTATGAGAAACAAGTTGTCAAGTGTCACATGTATGACAAGTAAACCACGAGTTTTTTGACGTAAGGCTTAACAATTTCTCATTACGGCACAGAAAGTTGACATGTACACGCACACACTTAGATTGAATATTTACCTATCATTTTCCATATAATTGTGCACCTTTAATTCGTCGGTTTTGGCACTCCCAAATATATTATTTTTTAGAAAATTTTCAAAAATTTTAAAAACAAAACAATACAAAAACCACAAAAAATAAATCAATAAACCTACAAATTATGGCGAAAAGTAAAATAAGCATACTGACCAAAAATTATACAAAATTGTAGTGCAAACACGAACGAAGAAAAACTTACACAAAGTTTGTATCGTAAGAGCTTACCCCTCGCCTTAATTGCATGAGACCTCACCCGTTCGAATCTATATTAGTTATTAATATTTTTCAACTTTTTATTAGTAAAATACCAAAATACTTCTTTTTAATGAAATTTTTGCTGGCTCAGTTTCAAAGGTTTTTAAAAATCAAGTATTTGCCAAACCAAGGTTAGGTACGCCTTAATTTAATGCATGACTTATTTGAAATACTGCGGGCCGTGTCGTTTGTAAACAACGTCCCAAAAACATCTCGCCAAAATGCCCTACTCATTGTAAACAAAGCAGAAAAACCACAGAAAAAGTGCCAATAAACTCGGAGTGATAAAATCAAAGGCTGTATATTTAGATTAGCAAGACATTTATTTTATCCCCAACCTCCCGCTACAAGGGCGGAACACAGGGCATAAAACAAGTTGTTTATTCAACATGCCCTGTCTTCACAATACACAATTATATTGTCACATTTCCCCAATATAATTTGACACCAGTTCAGTATCAACTACGTCTAACGCGAGATCAACTTATACGGGTTATAACGATGGACGACATAGTAAGGTTTATGAAGAAACTCTTCGAGGGTCAGGGAAAACAAAATTGAAATTTGAATAAAAGAAGTGTACAGTCAGCAAAGAAAGTCCTCTACCACTTTTGGACTTTAACGTACGCATAATAGTCGAAAAGTGGTAGACCACTTTTTTGGTCGACTACTCCTCGTAAGGCCCCGCGTACTAAATTTAAGGCGCTACACTGAGAAATTTGGAGACTTTGAAACGCTGTCCTGCCCAGACTAGCAAACAGGCTGATTTTCAGATATATGATTATTGACTATATGATTGTGGTACTGACATTAGCGAAACATGATTGCCTAAAATTTTCTCAATAGAAAATAAATCCAAAGTCGAGTCTATATTTTCCTTTTTTTCCTCAGCCTACTAAAACAACGCATTATTAAAAGACACGATTAAGTTAATATGATGGTATTTTACCTCATCTAGGTACTGACAAGAGGAAATTTAATAAACCTGCACACAGTCAGATATTTAACGAGATTTGTCTAAAAAGCCATTCTCGGAGAGGGTTGCATCCCGTTCTGTCGTGAACGAAAAACAAAGGGTGTCTCTTTCAATCGATATATCGCCTTAAGACATAGTAATTTCAATGGAATTTGAATTATTTGCGATTCGAACAGAGATGCATTTTCATTTGTTACGTTCGATTTTCGAAAAAATCGTTTAAACCCTATTGATAGAGAAAATTGACTCAAATTCCTTTGTTTCTTTTTGTTGTATGGTGGGCCTTACGAGGATAATCAAGTAAAATTATATGCAATTTTGGAAAAAAGCAAAAATGTTCAATAGTCTGGCTCCATAATGGTTAGCTATATTAACATTTCACGCAACTAATAATAAAAAAATATATAAGAAAGAACGTATCTATTGTAAACACTTTCGTGAATAAATAAAAGTTTGTAGTTAAAAGAATAAACTATTTCCAATCACGTACAAAATAAAGGTAACGAATACCTCACAAGCGTCACATACTCACAAGGCATACCTAATTGGGACCGACAATATATTGTCGTCCGAGGGAGTTATTCCTTAGGGAGTGTACTTGGATTCCCTAATGGTATTCTGATGAAGGCCGGTACAGCCAGAAGCTACATTTTACTTAAAGATGTCGTTTGGTTACATGTGGCACAGCGAACAATCGAATCCTTAATTCGAATGCATTATGGCACAATTACAAGTCAAACGCAAATCGTCCACGCGTGACATCGTAAGTCACGTGTTACATGAGAGGGTAGAATTATGCCTGTGCAAGTCGGATACCGGAAGGGAACGAAAAAGCGGATGAGCTTGCAAGAATGGGATGAACAACTGTTTTAATAGTCCGGAACCATCCCTGGGACTCTCGCAGAGAACCATAACATTACCCTTGAAATACTACCCCAAAACCGAACACCAATACGAGTGGAGGCATGAGGCGGGCTTGAGGCACTCAAAGCTCTTTATGGAAGGAGTAGATCCAGGGTGGACCAAGAAAATTCGGAAATACAGAAGAAAGCAGCTCAGGATCATATCTGTGTATGTGTGGCGAGGATGGCGAGACATTGGAACACTTGTTGTGTGAATGTCACTTGTCAGACAGAGAAAGAATGACATTGGCGATGGTTATCCCGAACCAAAAAACCTCAGAGTACTCCCGCTGAGCTCCATCATCCGGTTTATGGAAATGTTGGAGAACAGCTTGGAGTAGGTACAAAGAAGGGGGTAATTGCACTAAACTTCCCATTGAATCGAAGTGCATTCGCAAGGGACCTGATCTAGATAAGATAAGAGGTGAAAATTGTAGCATAGCTGATTCCGTCCGTGTTTTCTGTAAAACGGAACCGAGCCACGGAACAGCTACTTGCAGATAAAGTACGTCATAGAGAAGTGATTTAAATAATGAATTGTTGTGACATAATGACTTCATGTACAGAGGTTATCTTATATTTAGGGCGAACGATAGCGGGAAGGTAATGAAACGATTTCTTTCTCCTAATAAGAACCTATGAGATGAAAGCGTTTCTGATTTAAATTCAATAAATGTGGTTTTATAAAAATAAATACCAAGATGATGATGCGTTTAATGGCAATCTATGATTATAGTTATATATTTTTGGTGATACAGTTGGGTGTTGGTACCTGCGCCGGCTTAAATAAAATAAATAAAAAATAGTTTTATTTTATAATAATATCATATCATTCAGTAAATATAGGTAGTTCAAATGAAAATATTACTGATGTGTTGGAAGCAAGCAATTCATACTTGAAGTCTATCCATCCTTAAGTGTCCTAGGTACCTTGTAAATAAAAACATCATCATACTTTTCTCTCGGATTACACAATAACCATCACTTTACTATTATTGTACACTTTAAGAAGCTCGCACAGTATTGGAATCATCACCAAATTATCACTGAAAAATATCATTACAATAAGATTTAAGAAGAAACGAACGCATACTCAAAATTACATTACGTCGTCTAGATCGTTTATATGATAGGACACGTAAGAAATTAATAGCTTTTACATGGTTCATGCACATGAATATGATCATCCTAAAAATATTTAATATACGTAATACGTCTACATAAATAGACATAAAAAGATATTGATATACGTTTGCGTTAGATATCTACGATTTTAAAATAAACACGGCTTTCTTGATGTCAGGTGCAATATCTTTAATCCAAGCACTAATTTAGAATTTGAATGGCGAAAATAAGGTTAACAAAATTGTGAAAAATTAACAAGACTTTTAACGTGACGTGATGTTAGTCTATTTGTTGTTATTTTTTCATGCTCAAATCGCAGGAGAAATTGTAACAAGTATTGTTGATAATTTGACTTCATTTGGGTTGAAGGACATGTAATTTGTTGACATGTATTGAATGTGAGTAAGTATCCATATTTTTCATAAATATTTTGATTTGTAGATTTTGCGAGCTGATCAAGTGATTTTGATTGCTATTTTAAGAACAACATAAACATCGAGCTCACAAAGCTCGAGGGAACTAACACCTACTTATGTTTCGCATTCTAAAGTAATGTTTCTATGTTTTGCGCACTCGCTCGCGCTCGTGCCGAAGAGTCAGAACTGTATGTAGTATCAGGAACTGTAGGTGTACGACCCACTTCTGGGCACAGGTCAAGGATGACAGGGAATGGGCAATAATAGAAGAATAACTCAAAAGTTTGCTGCTCTATGTTAACTCTTTATCGTATCAAGTTATATATCGGAACGTAAGTCGCTAATCGACCCTTGAATTGTTCACGAAAACACTAAGGTAGCAGTTGATAAATATCCAAACTCAATCAGGATGACAAACGACCAAGTGTTGATCTTAAAACGTATTTTCAACACTCATCAATTATTGTATCCTTGCGTCTTTTGTTTTAACACGTTCTTATTTCAAAAACGGCTCAAGTCTGCTCTGTTTTCTAATGGCTTGAGTTATTTTGGTTGCAACTGCACTTATAGATAAACCCGTTGTTAACGTTTAACTGGGTTGTTAAATTTAAGTGTAATTTTAATGTCGTTTCGTGTAACGGGCACTTTGAGGGAGAATAATCGTTGGATGTTAACCGTGATATTTATGTGAGAAATGACAAATAATGTATGCTTCGAGCGCGTAGAAGTTTAAATATTCTCTTTTGGACGTAACATGTGCATCATGCCAGACATGCCAATTGCGTTAATATAAATTCTGCGACTTGATTAAAACTACCCTTAAGAGCTTAAGAAAGCTAATTCCTTGTCATGATCCTAAAGGTCGGTAACGCGCTTGAGATTCTTCTGGAGTCGCAGGCGTTCCTAGGCTGCGGTGTCTGCTTACCATCAAACAAGTCATAAGCCTGTTTGCCACTGTCTTTAAAGAAAACCGGCCAAGTGCGAGTTGGACTCGCGCACGAGGCGTTTCGTACCATCTCTATCTATAAAAACGGCCAAAAACACGTTTGTTGTATGGGAGCCCCCTTAAATATTTATTTTATTCTGTTTTTTAGTATTTGTTAAAATTTCAACTCTCTAACTATCACAGTTCATGAGATACAGCCTGGTGACAGACGGACAGACTGACAGACGGACAGCGGAGTCGGAGTACAAAAATCGGAATACACATATTTAGTTTCTTGCATAAGATGTCGTTAGTTGTATTGTATCTACGAGTATAGATTTCGAAATATTTTATGGAAGGCCCGCTTATTCTACTTGACCATTTGAAAGCTACTTATTAGGACGTAAAAGTTAGACATAAAATGAAACGCCTCTGTAGGCACGCGTCAACGTCGACAAGGCGACAATAACTTCCTCTGACGTCGGCCCAATTTCGTTAATTCCGGCATGCTTTGTAATTAAAAACGTTATGCGGAAAAATTGTGAGTGACAGGGGTCTGTAGGTTATCGCTTGTACAAGTGATATTGTCGGCAACTTTTTACTGAGGCATATGGAGCCGTTTTGTCTCGCTTACTCGCTAACGTTAGCACAATGTCCTGTGCTCGAAAATTGGCATGAATAACTAGTAGATTGTTAACCAAGGTTTGAAACTGATCGATTTCACCCGAGATATTTTGGCCCTCGAACGAAATGAGTGTAGCCAAGGGTGAAATGGGTGCTTTCACCTGAGTTAAACACTCTATTTGAACTATGAGGAAAGAAGAAGAGAAGTAAAAGTAAAAGATAATCTAAGTGTAAAACTTGAGCGGACGCTCGAGTCGGGCGTCTAGCGGGGTGTGCCTGTCAAACAATGGAAACTTATACTGGTGTCCTGAGTCGCCGCCGCACAAATAGTATGCACGCTTGCCCGCCCCGCTGGACGCACCGTCGAACGCTCCGCTCCGAGCGTCCACTCAGGCCTTACACTAAGGATTCCGTAATAAAAACATGCTATCACCAACCAGTAGCCGGCGCCGCCGCGGCCCGCGCCCCACACGCGTCCGGCGGCGGCGTGCGGCTCCGGTCTTCTGAACTAAAAAAAAAAAACACTTACCCTAGGGTAGAAACAGCGATTTTCAACCCGGCTATCTACACATAAAAATCGAACTTTCCGAACAGGAGAAAATGAAAAAAGTATTTAGTCAAAACGGATGCGTATAGGTGAATGAAGTTAATTAATGTCGTATTTTTATTGTATTCCCTCTAGCTATAAGTGTTATCAAATATAACATTGTTTAGAAGCAGTAGCATATTTATAAAGTAGAAATCGGCCTCAGATGAAAATTTTCGTGGCATAGTATTTAAATACTTACTACTGTTCTAAAAATAATTTCAAAATGACTAGCGAGGCAGTGTTACGCAAAAAGCCCAAAAATCTACTGTACTATGCCTACTAGGAAATTACGTCAATTTCAGTGTACAAAATCAACGGAACCCGAAAGCCCAATAATTTCTGCGCTAACCTAATTAATGAAGCTGTCTTGGCCATCGAGTAATCAATTTAATGGCGAAAGGGCCATTCTGCGGTGACGTTGTTTTTTCATTTTCAGCTCCACCGAAATGAAAACCATTGAAGTCAATGGCTAAACTTTGAAGATTCAATTAGGCTGAGTTCTATCGGGCAGTCTGATCAGTGCGCAGGTCCAATGCGAGTGCTGAGGGTTCCGTTCAAACTTAGATCTGCAAAATCTTAAGACGTTAACACGAATTGCATAGCAACGTGACAGTTACTTATGATTTACAACTTTTTTTGACAGATAAAACTGTTGTCTTTATCAACTCTAGCATATATAGTTTCTCAAAAGTTTATATCCTTGGAAAGGAAATATGTTTACATACTATCAAAAATACAGTATGGAGCGCTCGTGGCCCAGCGGCGCCTGCGTACCGCTTGCGGTATCTAAGGTTAAGCAACGTGGGCAGCGGTCAGGACTTGGATGGGTGACCGCTTTGAGTGGTTACTAACTGAGCGCTCCCGTGCTTTGGAAGGCACGTTAAGCCGTTGATCCCGGTTGCTGTCTATGGCAGCAGTCGTTAAGCCAAGTTGGAGGCCTTCGGGCGGCTTGAGAACTTCTAACGGTCAAGTTCCCCACTCACTTGACACAGCCTAATCCCAATAAGGTCTAGTTTCCCCTCGGGGTTGAAAGGTCAGATGGCAGTCGCTTTCGTAAAAACTAGTGCCTACGCCAAATCTTGGGATTAGGTAGCGGACCCCAGGCATCCTTCAGGATGCAACTGTACTGGGATAACGCTAGGAAGATGATGACTATCAAAAATACAATATACCTAAAGTAAAGGCTAGATTGCTCCGTAATTGGATATTGTATTGTTTCTGTAAATATGAAAGAAAATACACATTGTAACAAACACTCGGGATCGGCGCGGCGGTCTCCAAATTCGTTTTGGATTATATTTCACTATTCGTTCAACAAACAATGAACTAAGTATAGAATCATTTGTAGAATAATGTTAAAGCTATATTTTCTATACAATGTTAGAGGAGTTCGTTTGTTCTTACTTAGTATAGGTACTTATAATGTTTAGTACTTAAACTTTTAATAACTGTTTCAAGATTTTTTATGGGTTTAACGAGTAGGTATTTCGAGTTTAAATACTGGTTTCCTTAGGCCGCTACCGGGAAAACGTTAGGATATAATGACGAGTTGATAAAGCCATGCGATACGTAGCGAACTAAATATACCAAGGTTTCATAGAAACCTATCAAGCCGATATGATTATTTCCCGAGGGACCTTATTCGATTTATTTCGGGGATCTCGGAAACGGCTGTAACGATTTTGATGAAATTTGGTATGTGGGGGTTTTCGGGGACGAGCAATCGATCTAGCTAGGTCTAATGACCGGGAAAACACCGAGAAAAGCCCGGTCGCCCAGATATTTATATCTTTAAACGAGCAATTCTTGTATAATATATTTATTTACTTCGGGGATCTCGGAAACGGCTCTAACGATTTTGATGAAATTTGGTATGTGGTTTGGTATTTGGTTTTCGGGGATGAGCAATCGATCCAGCTAGGTCTCATGCCCGGGAAAACGCCGAGCAAAGCTCGGTCGCCCTGATATTGAAGATTAAAACAAACAGCATCAGATGCAAAGCAGCGACCGTTAGACTCGATATTACATGTACGATATTATTACTACTACTATACTCGATATTATTGCACACCTCAAAAAGATCACAGTACAAAAACATTAGGATATTGTACATTTTTAACTGCGTTTCTTCCGGCAAGCTTACAAAATGACCAACATTGGAAGCATGTGAAGGCACAGTTAGGGGTAAATTTCCCCGAGCTAGACCCTATGCTAATTTTAATTTTGGTGAAAAATAGGACGTCAATTATTGGAATTAGGGTGCTACAAGACTATTCTAAGTAAAATTTGACTACGGGACCCGAGTTAAAGTGTGTTTTGGGCGACGGGCTGGCAACCTATCCTATCAGTGTTATAACATGTTTTCTCCATCTTTAAACCTAAAAAAGCTAAAAGTGGTGCGTGCAGAAATCATTTTTTATGTACTCTGCTGAAGGCTTTTGAAATGACAACAGTTCATGACAATGTAAATGACATCTTCTCAATTATTTCATACAGAGAACAAAAACAATGAAAAAATTAACCGTGATCTCGCTCGCAGCCTGAGTCGGGAATTGAACCCGCGCCCCTTTTTTGCCGGACCAGCGAATCTTTGTCTTGGATTCTAAGTCGCTAATGCTAGTGCTAGCGACAATTCTGTTTTTTCTTCAAAGGCTTACAGTACATCCTCTCATGACAGATGAAAATTGTTGGATACCGTAAAATGGGGTGAGTTGGCACAAAACCGAAGTTCAATCAAACCCGGATAAAAGTTCATTTTTGTATGTGGCGCATTGATTAATTTACAAAAAAGTATTCTGGTTGTATGTATTTTAGTTTTTTTATGATTTTGTGTTCATAACTTTAACGATAAACACAAAAAGTTGAAAATCGCACCTCACCCCGTAGTTCAGGTAGGTTGGGGTGACGTGAGATTTCATACTAAGGCGAGTTTGGGAAATTGTAGGATCGACACTTTGGGATTATGCATATTATAGCATGATTTGTAATTAGAATTAATATGTTTCGTAGCAGTAGCCTATAAAAACCAGCTCATCCCTCTGGCATCCCTACTCTCCCCATTCATAACCCAACTGTCCTCGCAATCCCTACTTACCCCATTTTACGGTACCTACTTTTTAACGTTCGGCAGTTAAAGAGAAATGGCGTTGGTCGAAAAACTATAACCATTCGATATTTCCACTCGCAACACAAACACTTGATCAAACATTTACTCAAGCTCTCTGATCTCATTCTATCATCGGACAAGCGTGCAACCTACAAACTTAATTTAAGCAGGTATCTTAAAAATGCATCTTAGTGCAGCTATTTAGAACTTTACTTCACAGACAATAGGGGTTTTTAAATACGCAGTTCTGGAACGTAAGATATAATCTATATTTACTTTAAGTACTTCTAATTATAGTTTGGACATCGTTACAGACAGTACTAGTGTAACGGATATAAAATGCATCATGTCTACAAAAGTAAATATAATAGGTCATATATGCACACTTACTAGCTACGTAGTGAAACCTATTGCACGTTCTAAAGGTTACGTGAATACCCCGCGGGATTGAACCCAGGACCTTTAGCTTCGTAAGCAGATTCAGAAGATTATGAGAGGTAATAGGGCACAGCAAAATGTCATCATACTCGAATTTGGTGCAGCCCAACTGGGGAAGTACAGTCAGCAGCAATGGTTGCTACGCGGGCGAGGTGCTCACAATGATCTTCACACATTTTTATTATAAGGAAATAAGAGCGTGTGAATATCATTTTGAACACCTCGCCCGCGTAGCAACCATTGCTGCTGACTGTACCTCCGCCTTGCAGAAAACCACAGCCATAATAACATTATTTACCATACAGATATGTAGTGTTGTGTTTCTGGATGTGAGCAAGTTTGCCAGAGCTCCCGAGGATGCACTGTGTTGAGAGCGAGGGACCTAAATTTGTCCCGTCTGCTGTCAACACAGTGAGTCCTCAAATTGCGTCTATAGGCTGCGGTGTCCAATTACCATCAGGTGGACCGTACGCTTGTTTGCCACCGACGTTGTACTAATAAAAAAAGAACTATTAGGCTAAATTACGCTAAACCGGTCGTCAATTATACTCACTTATCTTTATGAATTCACATAAACGCAGCATGTCATGATATGTATACTATGTATGTAAACAGGGCCATTCCTTTTAGTTTATTAGCTCGCGTCGCGTGTCCAACAGATCCATATACAAATATCTTAGCCATCCCCATTTTAGATGTGGCATTCGGAATATGTCCCATTCCGGTAATACAGATAAGCTTCTAATGTTCAAATTGCCGATGTAAAATCCCGGGTAGTTTTAAAAAGGACGTAACTTTACATAATAGACAGTGTCACATACGTCGTTTGTAAATATAAACTATTTATTGTTTTCAAAAGGGATTATCCGTCTGTAGGCCCGCTGTGTTGTGCGTGGTGTGGATTGAAATTAGTGTAAGTAGTTTTGATTTCTTTAAATGGCCATGTGCGTAAAACTAACGTTTATTGTATAATAAAATAGAAATGTCAACCGCCTAGAAGTATGTAGAGATTAGCAATTAATTACATAATTTCATTTAAATATGTCCCTGTCCCTTTAACGGATGGTAACAAAACTGACAGTCAAGTAGTCAATGGCAAATTCATATACATCGTAACAAAATGGACATGTTAGAAATGACTTGAAAATTTCATTTCAGTACAACTTTCTGTCATTTTAAATGGAACTTCCCAAGTAACGATTAATAGCATGGATAAACTGAATAATACAATGACTTAAATTTATTAAATTCTCTGCTTATTAGTCGGTGCGCTCTCGTAAATACTTCCGATTTCCTCTAGATACCTAATAAAACGATCTTCGATGTTTACTGCTAGTTTCTGGACATAATAAAGTTTATCATCTCCTAAGTATAGCCCCATTACTTTAAGTGGTGTTATTGGGAGAGCATTGATCGGTTGAAGCGAATCGCCCGGCCCGGGGACGTTTTGTGATCTAATTTAGACGGCTTAACGGATACTTATACGTAGGACGTTATTTGAAGATCCCTATGACACTGACAGTGACATACCATATAGTGATGTGCATGTGTCGATACTTCAATTGTTTTTTTATCTGTGGCGGTTCTTATCAGCGTCCTCTCACGTACATTAATTTAAACCTCAAATGCGGTTATCGTGTAAAAGACGTTTCTGGCTACTAAACCGCCATTTTTAGGGTTCCGTTTCAGAATGGTCCAAACGGAACCCTATTGTTGTCACTCATGCGTCCTTCCGTCGGTCGTCTGTCACAAAAATATTTTTCGAAGATGTTTTCAACTTCCCTTTGACCTATTGACATAAAATTTGGACATAACGTATTCTTACGCCGCACCAAAAGAAAGACCAGTACCTACAGGTCAAAACAATAAGTGTTAAATAATAAATAAATATGTAATTTAACGTTGTTTTATTTTTACACAGTCACGTAACAATTAAAATGAAATATAAGACACGTTTTATTACTATCACTTCAATTATCGACATCTGTTATCGACGGCACCGCTTCCTTAGTCGATACAGACCAACGATATAACTTTTGCAGTACGTCACCGTGTATATTCCGTTAAGCATATTTCTGGGAAATAAGGGACAATTCAAGTTTATTTCATATTGTTATTATGTAAATGTTACAATCCTACATAAATTAATTAGCTACATTCCCAAAAGATGCTTATTAACATTTCGATGTGACATCGACGCTGTTCCAAGGTTATATAAATGAACTGTCACTGCAAGTGTCATAGGGATCTTCAAATAAAAATCCCAAAAATCTTTCTGTTTCCCAGTCACAAAAATCCAGATTTTGCTGGTGAATAGGTATATCATTAATATCATCCAAATTATAGAATTTCTGGAATCAATACAGTCAAATTATTGACGCCTAGTTAGTATTAGCCAGGTTAGTGAGCTCGTGGTCCCGGTTTCAAATTCTGGTCAGGTCAGGGTATTTATTCGTGTGATGAGCACGAATTTGTATCCATTAGTCCTTTTTTGTTTTATCTATATAAGTATATCGTTTCCTACCTAGTACCCAGCGCAGTAGCAGCGTAGTACAAGCTTTTCTTAGTTTAGGACTAGGCCAATTTGTCCTCAAAATGATTTTATCGATATCGTCACTTCTTGCCAAAGTATAAATCCAGTAAATATGTAAGTATTATAGGCAATAACATGCGTCATCATGTTTCCACCTTCATTCATCTCCAACGCTGCCTCAGGTCAAATGGAAAACAATTATTTACTAAAAGCGCGTCAAGGAAAACCTATATTTCTACTCTGAATAGTTTGGCTCCCGGCCTTGTAGTGAAATGTGCACATTAATTGACTACACGAGGATGCACTTAGGATCCAATCTAAATATATACATGTGCTGGAAAGTGGTAACATTAAATTTGAGAATCCGAATCGTCACAATACATATCGCCACTTTTACAATCAAAATAACAGGTTCTGCAAAGTGGGGTGGGGAGTTTCATTACAAGTGCAAGTTTAAGGTCTACTGAAGGGATGATTAAGTGATTTTTAACCTGTCAAGCGCATATGTTACAAAACATATGCGCTTGACATTCACGTTCCGTTTTGTTACCATCCATAACAATACGTTAAAAGGGCATATTTATATACATCAAATACATTTTGAGACAAAACGCAAACCCGTGCGAATTAGTTAATGTTTCGAAAAAACTTATACTAGAGCTACGGATCTCTATTGCAATGCTCGAAAGAGCACATGTTTAGAGCTACATCTAACTTACAGACCTGAAAATAAATCAGAAGACGACGGTCATGTCCATCATGAAATGTCCTATGAATGTCCTCTTCGCACTTTAATTAAAATCGGTTTATTTAATAACCCTGCCTTGCAGTCGGGTAAAAAGATAAAGAGAAGAACTCTTGACAGTAAAAATTCCAATTAAGCATCGTAATACAAAATTGAATGAGACCAATTGATTTTATTTAGGTACGAGTACTCTAATGGAACTAACGGTAATACGATAGAAATCCGATCTTCAATCGATGTTCGGATACTGCGGTTCATGGCTTTTATTTGTCGGCACTCGATGTATATTTGGGCAAGTGTAGAAATATTTGGAGCACTAATTAAGCTGCTTTATGGGCCGCGAATTTGTTGATATTAACTGATACTAATAATTTTGAAAGTTTTATGTTACAATAATGTAAATTGTTACTGCCTTGTAGAATTAATATTTTTATCCCATGTTATTGTTATTTAACTTACTCTTTTTTTCAATATTTTGCCTTATGTTGGCCTAGTCTTTGGAATAGTCTGTTTTAGTTTAATGGATCAAGGTATTATGTTGAACCGAATACTTAATTCGGCCGAATATTTGGTTTGGAAACAGCTGGACCTGATATTTGGCCAAATATTCATATTCGTGCATTTCTAATTCTTAAGGTTATATCAGTATCTGATACTTGGGCTAAGAAAGTAAGAAGTTCATGCATATGATGTTTTGATAGGTATATAAATAGAACATAAGCGATACATATTTGGTTATGAATTTCTATGATGAGTTATATAACTCAGTAGATTCATTTGAAATATGTTTAAAAAATTAATAGAGCACACGAGGCAACTAATAGCGAAGTTTAGTCTTCCGGGATACCTAATGTGCTCGGAATATGTTCCAAAAATGCGTTATTTGCAGTAAAATTGCATGAGGACTTAACTACTAAGTATCGATTATCATATACTTAGTATAAAGTCCCGATGAGTAGCTGATAAGACCCGTGACATACGGACGGCGAGTGGGAGAGCGCGTGTGGTTGGCATACGGCTAGTTTATGGTCTCGATGATTATATAATGATTCATTGATCATTAGAACAAATTTATTGTAGCGTTAATAATCAACGTCTAATTAATTATGATTATGTCAGCTCCATCAACATTTTAAACTTGGTTGAAGCCGTCATCTTTTGCGGTTATTCTTTTATGAACAAATATGTCGACGGGAATCTCCGGGTTCAGAATGAGGAGTGTTTGTTAATGGTAGTGAAGTACTTACTAACAGATTATTCTGAGTAATGAACTCTAAGTACCTAATATTGTTTTCCTTATGACTGAAAACAATCCACCATTAAGTGATAGGTATAATAACAAAAGGAGCGAAAGTTACTTAGTATCGTATTAGGATTTTCCGTCTCCTTATTACCTCTAGTGACCTGTAACACAGTTTTTTCAAAGCGAAAGAATATTATCTCACAAGCGTATTATTCAGAAAAATATGTAACTGAAACATTTATCAGCAAATTCAATCTTATATTACTAGAGTTAAAGTTTACATTCCTCGTGACGGGTTTGAAAAGAGATAGGTGGTTCTCAAAGTTTTGTAAAAAAGGTATTGTGGAGTTTTCTATAAACAGAATACATTGTTCAACGATTTTCATAGCTGCCACGGTCGTGATTTATTCTATTTTTATTGGGTTAGCAACAATGGAGAATGGGTTACACAATGTTCGAGATATTTACTGGGGATTAAACTGAACCATAGATAACTTGATGTTTTTCATTGCAGAGGTTTATTTTTTGTTTTACGGTATAATGTAATATTCCACTTTCACAACAAATAAATTTCGATGAAAAAGTTAAAAAAATAGGATTACAACAACAAACAATATTGTTTGTATATTTTTATTATAACTATCTGCGTAAGTTTGTGTTAAAGTTATGAATAATTATCATCACTTTAATTAAAATCGTTTATATACATTAGCTTCAATTCTACGGTAATTTCTCTCCAGTTCAAAGATATACCTTATCTCATTCAGGAGAAATCACCGACGATTTTCAGAACTCGCGACTCAATAAAACTTCTGGAATTTTCCACGTAGATCCAATTTTGATAGAACGAAGTAATATAAGAGCTGACTTCACTTGCTTTCAAATATTTCGGTTAAGTACTTACTTCAAAGGATATGTATGATTCAGTAAATATTGTTTCGGTAAAATTTGTATATTAGTTAAATATAATTTGTGATTCGAGGCATCAAAACATGAATACGTTTGTTATACTATATCGGTGGCAAACAAGCGAACGGTAGTCGCATCGGCCATTTTGGAGCACGTGTAATTAATTCACGACCCATATTAAGTAGGTACATAAGAAAATGCCTTGCGTGGAAAATAAAACGAATGAAACGGTATAAAACAATACTGTTGCAGTATGGTACGGAACTGCGTTTCGCTGACTCCATAAGGCCGATATTGTATCTTATTAAGTAATTACTTATGTAATGTAAAGGTGTCTGATTGAATCCAATATGATAACTGGAAAGGGGAACATGTGTTAATGGAAATCTAAGGTATTTACGTCGGTTTAAAAATTATGTTGTATATAACATACTTCGGATCTGAACCGCAGACTTGTGGTCTTGGTCTAGGTTTGAGGCTCCGCGTGTGATTTAATGAGGTCCTTGAACTAGTTAATTGTATTGTTAAATAATAAACTATCGTATTGAATTAAAATATATATCAGCAGGTAAGAAAGATATAGGCATTTATATGTGTGGAAAATACGTAGGGTAAATAAATAGACTACCTTAGGTACTACCCGTACCGTACTACCGTACCCTACCAAGTACCGTACTACCGTATACTTGGGTAGACTAATACCTACCTATATGGTACTTAGGTAAGTATATGATCAAAAATTTACAAGGACTGACGTTAAATGTATGTGAAGCCATTTGAAAATAAACTCAATTTTTTTTAACTCTAATTTGGTTTGATCAACTGTCACATAATCATTTTTTCATTAAATTATTCTCACCAAATAAAAAAGAACTGATTATCAAACTTGACGTGACGCCATCAACGAATTTTGAGAATTCATTATTTCCTAACTACATACCTTGTGGCTTGTGTCACATGAAATCGTATGAATTAACCTATGTCGTATATGGATCATTACACAAGAATGGTCCCAGTTCCTATTGTGGAAGCCTAACAAACGCACAATCAATAGTCACCTCGTTCTGTGATCTCGTGTATCCGTATTCACACTCGCAAACGAACGTCACTAGAGATTAAAATACGAGTACTCTCAGTCATCTCTCAGTGGAGACAGGGTGCATTTTCTGGCGTTCTTTTTTGTTACTTCTTTATACGTAATAAATATTGATTTTGTATTGTTATGAGGTGTAAAATAGAGTGTACCTGGTGTAATACTTATAGCGATATGATAAAAGATTTCAAGAGACGATTTCAGTCGTCTGATCTTATTAAGATTAATTTTAAGTGTTAGCATGTATGCCATAATTAGTCTTATGTTAAAGTGTGCCCTACAATAAAAAAAAAACATTTAAATTGATACCCTGAATAATAATCACGAATGGTAACGAAACTGGACGTCAATGTTAATGATTTGTAACAAAATGGACAGGCTAGATGTGACTTTAAACAGCACTTAACGTGTCAATTTAACTCCCCCGTAAGGCTTATAATTTACATGGCGTTCCGTGTCAATATGAACATTGACGTAAGAACTCCATTAAGGTTGATTAAGACCCTTTTCATTTTGATAAAACTTTCATCCGTCGAGTTTTCGAATATTAAAATAACGGCGCACCATCACAATGCTGCGGTTGAATGGCGAGTTTAAAAACAAACTTTTTACATTTTCCCCTCAATTTGTTGGATTGTTACGCCTGTGGGCGACGAAGTTATATTTTCGCGCCTTGTTTATAGTGAGGTGGATTGCTGGAAAAAAATGTAAATGTGGACACCCTGGACAAAAGCAGCAAATTTTCCAGAACAATATCATAAAATTCCAAACTTGCACAGTCAGCGTCCCGAAGATATTCCTATCGAATATCACTTCCTCTATCCCACTTTCCAGGTTTAAGAAACAGCCGTTCCGAGAAATCCCTTCAGATTTTAATTATGCTCCAGGACTTTATTGGAAATTCCCGTTCTTCGCGTTGATATTAAATTCTTTACTAGGAGTTCTATGTAAATGAGTAACATTTATAATATTTTTAGTTCAACGTTATTCATTTGTTTTTGTTACTTTTGCCTGTAAAATAAGATTATTCATTTTATATGTTTACACAGTTACTGAAACAGTTTTATATGCAATATCTGGTCGTAATATTTTTATGCTTTTAGTAAATAAAATGATAGGGCCAGTATACACAAACCTTGAAACAGTTAACGTTTGGCGTTATGCCAATATCGCTAAGAAGCCCATTGTGTATGAAGTTGTCCTAATAAATAACGAATATAATGTGTGATGAATATTTTATAGCATATAAAATGTCATGAGAAATGGTACGAACACGTAATATGATAGTAAGAAGTTGTAAAGTGTAAACAACGTGATATACTCATTCTTCGGTTGGTACTATTAAACTGCCTGATCATTTTGTGTCCAAAACAAACAAAAAGGGTTACATTTTTGCAATTTGTTCAACTTCCCTAAGCTATAACTGGCTGTTTCTACACCATTGAACTATAACGCAATAAAAATTGCCCTTTGAATAGCCCAAAAAAAAGAGGAGTGTTAGGAGGGTATTTTTCGGAATACAAAAAAAAAATACTGAATGTGTTTTGCGTTGGCTTGCATAGTAATACATTTGGAGAAAATAATATAGATTTGGACTTAGGTATTAAAGCTGCCATACGGATTTTTAGACATTAAACATCATCTATCAGCTTCATTCATTCATGTGGTAAGCTTCTAGTCAAGGGAGATCCTGTTAGGGAAATAGCGTTTCGTAATTTACTTCTATATTGAACGAGCGTATCCATATTAAATAAATGGAACTAAAATATCGTATCTAATATTGCAGGATGAAACTATCCAATACTATGGCTTTATTAAACCGGTCATACAAAATAATATGGAACAGTTCTGTAGTTGGTTTTTGCGTATTTTATTATTGATCAGCGTTTCCCCACCTTGTTGGTTTTAAAGTATAAAGGATATACCGGGTGTACAATCCAAATTGGTCAGTATGGTTCACCATACTATCATAGATACCATACTATCATAGTTTCCGACTTCAGTCGGAAACTATGAGAGATAGCGAGATCTGTTCTTAGGAACCATGACATCGATTTTAGATTTAATAATAATTGCGGCGTTTTCCCGGGCATGAGACCTAGCTAGATCGATTGATCGTCCCCGAAAACCCCCACATACCAAATTTCATCAATTTTTCACCAAAATCGTTTGATCCCCGAAATAAATATATACTATATATACAAGAATTTCTCGTTTAAAGATATAAGATAAAGCTTAACAGAATCCATTTAACATTTTCCTAAAAAATAATCTCGAAGACGCTCTTTCAAAAGTCTTTAAAAGCAGTTTTGGCCTTTTCGCCCATGTAATTCTCTTTGAATGACTTTTCTAATATGAGGAAACTTCAGCACAAAAGAAAAGCTTTCAATGCTGTTTAATGTTGTTAAGACTCGACATTAGGGATAAGTTTACTGGTTTAAAGGTTATACTTAATGTACTGTAAGTAAATGCTTGACTTAACAAACTTCACAATTCATTTTTTTATGCACCCAAATTACTTTATGTGGATAAGAAAATGATGTATTTTACATACCGGAACCTATAAAAATTTGTACATAGTTAAGGGAGCTTAATGAAAACAAAATTACGACGCGTCCTTTGCGTAACGAAAGTTAGCCATACAAAATATATGAGTCATCGTTACACAAAGGAATCAATACTTAAGTTTTGTTTTTTATTAAAGCACTTAACTATGTACAATTAAAAACGACTCACCAACTGGCCAGTTATAAAAGAATTATACTAAATGAGCAAAAATTTATGATTCAGTACCTACTAGTAGTTCTATGTCTTAGCTATAAAACAGCTCAGGACCCATGTTTACGAGCATGCTCCTATCTATCTTGCACCGAAATGATGCTGTGGCAGAAAATATCGTTCGAAAACGGTCCCAAAGCGGATCGGTGACCTGGTCGTAGCTCACATCTCCGGCGGGTACTTGAATGATACACATATAAACTCTGTACATATAAGTATAACATATCTCTCTAGGTATAGGTACAGTCACGTCTATTATTTATTTAAACTTTATTGTATGAAACAAAATTATGTACGATTTGGTTTACGAAACAGAATAATGTAAAAAAGCCTTTTAAAATACAATACAACACAAATACTCTTTATTGTACACCTCACACAAATGCATCAGTTACATATAGAAACAATACAGCAACATGTAGGTAAAGGTAGACAACAGGTGGCCTTATCGCTAAACAGCGATCTCTTCCAGATAACCTTTGGGTAGCGGAAAAAATGAACATTAATTATGCAGTGGGTGGTGCAGAAATTATCATAAAACAGATACTGAAAGTTAATAAAATAGCCATCAATTGATCATCATTGAGGTTGAGGCCCTTGCATCGAACCCTGTAATCAGTCTGTAATAATAAAATGTGTAATTTAGGAGTTCTTTTAAGACCTCCTTACATTACGATGGCTTTATGACTGCCATTATCAGTATTGAGTTGACACGTGAAAGTAAAAACATCTCAACCCTATTGATGAATTTCTCAAATTTGGCTTTTACAATTTGAAATAAACATAAGTAGGACCTTACATATCGAGTTTCTTGAAGACTTTACAGTAAACAACCTCTAAAATAAAGCGTCTTTCAGAAACGCGCACCTTTTAACCTCCGTGAATATTTCCTCGCCAAGTCAAGTACTCTACCCTTCTCACATGACCATAACCACCTCACTACCACTGAATTAATTATAAACCTTGAAACTTGCAAGTCTAGTACGAACCCGAGGTCTGACCTTTTTATCGTGGTCTTATCTTTAATGTACTCCTAGCACGCTTCTTGAATATTTAGGAATTGAGTCGAGTAAGTACCTTTAATATGTAAATAGCGGTATGAATTTGCTGTGGTAATATGCGTCAGGGCTGAAGATCATAACTCACGGATATGTCATGATTTTCTCGTGAGGCTCATCAAAATTTTATTAAATTTTCGTGGTGACACTTACGTAGGTATTGGCACGATATTAGGATCAAAATAGGATTAAATGAGGGAGGAAACATCGTTTACCAAGTTTTCGAGGGTTTGGCGTGACACATATCTATTTAAGTAGAAACATGATTATTTAGATAGTGATCGATTCATATGTAGGTATTGTAGATATAGAAACGCTAAAATCGGCATTACAATTTAATGCGGAGCGACTATATGGCATACCCTAAAAACAGTTAATATTTGTCCAGCCAAGGGAGTATTAAGATCTATTTTCAAGTGGCTCAGCCAAATTAGTTCTGAACGGAATTGTGCAAGATGCGAACAACAAGCTACGAATTTAAACTTTTACGAAGTTATTACTAACTTTCCACTAGCAAGTGTTCATGTAACAAGTAGACCAATTAAATCCTCAGTCTTGTTCCAAGTTACCAGCATAATGTTCAAAGTTTATAAGAAAAAGTACTTATTTTTTCAAAATTGTAGTAAGCTTGACTAACAAATTTTGCGAAGCTTATATGTACTTACTTGATTATTTGTTCTTTAGTTACAATCGAAAACTTTTTAAAAGTCAGTAAGTCATAAAACGGCAGTATAATCTTGCTAAAGGTCTGCAGTAACCAAACTTATTATTAAAAACATGTTTAAGTACTTATACTGATAATTTAGTTTTTCTTGGAAACTATCTAAACATAACAATATTTCTCACGTAAGATTTTATTTTCTCTGAAGGAATTGTCAATTGGTTTCAGCCACTTGACATGTTCTTGTATGTACTATGTCATATCAGGATCACCATGTATCATACAATTAATAGTATTTTAATTGATTCTTCTCAAAGACCACTTACCTATAATGTTGTAACTTACTTTACTGAATGAGTCCAAATGGATAAAGCAATGGTTTCAAAGTGCTTCATATTAGCTGTAGGTATCTTAATGTTGAGATTCTTAGACTTCTTAAAGTAATCAATAAGGATAAAAACATACGTAAGTACTCAACTCGGACGTACATAACTCACTTGAAATTATTATTTCCTCTTATTTGTTGCGCATTTTCGATGTTGAAATATATTGAAAGCCTCGAATGGAACAGAATTTAATTAAGTATCTGAAGCAGAAAGCACGTTTTTCCTCCTGAATGGAGTTAATAAAGACGAAATGAACCCATTGCTCACTGGTTTAAATCCTGTGGCTTTTTCACAGAAACGAGCTGCAATGAATTGAAGCGTATTTTACGTGGGTATAGACATAGACAAATAGATAAATTTGGTATAGATAACTTTTCGCTCAGCTAATTAAATAGTTTGGTTTCTTATGTTTTATCCTTGGTAGTTCGCATTTAATCTTCTAGGTACCAAGTACGATGTTATACATTTTTAATTACCGATATCATAATTAATGATGCTGCGGCTTATGAAAATGTTGAGAAAATATTTAATTAAAAAGTTCAAAGGTCATCAAATGGTTTCATAATTAGAATTAGGTAACTAGTTTGTTTGTAAGTACCGAGTTAACAATAAATTCACTCAGATTACGTCTCATAAATATGCCTACCATTTTTCGTAACTTTATGCAGATAAATCTCTACCCTATCCCTATTAGATACAAAACTCTGTTCTGCGGGTAGTATATTTATGCTAATACGGCGGGATTTGCGAGCCTGCAATATTGTAAAGGGTCTGAATAATAATCAAGGGTAATAACGATCAAGTGATCCCATTGGGTCGATGTGCATCCGCAAGGGCCTTCAATCCTCATATAGATTACTTGTGCAGTGGTGTCCCGGATCTTTGGGCGGCGTACGTAGAGCCGAAGTACCACATAACCAACCAACATTAATTAATATTTTATCTATCTTGTCATAAATGGCAACAAAATATAGTGGGACACTTATAGTCGTCGATGCATCTGTAATTTTTAAAGGTGAATACGAAAGTTGTTTAGCACTTTGCACTAACATGCCTTAACGCTAGTTTGGCAAGTTACGCAATTGCCATGCTAGTCGCGTTTAATTTTGTTTTATTAGGCTTTTGGTTTCGTACTAGCACGGAAGTCCGTATCTCCGGCCGCCGCTCGCTCTCGCTCGTGTCTCGTCCTCTGAAAATTGAATGCGAGCCAAGTAAACTACAAAGAGTTCAATTGAAATTCGACGCTGCTCGCAGATGGTGCGAAATGAGTGCAACAGCGGGGTATTTTATACAATATTAGGAGTTGCTTGGTATAAATTAATACGGGAGACTTACAGAATGACGCGGGTTTACGGGGATGAGATTCCTTATCGAGTTTATGAGAGGCCGAAAACTATAGTGTTTCGGCGTTCTTATCGAAGTCTGTATACCTGTATTATTGTGACCTGTATTATTATGGATATCGAGATGGGCTGACAATGTCACTCCTAACCGGGTGTACCTTGCCACACCTCCAATTTCCAATCTCCAAACCGAACTTGACACTTGACATGACAACAATAACTATCAACGTAGGTGGCTTCTAAATAAACTCAATCACAACTCCATAAGCAAACTCGTCTACGATGCAGTTAAGAACATTGGTATAAAGTGTACTAGAGCTTAAATCAATTCCTTTCCAATTTTCTACATTTTTGTATTTACCTATCCAAAGCAGCATGATTTCGTTCGAAATCCTCGCCGCTTAAGCCCTTTTGTCTCCGCCGGACGGTATTCGGCCAGACGGAACGGTCAGGGCCGCTTCAGAAATAGCATAGACCATCAGTCATCCGACAGGGAAGTGCATCTTCCGTCAGGTGACAGTTCATTGACAGCTCGCCATATTGGAACATGGCGCGTTTCGGTTGATTTTGAAAACTTATTTTGAAAAGGCGAGTTTTTAAGTGTGAATTGTGGCTGTTAGTTCAATTGATAACTTCGCTAAAGTTTTTTACGGTTCTCGATTTGATGTAGGTCGGTAAAGTCAGATCGAACATAAAATTAGGGGGAAAAATGTAATTTGGTCTCTCTTGCGTAACGCTATCCAATCATATACAATTTGAGGGGGAATTTTGTTATGTTGATGACGTAACCAAAAAAACGTCGACAAAATGTTTATGCTATTTTCATGCTCTATAAAAAATATGTTACGTATTCGCGGATAAACGTTATAGACCGTTCCCGTTATTTATGTAATAGTATTTCTGTATTCTCATTTATGAAGTACTTTTGGTATATCGATTGAAACTCTATTTGTCCAAAAGATTAGAATGTAAATTACCTATAGAATAAGCAGAAGAAACACCTTGAGAATTTCAAATCCGCAACGCAGGCTTCGCCAAGTGTGTACAAGCTATGAATCAGCAACAGGCGTTGTCACATACATACGAGTATAGGTATACACAACAATAAAACAATCCACAGCAGCCTTTGTCAAAACCTTTTTCCAAGACACCATGCCATTAATGAGGTGGTTCGCCGGGCTTTAGTTTCGGCCAATGTGCCGTGTGTCCTGGAGCCTCCGGGGCTGTGCCGCACTAATGGGAAAAGGCCGGACGGTCTGACATTGGTTCCACGGCAGAAAGGTCGGTGTCTCTTGTGGGACGCTACGTGTGTGAGCACGTTTGCACCGTCCCATTTTCAGTCACACCGTCAGGTCCGCCGGGGTGGCCGCAGAGTCGGCGGCCCGGGCCAAACATGTGAAGTACTCTGCCTTGGAACCGATGTACGACTTCGTGCCAGTAGCGGTGGAGACTGCGGGACCATGGGGCGCGGAGGCCAGGGACTTTGTGAGAGATTTGGGTCGACGACTGAGGGAAAGGGGGTGCGATCCTCGGTCCGGGTCGTTTGTGGCTCAACAGATTTCGCTTTCGCTTTCGCAGTATTATGGGAACTTTTGAGCCATCTACGATCCGGGGCGGTCCTTCATGTTAAGTCCATTTGACGAAGCCTGTGGCGGATTTCATCTCTGGTGTCTCTGTGTTGTGATTGTTTGTTTATGTACGCACCTGACGAAGCCTGTGTTGTGGATTAGAATTTGTGGACTATTTATGCTTAGTTTGTGTTATGAATAAAAACATGTATAATAGTATACCGAAGTAAACCTTAATTAGACCACTATATCGATATACGACCAGCTGAATCGCATCACGATTTAAAAGTGTAGCTGTACCGCCAACACACTAATTGTCAGGGTTATACATATAACTCTTAAAAAAACAACTGTTTCGTTAATGATTTTTAACTTAATCACTGGGTTTTTTTTTTCAATAAACTTTTTAGTGCAAACTCATAAGTTTTCCATATTTTGTTTTGTAACCATAACATGTGCAATCTTTGCTTTTACAGATGGTAAATAAATTAAATATTTGTGGACAATCATACACTAAACGTCTAGTCCCAAACTAAAAAGACTTTGGGCAGGTAAGTACTAGGCGACGGGATAACTATGATATAAGTAGATTAAACAAAACTTAAAAGCATCTCGGATGATTTTCTATGTAACAACATCAAGGCCCAGGAACAAATCGTATTCATCAGCTTTATCAGTTTTATTACACAAATAAATGCACCTTTATTAGATTTAAAATGACTTTAGCTATCAACATTAAAATCTAATCCAAACTTTGACTTCATACTACATCTGTACCTAAATCAATCGTGACGTCTTTGTTTTGTTTTGAGCCACATTAATTAGAAGCTCAAAGCTCAAACCCATAGTTAATTAAAAAGAAACAATCAGTGTGTAATTATAATTAATTTGTGCTTCCGACGTACCATGAGGCGTAGTATGTCGCGTCTTAAGTACACTTTAAACGTTTAGTCGATGGAGGGCTTCTGTGCTCGATTTGAGGCGCTGATCTCACTGATGAGTAGGATTACCATGGATACGGTTCGTTTCAGGACTGTCTATTTAACTTGGACAACTATTATTTTTTTGTGAGACAAAGAGACACTTGATTTGTCCTAAGGCTCGTTCGACGGTTACGTAATTATTCTAGTAAGCTTTTTTAAGGGATAACCACACACATGGGGACATGGCATTAGGTCCGCCCTTTGTACTGATATTGTTTGTGCAATAAAATTTTAAATAAATAACATCGCATTGGCACGGCACTGTTGTATTTTGTGGAAATAATTCTGACTTACATTTATAGTTTTTTCAGTTTATAATTTTTATTTCTTGTAACGATGTGTTGCCTATAAATGTGGTTCAGAAAACTACTAACGTAGTGGCACCAGTAATGGACCTGGCTCCAGTAATGGACGCAAAAATCTTTCACGGTCGAAATTAAGCAACGGAAAAGTATTTTAGTCATGGCAACACTTTAATCATAAAGAATGGGCTTCTACGTATCACATTGACAAATGACATACACCTCGGTCATTTTGTTTAAAAATGGCGCGGCGTCAAAAAGTGTGCTCCGGCATTTTTCACGAAAAACCTTATTTTCTTACAGAAATAACTAAGGAAGTAGGTTTACGTTTTTGATTGTAAACTTTATTTTCTCTAAACTATATTATTTTGATATGATTTCGTGAGAAGAGTTAGATATTTAACAACACTTTTTTAAAGTGTTTATTGCATTAGAATCCAATTTGAATGATTTAGAGAGGATGTACATTACTGGTTCCTATTTTTTGTTAATCTCCAATTATGGACAATTCTCCATGATTGGTTTTTCATACTGAATTCTGGTTACCCAATTATGGACACCCAATGTTGGACGGATTTATTGGCGAGGTAAATGTTTGAAAAATGCCACCCAGTTTTATTATAATAGTAGTTTATCTACACAAATATCATAATCCTCTAAAATGCGTTCAGATACAGTAGGCAAATGGCCTTCATTTTAACATCAATGTACTTATGAAAATTTTCTTACCTGGGATGAAGGTTACCAGCAGTAATATAATATTCATTATAATTTCCTATTTAGTACTATAATGATTCTTTTTTTAATTTGGAACAGGAAAATTATAATTCAGTCGATACGAAAGGTCAGCTCGATATAGGTTTTTTTTTGGATAAGGATTCAGGGAGAAGGATTTCAAATTTTACATTTATTTTAAATTTTAAGAAAAAAAATATTTTTTTCGAAAAATCGTCATTATACTCGATTTCGACTAATTCGGGGATGAGGATTTCAAATTTTATATTAATTTTGAATTTACAGCGAAAAAAATTATTTTGTGAAAAATCGTCATCATACTCGTTTTCGACTAATTCGGGGATAAGGATTTCAAATTTTATATTAATTTTGAATTTACAGCGAAAAAAAATTATTTTGCGAAAAATCGTCATCATACTCGTTTTCGACTAATTCGGGGATAAGGATTTCAAATTTTATATTAATTTTGAATTTACAGCGAAAAAAAATTATTTTGCGAAAAATCGTCATCATACTCGTTTTCGACTAATTCGGGGATAAGGATTTCAAATTTTATATTAATTTTGAATTTACAGCGAAAAAAAATTTTTTTCGAAAAATCGACATTATACCTACTTGATTTCGACTAATTCGGGGATAAGGATTTCAAATGTTATATAATACCGGCTACTATAAATATGTAACCGGTAGCACTGGTAGCAATGCAGTTTGCCTTCGGCTTCTGAATCCATCTTAGAGTACTTATAATATGTGTGTAGATAAAGTAATGTTACCTTACTTTCAAATTTTATATTAATGTTGAATTTTATATTAAGTTGAAATCCTTATCCCCGAATTATAGTCGAATTCAAGTATAATGACGATTTTTCGCAAAAAAAAAAAATTTTTACTTAAAATTCAAAATAAATGTTAAATTTGAAATCCTTATCTCCGAATTAGTCGGAATCGAGTATTATGACGATATTTCGAAAAAAAAAATATTTTTTCACTTGAAATTCAAAATTAATATAAAATTAAAAATAACTATAAATACATTCGGTTGACTGGTAGTGAATGCCTTTAGGCATTAAGTCCGCCATTTGTACTTTTTGTATTGTGCAATAAAGTTTTAAATATACCTTCAAATATATAAAATTTGAAATCGAGTATAATGACGATTTTTGTAAAAAAAATTTTTACTTAAAATTCTAAATAAATGTAAAATTTCAATTCCTCATCCATAAATCCTTATCCCGAAAAAAAATACATTATTGCCGTGGCCGGGGAAAAAAGCAATTGCAGGCTGATTATTTGTTTAAACGGACGAGCTTGCGAGTCCGTTTAATTATAATATGAACCCTGCAATTGCCATTCCGGCCGAGGCTAATATAGTACTTTTTCTTAAAAAATGGAGGAAATACGACAAAATTTGGATAAATATTTGATAATGATAAACATAACCTTAAAACGTCAAAAACATCATGCTCAACAAAAAATAAACAGCGGGATGTTTATTTTTTTTAACAGAATCGCAAGTGTATTGTTTTACCGAAAAACGCAAATTATTCAAGACTTAAAAAGACGTCGCGTTTCCAACTAGACATGAGTAGTTCACGAATGAATGATTCAAATGAAGTACTTCGCCTCGAGTAACTCTTTCATTCACTAGTTCAGTTCGGATTCATATACTTCAATACTTCAGTTCGTTCAGTTCATGATTCATATCTTTTACCTACTCATTCGCTCCAAGAGACATGATTGAATGAATGACTGATATGTTTACCCAATCTATATCGTAGATGGCGTCAGTTACATGGTCAATATTATCACGCGATACAGTATTGGCCTCTCTCTCACTTACATGAAAGTGAGAGAGAGGCCAATACTGTATCGCGTGATAATATTGACCGTGTAACTGACGCCGATGGATCTGTTGAGCTACTGAACGAAACTGAACTAGTGAACTAAATGAGTGATATACTTCACAGTGAAGGAATGAAGTATATCACTCTTTTCTTTTTAGTGACACATTTTGCGCATGTCTATTTCCAACAGAAAAATACGAGCTGAATTGGCTGAATACGACCTGTGCCTCCTTTTATATGACAGTTTCTACTTTTTTTTAAAGTTTGGAATTCAACAAATAAAGGAATTTATATGTGAAATTGCAGGCGGTCTACAATGTTTTTAGAACATAAGGTGTCCATGATTGGGTGTCCATAATTGGAATTTGTCTGTCCATCATAGGATTTTCGAAGATTTTCGACTTTTTCAAATTTGGAGCAATTTTCTCGGAACTTACAAGTTTATCCAAAACTTTTGTATGTTAATTATAATTAGTGATTATTAAGCTACATTTTCTTTGAAATAACTAACATCAAACTTATAAAATAAGAGAGTTATAGCCAAAAGATGTTGACGGAGTTCTTAAGCCGTCCATAATTGGTGCCACTACGTTATATAGTTAGGTATCATTTTATAAAAATTCAAAACGGAAGGAGCAGAGCTAAGAACCTTCCTTCTACGTTATTACTGGTAAACGGGACTTAATTGAGTACAATTGAGATTTAAATTCAACCTTTTTTAAGTTTTCCCAACGTTTTGAATGTATCACAACATTTTGGTCGTGAGCTGCTGACCTCCTATTGAAGTCGGTTAAAATATGAGTAAATCCGATCGTGTGGTGCGCCCAGTCCTGTGGGAACCCCGATCTAGGGCAGGGGCTCGTCCTCTGAATGGAGTCACGTGGCGCTACTGCGCAGTTTCGGATCTTTTCATTTTGTTTGGATTCTTTCAAAATTTCTTCGCTGCGTCATCGGCCGGGAGACTGGCTTTCATTGGTCATGATTTCTAAAGCCATTGATTTATATTAGGCTAGGGGTCTCTAGACATAGAAATTGTAAGGAGCAAGTAACGGCTCTTTCTAATATGTTATCAGACATTTTCAGTAATTCTTATTTGTGTGACTTTTTTCAGATATTCGTTGATATCTCTTAAACTAAGGACATTTTTGTTTTACATTGTATGACAAAGTTAAAGAGCATTAAATTTCCTAAAAATATGTTGCTAAACCATATTTCCAGGCATACTATTAAACGGAGATTCAGCGGACCGAAGTTATATCATGAAGGCAAATTTACCCCCCTCCCCAAAGTTAGCACAAGGTCCTTGAGGTGGAAAACTTAGGAATCTTCCTAGTGTACCCCCAAATAACCCCATAGTTCCGAGTACTTTCCACGTACAATGTACTACATATCAACTAGATTAATCAGTTCATAGCAAATTAGAAAATAAATCCTGCACTTATTTAGAGGTAGAATTTATTACGTTAGTTACACAGCGTATTTCACAATTATGCTTGTTAAGGATATATCACCCTCAAACAACACTGTCAGCGCAGTCATTTTTCACTAAAACGTAATTCCAACACTGATAAAACATCAACTTAACTGGTTCGCTAGCCAATAAAATAGGTAGGTAATATTGAAACTATGCTTATGGACATATATATAATACCTATAAAATGTAACATGTATTTGGAAAACGTATAATTGTAACAATAATTTATTATTTTTTATATAAATATGACATGTAAAATATGTTTTACGAAAAATAAATGAATGAATGAATGAAAACAAAAGAAAGCGTCTGCGAGTTTCGCGACATTCTTTTGTTCTATTTTGATCGCCACCTATGCCCCAGTGTGCTACATTCGAAAACACCGCCCGAAGTGCACTAACACAGTTTTGAGCAAACACAACTACAATTTTTATTGTGTAAAAAGTTGCAACTTGCAGAGATATCTCTTTTGTAGCGGATTTTTTTAGAAAATTGACTGGTGCTGCTTTCATGATAAGCTTCCAATTCCATTGACCATTCACCAACGCCAATTCTTTTTCATGTGAAAATGTAAAATGCAATATTTGATGCATCGATTTTCGTCCACTTCTATTTATTGGCAGCTCGTAAGTAAGTATGTATAATATACTTGCTTTTGCCCGCGACTTCGTCTGCGTATATTTCCGCTCCCTATTTCATCCCTTCAAGGGATGATTTTCGAAAAAAAAACGTTTTCTATACCTATGTTAATCCAGGCAATAAACTCGTTGTATATACTACCTACTAAGTTTCATTATAATTCGTTCAGGAGTTTTTCCGTGATTGAGTAACAAACATCCCACATGTAAACATCCAAACAGCTAAACTTCGCATTTATTATTATATTATGGCTAAGCGGCTATTTTTATAAACACTTAAATAGCACTGTACTTACTAAAGTAGTATGGGCCCACCTCGCATATTGGCAGGGTGCAAAGCGGGTGGAGGGGGTAGCCTAAACGATCACAGCGCTCGCTACGGCTAAAATTTACATTTTGTCGGTGACTTGAGCTGTCAAATCCATATTGCAGTAAACATTTTCCAATCGTTTTTAAGATAAATTTAATATGGCCCTAGTAAAATGTGTTATTGTGAATTGTAAAAACACCACAGAATAGCGACTGTAAATTTTACCAATTTTCAAGACCGTGGTGGAAACGAGACCAAAGAAATAAGTGGATAAGTGCCGTAAGAAAAAAAAGTAAGTCACCTAACCTGACAACAACAACTGAAAACAACAATTTTAATGTTATTGGCAATAATGTTACTGACTACCATCGTCCTATATTGTCTAATATAGTAAAATAACACAAGATTTCATTAATTTTTTTCACAATATTTACTTACTTCTCTCTTGACAGCTATGACATAATGTCCATAATAGCCACCTGTCCGTGGCGCTGTCGTCGTGCACGGTCCCAATAGGTAATGCATTCGGCTGAGCCCGGCCCAGGCAATTTAAGCTGAACGTATGTAGTTATCTATTATGATAGCAGTAGAGTTTACGAGAACTCATTTTCTAGAAATTGGCTTTAAATTTTTGCCCCGTAGCCGTTTCATTGTAGTTAATGGTATGTGATTTATCTTACGAGTATTAAGGTTAAGTTTCTAATTTCGTTGAAATATGACTATGAGAACATTGCCATTTTATACATAACGCGGTGTCAGCAATCATTTTGTCGGAAACAAGGGATCTTATTTCCGTCCAGGAATATTATTTGTCTACATGAAAATACACTACGAAATAACATGATGTTGTAATCATATAAATGACCTTTTCACACCACCTGCTCGTCAATGCCCAATTATATATCATGCAAACCTTACCGAAAGCAAATCATTATAACCCTTGGCTTAAGCCGGGTAGTAATATCGTACTGAATCTCATTATAACCCGCCGGGTAATAATGTGATTTCACTTTTCATAGTTCTTATAGTTCTGTCATTAAAGTCTAATGTCGTGAAGTCCACTAAGCGGCGAGGAGGCGGCACACCAGCTCCGTGTTTTGTTTGGAACGTCGTGTTCGAAACAAAAGACTGCGTCGTCCGCCGCCGCCTGTAGCGCGTCAAGCGCGTGGTTTTAGTACAATATTTGTAGAATTACATTTTGGAGTTTTCATTATTCTCATATTTTATTACATTTTGAAATAAAATCACTATGTAATATCCGTGCCTCGCACGTAGCTAGGGCTGGCCTTCCTCCCTTCGCAGCAGTTGCAGCAATGTAAATAAATACATACTTACATATTTGTGGACAGTCTTACACAAATCTACCTAGTCCCAAACTAATCAAAGCTAGTACTATGGGTACTAGTCGACGATATACATATACCTATAAAGATAAATATATACTTAAAATACATAGAAAACGTCTAAGATTCAGGAACAAAATACTTGTGCTTACCACACAAATGAATGCAAGCAGTCGTCGATGTACTAGGTATTAAATACCAAAAACAAGATCCGCGTGGGTTACAAGGCGCTTAATTATACGGAGTAAAACAGATTCTATTAAAATAGATACTAAAATTTGCTGTGATTGACTGATTTAATTCTGTTTTTAGTAGCCTTGGTTTTTTTATTGCCTCGCAAGAGGTGAGAAAAGTAGAGTATACTCCTCGGGGATAAAGCTGTTTTTGTCTTGGGCGCGCTTAAATCCCTCACTACACTCAGGACTCAGTCTTAATTCCCTCGCTTCGCTCAGGAATTAAGTCATTACTCCCTCGCTCCGCTCGGGAGTAAGATTTGGAGTCCTTCGTTGCGTTCGGGATTCAATATCGCACCCGTGACATAAAACAGTGTTTTATCCCCTTGGTGTATAATCTACTATAATTTCGTATTGCTTTAAATAGTTTCTGCCCATTTGTGACCCCTTTCTTTCATGTTACGGTTTAGAAGTGGTTTAGACATTCGGTATGGTTTGAAAAAATTATATCATAAGATGGAGAACCTTTACCCTCTTTTGCTAGCTAGTCTCCTGCTAAAGTAGTGTAAGATCATTAGTACATTACTAACACAATTAAGTAGGTATAGTGCGTGTCATCTGCCAAGCGCCCCTCCACAGCCCAATCCTTACAATTGCGCATAGATTAAGGCCGGGTTATAGTAAAAATCTGATTTGGTAAACGGTTTTATTTCGAAATACTACATATTAAAAATGTAAAAAAAATACGATGTTATATTTGAGACCTTTATCTAGTGCCGTCGGATGTCCGTTACACAATTTGCAAAACTTTGTTCGATAGAAAAAAAATCCAAACATACCTCTATTTTCTATCTTAAAACTCATTTTATTTCAATCTTAGGTAACATGATGAGTAGAAAATAATACTAAAATAAACGTATTTGATGGTATGAGGGATGTCGGGATTAATATTGTTAATATAGTAAGCCATGTATTTTTCTCACCCAAAAATGTACTAAAAATTGGTAGAGAGTGGGATGGTCAATTGCAAACTCACGCGTGTTAGAGCGGGACATTTGCAATGGAAGAACCTCGCCTTAAATAGTATGAGATTCGCTGTGGAGGGGCGCGTCGTCGTGTGGATGACACGAAATATAGTAGATTTTTGTCATCGATTTTATGTCCCAACTGCACTAGTTATGTTCTCCATCCTATGATGCTCACAACTTACCTACCGCATATTAAATCACCATGTTATTCTCTCATATGTATACCTCTATGTGGTTACTGCACCTACAAATCATTCCATCATAACTTTGATCTGGTTTGAGTACGACCATATTTATGATTTTTTTTAAATCGCTTCAAGTGTTTCGTTTTTGGAAGGCACTTATGCTCTTTTGGTTTTCCGATTTACCTTTGATCTGAAGTTCCGAACCCATATCGTAAGAGTTAACATTGAGCCGGGAAGTAATCTTGTCTCATTGTTTATTCTGGATGGACGAAGAGCCGATGTGTTTACCGATTCGAAATTGAAATGGATCGTATTGAAGTTTATGACGATCATGGATTCAGGAACTATGTATGTATGACTCAACGTATTGATTTGACAGTAGTTTTACATTTATTGCACGCTCCCATTGACTCTGTTGTTGTCGTTCTCACAAGTATTTGCCTGACGGGACATATCGTGACGCGAGAGAACTATATCGCGTTATAACCGAGTGAAACGAAGGTCTCCGTTTCAGCTTCGAATAATGTCTGCATGCTTGTCACCGTTCGTAGTATAAAAAAAATGCTTTCGAATGTCCATCCTGATATTCTCCTCTACAGGTCGCATTTCTCAACCGATTCTAGTGAAATTTTATGAACAAGTTCTTGTCGGGTACTTTTGGAAACTAAAAAAAACTTGCGAGGTCTACAGCTCACTAGTAGGTACATTTAGTACGATAAGCTATAGCTAGGTAGACGTTAGATGAACCTATACGATTTAGATCTCTTTGAGTAAATTACTTAAGGGACAAGTTCAAAACACAAATAAGAGATATGTCATGTATCAATTAGTTCCGGTTTTTTCATTATTTCGCATTTTGACATGTTAGGCGACTTACATAAGCTCGGTGAGTATGTGAGTGGTGACAAAATAGTTAACATTGAACACACTGAAACTACACCGTACCCACTTCAATTTCGAGGACTGAAATTTTCACATTACAGCACATGTGATTAAATTAACGAGCGCAGAGCTCATCTTCTTTGATGGTCATTGCGATTCGGAGTCGGCGACGAGTAACGGCGCCTGCGGCCGCGATACAATCTGCATGGCGGCGATTTATTGCTATTGCCAGCCCTGAGCGGCGCTATTATGACTACAGTAGGGTTAGGGTTGTCACACAATTCACTGGCAACCCCACGGCAACCCTGTATAATACGATTGGCGATCCTGTGTTGCTGTTTTCAGTGTTGTCACCTATCACATCACATGATTCAAAAGAAATAGGATAGAACTTGTCATATTTTTCTAAATCGCTGCTTGACATGAATATATCCCGTATTAATTTGCTGAAACATGCACTTTTACGTTTCTTGCGTTTAGCGTCAAAACGATCACACTTTGAAACAGACCTGGACAAAGAGCGCGCCGGATCCACATTAACCCCCCGTTTCCTGGTGGTCATACTAATTTGTCATATGGCCACGAGGATATACATTTTTTTATACTACGACGGTGGCAAACTAGCATACGGTCCACCTCCTGGTCATACTCAGTTTTCTGCACCTACTGTAAGAAAAACAATTGCCAGCCCATATGCAAATAAAAATGACTGCCAATAAAATAAATAGAGTATCAGATATAATTGGTTCCCCGCGATAAAGGCGAAGCCTTAGTGCTCGTGCTAGACCCCTCGAAATTCAATAATTTCGAGGGGTCTAGCACGAGCACTAAGGCCTTGTTACAATTAACAACATGTCTGCCAAATAAACCATTATTTTATTTTTATTGTACGACTGGATTTGTTTAATTATTTATGCAATAAATGAATTATGAATTAATTGTTGTAATTCTTAGGAGGTTTCATATATTAACTCTGCACCACCTACTATCAATTGTTATATGTTTAGATTTGATAGCCGATACCCTAAGGTTGTCTGGAAGAAATCGCTATTTAGCGACAAGACCGCCTGTTGATTGCCTCTACTTATTGTGATTTTGTGCTGTACGCTGTACTGTGTCGTTTAAATGAGGTGCGCAATAAATATTATTTGTATTGTATTGTTAAACGAAGACGTGAGAACAACTCTTTCACTCCCTTATCCCACGTCGTATCACGATAAATCACCGCGGACTAATTACGAGCACTTAATTACACTGAGGATTCACTGCTCATTTGTCATGGCGAGGCATAATTACAAACACGCCGACAGCGAATGTGGCTCATACGCGGTCTTACGAAAGATGTGGCTCATGTATAAGACACTTCGTTTTTGCAGTAGATCTTATTTCTTAACCGATTTCAATAAAAGAGGAGGTTATCAATTTGTAGTCGGTGCTGTTTAGGCGATTTTTGATGTTACTTGATTTGATTGATGGGTTTTAAAAATTACAGTACCTACATTGTAACAGAAGTTTTTAATTTTTTGTGTTGTTTTGGAGTCAGTTACATATTTTACATTGTTTCCTTTTCTGTCTGCGGCTCCTCCGCAAGCTATTTCTACTTAATAGACAGTGACAGGTAATTCTTCAAATGACTATATCATTCTTATTTTAAATCTTCGGGAGCTCAGGCGATCTTTCTCACCTCCAGGAACACGACACCACATACCTAAAGAACAGCACAGTGGTATTATTTTTACTGTGGCTGCGGTTTTCTGTAAGATGGAAGTATATCCCCAGTACCTACTCTACATGTGCGACAGTATCATGATTAAAAGAAATGAAAGTTTAATTACAGGAATGGGCTGAGCGGTTCCACTTTGTTCATTATGTCGGCGTAATGGATACCGTGTTTCGTTGAAGTATGTGAGCGATGTATGAGCTTTAATAAAACAAACGGGATTCTATGAGAGAGAATTGTAATTAGTTCCTACACTGATATAGAATTCTGCGTGGGTTTTAATCGTCCTTGCAGGCTTTCCTAAGGGCTCAGTAAGGTAAATGAGCACACAGGTAGACATTGGTCTAATGCTTGGCACAATATGAACAACAGGGTTATTCATGGGAATTATGGGACGTTTACCTCAGAAAGAAGCATTGTAAAAGTGCCAAGTGGCATTTGGCTTATACATACACAGATTGAAAAACAAAAATTCTCGTGCAGGGGGTAATAGCGTAAACAACGCAACCACCTCTTGATAACTGGGTTATTAAAATTTGCCAGGAAAAATTTTACTCTGTCAAATTGACACAGTCAAAACATAATTGGGGCCTATGTACTTGTACTATATGTAGGGTAGGATGCCGGTCGTCAGGAGGATGCTAGTCTAATAAATATAGATCATATTTTTGTGAGATATTATGAAATTGCACGTTCGGGTTAATGTCAAGAATTAACGCGTAAGGAAGAGATGTGAACGACCATACGACTAATGAAATTGTATCTTTGTGGAATGGGCAGTGGTAGATCGTTCGTCAACTTCATGCCATAAAAGTTTACCCCAAGTCGGTAACTTACGACACACATTTTCGGACCATCTTTCCTTATTTCCGTGCCCATAAACGTAGAACTAGCCATTTAGACTCAGGTACGCGCAAAAGAAGCATAAACCTGCAAATTGCCGAAACAGGAGCTCTTTTATACCCTTAGTAAGACAAAGGCCTAACTACGAAGACGGACATATAGCCAGATATCTTCTTCACCGAGCGAAAAAAATGCTAGGTAATTATTAGTAAGTTTTAGTGAATCCCAAGACAAGGAGATTATATACTAACGGTTACAAAACAGTTTAGTAGTTACAAGGACATTTTTTTTTGTATTCGTAAATAACTACTATTATCAAAAACTGGTTTGTAACCGTCAGTTTATAATCTCCTTGTCCTGGGATTCACTAAAACTTACTAATAATTAGTTTTTTTTTTCGCTCAGTGTTGTTCTACTATTATAGTAAATAGTGTTTTATTAGCGGCGAAACCGTGATTCAAGTTTGGCAGTATAGTTTACGAGTCTCGTGTTTCTTTTGAGAGAGTGAGTTGTGCATGCCATATGGACAAACTGTCTGTACGAACAATAGTTTTCAAGTTGGAGTGCCTCAATGTGATGAGAGCTTGAGAAGACTGGTCTAATCTTATTACTGCAGATATTATCCTGTACACTGCAGGTATTGTTCTGTAGTAGGTATTTCAGTTCAACTTGACAAAATCTGCCCTGAAGTCTGAAGCTGCCTGAAGTTAAAGCGCCCAGCTTTTGAGTCTACAAATGAGTGAGTCCATGAACCAAGATGATTCGCATAATAATTTCAAAATGTTAAATACCCGGCCCCATAATGGGGCCATGGTGCGGTTTTTATTTTTATTTTAGAGTTCCGTACCCGAAGTGTAAGGCCTTAGTGGACGCTCGGAGCGGAGCGTTCGGCGGGGCGAGCGAGCGTGCCACGCCCCGCTACACGCCCGACTCGAGCGGCCACTCAGGCCTTGCACTAAATGTACGCACTTAGCCGGTTTTTGTAACTAACTAGATTCTAGTAGAAAGCTATAATCCGTTTCATATTTATAGCCAGACATCTTACTAAGTGATGAATATCCAAAAATACGATTGATGCAATCCAGTTATCTGATTTACGAGGGCTACGCAATCGGAAATAATTGTAAGTTCTATTTTAGTTGTTCCATAACGAAGTGGATGCCATGAAAAACTCGGCCATGAGAGTAGATGGCCGTTAGATACAAAAATCCAATAAATGAAAACATTTACTTAAGCTACGCTTTCCATACAAAACGTATTTTAACGGCTATTTTTTAAATGCTAACGGCGTGATATTTTAATAAACTTGTGTAACAAACTTTCATAAATTAGCTTTCCATTTGCCTTTCCTAAACTAAAATAATTTCAAAAAATTGATGTCACGTGATACTCATGAATGGAATGCCAATTTATGAAAGTTTGTTACATATAAGTTTCTTAAAATATAACCTTAAGTAGTTTTATTTTTTATTTTATTTTATACTTTGTAAATATGTAGTCTTTTAAGTTTGTTATTGTAGCTAATTTATCTTCTTTATATTAATAAAATAAATAGTATTTACCTTAAGTTAAAAATAAAAATAGATTAAAAAACAGACTTTTAGCTGAGACTTTTAGTTGGCGGCTACTTTCGCGCTATCTTGCTCAAATGCTCCCACTTACTAGGTACGTTAACCTTGGCTTTACCAAACTACTGTTTCTTACCTTATACATTAGTTATTTTGTCGTAATGTATATGGAAAAGATAGGTAATTGTTGAGTACTTTTATCTCACGAGCGCGGGTGAGCCATGGTGTGTTGAGCTATACATGCACATTGTCTATGTGTGCGTCAGCGTAGGAGCTATGAGTTCGCGTTGTCTATGTGTTCATGTGTGACAAAAATATAAAAAAAACTGTCACAACTACTGGTATAGTTCGTACAAAACTGTAAGGCCAAGTGCTGTCAAATTAACGCAAGCAAAAATCTACCTTAAAGTCAGAGCTCTAAGTCTAGTTTTGCTTGGATTCGTTTGACAGAATTTAGCCTTAGAGTTGTGTCTGAACTATACAACCATGGACAACCCGCGCTCATACTGCATTGCGAAAATTACGGTGGTTACTTAAAACTCCTTTTAAAATCACGCAATACTAAAATTGTCTTTTATAAAACTTTGAAAATTTGACCTTAAACAGAATGTGAGTTTCTGAAAGCTTTTGGCTAATGTATGATTAAAAAAGTTTAGCGCGAGTTTGCAACAGTTCGCCTGTGAAATTTTGAACTCTTATATCAGAATTGATGATTCATACATAGTATGTAAGTAGGTACGTTACACGTTTTTTGCTGTTGACTGTACCTACATTCTCAGGTTGAAACTTTTGAATGAATGAATGAATGAGAATTTATTTGGTATAAAATGGTAACATACAGACTGTACAAAAATAAAATAATTAAACATGAATTATACCAAAATGGATGCCGCTCAGCATTGAGTCATGACAATCATCACGCTGATTTTCAGGGCAACCAGGAAACAATAACAAATTATACAATAGTGCACAGTTACAAATAGAGAGAGAACTTAGCATATACAGTGACAGACAATGTGGGAGACGTACTCATACAGAATAAATTCCTTGAGTTAAAAGCGCATACTTACAAGTAAATCGTTGCTTGGATATAATTGCTTTTCACAGTATGTTCTCAAAAGATTTGTCGATACGTCGATCGGTAAGGTATCAGCTAAGCTATCGGCCGTCAGTTCCAACTACGTTTTACCGTCGACATGAACGTAGGTATCAACTTCCAACCCTCAATTTTTTTTTCATAATGATTTTTTGAATAAAGAGAATCTTATGTCTTAAACCTGTCCATATCAGTGCTCATTATATGTAAAACTCGTAATTACAAGGGTCGAATCGTAATCAATGACTATAGGTACTAAATTAAAATATTCTTGCTTTTAGAGTCATTAATCGATGGTCATTGTAATCGATGGGCTTTCAGGTGCTGATGTATGCAGATGCTTTCATATATAACTGTATACTTGACATGTAAATGGGACATGTTTCTGCTGAAATTGAAACTCATGAAAGAAACATTTTTAAGTCACAGTTGAAATGAAACGAACCATTTTTCCCGGCGCACAATTTATCAAGCTGGCAGCTTGTAATTGCGGATTGCGGCGCATGCAGCATACTGACGGAACACACGGAACTTAATCAGGTCAGGTGCATAAACGGCACTAATGTGGAAAATGCATTACATCTATATGTTAACTTCTATAAGCTTATAGCTGAAGTTGAAACTTAATTGAATGTCAAGGAAACATTTAATTTTGTTAAAGCTAAAATGTATCAAAGTATTGTGTACTTATTTCTGAACGCATTGAATTAGCTCGCTTTGAAAGAAGAAAATAAAAATTTATCATACCGTTTTGGAGACGGTACGACAGAAATATATATACAAATTGTTTGCCAAAAGCGACCCGAAGACTTCAGATGAAAAACCGAAAAAACCAATCACTAGTTCAGTATTTGTTCAGGCATTGAAAGAGGGGATTCAATTGGTTATTTCATACAGCTCAAATTTCATTTACTTATTCACAGAAATGTACACCTATCGTAAAGGTAATAAGGTAGCTTTTCCGACAGCATTATTCACTTAGATACAACCTATAGAAAGTGTTCCATTTGTAATTCGAAAGGACACGATATCTATGCCTCCATTTGAGTGCTATATCAAAAGAACGGAGACAGATGGGTATCAATGAAAAAAGCTTATTGGAGCGAAATAATTGTAATAGAATATTGGCAGAATGCCTGTTTAGTGTAACTGTTTTGTAAACAATAGTATTATAATTCGATTTTTATTCGCATAACATTTTGTATTCGGCCTATTGGGTATCAATGTAAAGTATTGTTAATGTTTCACACCTTTATGCTCACTAGTTGACCTCTATCTATTAAATAATAAGACACAAAATTGAATGTGCTAAGCTAATTGTTGGGTCAGTGTCAATAACTCTTTCATAGTACACCTAATGCATCGATTACACCGAACTACATGTAGTGCACTAACTGTTGGAGGGGAGTTAAACTATCTCGCTCTAATGAGTGAAATGCTTTAACTCCACTCCACCAGTTAGTTGCACTATTACATGTAGTTCGGTGTAATCGATGCTTAATAGAAGAAGAAGAAGAAGAAAATATTTTATTTAGTGTTAAATCATTGTACAATATTTGGAGTACACGGATAAATTAATTAACAAACATGGAAATTTTAACACTAAATAGGATACCACTCAGCATATGCCAATAGCAATATAATGCTAAGGCGCTGGTTTTCAGGGCACCCAAAGAGAGATACAAATCTTAACTTAATAATCTTAACTATTACTTACTTAATCTGTACATCGTAACTAAATAGACTAGCCAGCTTAACGATGGAGAAGGAAAGGTCGCTGGTCAATAAATACAATTTTAAATGACGTGAGAATTAATAAAAATTCGTTAAAAGTTAAATATGTAGGTAATACCTAACACTCTATGGAGATTAGACTAGAAATAGCAAATCTCAGTCTAGCCGTTCCTTACATCATTTGTACGATATGTCACCGTAAAAAGTAATAACTATTTGTCAGTGTAAGATATCGCATTATTCGTCTAGTCGCGACGACATAAAAGTAGACAGGAATTTCTAGTAAAATTCTAGAGAGAAAATAATTTACGACTACGGCGGATATGAGGTCGAACGTAAAATAGGGACAAATGAAGATAGGTTGTAGTGAAGTGTAGGTTGTTAGAGTTAGGTGACTTCCTGATTTGTCGGTGCGGACGCGGTACGATATGAGAAAACTGTCAACTGCCAGTCAACGCAGTACTACTTTTTACTGCGCCCCTACATTTAAATGAGTGCTTCCTGACTGGCGCGGGATGCGCGCAAGCGGGACGATACGAAGGCAGTACTGCTCCGCTTCTGCGCATGATATTACTATACTGCGCAAATAACTTCCCAACTGACAGTATTCTGTCAATTGGGAATCTTTGCGACGTCAGTAACTTTACGTCAAAGAAAAAAATGTCACATATCGATCCCGCCCCGCCAAGTCAGGAAGTCGCCTAAGGTTCCCACTTGACTGATTACTGTCAGTATTACTTTTGCGCAGTAGTAATATTATGCGCAGAAGCGGACCAGTACTGCCTTCGCATCGTCCCGCTTCCGCGCATCCCTCGCCAGTCAGGAAGCTCTCATTCAAATGTAGGGGCGCAGTAAAAAGTAGTACTTAGTTGACTGGCAGTTGACACTGACATTTGACAGTTTTCTCATATCGTACCGCCTCCGCACCGACAAATCAGGAAGTCGCCTTAGCGATATGACAAATAGGTAAATCTGAATTTTTATCTACATAGATCTATCTTTCCTTCGTCTTTTTGTATTTCAACGCGTTCTTTTCCAGTCTGTTTCCCTAAAATAAATTGCTGAATGGTTCTGAGATCAAAGAGTATTTCTTTGCTTCGTTGTTTTTTGTATCTCAACGCGTTCGTTTTCAGTTTGTTTCACTAAAATGACTTGCTCAATGGTTTTCAGATCAAAGTGTAATTACTAAAATTGAGTATCTAGACAAAAAATAAAACGCGGTAAGAAGTAAATGAAAATAGACGCAAAAGCAGTGAATCAAATAATGGGCACAAAGATTTCGTTTCATAAGTACATCCAAGAGCCAACAGAAATATTGTAAGGTTTACGTTATATAATAATACAAGTAGTTAAAGAAAAAAAACAGCAACAACGGTACCTACGAAACTGGATAGCAAGTTTTTTTTTGCTTGGACTTGCAAGTTCAAGTTATACTTGTGACACACAAATCGCAGTAAACTGCAGTTTGGACAAAAATACTATAAAGTTGCTTCTAAAATGAACTTCATAGTATAGATACTAACGTTAATTATTTCCGCTTACATAAACAAATAGACCTTTAGCTACAAAATATTAACTTCGCAACTTGTCATCTCATAAATTCTTGAGACCATGGTGCTACGGTGTCAGTTTCAACTTTCAGCAATAAACTAAAGGAAATTAATTGCATTCAAGCGTTCAAGTTACTTCAGTATCGCTACAAACAATTTTAAACAGTATTTACATAGGAGAGTTAGATTTTTTTGCGTGGTAATTATATATAATGCTCTGTTAAGTTATTCTATGTAGTTTATGAATACGTGCATTATGGAATTTAAATAAAATGTAGTAGTTTCAGTAAGTTCCGTTTCATGTCGCTGAATAACTTAGTTTTGAGTTCCTCGTAAATTGCTTTGTAAAGAAATTTGGTTTGGTCGGAAGGATTTGAACTGTGCAAAGTGAGGAGAAGTTTTAGAGAAGATTCCTTAATCATCATTATATCTGAAAATAAATATTTGGGGCATCTCGAAACAGGGGCCCGATTTTTGAGTGTCGAACGCTCGACTTTTCACTCGAGATCTGTCAAAAAACTATGAAGTTTTGACAGATGTCGAATGAAAATTCGAGCGGTCGACACTCAAAAATCGGTCCCCTGCTCCTTTATCACATACTGTACCATGTTATTATACATGGTACTTGGTATATATATAGCGATATTATACAAAGGAACAGAATAAATAAATTATGCCAGGTTCCTTCCAAGCCACGAATTGATATTAAACTTGTTATTAGTTTCAGTGTTATGTCATAAACAAACCACTATCACAACTCCTTCCATTCCGACCAAACTAAAGTACCAAATCCGAAAAGCCAAAAATGATATTTATAATAATGGCCCCATTTAAAAACTACGTTTAAACATCATTCGCCCCTAAAAGCATTTTTAAAACTGTATTTTGTTGGTCTATTTGTCAGACCACGGTTCGATGCACGGTTTTATTTTACTTTATATGGAGCCCATGTGAGTATAGAGAACTCATGCCGTTTAAGACTTTTTTGAATTAGTAGAATAAAACGCCACACTTTGCCGATAATCGTACCGTATCGAACTGGGTTCCTCAGGGGAAATACTCTTATTATTTTTACAAACTCTTATCTCACTCAAGTTTGCTACTGGAAAATCAATTCTATAGTTTTCAACCTAAAGTGTAAACTACAAGCATGTTTTAGAGCTGTGGGTGATATAAGGAAAGTTTATAGGGTTGCTTTTTTCGCGAAACTTGCATTTGTTGTTAACATGTTTTTGTGGAACAAATGTAGTACTTTATTTTGGCACGTGTTACATTTTCGCGTATCGAATCTGGATATTATTGTTACATATACCTACACAACTTATGGGATGGATACACATACATACACACGTCACCATCAAATGTTATTAATAATAAAGTAACTCGGGTGTAAGTACAGTCAGCCCCATAAGTAGCTGGACAATTTGGTAGTTTGTCGCTTTCACCCGTTAAGAAATTAGTTATGACAGTCCAGACATGATGTTTAAGCGACAAAGGTACAAATGTATTACGCCACTTGTGAAGCCGACTGTACTTGCCATTTAACGACATTGTCACCGCCGTAACATAAGGTAAATATGAGCTTTACGTTACGTCACATTTGGCAATTTGTTAGCATTATAAAAATTAGATACATTAGACAGTTAATAAACAGCTTTATACAAAAAAAATGTACATCAATTTTAAGACAATTCGGTCGAAAAAAACCTAGCCAACTAATGTCAACGTACAACGGCAAGCACATCATATTGTTGAAATATTACCACCTCTAAATGTACCTTTACATTAGCACGTAAGTCATCAACCGCCCCCGTTCATCATCACCATGACAGCTATCGGGTCATTCCGGACACCTATCGGCCGGCGCGTGCGCCGGAACCGGGCGTTTAACAAACATGGCGGACTTCCGGCATCGAAGACCCCACACCTGCATTACTTGCTCTTTTAAAAAGGTCTTAAATGATAGTGCTAATTGCCTCACCACCACTATATTAATATTACACACATTTCAGAGACATGCTGTTAATGTTTCGCATTCCAACTTTACTTAGTTTCAAACCTATATGGGACAACGAAATACAGTACAAGTTTTGTGAGAAATATAATACCCAAAGTTGTCACGAAATGGACCGAGCTCAGCAAGATGCTAACTTGTTGTCAGAGCTCAATATACATTTGTGTTTTCTTTAAATTTACCATCAGGTGGTCCGGACGCTTGTTTGCTACCGTCGAAGAATTAAGAGGCCTTTCAAGTTTAAAATTTTTATGATTCCATTTTATGAGAAAGGTATTGTTTATACCAATAAAATGACTATAAGATACGATGATAATATTAAAGTATTAGATAGTAACATTGCCCTTTTTTGATTGAATTGTGTGTAGTAGAATTTAAATGCGGTAAAGCAGTTTTTAGCTCGAAAATGGTCGATTTGGAGTGATGTTTGAAACAAAATATCTTAATGAAAAATGCAAGACATACGTTTAAAAGTTATGTTATTAGATCACAATAGTCCTGTTCTAGATAGTAACATTGATAAAATGCCAAGAAACTTATCAGTTAAACTGAAAATGGGCTAAATAGATGAGCATTTTTTACCTTATAAGGACCCTTAAAAAAACTTTCAAGAATCATATATGTTGTTAGTATGAAAGGTATTGTTGTTAAGTAAAGAAAATAAGGCTGCTAATGATAAAATGGTAAGAATGTTTCCAAATATGGGTTCAAATTGTAAAGGTAGGTACACGGTTATTCGAAAATGATATACATACATGTATAGGTTAGTTGTATTTAGGTTACGGGTACACCTTTTTGTTTCGTAGGGCTTTGAAGGGCTTGAGAAAGTGATGCGTGACGTGAATGTGGTCGATAATGTGTCGATATTAATTCACACTGCAATTAATTTAATTGTTATAATTGACCTATATTCCACGACGTTCAACTGACCACGAACGTAATGACGAGTGTAGGTAAAGGGGACAATTTCCTTTGGACTATACCATTGGGACTGAAGTATACATACGAATTTACTTCCTTAAAAATCAAAATGACTCATGACGTAGCGACATAATAGCTTATTAAAGAACTTGAGGGCACTTTTAAGTTACTAATCCTATGAATTAAAGAGCTATTTAAGAAGATTCTACTCTACACGGTAGGTACTCTAATAACTGCAACACTCCGTAGCTCATTTCCAAAGCTTTGTAATCCCTACCAGAGAGCGCCAGAGAGCACTTGACACATTTGCTGCGCTTAACGAATTCTCTCTTTGATGCAAAGCCTGCATTACTGCGGGGTATTACAATGTGCGGAAACGTTAGCAACTTTGGTGTGATTTACGGCACAAATTATAAGACTATGATATATTGTGTGAATGTGAATATGTCATGACTCATGAATATGAATATGAAAATTGTTTTCTAGTTAAGACTTTAATTGTTATCTAGTTAATCTTTAGTCATAGTTTAATCATGTTCTACTTGTTCAACATTGGATAATTCGTGTCGAAAATATTCACGCTTCCTAGTCTGTTGTCTCCTGTTTTGTATAGTCAGAAGCAAAAGAACACGGTTTTCCGTGTTCTTGAGTCTAATTTAAAATATAGATATTACGAGACAATTTTTAATCTAAATAAGGTAGTGTACTCAATTTTACACTAAAATGAAGTGACAATATGTATCACTTTATTACTTAAAACTATACCCAAAATTAAATTACAGTCTGAATAACCATGTCTCATAAATTTATTGTTTTAAAATATACATGTTTTATTTTATACATTACAGAAGACAGATAGCTTGTAAAGGGCTCATTTGGGCTCAAACAGAGGATTTACGTCGGGCGATAAATCAACAGTACAAAACGGCAACGGCACCATCGATGCGACTAACTAGTTGAAATATTACCCTGGTCTCTCACCAAGATCGTAATATACTGAAACAACATCATCAACACATGTGTAAGAAGTACAATCTGCCAAGAAACTCGTCTACCAATTTTCGACTGTATTACTGGGTGTTAAGCGTACCACTACTGCGTACACTGGAGCGGCCTGCGGTGACGGCCTGGCCCCTATTTCACCAACTCGACAATTATCGCCTGACAATGACAATTCGACGTACATTTCTGGGTTGTCTAGTAAACTGCACTGGCGGGCTTGACTTCTATATACGACCCAGCAATGTAAATCGAATTTTCATTGTCAGGCGACAATGAGGGCTACCGTTTTTGTGCTCACTAGTTGGCGCCACTGCGCTCTCAGTCCAGCTGCCAAAGTTTGTTGTTGGGTATTATTTATTATGGGCGTAAAAACCAAATTTACGTAGAAATCGTATTACCTACATACATTAAAACCGCACCGTAAATATTTTTATCGAACATACCGTTTTGTAGCGCAGTCCCGTTTAGTTCGGAAAAAGTATGACATAAGTTTACGAACGATAAAATTGTCGCAAAGCACTGACATTCGTTGACCCGTAACTCATATTTGCCATTATCAATCTCAGATATTGCAAAATAGTCACCATATTAATCTAATCAGAAATAAACCCAAGTAGCCCACCGACAAACTATGAAATTTGACATTTCGGAGGAATCAAGGCCGCTAGTGTCTGAATGAATGTTAGGATTGTCATCTACAAGTGACCGCCAACGCAGGGCGCTGCAGTATAGTAGGCTTAAAGGTTCCAAAGTTACCACTTTTGTGACTAATTGTACTTGAATTGTACAGCAAGTTATGAATTTATCCCTTGGATCTTTTAAAATACAGGTAAACGGTTTCCAAAGTATAACAATTAATATTAAGTAAATTTAGTTTTCTCCTGTAATATTATCGAAGGAGAGCGTTGGTAAGTAATGCTGATGATCATAATAATTCTCAAAAGCTTACCAAAATAATAATTAAAATAAACTGCCAAGGGACTTCCGATAAACCAAAAGGAAATTGCTAGTTTCTCACATTGCCTCGTAAGGTTCGAAGCAAGACGTTTTCGCCTTTTTTACTGGCTTGTCTTCCCTACAATGGCCGCAGAAGCTTCTGGTTTTGAAATTGTCCTAAGATACCAGTGGCGAAACGTCCATACAACTCGATTCCCACCGGCTTGCCTAATTTTCAGCCAGTCTAATTCTTTTACTACGGCTCATGAAGGCAAATGATTTCCGGCTTCCTTTAAGAATATTTTTGACGCACCATCACTGTAAGATACCAGTGCCACAAACTAGAGACTCACAATGCTGACTGCTTTATGATGATTCAGAGCATATGACCATCAACCTGACAAATACAAATGAAACGATTACAAGAAACTAGAACATGTTCTCCAGCCGAAATGTAGTGTTCTAAAGTTCCTTTTCCTAAATCGTAATGTCTTCTAAACTCTTATGCTGGGGGGTCACTAGGTCTAATCAGATACATTCGCAAGATGGAGATTGGTTTTGACAATTACATATGGATTCGTCGTGTCACTGCGCAGGAAAACGATTAATCACTTGCCGCTACGACTGGACCTGGATGTTTGTCAACTCAATACATGAATTATTTAGAGCAAATACGACCTGCTTTGGTAATAGATATTGTAAAGAATTGCAAAAGAAAGCACTAATCTTGGTGGTAACTTTGGATTAAAAATACCTACGAGGCAATATAAGCGTCACATACAGCGTCATGTACTTGTACAGTACCTCTCATCCGTGATAGCTGAAAGGTGAGTTAACGAGTAAAGTGAAAACGCGTGTGTTTTTATTTCAAAGCAAGCTGTGTTAGTGATTGAGTCGATAGTCCATCAACACATTTTTATCTTTATGGTTTATTTTCTTTATATTATACCTGTTTGCGAACCCTAATAAAAAAGGTCAGCTTTCGCTTTGTACGTTATCGTTTGTAGTTCATAAATAAAATACGGTCGCAAATTGTTGCTCCAATAACTCCTTTAACGCATATTGGGTCCGCTTGGTAATTTGGCCTATTTATCTATAATTGTTAATTTGGCCTAGCAAACCATAGTAATTGTACAGTTGTTACAAAATAATATTTCAGACACACATGGCACCCTGTTAGGGTACAGCATATTATGATACTTAAAAACTAGTTATATGCTATATAATTTGTTACATACCTATAGCTGCTTAAGGCCTTAAATGTTATTCTGTCGCGTGTAAATAGTATGCGATATATGTATACCTAATTTATGTAGAAGGGTGTGGTATGAGTTATGTGTACTTAGACATAAAGAAATTAGATTTAAAGATTATAAGTAAATGAGATTATGCCAAATGTAACCAGTAACATTCGTAACATGCTGATTAATTTTATTGAGCTAGGAAAATGGTAATATGTATTGTAAAAATGTATATTTGTCCGTCCGATAGACCGTGATATTGCATTATTCAGGCTCGGGCGCTCTGCCAGGTGCGTGGTTTGGGGTGGCTTACAGATCTTATCAGTAATTGATTAAGCACTATTTTTCAATAAAAAGCGGGTGCTTAGTTGTATTTCAATTTGACTTAAGTGTTTTCGATAATAAGACCGTTATTTCTAATCCAATTTAATATTAGCGCTCTGTAGATATTACTCATCATTTTAACAACAAAATATATAGCTCAATTTTTGGATTCAGAAAGCTCTTTGATTCAACTATTACCTATAGCTTTTGTAAACTATACGTTACAATATGAGATAGGAATTGAAATAACTGAAACATAAATAACTACAATTGCAATCAAAACGGTTAACCATCGATCACATACCGATAGGTATCCAAAATGACACGTATGTACTATGTTAAAAGAGGTTTAGGTACTTCTATTTTCATTAATCGTACTAATATATTTTAAATTATCAGAACCAACCATCAACTTCTGGTTCGATCCTAATCACTAGCAATTAAAATAAAAGCAAAGTCATCCATACACTTCGTAAATATTTGATTACAAGAACATTATGGAAATGGGGGGAGCTTCTATGAATTAATTTGAATAAAACTTGATAAAGATGATTTATGAGTTTCATGTCATGATTTCGTCTAAATACCTGTGTACTCTTGAAATCATTAAGTACGTAAGAGGTAAGCACGTATTAAGGTAAATTGTAAGTCATCACTGAAATAAATCTTCGACAGGAATCACCATTGTCATCGTCATCGCATTGGTTTCTATTGCATAGCAGAAAGTGACTCACTTGTTATTTTGTTATGTCTGATCAGGGAAACGTGGAAACAATTGGAGGAGGCCTTTGTCAATGGACAAACAGACGAAGATAAACATATACCAATGTTAATAACGTAGAGCACTTAATTGAAATTGTAAAAAGAGATGTCTGAATAAAGGCTATATTATTATTATATTTTGTTAATTGGTACCTATCGTATTAAATTACAACTAGAACAAGTAGGTACCAAGGTCAAAATTTATTAATATTGTTTCGAGTCGCAATACGAGACCAATTAACGGCTTCAAAGGGCAAACATTTTCGTTGCACGCAGTAAAGGCTGAAGCACTACACGTCAATATTTATAGAACTATTTCATAGGCTGGCAGAACAAATACCCATGCAATATTGAAAGTTATCAAAGGTGTAGGGTACCCCAAACCAGTAGTCCGGCGAGGGACCGGCGGCGGAAACCGACGGTAGGTGGAAATTAGCCGATGCTATCTTTGTAATTTGGTCGGTACTGCTGTGGTTGCCACTACGGGTGTTCGCATTATCTTTTTTATTTGAGTAGGGTTGCCAAAAATATAACCATTTAGTGTATCGATAGCTTAATATACTCCTAAAATTAATAACCTAATCCTAATTAATAATTTCCACGTCACAAGTATTTTAAATTACGTAACCAAATTGGATTTATTTATTCGACTCGTCCAATGATTGACATTGGCATTGTTATGATTACTTACGATTTTTAGTTCCCTTTTTATCTAGTTTATATTTTAAAACGTGCTTGTGTCAAATGTTTTTGATATTTTATTTTACTAAACGGTTAAAACTCACGTATTAATTGTCACTCCCGAAGAGTTCGAAACATGTCGCCGGAAGTGACAATTAATACGTGAGTTTTAACCGTTTAGTAAAATAAAGTTATAACATGTCTCACGAAAGTTTAAATTCAAGTATTTTTGATATTAATTATGTCGAGGACCGGTTCTACTTAGTTTAGTTTTTATGAGTAGTACTTGTATGGAAAAATGAACCTCCAGGTCTTTGTGTTAATGTTACTTAGTACACTACGTGTACAACATTTGTAATTTGATATGCGACTGTTTGTATTCTAAATAAAAAAAATGTCTATATGCATATACGCATATGCAATGGTATGGCTGCTTAAAAAATGGCGATAAATAAGTACGTAAAATAATACGGATTCATTAATATTATGACTACATTTAAATTCTTAACTTTGTGTTTAATTGAGGAATTAATAAAATAATATTATTTCAAACTTTGAATAGCTAACCCACTTAAAAATACTTGAATTAGGTCTCGTAGAAAGTAGACGCTAGTCATTTCGACGAGACGTGGCACAAAACTAGCATTTCATTCGCATCAGTCACTTGATCTGTGAAATGTTCTGAATTTCGACGGACTAGTTCTGAATGTAAGCAACTATTTTACAGAACTATTTTATCGAACTAATTATTGAATTTTAATACTTAATTAGTTCCATGAAATGTATTTAAAGTTAATATATGTCCACAACGACAAAGATATTTTACACTTTCACCTTATTGAAGTTGACTGCACTACCCGTACTACACTACCTACTGATATTCTTTTTTTAGGTTCTCTCGAGCAGCAATGAAATATACAACATAATATACCATACCATAACATATATACCATTAATTCGACACTTCTTAGAGACAATCAACTTGATTAAAAAAAAAAAAAAAACTGGTTATTGCTTTTAATTTTACAATTATTGACTTATTACTACTCTTAATCTTAAATTGTGAAGATTTTATAGAGTCTTATATTAATTATTATTACAATTAATTATTATTAACGATACATTGCGTGCTGAATTAATTTGTGTGTATGTATTAAAGTTATAGTAAATTTCGTATTGATAACACACATCCTTAGGACATTTTTGAGTAACGTAGGTAAAGTACAATTAAATCGTATTCAGAGTATATAGAACCAGTATTATTTCATTTGTATCTATTATCATTTTGAATACTGTGCATTAATGTGATTTCTAGATTATTTTTCTAATTAATACAAGTGTTATATACATATGTATGTAAAAAGACGCAGTTTTAGATGGATTTTTATCACTTATCCGGGGGCCCTGTCATCCTGTCATTTCAATGTTTTAAATATGTACTAAAAAAGTATGAGTGTAACCTGTAACATTTAAATGCTAAAGGATTATAATACCCCAATTATACTCAAGAGTCGCAGTCATTGCCAAAGGCAGGCATTTTGAACAAAGTTATCAAAGGAAACTTGAGCCTTAGTAATTAAGTTTGGATAGAAAATTAGGAGTGTAAAAGTCAAAGTATGGCGCTTTGAGAATCAGGCAACTGTGAAATTGCTTTGTTATGGGCAGGCGCAGCTGACTACATATTAATAAGTTCTATAAATTGTAGAACATCTATATTTCAGATGTGTCTTCGAAATTAGCTTGTCATACGTGCCACCTGTAAGAGTGACAGAACAGCGTCTCAAAGTTTCTAAATTTGTCGTTGTATAGCGCCTTTAACTCGCATGCGAGTCTCGTATAGGTACGTGTGTACATAAGGCTTAACTGCCAGGAACTGTACAGGTAAATTACTTTCGAGACGTTTTTGCATTTGTAGTTGTGTATGGACAAAATTTAAATGTGTGTAACTTATTTTTTAACTGTGTGTAAAAAATGTAAGAATCACTGTAAATATACAAATACGTACTACTACAAATGCAAAAACGTCTCAAAAGTAATTTACCTGTAGGCTAATGTTTTCAAATACCGCGTACGATAACCTGTCTGCTGGGATGACAGTTGACTAGTGTAGGCTTGGTTGGTTTGATTACTCTTCCGGGAAATCAACTTAAACAATCTAAGTATTTACATTAACCTTTTACTGAAGATTCATCTGGAAACAAGGTAATTAAATTAACAGACCACTCGTGCTTATTTAATTTAATTACTCTTGTTATTATCGGTCACTACACTCAATTAACTAACTTAATCTTTGTTAATTAACTTCGGAAAAGCGGCGAGTTCTGGAAATAATTTTAACTCTGTTAGTCACAGATTTACTCGAATCCATGGACTTTATGACCTAATGCTCGACGCAAACATTGCTATAGACATAGACCTACCTTTGTACTGAGACGCTGCCTGTGATGGGAGAGGGGGAAGAGGGGAGGCGTTAAGTTACAGCTAGGGTAGTGGATGGTATGACGAGTAAAACTGTTTTTTTTATCGACTGTGCCTAACGTCATCTGTTAAATCGTATTCTTATCATATGCCAGTAAAGCCCGCTTTACACCTTACCACTACTAGAGCTATAGGTCTAGTTTCCCCACTGGGTTGGGAGGTCAGATGGCTGTCGTTTTTGTAAAACTATTACTCTACGACAAAACTTGGGACTAGGTTTATCGAGCAGTGGGCTCCTTTAGGTTCACGATAACGAGCAAATATAGTGTTCTCTCTTTTGCACTTTTGTATGCAGATGAAAAGGACGAAAAAGGGAATACGTCCTAATCCCCCGCTCTCCTCAAATGGCCAGTCAAATTACATACTCGTATATTATAAAGGGCTTTTACGGCAGCATAAAAGTCATGCCACCCATAATTGAAAGGCATTGTTGTTAAATTGAAGCCATTTCGAGTTCTAAAATCAACATTTAGATATGTCATATGTCAGGACTCATCGTATAGATCTTAAGTAAACTCATTAAGATGTATATTCAAATAACTTGAGAAATTAAGCTAATATAAATGGGTTTACGACCTAGAGCGGGCCTTTTGAATTTATTTTGTCTACTCCGCAGATAAAATGCATCTAATGAGTTGAAATAAAACTGTTTTATAAACAGAACATTGTAAACTTAAGTGGTCTTGCGTCAGAAATGACGATAAAAGTGGGCATAGCTACATAAACACAATATAAATGTTATACTTATTGGCTGAAGATAAGGTTCAGAAAATGTTACATTAAAAATATTTTTAAATGTCTTCATTAATGAAGTGGGTTTTTCGAAAACGTTAATTGTGTATTCATTATTCCGGATGTATTCTCAAGTCAAACAAAATACTGAGGATAGGATAACGAAGCCTCTTCAATCAAATCAGGGATACAACATTTGGTTAGGACGTTTCAGGCGTATTAAAACATCAATATGCTTAAGCGAAGTTGAGCGAAGAGGGAGCAGGAAGCTTTAAAGCTTGGCCTTAAGCTTGAAAACTTTTTTTGAGTTTTGATGCTTGATCTTGAGGTCTACCCAACGTTTTATTATCATTTCTCTTTTATTATAATATACCTTTAATATACTTGATAATATACCTAAATACCTGGAATTAAAAACCCGGCCAAGTGAGAGTCGGACTCGCGCGCACGAAGGGTTCCGTACCATTATCTATAAAAACGGCAAATAAACATGTCTGTTTTATGGGAGCCCCCTTAAATATTTATTTTATTCTGTTTTTTAGTAATTGTTGTTATAGCGGCAACAGAAATACATCATGTGTGAAAATTTCAGCTGTCTAACTATCACCGTGCATGAGATATAGCCCGGTGACAGACGGACAGCGGAATCTTAGTAATAGGTTTTACCCTTGGGGTATATGGTTATGGTTATGGTTATGGACTCCTTTTTACGCACTTAGTTCGTGTATGTCGAACCATTGCGCGTAGTTTGTTCGCTAGCTAGGGGTCTAGCCAGCCTAACTCCGACCAGGGGCCTATTGCATAACAAATTACAACTAATATTACAAGCGGTAGTCTCCTTTCAATCCCTTTCATTCGATAGAGACTTCCGCTTGTAATATTAGTTGTAATTTATTATGCAATAGGATCCTCCTAATGTCACCACAGGCTTCGCGGAGTGACTTCGGTGCGTTGAGGATTTGAGTTCGTTGTGCAGCTACACCTTCGCATTCCAGGATGACGTGGGGAGCTGTTTCATCGGCTGACAGGCATCCCCTGCATAGGGGGCTGTCGGTCGTACCTAGAACATATAAATGTTTGTTGAGTGGGCAATGTCCAGTAATGATGCCTATTACCTCTGGGATACGGAACCCTAAAAAGGTTATGTTACGGCGGGAGAATGGTTATGTGATAGGGCTGCTCAATAGCTCTAAGAATATAATAACAATAGGTTTACTGAAAAATTAAAAATGCCTTAGTGAGGTAGTGGGGTAAATGTAAATATGTAATACAATAATATGGCCTGCATCTAAATGAACCATTTTAGACCGGTTGTTTTAAACCGCAGGGTAATTACAAAACTGACAGTTATTACAAATGTAACCGTCTATCTTGCCTTCAGTAATTAATAAATACAATATCTGGGCGACCGAGCTAGATCGATTGCTCGTCCCCGAAAACCCCCACATACCAAATTTCATCGAAATCGTTAAATCCGTTTCCGAGAACCCCGAAATTAATAAATATATATACAAGAATTGCTCGTTCAAAGATATAAAAGATTAAAATTTCACTTGTTGTAGTGTTGCTAGTTTGGTAAAATTGCGTACCAATTTTTAGTCGGTTTCATACATTATCTGCACCACCTACGATGAATATTAATGCTTAGATAATATGATTTCCGCTACCCTAAGGTAGTCTGGTTGCTCTTCCGCGATAAGACCGCCTGTTGAGTTGTTTGCCCATACTCATTGTGATTGTGAAATAAAGAATAGGTTATTGTATTGTTATAGGTATTCGTACATATACGTGCGTTTTTTTTTCAGATGTACGGGAGTGAACCACTGCAGCTTCGTACTTCGGGAAGATTACCCCCCAGCGAGAGTCTGGCCCTCGGGCGTAGTTTACATAAAATACGCCTGCTTTGACGGTACGTTCGTTCGCGTTATTGTTTAAGTCACCTCGATATTTGGGGGGAACGTTTTGAAGTTTTGTATGATGAGGAGTTACGGAGTTATGGGGGGCTTTATAGGCTTAAGTTGTGGAAAAATGTTTTGATATTACCCGTGTGTTCTTGTGTAATGGCAACGGTGTAATGGATTAGAAAGTTAGTAACGCAACCACCTTTTGTTATTACTTATTATGAAAAATTCTTTGAGATGTATTACCAACAATTTTACGGCATCAGAGAAAAATACAATTAAGTAGATATTTAATTTGTCTACACAAGTGGAAAACCACACATGTAAAACGACTTTATAAAGCCAGCGCCACACGTGCGCCCATAAATTGCGTTTATTAAAACTTTGTCCCAGTTACGTAATCGCTCCGCTACGGGCACCGTGACGTCACATCTGTCAAAATTGACAGATGTTATTAATGGTGACGTTACGGTTATCCTTTTTCACCGATATGCCATATTCACGGATCGGAATCGGACATCTGATTGAATAATGGTCCAATTAAACTGTTTTTCGAAATTTCCACTACAATGGATAACAAATGGAAGTATTATCATGCAATTGACTGATTCCTTATACTTTCCTTAGGAGTAGACTCTGAATATTTCATACGCAATGTAAAAAATAGGTACGATATAAAAATCGAAAAGTAAATACTTACTTAGTTTTTAATACTTTGCTTTGCTTAGTTTGGGACTAGGTTGAATTGTGTAAGATTGTCCACAAATATTTATTTTATTTGTTTAAAATGACTTATTTATTACATTAAGGCTGGGTTGCACCATTATTATTGGGGAACGGGACTTAATCGCGTACAATTATAACTAATTTACCTTTTTTAAGGTTTTGCCCGACGTTTCGAATGTATCACAACATCCGTGGTCGCGAGCTGACTGGCGTGTGCGGGTATCAACATCTTCTAGCCGCGCGGGTTTTCCGAACTACCCGCACTTGGTCTTTATTAATTACATGCACCAAACCGTCTGTAATCGTAAGCGGTGTTCGTCAAATCTAATTGTATGGAAAGTTTGACAAGTTTCTATGGGATGACCCCCCCGACCCTTAGTGCCAGTTGCACCAACGTACGAACACAGAGCGGTCATCGTCAAATATGGCGCCGGCAGCTGTCATCCCATAGAAAGTTGTCAAACTTTTCATACAATCAGATTTGACGAACACCGCTTACGATTACAGACGGTTTGGTGCAACCCAGCCTAAGTGGACAATGTAGTGGAGGATTTTAACGAAAGCTTGTAAACAAACAAGGATTAAAAAGTATGAATTCTCGTACATACCTACTCGAGGCGCAACAGAAAGCCCAGTTTGCAATGATTCCTCCATCCAAAAATCTACGTATATCTTCATCCGCATAAAGTGATAAACCAAAAAATGACTATTGTTATCTTCCCACACTTTGCCTCATTGCCTCAGTGGCAAAATCGCACAATGTCGTCCCCAAGGAGTGAGAATGAAGCACATTCTTGATAGCACGTGTCTTTTCTTTTTTGTGGCTAAGTTCGGCCTCAGAGGGGCCAGACCAGTCACTTGTTAACGTTAGTCGTAGAATATGCTCTTGACACGTGCCATTGATTGTGCAAGTTAGTGTTTAGAACCCCCGGGTTTTTGAAAATCCGGTAGTTTATAACGATGTTGTATTCAGTTCATATGGATTGAAATTTTTGGTTCAATCTGATCATGATTCATGAGGATGCAAAATTATTAAAAGAAAAGTGAGAGTATAGCTAAGTAGGTATAGGTATGAATTATGAACCGTTTTGTAGGTATATGGCATATCTTATATCTTTAAATGAGCAATTCTTGTATATATATTTAATTTATTTATTTATATATATATTTATTTATTTTGACGCATGGCTTCTTGATCACTTTTGCCAATTTGTTACTTATAGCTTATAGGTTTATAAGTAAATGGGCCATTCATTTTATCTACAACTCTATTGGGGCGTGATTTTAATTGTACTGTTGGTTTCAAAATTACCTATACGATACGAGTAACATCAGACTTTTCACTATTTCCGAGAACAAAATATAAAAGCTGTAATCGTATTGTTATCGCAATGCAACACGTATAAAAGGTTATTTTACATCACGAACTGACACCAAAATTAATTGATAATGACACCAAATTTACAACCGACATTTTGGAAACCGGCAACTTCAATTTACTGTCAACGTAGCATTTATTACCTTGATATAAAGTTAAATTTCATTCGTTCCAGATCGACATAATGTCGGTCGCTTCCGTGAACATTTGGTGGCTATAAACTTCTTGTAACAGCGCTACCCTATTCCCACGTGTCCAATAGCTATTGTATAAACCAACCAACTTAAGAAGAACTTAGCGGCTCCTGCAACTCCCCCGCATTTCATTCATATTGACTAGTTAGACGGAGCTATTTAAACTGGTCGTTGTGTAGCTTGTCGATACATTGACGGATTTACCCCAAAACTTCTCAAAATCAGGGGCAGGGTAATGGAGTATGGCAACAAATAATTTGGTGCGGCACGTGCGTGAGATTTGCCGGGTGTATGGCGAAGTGACTGTTTGGTTTGGTATCGATCTTTAGTGCGAGTTGATTCAGAATGACCCAACGAAATGAAATCGATTTGCTGAAATTATTGGTAATTCGAGCTTTCTTGAAGTCTCCTCGTGGAGTTATGAATGCGATTATGATACATAAGTGTAAACACGAGGTTAAAAGGTGAGATAAGGATGACACGAGCAAAGTTTTCAGAGTAGTGAAACCTGTAGTGACGATTTCGCGCAAATACCCTTTGATAATTCGAAGCAATTTAAAATTTTTGCGGAGTAGGCGTTAGTATATCCATATTTTTAAATAAAAAAATAAATCATCATCATCATCATCAGCCTATATACGTCCCACTGCTGGGCACAGGCCTCCTCTCATAGATGAGGGGGAAAAAATAAATAAATGAATTAAATAAGTAGGTCAGTAAAGGATTCGAATCTTAGAAAATCTTGTGAATGCAGATTTGGACGGTTACCTTTTAAACAAATACCTAACACGACAATAAAAAATCCACTTCATTCGTCTCGTATGTTGATAATATTTTATGGTCTAATAAAATAACAACACTGCCTATCAGCAATTAAAATAATGTATCGTTCAGTGACTTGATATATCACCAGAATTACTGGCTTATTAAAACGCCCATTAACATAAATGGCGTGAAAATGATGCCTTTTAATGGCGTTATTACCGCCATTGTTATAGTTTAAGAATAATTTTCACATTCTCTGACCTCTATAGAAAAAAGTTGTACGTGTTACGTGTTGTATTGTAGTGTTGCCTAACTTTAACTCGTCCCCTTTAGGTCCAAAATAGATTGGGATCTGAATTTGAGTTAATTCCAATGCTATTTGTGCATCTAAATTAAAAATGAGTTTATGATAGAGGCGTTCACACTATATAGACATTTATTATGCATATAAGTTATAGTTGACTAAATCCACTCCAGTTATTTGGTTACCTACCTATTTTTTTATTTTATTTGAGAGATGACCTACAGGTTGTGGCATTCAGTAAGTATAGTACTCGTAGTAACAATGCCATTGATTGCGTATTTATCATTACCTACCATAGTTAGAGGTACGGTAAACTATTTGCCCAGGTTTCCCGCGCGGTGTGTTTACTTGAGCTTGAAATAAGCTCCGAGCAGCTCAAACCAATTCCTAAAGGGTAGAAAAATATATCTGTTCATACTTCGCTGTTTCCAATATCGCGGATCAACAAAGAGCATTTTTGATTAACTTAAAATTAATGCAAAATTAGGTATCTGAAATCATAAAGTACAGCTCGATCGCTACACGAGTACGTTCAATAATTATTCTTTGAGCTCTGGCGGTCAAAACGTCTTGAGCGGATATTATTGGAACTGACTAATCCTGTATATATTTTGCATCTGACTGTACGATTTTAATTAAACGTGTCATCAAGTGTTTTACAGGCTTTTTTACAATATCTCTTCTTCGTCGATTCCGCAAGGCTGAGGGTTTAAAATCGGATTATCAATATCATGTTCCTTTTATTTTTGAACCTGACTGTTATGTGGCTTTAAAGGAAATCTTCGACACGACCACGCGGGTGATTTAAACACTGGAATACTCTAAGAGTTTGTGCGCCAGTGAGATTGGTTGAGCGGCTTTAACCGAATCTGATGTTTCAGTGGAATCGAGCTACTGGGAGTTTTGTCGTTGGTTCACTAAACCTACCTTAGGTGAGAAGAGTTCAGCAAGGAACTCAGCTAAGCCCGACGGTTGTTATTCACAAATCGATTCGTCCTCACCTGTCACCTCTCACCTCACCCGTTTTTATATGGAAACTGTCAAAAGCTCACAAATGACATTTGAGAGTTTCCATACGAGACGAGACGCTTAGTAAATCGCATAGCTGGGTCGGACCGTGTTCCTAAATAATCTCACAAGGAATGAACTTTATTTTTGGTCTAACTCTATCAAAACGAGGGTCCAGACAATCACGTCAGCGTGAGATAGATGGTCGATAGCTCGGAATTTATTAGTTTCGTGCCGTTTCTGATACGGCTCAGCGTATGCGAAGATGTTTATCGCAAAATCAAATATATCCAATATCCTTGCGATAAGTACGCAAATCGATAGTTTATGGTTAGGGGAATTAGGCTGGTCTTAAAATGTGAGTAATACTTTTTATGGTTGTATGTTTAAGAATGGAACAAATAGGTACAATGTTATGTATTGTAGCAAATGTAACTTTAGAATAACTATTAACAACGGGTTATTTACCATGTATACTTGTTTTAACGATTTTCCAATATTTCCGCACTGTTACAACCGCCATTAGGCGACTTCCTGACTTGGCGGGGCGGGATCGATATGTATATGTGACATTTTCTTCTTTGACGTAAACTTACTGACGTCGCAAAGATTCCCACTTGACGGTATACTGTCAGTATTACATTTGCGCACTAGTAATATTATGCGCAGAAGCGGACCAGTACTGCCTTCGTATCGTCCCGCTTCCGCGCATCCCGCGCCAGTCAGGAAACTCAGGAAGCACTCATTTAAATATAAGGACACAGTAAAAAGTAGTACTGAGTTGACTGACAGTTGCCACTGACATTTGACAGTTTTCTCATATTGTACCCCCTCCGCACCGACAAATCAGGAAGTCGCGTTATCAAGCATTAACAGATTTAACTGACCTGCTGCGAGTTTTAGTTGTGGTCTATCCACGCATACCCATCTGCTCTCTTCGTGGCTTCCTTTCATTGAAATCTAAAAGCAAAAGAATTTCAACCGAGTCGATTAAATTACAATGGATTTTTTAGCGAAATGTATGTACCTAACTAATTTATTGATTTTATCTTCCCTTTAAAATCTTTACTTTGAAAGCACCGTACGTAATGCAGCTTGAGGATTAATTTCAGTAATCGGATTATTGGTGCGATCGATAGTTCTGAGCTCATTTAATGCAAACATACTGCGCTGTGGTATCGATAAGTTTGCAAACATTGTCACGTGACGTTAGCGTGACAAAAGCGTCAATATTTTATGTTACTTTATGATGCTGCTTGCGTCATTTTAATCCGTAATGGCACAAAATAAGTATGCTTGTTGGTGGGTGGGGTTTTTTCTGCTACAAGGTCTGAATTTGGTCTGAATCAAGATGATTCCCAATTTTGATTGAATCGCTTTCATTTTCATGCTGCAACATAAATACTAGAATTATATATAAAGCCATATTATGGTTACTTAATGGATGCCATGATAGGTCATGTTTCTGTACAAGACTTTTAAGATGACGACCCTGTTCAATCAGCGACTGTACCTATACCAATAAAATATAATTAAGTTTATTGTCAACAATAATTATTTTTGGTACAGATTTTATTGCCGAATGTACAGTCAAGGGCACCAATATGTATACACTTTTTCACCTTATTCCATTGAAATAAGGTCCAAAAGTGTATACATATTTATGCCATTGACTGTACCAGTCATTACACTCTTATCTATGAATAGTATGAATGTACCGTTTCATGAGTCAAAACACGACGGGTTTTCCTTATGAAGTTTAGTACCTCAATTCCTGTGCACATAATTTTACCTAACTCACCCAGCTTAGCTACTCTGGGACACGCTAAGCCCACTGAACTCCCTTGAACTCAACTTAATCCGTACTCTGATTTACATAAATCACACTCATATTGTAAATGCAAAAATGTGTCTGTGTGCCTGAAGTTTTTACTTTTTCTATTTGGTTTTGGTATGAAATGGGCATGTTTTGTTCGTGAATAGGAACAGTGTGAAGCTTCGACCTCGTAAATCAGACTGTGTAATAGCCTCGGGAAATATTAGCTATGGGGTTTTTACGATTTGTGGGGGGATTTGAGGATATAATTTAGAGGATATTTATTGTATTCAGTTAATTACATCGTCACATTATTTGAATAGTACCTGGGAGACCGAGCCTTGCTCGGTGTTTTCCCGTAAACCAGGCAGACTATAGTTCTACAAAGATCTAAATAAAGATATTAAGTAGATAGACAGACCTATATAAAGCTGCAACCCGACACATTTCTATTGACATAATTGGGATTTAGGTTCGCGTCTTTCCTGTGGACATATCAAAAGTTAAGGGCTACAAAGCTTAATTTTGGATTGGTCTAGTAACCCGCATAAACGGCGTCTCCGGTTCTATAAATCCATGTAATAAAATCATAACTCACATGCTCATAAGCCGTTAACTATTGACCACAGGAGACTGGAGAGACGACTTTTGTTTTTTGCAAGTGTTTATGACCCAATAGTTCTCCTAGTGAGGTCCCTCAGGTCTAATACGATGTCTGGGAAAAGAATAGGGGGTGGCTCCGTGACTACCAGAGAAATACCTCTGAAAACCTCTAAATACCTCTTTTATATCTTCTAATGTACACCATGTTTAAATGTAAAATAAATAATTGATTGATTGATTGAAAACCAAAAATTTGGCCAACGGCCTGGCTAAACGGTAGGTGGGGGGATGCTCGGCCAAATGTCATAGAGAACTGCAAGCCATTTGGTGAGGTGACTTTTTTGGCGATTATTTTTTGGCAAAAATTTCAAAATGGTCCTAGCGCATTGAGATTTCGCATGCGGGGACTCAGGGGGCAAAACAACTTTTGAGTTATTTTTGCGAGCCCGAAGGGCGAGCTTCAGGCCGCCAGGCTGCAGGCATTCAAGTGGTCAGGTGCGCGCCCCTCCCTCAAATGTTTGGCGAGGCCGAAGGCCGAGCCGCGGGAGTACCAAACCACCGAAAATCCGATATAAATACAAGGTTTCGCGAGCCCGAAGGGCGAGCTTCAGGCTGCGAGGCCGCAGGCCGAGCTCGGTCGAGGGCCAAAGTCCCGGAACCCCACCCCGAGTGCCAAAGCGTCCCCCCCCCCCCCCCAAGTAATTTTTGCGAGATCGATACGGGAGGAAAGGGTTGCCTAACTATTCATATGACCCATGTATCTTACAAGCGAACCTGAGGGCCGAAGGCCTGAAGGTGAGAGGCAAGGCTTCGCGAGGCCCAAGGCCGAGTGTCCCATCAGAGCGCGCTCTCCATGCGAGCCCAAGAGCCGCTTGCGGCCCGAAGGGCGAGCCCACGCAAACACTCACTATTCCTATCATTGTTACAATCGAACCTGAGGGCCGAAGGGCGAGCTTCAGGCCGCCAGGCCGCAGGCGTTCAAGTGGTCAGGTGCGTCCCCCCCCCCCCTTCCTTTCAAATGTTTGGCGAGGCCGAAGGCCGAGCTGCGGGAGTACCAAACAACCGAAAATCCTATATAAATATACAAGGTTTTGCGAGCCCGAAGGGCGAGCTTCAGGCTGCGAGGCCGCAGGCCAAGCTCGGCGGAGGGCCGAAGGCCCGGAGCCACATCCCGAGTGCCCAAGCATCCCCTCCCCCCAGTATTTTTTGCGAGACCGATACGGCAGGAAAGGGTTGCCCAACTATTCATGTGCCCCATGTATGCCTCGCAGGCCCGAAGGCCCGAAGCGTCCCTTAGAGCGCGCTCTCCACGCGAGCCGGAGAGCCGCTTGCGGCCAGAAGGGCGAGCCCACGCAGACACTCACTATTACTATCATTGTTACAATCGAAGCGTAAGGTGAGCGGTAAGGTTTAGCGAGTTCGAAAGCCGGGCTCACGCGGACACTCGAACCTGAGAGCCGAAGGCCCGAAGCTGAGCGGTAGGTAAAGCTAAGCGAGGCCTGAAGGCCAAGCTCACGCGTACACTCGCGTACACGCGGAACCTGAGGGCCGAAGGACCAAAGGTGAGCGATAAGGCCGACCTCACGCGTACACTCAAAGTTTAGGGCCGAAGGGCAATAAAGGACAACTAAGGACAAATACACAACAATAACACAAATGTTTTTCCTCAGGTCTGCCTTGGATGCGTAAATTAAACGTTTTTCTCAAAGGCTACCTAGGCATTTCAAAGTCCTCACGACACTTGCATATAGGTACACATTTTAAATAAACATTATTATTGAATTCCTGGCTACTCGACTAATTCCTTCTCCGATCTGTTTTAATAACGCATTCAGTAAATAAATGTCAGTGCGAAATAAAATGATAACAATTTCTTCATCGAGATTCAAAATACATTTTTTTTTAAACCGCGATCAAAATAAACTAAAAAAATCAAAATAAACATAAATAAACGTGAAACCCGACCACATAATGGGCTATGATGGTGCGAGAAAAGGACGCAGCTATGCGGTGGAACGAGACAAAATTGTAAGCATATAAGAACGATTTTAATACTCATTGCAAGAAGCTTAGGGTTGCGTGCCGAACATTCGTTTGAATCCAGAAAATATGGCTTTGAATGACGTCACGTTATATTGCCTCTCTTTCATTCTAAAACTTTTTGATTCATTGAGATTATTTGACACCGCAGAACGTGCCCATAGATATAATATATACTCTGTAGTTATAGATGCGCCAACGAGCGACCGGGGCTATTTCTTTCTCATACTTTTGCTCATATTCATATAAAATTTGTAGGTACTATGCAATTAGTCCGGTTTGCATGTCCAATGTATTGCTTATGGAAATTTGCATTTGCCTGTAACCCGACCATGAAAAAACGTCCGGTCGGTGATAGGGACAAAACATCTCCCCTCTCTCTCTCTCAGCCTCTTTTCTATTTCCTCTTATAGGAATCGCAATAAGACTATCTTTCTCTAGCAAAGCGTGTCAGCCCCTTGAACGTGAATCTCGTAAGTCGTTGTCATGTGTCATTCTTTATAAATGCTACAAATAACAAAATATAAACTCGCCTCACCATACGTCCTTATATATCTTGACCCTGAGATTCGTGACAACTATGTGCATATTCGTAGGTCAGGCTTATACTGGTTCTTCTGTTCTGTATTTTCCGTACGTCAGCAGCCATTGTAAATATCAATCACGAACAAATTTAAAAACATGAAAACTCGAAAACACGCATTTTCTCAAATATAAAACTGAGCTAGATCGATTGCTCGTCCCCGAAAACCCCCACATACCAAATTTCATCAAAATCGTTAGAGCCGTTTCCGAGATCCCCGAAATAAATATATATACATATATATAAATAAATAAATATACAAGAATTGCTCGTTTAAAGATATAAGATTTATAATGTGCTTATATCATCAGGTAATTATTTTGTATTAAAACATTGACTCTTTTGGAGTTGCGAGCGTCTAATATGCTGCGGCGTCCGCTTACCATCAGGTGGACTAGTAGGGGAAGTAGTGTCATGAGGTCCAAAATTTTGGTATCGGATGAATTCACTTGGCACAGATGTAATATAGGTAAATCTAAGTTAATTTAGCCCGGTAGCCATCCGCCACCCCCTGGGGGGTAGGAAGGGGGGTGGGGGGGGTGGGGGGGGGGGGGGGGGGGGGCTTGAAAGTTAAATTTTTCGGTTTTTCATGAAAAACTCATAAACGGTGACCCATAGCGAAAAACGTTCTTAGGCATAAGTAATCTAAATAAAATTATCTACATAAAAGGTTCTATACACTTTGTCGCTAGGATTTAATGAGATTTTAAAGGGGGAATGTAAAATTATATGAAAATTGAAGTGGCTATTAATTCCTTTGTTTTTCAATATATTTTAAAATAAAAAAATACTACAATTATGCACTCAATGAGTTCTATTCATTGATACCCCACTCGATGGGGTGGCTCAAATTTTTTTTTCGCGCCCCCCTTTAGCTTTATGGGAGCCCCCCTTGATTGTTTAGATTACTTATGCCTAAGAATGTTATTCGATATGGGTCACCGTTTATGAGTTTTTCATGAAAATCAATCAAAATGTACTAAATATTTACGAAAATTGCGCGCAGATTTCCGTAGAGAGCGGGATGGTTAATTGTAAACTCATTCGTGTTAGAGCAGGACGTCTGCAGTGGGACTGCCTTGCCTTAATAGTGAGCGCCGACACGGTATCTAAATGTTTACCGCAACCTGCAGCGCCCGCAGAGTAGCTATAAAAAGATAGTTCACTGCAGGCAGGCTATCTGCAATTCTGAACTTGACTGCAAGGTCATGCTTGCGATGGCGCGAGATCCTTGTATTCCAATACTGACAGTCAAATCAGCAACCCTTTATGAAACGTCAAATAGGTCGGTTGGTATGAAGTTTGTAGAAAAATATGACGTTTCAAGTTTCTATGGGCACGCACACTGGGTCCTTTTTACAACCTTATGCATTTAATAGTACATTGTGTTGACGCACACGAATTGTGTTGCCTAGCGACAAAGTGTATAGAACCTTTTATGTAGATAATTTTATTTAGATTACTTATGCCTAAGAATGTTATTCGATATGGGTCACCGTTTATGAGTTTTTCATGAAAAACCGAAAAATGGAACTTTCAAGGCCCCCGCCTTCCTACCCTCCAGGGGGTGGCGGATGGCTACCGGGCTAAATTAACTTAGATTTACCTATATTACATCTGTGCCAAGTGAATTCATCCGATATCAAAATGTGCACCTCTCATATATTGGGTGACACTACTTCCCCCACTAGACCGTAAGCTAGTTTGCATCGCCGTCGTATAAAAAAAAATCCGCGGAAACGTGCGAAAAGTTATTTGAAAAAGGCAGTAGGTATTTGGTATCGAAAAGACACAATAAAAATACGCATTGTATTCGCAATGGGCGTGTTTTGTTCGTGAATGGGAATAGTTTGTGAAGCTTCGAGCTCGTAAATCAGGCTGTCTAACAGCCTCGGGAAATAACTGCGCGGTTTGCTGGATTTGGAGATATTTGTGACCTTGGTCGTAAATAACTTTATCTCAGCATCTTGGATGAGAAAATAAGCGAAACTTGAAGCCTTATTCGTCTATTTACAAATCAAACAAATATTCAAATCTTCTACGTTGGTTGCTCAAGGTCGTGACTCGTGACCACAAGAGGAGCAGTTCTTCACCACCGCTCTTCCAAACCCTCTATTTAAATATTGCTTCTTATAAAACGTATTAGAAGGTACTGAAGTAGGTATATATTCACCTTTGGTAGAATGAATATGTCAGATAGATACTCTGTGCCTACTCCTTCTTAGGCTGTATTCACGCAAAGACGTAAGCATCAATGTACTATCGAACCAACTAAATCGTGACCCCCAATGGTACCTTGTCACAGAAAGTGTCATAATGATTTTCCTTGTCAGGCAGTACGATGTCACTATGATATTTTCTGCGACAAGATTCCACGGTGGGTCACGATTCAGTTGGTTCGATAGTACGGAAATCAAATGCGTTTGCAAAGCGCGATGCACGTCTCCCGTCCCGTGTGTAAACGCTGCCTCATTTATTGTCAGGCGCAGATTTGAACTTTCATCTTATGAACTCTTATAAGATTTTAAGCTCACATGGTCATTTACATTAGAATACCTATCGGAAACTCACATATACAAAAAATATACATGGTAAATATCCCGTTATTAATCGTAGTTCTTAAAACTCTTCTTTTTAAATCGGGCTTACTAATTAAAGCTGATTAAATTTGGAATCTTACCTACAGGTTAAGGCTAGGCCAGTTCACGAATAGTCGAAAATATTAAAGTTTGAGGTTAGAATGTGAAGAAATAACATAGAATTACACTACACAAAATTTACTGTAGATTGAGAATGAAAGAAAGTAACACAATAACCGAACAAAATATTGAAAAATGCTTTGGTAACTCTGTAAAAAAAATCTAAATATCATCCTAAAAATAAACTTACATGCTGATTATTTCGTAATTGTCATCGGCAGTGATACGTTTTTCTTTACAAAAAGGGTAGCTTTTTTATTGTTCTAACACAATAACCAGATAGATTTTTGATAAATGATCTAGTATTTCAAAAATCAATCAAAATGTACTAAATATTTACGAAAATTGCGCGCAGATTTCCGTAGAGAGCGGGATGGTTAATTGTAAACTCATTCGTGTTAGAGCAGGACGTCTGCAGTGGGACTGCCTTGCCTTAATAGTGAGCGCCGACACGGTATCTAAATGTTTACCGCAACCTGCAGCGCCCGCAGAGTAGCTATAAAAAGATAGTTCACTGCAGGCAGGCTATCTGCAATTCTGAACTTGACTGCAAGGTCATGCTTGCGATGGCGCGAGATCCTTGTATTCCAATACTGACAGTCAAATCAGCAACCCTTTATGAAACGTCAAATAGGTCGGTTGGTATGAAGTTTGTAGAAAAATATGACGTTTCAAGTTTCTATGGGCACGCACACTGGGTCCTTTTTACAACCTTATGCATTTAATAGTACATTGTGTTGACGCACACGAATTGTGTTGCCCCGAGCCGCGAGGCGAGGGACAAGTCTCGGGACGAATGAAAATGACACTTACGCACGTGTATAAAACGAACTTTTTTAATACAGTTGCGAAAAAATATCAAAGGAACAAATAACAGTAATTGAAAGAGAAAACATAAAACGCGTTTACACTTGCCTGGTCTATCTGGCATACATCCGTACACCTCATACAAGCTCGTCGGGTGCGGGAACTTCTGGCCCGGCCTTTTATCCTGGGTTCAATCGTATAAATTCATATTTAGGAGTTATTCCTCGTAATATTTGGCTCCGTCTTAGCCATAATCCAAGAAAAGTCTGAATAATGTTGTATTTTCTGCCAAGCCGTAGCTGTTTTCCTCTACGGCTCGATCGTAGCCCGTAGCACGTCTACGACCTTGCTACGAGTTCAAGGCCACTCGGTCGCTACGGCACGAAGGCTTGAGCGGGGTGATTAATACTGGATTTATTGCCATATAAAAAAATACTTAAGCTGTGACCGATATGGACTATAATCTGTAATATGTTATTGTTGTGGGGAAAAATGATTTTGATTCGTTTGGTGGCTGTTTTCAATGTCTTTCCCGTTCACGGGACAATGGTGTCCCGGACTTTGGGAGGCGTGCGCGGAGCCGAAGTACCAACGAGTACCACATAGCCAACACGTAGAGGCCCTTTTGACAATTTAATGAAATGCAAGGGATACACCGAGCGGATGCTGTCCCTGCCCGTGTCATGGGACGCACACAGAGACAGCACCCGCCAGGGTGTATAGGGACTATTGTTGGTGGATGGAATCTAAATTTTAAATATTATTATCATTGAAATTTCTATGTATTGATTATGTTTTTCTTTTCATTTTAGACTGTCTAGGTGTGTTTTTGTTTTTTCTCTGGCGACGTCAATGATATGGATACAGTTTCTGCATTTAAAAAAAACATACAGTATAACAACTAGCTTTTGACCGCGACTTCGTCCGCATAACTTCCACTCCAGCACATCATCATCATTATCATCATTTCATCCTTTCGAGGAATGATTTTCGGGATAAAAAATATCCAATATGTTAATCCAGGCTATAAACTCGCCATATAGTTTCATCATAATCTGTGCATCCGTTCTTGCGTAATTGAGCAATAAACATCCAAACATATATTTACACGTGTGAGACTACAAGTTCTTGAACAACCGTTGTTTGCTTTGCCAACTATGAAAAGGCTAAGGCCAAAGAATTAAGTAGTAAAAGAATAAACTTCCTAAGCACCAGTACTTGGCCTAGTTGCATTAGCCAAAGTTACAAAAAACTTTAGCCAAGTCTAATAGCTGAAGGCTACATCGGTTGGCAACTATACGAAAACTAGTCGCAGTGCCCAATTATTATGCTCAAACTAAACAAGTAAAAGTTAACTTCTGACTGTGGCTTTTTTATGCCGGGCCCAAAAAAGCGATAGTGAGTTTGTAGTGAGTACACGATTTTACGCCTTCCCCTGCCCGGAACGTGGGATTTTTAGCACACGAATGGTAATGAAAAAATGAAATGACTACTTTATGGTGTCACGTGAAAGGCTTTTTATACAGGGTGAAATTTTATTGACCGTTCAAATTCACACAGTAGATTCCTTGGCGAAAATTAAAATATACGTGTTTTTTCTTTCAGTATCTTTCAGTACTAAAATGTTGAGATACAGCAGCTGAAAGATATCCGAAAAAATATGCGTTCGTGGATACCGACGAAACGGGTTGTGTGGGAGGCAGCAGTAATTATCGCCCTGGCCCCACGATGAGTCGCCGAGACAATTTTCGCATAAAAACCGATTTTTGACGACAACTATATAAAAAAATTTTTTTTTTGCGATCTTCATACGTACTTTCACTGGCTTAGGACTCTTGGTTCGTAACCATTGTTGTTTCATGTTCGCGTAAATTGTGATTATTTTTTTTTTGAAATTTTTACCCCTTTTTTTCAGAAATTGTATCTTTTATTGATAACTAATGCCTAGGAAAAATTTGAATGGTCAATAAAATTTCACCCTGTATTATTTCATTCATTCATTTACTACATTCCAGACACCCTCTCCATCCACTACTGCAATCGCGAGGTGTCGCTAGCAGTCGCCGGCGCCGACAGCGAAGGCTACATCAGAACTCCTGGCTACCCCAACTTCTATGTGGGCGACGAATGCCGGTGGCGGCTGGTCGCCCATCCGGAGCAGAGGATCAGGATTACCATACTCGATGTGAGCTTGAAGAGTAAGTGAGAACTACTGTTTACTACATCAGAACTCCAGGCTACCCCAACTTCTATGTCAGCGACGAGTGTCGGTGGCAGCTGGTCGCCAATCCGGAGCAGAGAATAAGGATAGTAAGTGAGAATTACTACAGTTGGCTACATCAGAACTCCTCGCTACCCCAATTTCTTTGTGGGCGAAGAGTGCCGGTGGCGGCTGGTCGCCCATCCGGAGCAGAGGATCAGGATCACCATGCTCGATCTTAGCTTGAAGAGTAAGTGAAAACTACAGTTGGCTACATCAGAACTCCTCGCTACCCCAATTTCTTTGTGGGCGAAGAGTGCCGGTGGCGGCTGGTCGCCCATCCGGAGCAGAGGATCAGGATCACCATGCTCGATCTTAGCTTTAAGAGTAAGTGAAAACTACAGTTGGCTACATCAGAACTCCTCGCTACCCCAATTTCTTTGTGGGCGAAGAGTGCCGGTGGCAGCTGGTCGCCCATCCGGAGCAGAGGATCAGGATCACCATGCTCGATTATACCTTGAAGAGTAAGTGAAAACTACAGTTGGCTACATCAGAACTCCTGGGCACCCCAACTTCTATGTCAGCGACGAGTGTCGGTGGCGGCTGGTCGCCCATCCAGAGCAGAGGATAAGGATCACCATGCTCGATGTGAGCTTGAATATTAAGCGAAAGCAGCAGTTGGCTACATCAGACATCTTTTCCATCCTGCAACTTTTAGGTAGCTTTGCTTGTAGTGGTAATTCATACCTTAAAGTGTAACCGCTACTTGAAGAGAAATAATGTAAAATTCCTTTGCAACAAAAGTACCTATATAAATATTAATAATCTGAACTTACTCGAGAAAATGGGTCTTATAATCTGGTTTTGTATAATTCAATTCAATTCAAATCATTTATTTCAGACAACGTCCATATCGTGTTAGTAACAATTTAAAACTTATAGAACTATGTTAGCATAAATAATAAAAATAACATGTCCATAAACAAATCAGAATATTAAAATTAAAACATTAAATATAATCATTATCAATACATTCACATTAAAAAGATCAAAATTAAATTTATTAAATTTACATTAAATTATACACCGACCCTCTAGAGCCCATGTGTAGGGCATTCCAGTGCTTCCACACAGCGCAAGCAGGATCCTCCCAAACCAGCTTCAGAAGGCTGTTGGAACTATCACGGACACGACGCATGAGGGAGGCGGTTCTGTTACGCATGATGGCACTGAACCCATCGACTTGAGCCTCCGCAAACATCCCAGATGCGCTGCAGTACCGTGACAGTCCCATCAACGCCCTAAAGCCGTTGTTGTACTGGATCCGCAGGGCATTGAGCGATTTTTTAGTACAGTTCGTCCACAGGCTGCACGTGTAAAAGGACTGACAAAAAGCTTTAAAAAGAGTCTTCTTGACATCCCCACTACAGCGCGCAAACCTGCGTGACAGCATATTGCATCTTACAGCCAATGCCCTGCGTTCCCTCTCAACATCCTCATCGTCCTGGAGATTCTCGGTGACCCAGTGCCCGAGGTACTTAAACCGTGACACTCTTTTAAGAGGTGCCCCGCACAGAAAAACATCAGGGACAGCGGTGAGAGCCTTGTTTCCTGCCTTAAAAACCAACAGCTCACTTTTTTTGGTGTTGTACTTTAGGCCATGGGTCATCGCGTACTTCTCACAGATGTTCAACAAGCGGACAAGAGCACTGATTGACGGGCACAGCAGCACCATATCGTCTGCATAACTGATGTTATTTACAGTTGTTCCACCAACTGAGCATCCGATACCCGTGCTGCTGAGCCTAGCAATCAGCTCGTCCATATAGAGGTTGAACAACCTGGGTGAACTGAGGCCCCCTTGCCTCACTCCACAGGTCAGCCTGTATACGTCCGAGTGCGAGCCTGCCCATCTTACCTGATTGGTCTGGTTTGCGTACCAATAGCGGAACAGGTTGACCACCCCCCTCGGAGTACTCGTCCCGCTTTCCAATTTCTCCCATAAGATGTCATAGGATACCATATCGAACGCCTTCGATAGGTCCAAAAAACAGGCATAGACTGGTGTCTTTCCCTCTGTATAGTACTGTACGGTCCGCTTAAAACAGAGAATTGCGCTCTCAGTAGATAGGTTCGGCTTAAAACCGAACTGAGCATCTTGAGACTTAACGTGCTTTGACAGCAACCTGTCAAGCAGACCGTCCAGCACCTTTGCTGTTACCGTCGCCAGGGATATAGGCCTGTAATTGGACCCATCAGAGGCATTCCCTGTTTTGTTTTTGGCAATGGGCACCACGACAGTCTTCATAAGACTACTCGGAAGGTAACAGTGGCTCATACATAAATTGAAAAACATTTTGAGCACCCGAGGTAGGTGATCGCCTGCATATTGCATGTGCTCTATGCTAAGGCCATCATGACCCGGCGACTTACCTCTCGTCATAGACTTGACCGTATTCTTAACCTCTTTGAAAGTAAAACGAACCGGTAACTCGCCCCCATGGTCCTCAGCAGAGGGCACCCGCGGCAGCTCCCCTCGTGGACTCTCAACTCTAAAATGATCCTTAAAAAGGTTGGCAATATGGACAGGGTCGCATACTCCGTCTACACTAGCAGGAAGACCCGCTTTTGGGCCAATTTGACCTGTGCGCTTCCAGAACTTCCCAAAATCTTTTGCTCGGTGATGAGTGGCTAAAATATCCAATTTAATTTGCATTTCATTATCTTGACACCACTTGAGTTTATCCTTGAAAAATTTTCTGGATGCGCACATGTGCTGAAAAAGAGGTCCCGAGGACGGCTTCCCAAATAGCAGCCACTGCTGAAAGTGCTCTCTAGCAATGGCATGTGCTTCTTTAACATGCTTATTCCAGCCTATAACCTGTTTGCGTCTGCACTTCTTAACAGCTTTACTTATCCTAGAGGCAGACTGATAATAAATTATAAGTAACAATACAATACAATACAAATACTCTTTATTGTACACCTCACACAAATGGATCAGTTACATACAGTCAGTTATATCAGTTAGTAACTAATATTACCTACGAGCGGAAGTTTCTTTTCAACCCCTTTAAGACCAGGTTATTCGGAATCATAGTATTTTTCATTCAATTTTAAACCGATATTTAGATATGTTATAGTTTAAGAGTCGGTCTAGTGTATTTTAAGGCTGAAAACACGATATTTGAAACTTCGCTCGATGATCTCACATCGCAAAAACAGGTAAATTTTGATCTTATTTTGAGTCGTATATAAAATATATCCAACTCAGACTCGAGTAAAATATATCAATAGATAGGAAACTTTCCTTCGAACGAGACTTTCCTTGTAATATTAATTACCTACAAGTAATTAACATTATGAAATAGGACCTTGGTTGTAAGTCTGTTAGTGCGGCTACAGTTTCTACTATTTTCTGATGCGTGCCTATCTATATTTATTATTTTTCCAGGTATAGGTCCCTTCGAGAACGAATGCTCCGACTACGTCCTAGTGCAAGACGGTAACGGCGATGCGCTGCTCTCGTCGTGCGACCAAGTCGCGCTGCCGTTGCGATTGTCGTCCGCGACAAACGCAGTCGATGTGACCGTGGAAACGAGGACGGAAGGCGCTTTCCCGAAGAGAGGCGTGTTGTTTCATTATAAGAGTAAGTGCAGTGTCCGTGCTCCGTGAGCTCTTAGTGTAAGGCCTGAGTGGACGCTCGAGTCGGGCGTGCAGCGGGGCGTGCATGTTAAACAATTGAAACTCATACTGGTGTCCTGAGTCGCCGCTGCGCAAATAGTATGCACGCTCGTCCCTCTGCACGCTCCGCCGAACGCTCCGCTCAGAGCGTCCACAGAGGCTTTACACTTAGAATTTGGGATTAGGGGGGAAATTGTTGATTTTGGCATAGGAAGCAAGCCTAGAAAGACAAAAATGCAGTGTAAAATTTCTGGATCAACAAACAACAGATAGCAATTTTTTATAATCCCTGAGCTCGGTAGGTACCCATACATTTTTTACCTAATAAAAATATCGAACGCCTTGTAAAAAATGTATAATTTGAAAGATACTGCACATTATCTTTCACGAACTTAGATAATCTGCAAAAACATAGGTTCCACAATTACATCAAAATAAAAATGATAAACTACATGCTTTATTGAGATACTTTGGACAAACAATAAAAACTATTTGCAATGCATAGCGTCATCTATTTCAATTTTCAAGTAATATCGTATCGTATGTGTAGTTTGATGTGTACTCACTCTTTTAAAACAGCGCCATCTACTGTATCCATTTATATTACGTGTCGCTGCTCACGCCATCCATTGCATTTATAATTCAGAATTTTGTAATCAGCGCCATCTATTATTTTGTACCAGGCATAGGCTGCGTGACGCTGCCAGCGCCATCCGACGGTTACCTTGTGTACCGCAACGGAGACGTGGCGCACTACATGTGCAACGTCCGACATGTTTTCGCGGATACGCGACAGAGGGCGCGCGTAATATGGTGCTTTGACGACAATAGATGGAACGACAGTGTGCCTTTGTGTGTTGGTAAGTTTTACTTACTTTTCGTGAGCATGTTTAGTTGAAAATTAATTACATGTTGTGGTGAAAAATCGTCGAGAATACTGGTCGCCTAACTTGCTTCCGTAATCTAAAAGATTTTTAGTTGATTTTAAAGCAAACTGATAGAGCAAGATTAAAAATGTCAGCGGGTTTTCGTTCGTTCTCATGTCGATCTCAATCGCCTGCTTTCAATGTGTTTCTCGGTTTCTCCCACTCGCGTTCATTTCTTTTAATACCACGTTTGTGGCAAACAAGCGTATGTACGGCTTGCAACTCCAGGGTGTCACATGAGCGTTGCCGGCCCTTATAAATGTATACACTCCTTTCTTGATGAACTCCATACTGTAGTCCCTAGGGATAACCTCGGCTCTCATTCCACATTCGGAGCGTCCGAAGAAGCAAATTCCTCTGAACCAGAAAAACAAAAGCGGGCCGTGGGCGTCATGTCGAACAGTTATTCGGAGCACATAGCACAACCCATTATACAAGCGATAGAACACGCATAAGGATGCATACGCACCTAATCTACTTGACTAAGTGTAAGGCCTGAGTGGACGCTCGAGTCAGGCGTGCAGCGGGGCGTGCGTGTTAAAAAATTAAAACTCATATTGGTGTCCTGAGTCGCCGCTGCACAAGTATGCACGCTCGCCCGCCACGCTGAACGCTCCGCTCCGAGCGTCCACTCAGGCCTTACACTTATGGTGGCATGATACGCCCCTATTTCACCAACTTGACAATTGTCACCTGACAATGACATTTCGGTTTACATTGCCGGGCCGGTAAGTATGGATGCTATTCAACGACCATTTACGTGACGACTCAGAAGTGTACTTGAAATTGTCATTCGCAGAGGGTTCTGGCTAACAGAAAAATAAGCATACTGACCAAAAATCATAAGTGTAATGCAAACACAAGCAAAGAAAAACTTGCACAAAGTTTGTATGGAGAGTGCTTGCCTCTACAGGCGCCTTAATGCCTCTACAAATTGTTATAGTTACAGAATCGTATCGGTTTCGTTTTATTTTGAGCACACTAAGTACTTAGTTAGGATTCTTATTTTATTTTTGTTGTAGATTTAAGGATTTTTATCTATAATCCATTTATCATATCAATAATGTGGTTATTTTTGTTGTAGATTTAAGGATTTTTATATATATCCATTTATCATATCAATAATGTGGTTATTTTTGTTGTAGATTTAAGGATTTTTATCTATATCCATTTATCATATCAATAATGTGGTTATACGAAGATGACGAAAATCTCTCTTTAATGCAATGCATTGGTTAGTCAGTTTTCAAACAAATAAGTAACTTAGACACCTCGGTTTGCGCTCAGGGTAACTATGGGAATTCAAACTTCTATTGTCAGTAAAAATCAATAAAATAGTCGATTAGGTAAGTACAGCCACGGGCATAAATATGTATACATTTTTGGACCTTATTTCAATGGAATAAGGTGAAAAAGTGTATACATATTGGTGCCCTTGACTGTACTACAGGTATCATTATACTTTACCTGACTCATTCGAACCCCAATCCACAATACAAAAGCAGAGACAATGCGATTGTTCCCTTTGTTTTTATAACCTTTTCTGCTTTGTGTTAAAGGACGCTCTGCTAATGTAATGACTAGAGACAAAGCGTCCATTATTTCGTATATTGCTTCTAACTTCCTCTATAAAACGAAAGGAAATTGATAACAATTAAGTTGGAACGTTCTCTCATCATATCAAAAGTTTCAGACACATAAAACTTAATTACAGCCGTATTTTTCCCCCGTGGAGCTATAAAACTACTCTGGACATCCCGAATCAAACGGACTCTATGAATAACAACAAAATACTTTTCAGAAAAACTTCTTTTGATGTTTCACACTCTAGGGGGAAAGCACATGCGCAGACTGAAATTCACCGCACTCTTTCGCGCGCCGTAATAAATAGAACAAATGAAAGTGACAACTACATTTGTGTGCGTTAGCACTCAATTATTTACGTCAAACGTTGTGTTAAACTAAATTAAACCTTAATATGTTTGAAACATGGCTGTAATTTGATTGTGTTAGTTGATTATTTTCATCATCCATTATAGGGCTTCGGCAGCCGTGTTTCGTAAATACAGGATAGTTCATTCGTCGCTCGACCGTCGAAGCGTCCATTCGAAATTCGAAATTGCTGTCACTCGCGTCATCGTTTGGAACACGTGCGAAGTGAGTTCACTGTGATTCATACAAATATTTTATTTAAAAAGTGTATCGACAACGCGGTTTTCTGTAAATATCTAAGATAAGTGATTTAGTGTTACGTTTTTGTATTTATAAGTGCGATTTTTCTTTTATGGATTGGTTAGACACGTGTTTCTGAAAGCTGTGGTTTCGTTTTATAAATGAATCGAGCTCGTTTCCTGTGGTTTGTAACTTTGAAGGCTAAGTAAGGGTTCGCATGTGAGGTCCTCATTAGCAACACATGATAAAATGAGTTAACATGTAAATGGAGTTAATTATGCGCGTTCTTTAATAATGACTAATTATGAAAAGTCTGATTCTACTAGTCCAAAAAATTTAATAAATATGCAGCTGTACCAACCGCTTTAAAATATGATTACTTATATTTATATATTTCTCCTTCATTTTCCTTGTTCCATTGGTTTATTTAATACATATAACTGTATTTAATGTCACACCTGGCCATAAAGTGGCCATTATCGCACGCTCTGCGCGCGAAAAAACCCACTTCCTGGCCAGGGGGTGACATAAAATTTTGTACTTACCACGGGCGATAATAAAGAAAGCCTCAGGTCGCATATTTATCGCCCTTGCCTTCGGCTCGGGCGTAAAATAACTGCGATGAGCGAATGAGACATTCTTTGTTTTATCGCCCTTGGTAAGTAATGTACTATTAAACCACTACACCGAATATTAGACACTATCGGTTTCTATGTAAAATCCCTTTGCTTTGATATTTTTTTAAAGTGTATAATTAATTTTCATCTGAACATTTTTAGTGCCCATCCAGCAATTCAACGTTATTTTGAAATTTAATTGCGTGGGACATGTGATGTGCAAGTGTGCAATGCACCCCCTGCAAAGTGTTAATTTAATGTAGAGAGTAGCAAGAAAGACGCATATTTCGAATGGATGAAAAACACAAAATCCAAGTAGAGAACTACTCTCTACATTAAAAAAAAATATATAGCTACTCTACATCTCTACTCTAGATAGCTAGTAGCTATCTATATTTTTAAAATGTAGAGAGTAGCTATCTTTTTGAAATGTAGAGTAGTTATATACATTTTTTTAATGTAGAGAGTACCTAGTTCTCTACCCATATTTTGTGTTTTGCCTCTTTCTAGCTACTCTCTACATTAAATTAATACATTGCAGGGGGTGCATTGCACACTTGCACAGCACTTGCGACGGTAAAAATAGAACTTCTGTAAATGTTAGGCAGCAACTATTTTTACAATAGGTATTTTATTTAACTTTCACTGCTTAATGTAGAATAGTGGTTACTCATAGTGGCTGACCGTATTGTCCCTATTATGGGCACAAATAAAGAAATATATTATTAAAATTAGGGCTAGTTGACATTTATTATTTAGTACTTTTCACATTTTAATACTAAAAATACTATACTAAAATATTTGTGGCAATAGCGTGAACATTATCAGTCATCACCATATCTCAAACTTATTATACACTTTTTTAAATCAATCAATCATGTGTCTCAAAAGGCACGCATGCATTGAATTAGTTCATACACTGAGTACAATTTATTTATCTTTTTATGGCACACCTGGCATACCTATGACAATGACGTTACTCGAGGTAAAATCGGATTACGAAAAGAACAACTTTTTTTTTAAGTACCCTTACCACATGAGTTTGCAATGTTTGCATTACCGTACTCGCTAGCGACTGCGTAATTTACGAACGAATAGAAGTAAGAATCGCCATACTAATGTACCATAATATGGCGATTCTTAGTTCTATTGCGTAACCACCAGAGGCGCTGTACTTTTGTCCATACTAAATCGTTTACACAGTCGCTAGCGAGTACGGTAATGCAAACGTTGCAAACTCATGGTAAGGGTACAGAACATAAATAGAGCAGAACCCTGAATATACTTGTCATGTTGAGAAGCTTATGTAATATAATGTGATAAACTCCGACGTACAATGGGTCACACGCTGACGAGTCTCTCTTCATAGTGCGAGTAACGGAAATGAACGATTTATTAATCGAACTCTGACACGAATCAATGCGGGCGAGTGTACAAGTGTTCTGTACATATCAACAGGCCGATAAGAGAATAATCAGCTATTCAACGCTGATTATAGTGTCATTATTGTGCTCCATAATTATGAAGGTTATTTACTCTATCAAAATATCATGATGGAAATAACAATGTAAATGTACCTAGATTGCAAAAGAGAGGTTTTAGTATGAATGTATTGATTTTAAGCATGGTTTAAAAGCGCTTTTCATCATCTTTTATAATGCGCATTGCTAAGGTTTGGAATTCCCTGCCGGCATCTGTATTACCGATTTCATGATGGATTAGATGATCGATAGAAGTCCCTTGCCATTGCCATGTTTTTAGGGTTCCGTAGTAAACAAGGAACCCTTATAGTTTCGCCATGTCCGTCCGTCCGTCTGTCGCCCGTTTTTCTCAGTAACCGTTAGTTCTAGAAAGCTGTAATTTGGCATGAGTATACATATCAATGACACCGACAAAACGGTAGAATAAAATCTTAAAAAAATATTTATTTTAGGGTACCTCCCCTACATGTAAAGTTGTGGTGCAAATTTTATTTCTTCCAAACCCCATCGTGTGGGGTGTCGTTGGATAGCTCTTTCAAAAATATTATAAGGTTTTTAAAAGCATTTTTTGATTCAAGAATCGGTTAGCGTGATATTAGGCTTTGAAGTAATAATTTTTGTTATGGTCAAGTGTCCCCCCCCCCCCTCCCCCCTGCCAGCTAAACGGTGGATGCTAGGCATGTGAAAAAAATCATGGTGGTAGTTGTATATACGGTGAATTTAAAAGGAAAACTATCACAGCTAAGTACACATTACTAGTTAACGAGTAATAGTCGAACTTAAGAAATGTACTTTGCAACAGCAAAGTTTCGTAATATTTCCATTCATACCTTAGATAATGTTGTTAATTCTGTGAAAAACATAGTATACATATATAAGTTCATAAACTTTTTAGACCACATAATGTAACGGGTGGACAACTACGGAACCCTACATTGTGCGTGGCCCGACACGCACTTGGCCGCTTTTTTATTTATACTCATCGAGTATAAGACACTTAGTTGACTTGATTTTAAACTTTTTGTGAGTCATGTTAAAACTATAGATATTACACTAACGGAACCAAACATAAGAGTTCGAAACATGTCGCCCGGAGTGACAATTAATACGCGAGTTTAACCGTTTAGTGTAATATACTTAGTTGACTATTTATGTGACTACTTAGTCAGCATTACTCCCGCATAAACTAGGCGCCTATAGGGTAGCTGTATAACCGTTCTAAGAAGGCCGAGAAAACAGGCGAGAAAGGTCAGCTCGTGCTCGACGGATTCTTGCCGAGGCGAGTGCCCATTAACACTCATTTAGCGCCCTTATACAGCTTAAGTTAAACGTTTTGACCCTAACTATAGTTAATGTAGCTACATGTTTTTATAGCGAGGTGAGATGACTGTGTTTCGTATAAAAATTGTTTAGAAAATAAGTGGATTTCGAATTCATTTCGTGTGTATATCCACCAGAGATGCACATACATATCTTAGCTTCATTGCGCTGTGTTTTTGACCGAACGAGTGAATAGAGCGCAGCGTCTCTGTCTCAGCTTAGGGAAAATGCTTTCGGATGTTCCGGGCATTCTTCAGGATGCAACTGCGCTTTGAGATCCTGATACAACTGTACATTGACCTTTTCTTTGGCTTGATCTATAAACGCATGTCTCGGTCTTTCCCTGCCTCTCCTCCCTTCTACCATTCCTTCAATTATTTTTTTGTTTATGTAATTGTCATGTCGTATATGCGCCAGTGTATTTCCTCTTTTGTTTTCGATCGTCTGCAAAAGCAGTCTCTTCTCTTATCAAATCCAGAACCACTTCATTTGTTTTCTTTCTACCCAGCTTATAGCTTCCATTCGCCGCCAACACTATATCTCGAAGGCACTTAGCCTCTCTCTATCTCCGCTGACTCAGTCTACGTCTCGCTTCCATACTAAGCTATTCTCCAGATGTAGGTCTTAATAAAAAGTTTTATAAGTCATTTAAATCTTTCTGACTTGAATTTAATTTGTCGCGTAGGCAAAAACTTTGTTTATCTGCACTTTTACAAAGCGTGGGCGTTTCATTCTTTTAGTTATTTCTTTTCTCATTTTTAGGGATTATACCTTCAATTTATAAAAAGTTAGACACTACCTACTTAGATTTTTATTTGCATGTTTAAATAACTCTTGCTCACTCGTAATTTCGTTTTGAGTTTGAGTAAAATCAAAGTGGAAAGCCGATTTCTGATATTTGACTTGTAAATTTGAAATACCTAGCTTAATTGAATTGGGAGGGATTTAGGTATGATGTACTTTGGTGTAAAAACGCTTTAAGGCTACTAAAATAGGATAAACAAGTCACTCAAGTCTTTAAGGTCGAATATCGCTCGCCCTTAGTCATAGGAACTAGATATTCGACCTTAAGGCGCAGGGTAGGGTAAGGCCTTCTCCATACAAACTCTGTGCACGTTTCATTCGTCGGTTTTGGCACACCCGGATTTTTGTTTTGCTTGTAAATATTGGATATACGAAGAACCCCAAGACAAAAAATCATATATTTCAAAAAAATTCAAAATACATTTTTTTTTAAATATTTTCCTACAGGTTATGGTTATGGCTAACAGAAAAAATAAGCATACTGGCCAAAAATGATAACTGTAGTGCAACCACAAACGGAGAAAAACTTGCACAAAGTTTATATGGAGAAAGCTTGCCCTACCCTTTCCCTTAAAAGACGTGAGTGATGTTTATTATTATATCTCAGTTTAAGTCTGGGACTCACGGGAGTTCCTATTTAAAAAAAAGTTAAGTCTATTTTTATGAAAGTCTCTCCCAGCAGAGTGTAGACATTATTTCAATGTGTGAGTGTGTGAAAGTAGCAGTAGAAACCAACACTAATTGACAAATAAGTACTTGCAAAGAGTGCCCCTGAAATTAAACGTCACTTGCTCTGTCTACCCCTCATGGGAACAGGCGTAAGCTTATGCAGGATTTTTTTTACCCTGGTTCGTGTGAGCCGTATCGTAAGCGTTTTGTACATCAGTAGCTCTAGTATAAGTTTTTTCGAAACATTAACTAATTCGAACGCGTTTGCGTTTTGTCTCAAAATGTATGAAAGTGGTATGAAAACGTGAACAGCGCCTCTGGTGGTCACTAGTGGAAACTAAAACAGCGAATATTACATTTGTTGCTAACCGATGAACGCGCGAATTTCAAACTCGGTGAGAGCGTTTTCATACATTTTGAGACAAAACGCAAACGCGTTCGAATTAGTTAATGTTTCGAAAAAACTTACACTAGAGCTACAGTACCCTTACCATGAGTTTGTAATGTTTGCATTACCGTACTCGCTAGCAACTGCGTAAATGATTTAGTATGGCGATTCTTAGTTCTACTACGTAACCGCCAGAGGCGCTGTACTTTTGTCCATACTAAATCGTTTACGCAGTCGCTAGCGAATACGGTAATGAAAACATTGCAAACTCATGGTAAGGGTACAGCTTAGATAAGTTGTGGTCTTGTGGTGTAGCGTGGATCTCGAACTCACTTCACCCCTATACCGCCGGATAATTAAACTCGTCAAGACCCGTGCAATCGCTTTGCGATCCATACGCGGCGCGGTTTTAGACCGCTAGGGTTGGCACTTCACCTCTATACAGGTGGATAATTAAGACCCGTGCGATCGCTATGCGATTCTGTTTGCGGCGCCGGATGATGAGCTGTTTCAGAACGATGGGTCTAGGGTTACCCCTTTAAGATATAATAATAAAAATGTTCAATTTCAATTAATACTTCCATATTTAATATTATAAATACGAAAGTGTGTTTGTCTGTCTGTTACCTATTCACGCTTATACCGCTGAACCGGCAAAATCTAGTCCCTTATAAAACGTTTTGCTTAACTTGTCGATTCGAGAAAATGTTGATTGTACATATTTTTGACAACGCAAGATTGGAAGAAAGACATTCACAATGCTCCCGCATTAACTGAATACTAATAATTTAAAATGTAACTAAGTAAGTGACAAACCCAATCTATTTGATCTCCCAAAGGAACATCGTTTCATTCCTGTGGAGAGCGCTGAGGAAATTAATGAAAATATTAATATAGTCATAATGAAATAAAAATGCCAATAACCGTATTGTGATGCCTCGCAGCAAAATAATTAATATATGTACCTACTTCGAGACTTCTTGTGTCAAGCTACAATACTAATTTAGGTTTATAAATATAAAAATTGTTATACTTAATCCATTAATTAGTACCGGTGGGATATCCAAGGTCTGCGTTCAGGGACAACTAATCCCATTCTTATTAAATTAATATAATGTAACAGGCGTTTCACTGAAAATAAAGTTCGTTCACGAATGAATCCCGTTTTGGGTTCTCGTCATAGGCCCTCTGGGCTCGCTATGCACTTAGGTACATTTATAACATGTTTAACGAAAGGTTAAACAAATTGCACAAAAGTTCCCATTGGGTCGAAATGCATCCGTAAAGGCCTTCATCTAGATAGGTTAACGTTTTGCAGGTCTTTGGAAAACAAAAGATTATGATCAAAAGTTTATATAACCTGAACATACGTAAAACAGTGGCAACCCTAGTTACCCTAGAGTGCCATACGTCACATTAGCTATGGGCCTGCGTTTGCGAACTGAATTACCCCGGTCGCCCCCGGCCGAGGAGGCGGGGGACAAAGGAAACAGTACACGATACGTTGAGCGTCTGTTTAGAACGTTTGCTTTATTGTCGTTTCGTTGAACGCCTCGAAATGTTCGATTGTTTTTTTTTTGGCTGTTTTTCAATAATTGCGTCTCTCCGTAGTTAGACATTGTTTCTGTGTGTGAGTTTATGTGTATTGCCCCTATATGAATACCTATACCTACGAGCGGAAACACGCTGGAGAGACGTTCAGTAATCACGGTTTTCATTCGGATTCGGGAGCTAGCACAATTATTTGCCGTGAACTTGTGTCGCGCGCGACTCAGCGATTCCCGTGTCATTCGCACTGTACCACGGGCTGCAAAATTGCATGTATATGTATATTACAGCAATACGGCCCGGTCGACGTACATATGTCCATGCAGTTTTACAGCCCAGGTGTAAGAGATAGAAAGAGGAGTTTAGAATATGTCGTTTTGCATATTCCTTTTCTGGGGCATTTCACGAAAATGTCGCTTACGTGAAGCTTTTCTTTTAAACTACTTACATCTGACAATTTTGGAAAGCCGAGTTTTGGTCAGATCATATTTCAAGGCGTGACCTAAAGATTAAGACTATATTCTGCAGCTTTATTTATTTTACAAAGGTACCGGCCATGCAATATGCTTTGTGTAAGCGAAATTCTCGTGAAATAGTCAAGAGTGTTGGTAATGGTCACAATAACTGATGATTGTATTCTATTTCGCGCACTTTATTGTACTGGAGTCTCCCCTCGGTCGAGTAGGGGACGAAAGGAACCGTTTATTTAACAATAGATCGTTGTTGAGCTGGTTAACCCACTTGCCTTATTGTCCTGTTTTTGCGTTCAATAACCGTAGGAAGACTTTCAGAAGGGGTCGTTCTGGGGGAAGAAACATGAACAATCAAGAAAACTAAATTGAATTTAGAGTAGCTTTGCTCGGGAATTAAGACTGAGTCCTGAGTGCAGTGAGGGATTTAGGCGCGCCTAAGACATACACAGCTTTATCCCCGAGGAGTATACTCTACTTTTCTCACCTACACTAAAAGCTACATAGGCATAGGCTTATAATATCGCCCTTCTTGCTTAGGGGGAAAAAGAAAATGGCGGGATGACTGCCGATATTAGGGTGCATTTTGTAAGTGTGAAAAAGAGAGATGCAAGTAGGTAGTGTCGTTTGTGTTTATTAATCGATCAAAAAAATAACGGGTATGGTATGTACCTAAACATATTTCCAGAGGACTTAGAATTCGGAAAGTTTTAGTTTAATTTGAGAGTTAGATATACAGGCTGAAGTAATGAAAGATGAAGTTTTAGAATAAAGACTGAAGTTTCGAGAAACAATTTTCTAGAGATAGTAGCAGACACATAATTAAACATTGAACCGTAACCTTTTAAGCACAGACAATGTCAAAGTGCTATATTATGTTTGTTTCTAGTGTGATTTGACCGTGAGACTACTATGCTATTTACAATGTTCACCTCACCGCTCACCCCTAGTGTATCTTGATGCTGGAACTCGGAATAACAAGAAATAATTGGAGTTCTGACGCATTGATTCGCCTAGGGCCCTAGGGTGAGGTGAAGCCTTGTACAGACTACAAGAATACAGGCTTGGTCACACAGCGTGCGCGCCGCAAGCTCCGAAGTGTATAGGTATATAACATTGATAATGTCCCGCCCTGCTCGACCCGCTCGCGTCGCGCAGCCTGTGTCAGGCCTTGAATGCTGTGTTCGAAAATGGATGGGAGCGGTCGTTCTGGACGTCGCACGCGGCGGGCGAGAACGAACGCTCCCGAATTCAGAACGACCAAGGCCTCAGAGTTGGGTCTCACTCCGTCAGTTCGCCGCGCCGCTGGCTGCAAGTACATCCGTAGGTCGTCTATTCAGTGGCTGCCAAGCATTGCTACCGGACGGTCGCATCATCGCGTCATTCGCTTGGAGTGGTCAGTTTGCTATTTACCTATAATGATTTGGGACTTCTGTACGTTACTATTACTTATTCGGTGCCTGTGTGGCATAGTCAACCTGTTACCGCCCAATAAACATTTATATCTGTATAAAGGTTGTACTATGAATTATTTTTATACTTTAGGCTGTTAAACTAAGCTGCATAGGGGCAGTGTAGTGGCTTATACAACCTTTATACATCTTAAAGGGGCCCCAAATTGTACAGCTTCAAGTGTAGATTAAGCTGGTTAACAGCTGTATTATAGCTGTATACATCTAAATAACAAGCTGACTTAGGGTGTATTATAATTCCATTATACAGCTACAAGTCTACGATTTGGCTTGTTTTATTCTTATAAACGTGCTCAGGCTGGTGAAAGTCTTGATATAAGAATAATTTTATTTCCAAAGTAAAACCTTCTGTTTTTTTTGATGTTGTTTATTAAAGTGGCCATTTATAATTTGTGAAGTGAAAATTAAGATTATAGTCGAAAATGATGGTACCCGTTTTTCTATTTTACGTCGAAATTGTGCTTGCGGCTGCTAATTTTCCGTGAATATGTATATTAATTAATAGCAAAAAACTCACGCGCCCTCGAAATATTACACAATAATATAAATTAACAGTTTATTGATACTACCTAGCCAGTTTTTATTTGTCCTAAAATCTATTTGTTTTGTATACTCAGTACTTTTTTACTGAAAATAAACTAATTATATTGTGTCTAGTTGCTTATTGTAAAATAATTTTCAACATTCTACATTAAAATATCAGATGTAATATGAAATTAAATTTTTAGGTTATGTTTTAATGGCGTCCCAATTTAAACAGCTGTTGCTCTTCCGGTACACTATTATGAAGCTATTTGCTGAATTGAGGAATAACATTCGAACAATTATCAGCTTCAAGAGTAATAATGCCTGTTTATTAGAATTTAATTATTAAAGTAGCTGCTTAGAAGTCGATATTGTGTCCATATTACAGCCATTTGCTCCGGTTCGCTTTTGGTCTTTCCATGGTTTGGCGTCCATAATTTTTATTGCTATTTCATAAAATAACTACTTACACCACGAACACAATATTAGCTGGATCTTATGCACTCAGTGTACTATAAGTGACATTAGCAGTTTTACTTTTAAGCTGGATTATCGTCTTTACAAACACTATAAGAATTAAAATAATCCACTGTAATGCAAAATTAACACTGGAGGCTGAACTATACGGTAAAAACCTACACTAATCGCATCGGCTTTAAAATAGAGTTCCACTAAGTTTTATTCAGCCCGCAGCATTTTATTACACTCTTGTAAAGGAGACTGCTTTAAAAGGGTTTCCTAGATAACCATTGATCAGCTATTATCAAGCCTAATATGATAAAGTTACAACGGAGTAGACGTGTGCGCCGCGCCGGCGCGCCGCCGCCGCCGGCCTTTTTGCCACGCCGCCGCCGCCGACAAAATCATCATCATCATCATCAGCCTATATACGTCCCACTGCTGGGCACAGGCCTCCTCTCATAGATGAGAGGGATTGGGCAGTAGTCCCCACGCTGGCCCAGAGCGGGTTGGGGACTTCACATACAACTTTGAATTTCTTCGCGGATGTATGCAGGTTTCCTCACGATGTTTTCCTTCACCGAAAAGCTAACGGTAAATATCAAATGGTATTCCGTACATAAGTTCCGAAAAACTCATTAGTACGAGCTGGGATTCGAACCCACGACCGCCGCTTGACAGCCGCATGCTTGAACCACTGGGCTACCGTAGCTTGACAAAATGATCGGCGTGAAATCGGCGTAACCTTGACTGAATGCCAAAGAGTCTTTTTATTAGATAAAAGAGTATAACTAACATTTTTATTTAACTTTTTTATTGCTTTGTTATTGTTTTAATGTATGTACAGTGGTACACTTCTTATATTAAATTTGTTGTGTGACAATAAATATTTTTCTTAGTTTATATATATAATATCAGAGCAGTCTGAACTACATTGAGCGCCTGAGTATGGAAATCCGGCTGAGAAAATCGTATAAGTAGGCATCTATAGCCAAATAATAATAGCAAAAACAAACTCTTATAGCTTCGTCATATCCGTCTGTCTGTACGTATGTCCTGTAATGTCACAATCCTTTTACTCAGAAACGATTAAGAATTTTTCAAAGACATTTTTTTACTTTGGGAATAATCGATTCATAAATCTAATATAATGTCCCCCTCCCCCTCCTCTAGTAGTTGTCTCATTCGGAAACTGACGCGATATGGCGTGCCTGAAGGAGGCCCGGTAAGCTTGGTGTGTTTCGTGCTGGGACAACAGAACTAGTGGGTATGGCATAAGACGATGGTAACAATCCTGATGGAGTCACGTTGGAGCCGTGGAAACTAGGAAGGGCTCTGGTGTGAAACACCATATGTGCGCAATCCCACTTCCACGCAACTCGCTCCCAGGCCAGTGCTGGAGCTGACGAAGCTCTCAAGCACCGCAAACACTCGTCTTTATTGTGTAAGTAACTCTGCAAGTTTGCAATGCTTGCAGTGGACTCTGGACCCTGGCCGGCTGACATGAAGACATTCATGAGAGCTTTGTTGTGGCGACTGGTCAGTACCTCGGGGACCTGACACTTTCCTTCCACAGAGAATTTCTCTGGCAATACAGAGGGGTAACGCGGTTAGCGTTATGGGGATCATGCCCCAGGCGGAGCTTTTAGACTGGATATTTTTGTTAGCTATATCTGTCTCTCTTGAGTCGGTCCCTCATTCCTGAGGACCGTGATTACTTCTGGATTTCGCCGCCCTGAGGACTTGTCTCAAATGTCTCCATCGGTCTCGAACGATGTGGCTTCCTTAACCTGATCTGTCCATGTAGTTGATGAGCGTCCCCTAGCCCTCTTGCCTTCCATTCCATCAATCACGACCAGTTTCTCCAGACTATCAGCACCACTGCGCATTACTTGTCCAAAGTATGAAAGCAGCCACTGCCGACAAACAGTGGATAACCGTGTCTTGATACCGAGCTGGGTCATTGGTCCGTTTGCTGTCCAGGGTATCCTGAGCATTCGCCTCCAGTACCGCATATCGAATTCTTTGTCGCTCCCTAACCAGTATTGTCCATGTTTCTACCACATTTTTCTTATATAGGGATGTGGTTTACTTGTATCAATACAGATTTATTGCATTGATCTCGATTTAAAAAAAATACGAATTATTTCGCATTTTTATTTACGTGACCTTCACGCCGATTTCACGCCGAAAGTACGCCGCCGCCGCCGATTTTTTGGCAAACGCCGCCGCCGATCATTTTTAAATCGGCGCACACGTCTACAACGGAGTAGGTTTACACCAGTATCCAGCAGTAGCAATATTTTATGCCCTTGTGTAGTGTTGAGCAGTACAAAGGAATAAATCAAGAGCTGTTAACAGTCGTTATATGACTATAGGCATCTAAAACTGCTTTTTTGCATTCTTTTATACTATACACTGCATTTCTGTATTTTGTTATGCTATTAAGAAGCTAAAAGTAAAAATTTCGCCAATATACAGCCGTAAACCAGCTGTTCTGTATAATCCACTCAGTTTTTGCTCCAGTACGGCTTAAAGTATGTATTTATCCTCTTAATCATCTTTTATAAAGTCTTTAGCTGTGAATGAACTGGTTTAAAGTTTTTTTTTTCGCCTAAATGTTTATTGGGCGTACACTCAACCTGTCGCACTGGCGTCGCGCACTGTGTGTCCAAGCCTTAGCTGCTGGATAAGTAGTTTCCTCAGATTAATGCGAGGGACCTTTCAACTGAGGCTAGGAGTCGCTTAATTATTTAGTTGGCCTACTGGCTAGATGGGACTGGAATACATTATTTAAATACATGGTCATATTATGTTAGTTGTGATTGTGAAGTTATTGCTAGCTGTAAAGTGATTGCTCCAATATTCATGGAAATCGTTTGTTGTGAATACTCGAACAGTTCTTGAGGTTTACTAGCAGAATACATTTTGATTATGAAATGAGATATCGCCATACAGATAAATACAAGCAGATGCCAACTTCATAACATCCTGTAACTTGTATTTATGTAGTGAAAGTCTCTTTTAAATACCTCTTATAAGAAAGTAATTTCCACTAGTAATACCCCTTGTAATTATACAAATGTATGCACAGTCAGTACTCAAGTAACAAAACCACCTCTACATTACACAACACTGCAGCCACAAATCCTTTTCGAGCAATCCTGTGTTGCATTCCTCATGGTGATTGATGAGTGAGGTCGTCAGAACTTCCAATTCCAAGTGTACACTTTGTTGACAGTGGAAGGCTTGCATTTATTTCTTGCTTTTGACACTTATCCAGAAATCAATGATCAAGGGCCTACTAGCTATAATATACCTATCGCAATTGTTTGGACGCCACGCCATTATTTATGTGTACGGCAGTGACACCGGCATAATACCTATAGTACTGTCATCCACAACGACGCGCCTCTCCACAGCGACTCTCATACTAATCTATGCGTGGATGACACGCACTTGTATAATAGCTATTGGTGCCGTAGTAGGCTCAAAATACGCAACACCATTTGGTACTTAACTTGTAGGGATCGTCCTAATACAACGCCACTACGCGATGATCAATTAGGACACCTATTCGCGTTCAATATAATTTACCATGTAAGTGCTTTGGTGTTATTTTATGCTGTAAACTTACATGTATTTAATTGAATAAATGAAATGAAATTACCTTCAATACGTTTGATCGCAAGTTCGCGCGAGTAAAATTCGCGTGTACTTGCGATCATCGTGTAGTCGCGTTGTATTAGTACGATCCCGAAGTCCAAAAGATTAATGAGTCGTCTGTCGCCGGTTCCTTACAAATTTGTAGGTCGATTTATAACAGTGCAAGTGCATACCGTTGCATAACCTCGACGATTGATTGATTACGGACTTAAAATATAGACCATATTTTTATGATTTAATTATTACAATTGTATAGTTGTCAGATCTACTCCTGTACTTGTGGTAGGTATATTAAGATGATATTAATTGCCAAATTTCATAGTTCATAGTCAACGGAAAGTACCCTATATAAATTTTGATTCCCTTGAGAATGTCGAAACACAACTCGATACCTCTACACGATGCCGAGATAAAGGGTCTTGACAGACAGACAGACAACAAATTGGTCCTATAAGGGTTCCGTTCTTTCCTTACCTTCTACCTACGAACCCTAAAAAGCAGTCATCGACACACAGCCGTGCCCACGTACTTAATATTTCCAAAACCTTCTCCACATGCCTACCAAAGGCTTATTTGAATATTTTTATGCGCCCCTCGAGTCCCAACTGAAATTGCCTCGGTACCCATGGGCCAGCCCTAACTTACAGCATTGTATTATGAACTTAAATTGTTTCCTTTATGACTTTAAGATGGAACTGTACCTATGGTAGATTAGGTCTAGGGAGAGAGGATTGTAAACTACAATATAACGCAAATGAAATACCTAGCTGTCGTAAACTATGTGGAATAGTTACTGACGTCTGACTGATTATATCAAAGCAAGATCTTGTTAGGCGATTTCCTGACTTGGCGGGGCGGGATCGATATGTGACATTTTCCTCTTTGACGAAAATTTACTGACGTCGCAAAGATTCTCACTTGACGGAACACTGTCAGTATTACCTTTGCGCAGTAGTAATATCATGCGCAGAAGCGGGGCAGTACCTACCGCCTTCGCATCGTTCCGCTACCTCTTATCCCGCGCCAGTCAGGAAGCACTCATTTAAATGTAGGGGCGCAGTAGAAAATGGTACCGAGTCGACTGACAGCTGACACTGACATTTGACAGCTTTCTCATATCGTACTGCCTCCGCACCGACAAATCAGGAAGTCACCTTAGTTTCAAATACTTGTGTAGGTAGTATTCCAGCTTTCCACGCGTGTTGTGACGGACCTACTGTAGAACGTCTAAAATGAGAACCGAATGGCGCCGTGTTTAACAAGTCTTAGTTACTTTTCATTATTAATTGCTTATAAATGATGTCCACTCTTCAGCATCCAACCTTTTACATGTCTGGGCCAATTATTTTGGCGTTGTAGTTTTTTTTTTGTTTTAGATTACGCTAAAAATTGTTGGGAGATTGAGATCCTTATTCTGAACAATATTTGCACAATTTCCTACAGTGCCCTAAATTTTTTTTTGAGTGAGAAAACGTATAGGATTTTCGTAACTCAGTGGTTAAATTCTGTGAGGAAAAAAATTATAAACACGACTGCATTAAAAAGATAAAGTGGTTCGTGTTTTTGGAAACGTGTTTTTATTTATTTTTATAATTATTATTTTATTTCGAACTTTTTTTGCTCGAAACACATACATTATATATATTTTTGGAGTCGTCTCTTCAAATGCTTTATTTTGATACCCCACTTGCTAGGATAGATTATTTTTTTACGGAACACTCAAAATGGAGTCTACAGTCCGCCATATTGTTTTTGTTGCAACGTCACATACGATACCTCACACATCTAAATCGGTTAAAGCGTTGAGAAGTTCTGTGTGAACAAAAAAAAATCACATACATACATATACATACATACATACATGAAACCTGAAAACATTACACTCCTTTTTTTGGGCAGTCGGATAATAAAAATAAAAAAGGATTGGGGTACATAATTATCATGATCTCTCTCTTCCAACCTACCAATTTTCATCCAATTCTGAGAAAAAACCAAATCTACAATACCAAAATAAAAGTGGTACAGTATAGTTACATATAACTTTGTACGAACCCTTATTGGTACTCTCAATATCTACTCAGAACATATTAACATTCCAATTTTACCCCCTGTGGCATGTTTTATCGTAGTTATTTCTCTTTGGTATTTTTGGCAAGGGATTTCATATTCGGGAAATTGGATATTTGTTTTTACAGTTTTAGGGGTACGTAAATGCTTCATGATAATATTTTGATATACATTTTATCAGCATCGTTTAACTTTAATTTTATCTCGGTTACCTAATCGTTTTGCCATTTTCATGCATAGAATTTGAATAAATATGCCAAATTATTTAATAATTATGCTTTCGTTTGAACTCCGTTTGGATTAATCTAATCTGTTTGAAATGTTGTTTGTCAATTTGAAATAAATTTATTCACAAATACAATCCAGTGTTGGCCTGTACATTTATAACTGCTTTGAGTCTGTGCAAATCATTTCATGAATAAAAAAAAAAAAAAAAAAATGTTTTATTCAGTAACACAATCGGTTTAACAATATTCAGGTTGGTGCCTCTTTTTAAGTATCGAGATACCTGTGTCAAGAGACACCGCTCTTCCATTATCTTAGTTGCTTTAATGGCACAATGTGTGTTAATAATTAAATTTAAAATTAAGAGTTAATAATTACAAATATTGAAAGTTTATAGGAACTTAAAAATTGATGATAAAGATAAAATTGTTAGTACAACTTATATCTTAAAATGTTTTTTAAAGTTTTAACTTAGTATTAACCTAGTAATATAAATTTGTAGATTAGACGAGCCATATTTTAGTGTGTGTGTGTGTGTATGTGTGTGTGTGTGTGTGTGTGTGTGTGTGTGTGTGTGTGTGTGTGTGTGTGTGTGTGTGTGTGTGTGTGTGTGTGTGTGTGTGTGTGTATGTGTGTGTGTGTGTGTGTGTGTATGTGTGTGTGTGTGGGTGTGTATGTATGGGTGTATGTTTGTGTGTATGAGAGAGATAAATAATTGTGGATGTGTGTTTAGGAGCTATTACCTGATAATATGTTTTCTATATCTGCATAAGATTTTTCTTTTATCCAATCAATTATTTTATTTTTGCACTCTACGTATGTTGAGGAGTAAATATCGATTTCTTTGTTGATATTGTTATATAAATTTGCAGACTGAAACACGTATTGCCTCCTAGCGTACACTGATTTGACTGCCGGTATCGGGATCACTTTTGGCTTTCTTCTTCTTTTGGTTACAGTGTCAGGTTTGTATACGGTAGTTTTGTGTCTCTTTAAGGTCGCGTGTAGAACATACAATTTCCTGACAGACAATACCTCACACGTTTCGTACAGTTCTTTTGTAGGAAATCTGTAGGGTTTCGAGTGAATCACCTTAAGTAGCGCTCTCTGTGCTCTTTCCAACTCGAGAAACTTAGTTTTGGAAGCTCCTCCCCATATTGGAATGCAGTACACAAGGACTGACTGGGCCAGGGCTACGTAAATTTGATTGAGTATATTTTTAGAGGCAATATGTCTTAAGTTTTTAAAAATGTAAATCAGCTTACGAGTTCTGGCCATAATCAGTTCACTGTGCACATGCCATGTTAGGCGCTGGTCAATCATAATACCTAGGTATTTAGTGCTCTCAACCCGACTGATAGCTGAGCAATTACAGCTTAGCGTTCCCATTCTTTGACACGTATGTATCCTAAGTGTGTAATCTGGACCTGGTTGGGTTCTATGATATTTGGTGAAACATATGAAATTTGTTTTATTGGTATTTAGGGTTAGAAGGTTGGTCAGCAACCATCGGTAGATCGTCGCGAGACCACGTTCAGCAGCCTTTCTAACATCTTCCCAGTTATCACCCCAGAATACGGCAGCTGTATCATCTGCATAAGCAAAAATAGATCCCCTATCAATGGACAAATTGCAAAGTTGATTCACATAAATAAGAAACAACGTTGGGCCCAGTACGCTTCCCTGTGGGACACCAAATGTGACTTCACTCTCATCACTAACGTACGAACTTATTTTTACACGTTGTTTACGCCCTTGTAGGTAACTGCTAAGTAATGATAAAGGAAGTCCTCTAACACCAATGCTCTCCAGGGTGTTTATTAGAGTGGGAACAGAAACTGTATCGAATGCTTTTCTGAGGTCTAGAAATACGCTAATACATTTTTTGTTATTATCTACTTTATCGACAATAAGAGATGAAAGGGCTGAAATTGCATCCTCAGTAGACCGTCCCTGCCTGAATCCATACTGTGAAGATGACAAAATTTCGAATTTATTAAAGTAGTTGAGTAATCTTGTATTAATGAGTTTCTCCAAAACTTTCGATATTGCTGGAAGGACTGATATCGGTCTATAGTCAGATACGTCTTTTCTGTTCCCACCCTTATAAACCGGAGTGACAATAGCAATTTTCAGAGAGTCTGGAAAAACACCGTTTTTAAAACATAAGTTAGTCAAGTGTGTTAGAATAGGAACCAGTATTTTACTCGCTAATTTTAAGAACTGGGTGGGAATGTTATCCCAACCAGGCGCGCTTGTAGATTTGAGGTTAGTCAGGGCTAAGTACACTTCATTTGGATTGGTGTCGTATAAGGCAAAGGAGGATACGAAAGAATTGGCGTTGCCCCGCGGAGTATTATTGTCGCCGACGTTAGATGTTATATTTTCTGCTAGGGACTTTCCAATGTTTGAAAAGTAGCAGTTTACTGTATTAACAGCGTCTTGTGCCGAGGCACAGCAATCTAAGAGCTCCGAATTGTCACTCTTATTTGATTTTCTGTGTGTGATATCATTGACAGTTTTCCAGAGGGTTCTTGAATTTTTACTGGCTTGTATTAAGTTTTCCTTTTGATATTTACGTTTCAGTTTTTTGATTAGGCCGTTGCAAAAGTTCCGATATCTTTTATAAGTTATTTTGAGTGTAATATTTTCAGGTTCAGATCGGAGCTTCTTCTGCATACGATTTCTATTTCGAATACACCGGAGTACTCCTAGGGTTATCCAGGGCTTGATTACTCTACAATTTCTGGGGACTAAAACAGTAATTGTATTTTCAACAAGGCACTTTCTGATTTTGTCTATTAATAAGCTGGTTAAACGATCCGGATCATTAATTTGGTATAATTCAGTTAGATTTTGTTTCAGAAGGCAGGTAACAGCTTTATCATAATTGACTATTGTTTTAGTTTTTTGTTGTGGCCAATTTGTATTAACACTACGAAGTTTTAATAAAATCATAGAATGATCCGTGATACTGGTGTCAAGTACTAGAATGCTTGCTTTTAATTTGTTTTTATCAGTCTTAATCATTACATGGTCTAGACAAGTAGTGTCCCTTGTTCGAAGTAGGTGCCCTGGGAGTATTCCGTGCATTGCTAACATATTCAGGTAGTTTAGGCGATTTGTACGCACGGGACTGTGTTCATTTGGTCTATGAATAAGATTTATATTAATATCTCCTGTTATTATTATATTATGGGACATCTTTATAGATTCCAGGTGTAAATTGAGAGAAGCGATGAAGTCGTCTGCATTCTGTATCGACGGTGATCTATATATGCCGAGGATCTTTTTATCTTGCATAGTTATCTCAAGGCATGATGCGTGAGTGAGGTTTATTTCCCTTACTTTAATCTTGTGACATTTTCTTACAAATGCAACAACTCCATCGTTCTGGTTGAGGTGGTGTGTAGTACAAAAAGTTTCAAAGTCATCAAGAGAGGGTATAGGTTTTTCAGCGTTAATTCTACATTCACTTAATACAATTACATCTATGTTAAATTTGAACTGCGCTAGAGTAACAAGCAGATTATCAAGGTTGAAGTAGATGCTTCGTATATTTTGGGATACAACCGTGATGTCTGATTTATTAAAATGAACCTTTTTATGGACATCTTCGCATTTGCATTCTGCCGCCTGGGCTACAAGCAGATCGTCTATTTGATTAAGCGTATTAAGAGTACTATCCATAAAAAGTTTGTATAAAAATGTAATGGGTAGCCTGCAGGTGTGAGTTTACGCCTTTTGTTAAAATTTGGTGTGTGAATAAACTATGTTTTGTCATTGATATAGCATAGTGTATAAGTGAAATAGGTTTTGGGGAGTGAGTGCAAATGAAATTATGCGAGTTAGGTAATATATGTTTTATGTATTTTGTATGGGGCATTATTGTAAAAGTTTGTGTGTGAGTATTTATGTCGAGTTTGTTTTGTGTTGGGTTGTTATGTACATGGGGCTCTACAATCGTTATGGGAATGAGTTTGCCATGGTATGTTTGTTTATATGTAAGTAAAAGCGTGTTATCAGTAAGCGGCTCGTAGAAACAAAGATCATTTTCCAGTGGGGGTAGGCGAGAGTGGTAAGTTAAACAGTAACAGAAAGCGCACATACTCAACAATATAAACACAACTAGTCAGGATTCTTGTAGCAGTCTCTGCACCTGCGCCTCACTAGTTATGTTAATTATGCGTGTACCTGCATTTTTCCTTATAAATACTCTTCCAAAGTTGGTCCAGCAGTAAGTATATCCTTTTGACTTTGCCAAGTCACGTGCGAGGTAGCGGAGTCGGGCGGCTTTTGGTGTGAGTTGTTCTGATACATATACCGGGCTGCTCTCTTGTTTTTTGTGGCCGAGGTGTTTGGCACAGAGTTTATCATGTGGTTTATTAAGATTGTGTTGCTTGCATTTAAGCAATATATCCGATTTTACGATCGATGATCCCATCTCAACAATAATTGGTGTGTTTTGCTTGTCCTCTTGTCTTCCCCGTACTCTGTATATGTCGGTTATATCCGATGGGGAGACTTTGCAGCCAATAGTTTCCGTCAGTTGGACTACCATATTAGTCAAGTCTCCTCTTGTCTCTTTTTCCAGTTTTGGCACATTTTTATTTCCAAATTGTGTTTACGGCTGTCCCTTTGCAGGTCCTCTACTTTTTCTTCCAATAATTTGATGTACTCTCTATCTTGCTTTTTCTCTGCCTCCAATTTCTCCACTTTATTTTTGAGTTCATCAGTCTGGGCGGCAAGGAACACGATGGAGTTTTCAATGTTGCTGTTGGACTCCTTAATTTGGAGTAGTGTAGGTGTGATGGTTTTAAGCTCCTTTTCTTGAGAGAGCATGAATTCCTTAATCATTTGTTTTATCTCCTCTTTAAAATTTTCTAAGTCCGTCCCTGGGCTCTCTCGCAATCTTTTGTTACCACGTTGAGATGCGAAGTTTGGAGGTGTTTGATCTATTGCACGGCCCTGGTTCATGTTTTCCTGGTTCTCATTCTTCCTAGCTTCAGTTTTGTCACCCATCATACTACTGTGTTGCCTTGCAAGGTACCAGGGAACTATGAAGTTTTAAGAGTTTAACTGCACCGCACTAGTCACTTGCTGGGGGCGTGGTCTGTCGTCAGTATGACGCGTGCGCGCGCGCCGATAAAACAATGGCACTGTACCTGTTCCGCCGCGCTCGAGTACTAGGCTCGCAGAACTCGCGAGTGGTGTACATCTGGCGCGGTTCTTCTTGCTTCGTTTTATGCACTCCTATTATTTCTTCGTAATTTATTGTTCAAAATATTTGATTTATTTTAAGAAAATAACTTTGTAATATTATTTAAGCACGTCAGCGCCAGAAGACGGTCCGAGGGGAAGAGGTGAATAACTAAACTTAATTAATATTTCATATAGGTATATGGTATTGTAAATTAGAAGGCAGTGTAATACACTAAAGAGACTACTTAGACACTAAAGAGAAGAGAGGTACTTAGTTTCTCTTTTCAGTTACGTCTTACCCTCCGTAAATCATACAAGTTTCCCAACACGGGGCCGAAGCTCAATTTCGTTAGCGAAACTTTGTGTATATTTATGTCATTTCTGTTATATCTTATGCCTTACTATAATATGTCAGACGGGCCCGTGGGAGGGCGATAGACATAGAATATCTCGCAGAGTGTCACAACATCAAAATAACAAATGTATTGGATATAATAATATATTGAATCACGCACCTGTTTGCTGTCAGAATCTATCGTGTGAATTGTGAATCGGCGTAGCAAATCATATTATTTATTACTAGCCTTTGTCCGCGACTTCCTCCGCGTACCGCCCGTTCATCGCGTTAGAATTTCATTGCTATTCTTTTATTTCACGCGCTCACCTAGTTATCGGTCTGCCATACAAACTTTCACCTCCTTAAGGGATGATTTTCGGAATGAACAGGTAGCCTAGGTATGTCCTCCCCTAGGGCTGAGACTATCTCCATGCAAAATTTCATTACAATACAATTCCACAACAACAACAATTGACAACAACAACATACAACAACAATAACAACAACACACAATACAATGTATGGTGTACAATTGACTTGTAATACCTATTATTACCAATAAATTATGTCTATGCCCATGTCTATGTCATTTAAATCGGTTCGGCAGTTTAAGCGGGAAGACATACGAGTACGTTCGCATTTGTAATATTAGTATGGATACCAATATAGATACAGTGAAATCCAAATATATGTATTTATATTTTGCCATATTAAAAACAAAATGAGAATATAATGTTCTAAAAATTGGTTTCAAATGTCAACGTCCTGTTAAGTCCATTCGTTCAAAAATCCGATAGAAGATTTCTTGACCTCATTTTATTTCAGCATGAGGGGGGAAAGTGAAGTGTTTGTGCCCACCCTTACGTTACACCCTGTATCTTGCCCGGAGCACTCATCACTCAATTACTTACTGAAGTCTTATTGACTGATAACTCCAGGAAAAACGCTCAATCAATACTCTTGACAATTTTTATTAACTTTTACGTATTGAGACCTTTAGGCTCGATCTGGTTGATAGAATCTTTGAAGTAAGTATGAGTTTTTTTACAGACCAACCACAGTAGATTGCTGATATACTTAAAGTTTCAATTGTCTCGACAGTTTTTTTAGTCTATCATAATATACCCATTATAAATTCTCATGAAAACTATAACAAAATTTCTAACTTTAGGATAACGTAAAGTACAAAAATCTGGTTTTGCAGTAATTGCTGATTTACGGAAAAAATAGTTTTATACTAAAATATCGGTTACAGTTTCTAACTTGACTGACCAAAAAGAATATTTCGTGGAAAGTACTGTGGTACTTTATTACTTTATTTTTTTTCATATTAGGTATTTCCCAATGTCTGTGGACATTGGGAAATATACCAAAAAAGGAACACTCACACTGTTATTTTGTATGCTGTTTTTTTTTAAATTAAAATAAAGGGACCTGTGGCAGGAGGAGGAGTTCTTATTTAACATTAGGTACCACCAGGGTACCATCTTTATCAGATTCAGATTACGTTTAGAATACATTTATGTTACGTATAGTGTGTAACTGAAGCTTGACGTTTGTATAAAAATAGTATATTACTGCAGAGACCAGTAAGTAAGCCATCCTGGACGAGTATGAGTTAGCCGGCCGAGCCGAAGGCGAGGTCCGGCTATAATACGAGGCCAGGATGGCACTTATGGTCGAGGCATGTATAGTGCTTTTCTCAAAAATAAAACAAGTTGTATAAATAGCGGTAAAAATCATATTTTTCGCCAATTCCACCTCGTTTGTTCTAAAACCGTGAGGTCGGACTAGCTTTTGTTTGTGCGGGCGCGGGCGCTCCCCGCCCCCCGCCCCCGCCCCCGCCCCGCCGCACACCCCGCTGCTGCTGCGGGCGCTGGCAGGGAGGCGCCCGCGCCCGCAGCAGCAGCTAAACTTATGATATGTAATGGGATTTACATACTTACTTCCTGGACAGTAGGTGTTACTTCCTGGACACTTCTGGCAACTGTCCAGGATGACCCACTTTCGGATACTATCTTCACAGATGTTATGAGAACATTACATACTATTTTTGAGAAAAATGTATTTACCGTAGCGCTGAAAAAAATTAGGTCAGTTTTATGATTAAACCTGCAAACTACGATTTATTGGAAAATACCGATTTTCGGCTTCACACGGCTATTGTTCAGTCACTTTCCATCAAATTTTCCATTGTAATAAAAAACATTCACTTGGAAAATTCGAGTGAGTGGCTCCGTGTATGACTCCCATGGATGATGTAATAAATATGCGTTCATAATTTTATTAACGGATCTGGTACACAATATACAAGTTCTAAATTGGTTTTACAAAGGCTGCTTGGATAGGAAAAGTACGAGTCTATTTATACAGCCGTTACAGCTTTAGTTATAACTGTTATACGACCTTTTTGAGCGGCTTATCCTTTCAGCTAGTTTTACAGCTGTCTGTACTGCTATATGTACACTCTCTCTCTTTCAGCATATTTGCGTCCATTGCTGGACATATGCCTCTTCCATGGCTTTCAATTCAATTTATATTCACATGTAGTTACATATGACACATAAAGTATTGCATAAAGTTGTAACTTTATGCAATACTTTATGTAGTCTGTGCTTCGAAACGCGGTCCCAAATGTAGTAGGCACACTGTTTTTGGCGCCATATTCAATGAGTTTTACAATTTGTTGTGATTTATATTATCATTTTAAATAGTGACAGAGTAAAGTTTAAAAAAATTCAATTACGTTGCTTCTAGCACTTACATTATCGGGCGGATTTATGTTCAGAAGTTTTCATATTTAAATGGCATCAGCGAAGGTCGCGAGCGGCCGCAAGTGCGCGTCGCTAAGACAAATTCTTCGACAATTATAGCCCTAATGTTAATGTTATAAGGTACAGCCTATCAGTTACCAGCACCCTCAATGTTACGTATTACGCGGTAAATTCTAAAAATATTTAAACGATATTAAGTCTTATTCCAATGCATAAGTTATAAAGTGCATTACATACATTCGAGTGTCTCGTTTCGAGCGGTAAATAAAAACTAATTGTGCGGTTGCAGTTACGAGCGACTAGTCTTATTTTACTACCATGTCGCTACGTATTTACTCGTTACTGAATAAATGGTTTCGTATTTGTTACATCGGCAAGGTACTATAGGGAAAGCGGGCAGAATAAATTGCTTTTTAAAGAGCGTAAAGAAAGGTGTGAGGAGTTATTTTTTATTGAGCTTTTTAGGTGCTCGTTATATTTGATTGAACACGATATATTTCAATGCGTTGATGTTTAGACACTCTGTAGCATCGTCTACAGACGCATTTAATTGGTGCAATAAGCAAAATTTCCAGTTACGGGCAATTTACTTTGTGTCATATGCGCTTGTTGCATTTCATATTCTACTTTAATACTAATGTAGGAAAGTTTATATTACATACACAGTATACACACTGTCCGCGAAAATCGTATTTTTGTAATATATACTTCATTATATTGATGTTAAGTCAGAATATTAATTGAAATAAAAACACCCCTTTCAGTCCTCGTTTGTTCACTTTTAGAGGAAAACGGTTTCTACACAAACCGAGCCGCAGACTAAGTGGGAAATAGTGTAGATAAAAACAGTGTCGTATAATATGCAGGACATAACAGTCCATTAACTATAACCGGTAATAAATAGCCAATCTAAACATAGCATAAAGCGTCCGCACAGAGTTAGAGACAGATGTTAAGAGGGTACGAACATTTCGCTCCAACTCATCCTAGCCGCGATCTCCCTGCGAGCGGCCATGTTTAGCTACACACTAAAACGATTACTGTGTGCGTGCGGTTCGAGTGCTGCCGGTTGAACTGACATGTCTTGATCATTGTTATAGAGTTAGAGTGAGGTAGGAAAAAATGTGGTGAGTTTTAAATGTTTTTATTTTATTAACATTAGGTACCTACGCACTTATTAAGGTGGTTCGATTTTCATACAAAAAACGATTGACATTTATTATCTCATTACACATTATTAATACTTAAATATGTGTTAATCTATTTACTTCTGACTATTCATTTTCGCGAAATTAATAAAAAACCTGTGTTTCATCACAGAATAAGTAATAGTACTACGTACAGAAGTCTCACTTTTAACAAATCCGCGCGAGGCAAGCCAAACGTGCCGACGCTTGGCCATCTCCTTCTATCGCACGCGCATCACTCGCTACATCACTTTCTCTCGCATTGATAGTCACCCGACGTGGGACCTTTGAGCGGCGCGATGACGTCACGCGAGTGAGTCGCCCCTGGTTTCATACAGAAATTACGCAAAAAACAACGTTAATTTTTTATAAATTTTACGTTTGGGAGCGTGATAACTGTCATGTACATTGTGACGTTCGGCCTGGTACTTTAAATTACTTTCCACAGAAACTACTTGGCCTAAAAATCTGAAATTGCACATACATATAATTCGGTAACTAGTCCAAACAACGCAGTCATAAATTATCGGGCGCTCGTTAAGAATAAAAAAATATAAATGAATATGAATATGAGAGTAAATTTACACAAAAGATAACAACCAGTAAACATATGTTGGGAGACTATACAAACGATTTTTAGAGGTGCATGAACACGAATTAATCAACAAAATTGGAATAAGTTTGTCAGGAAAAAAGTCAAATTTGGAATGATAATTACGTGGAGTCCACGTGTTACGGGGACTAGTTTTACTTTAAATTACTTTCCACAGAAACTACTTGGCCTAAAAATTTGAAATTGCACATACATATAATTCGATAACTAGTTCAAACAACGCAATCATAAATTATCGGGCGCTCATTAAGAATAAAAAAATATAAATGCATATGAATATGAATATGAGAGAAAATTTACACAAAAGATAACCAGTAAACATATGTTGGGAGACTATACAAACTATTTTTAGAGGTGCATGAACATGAAATAATCAACAAAATTGGAATAAGTTTGTCAGGAAAAAAGTCTAATTTAGAATGATAATTACGTGGAGTCCACGTGTTTCGGGGACTAGTTTTACTTTAAATTACTTTCCACAGAAACTACTTGGCCTAAAAATCTGAAATTGCACACACATATAATTCGATAACTAGTTCAAACAACGCAATCATAAATTATCGGGCGCTCGTTAAGAATAAAAAAATATAAATGCATATGAATATGAATATGAGAGAAAATTTTCACAAAAGATAACCAGTAAACATATGTTGGGAGACTATACAAACTATTTTTAGAGGTGCATGAACATGAAATAATCAACAAAATTGGAATAAGTTTGTCAAGAAAAAAGTCAAATTTGGAATGATAATTACGTGGAGTCCACGTGTTTCGGGGACTAGTTTTACTTTAAATTACTTTCCACAGAAACTACTTGGCCTAAAAATCTGAAATTGCACATACATATAATTCGATAACTAGTCCAAACAATGCAGTCATAAATTATCGGGCGCTCGTTAAGAATAAAAAAATATAAATGAATATGAATATGAGAGTAAATTCACACAAAAGATAACAACCAGTAAACATATGTTGGGAGACTATACAAACTATTTTTAGAGGTGCATGAACACAAATTAATCAACAAAATTGGAATAAGTTTGTCAGGAAAAAAGTCAAATTTGGAATGATAATTACGTGGAGTCCACGTGTTTCGGGGACTAGTTTTACTTTAAATTACTTTCCACAGAAACTACTTGGCTTAAAAATTTGAAATTGCACATACATATAATTCAATAACTAGTTCAAACAACGCAATCATAAATTATCGGGCGCTCGTTAAGAATAAAAAAATATTAGTTTGAATTTTACAATTAAAGGAAAGATCCGAAATGTTCACAGAACGTCAAGAACATAGAAGCACATATCCAGACATAGAAATATCACTAGCAGCAATAGGTAACATGGTGCCTTAAGGTATGATTCCGCTGCCGACTGCATACAACAACTGCACCTTCCGCCGCACTCCAAATTGAACTGTAATCATAAGACTAAAAGTCCCAATTTAGAGTGAGCGGCGTGTGCTGTTCCGACACTTCTCCGCTCATTTCAAATTGAGCTTTTTACGCATACTATTACGGTTCAATTTGGAGTGCGGCGGAACGTGCAGTTGCTGTATGCAGTCGGCAGCGGAATCATACCTTTACCTTTTAACTTATGTGGCCGTAGTACTGTTGGATTTATTCGTCCCAAACAATTTACGTTTGCCCATTTCTGTAAAAAATCATATTACTTTATTGCTTTGAGAAGAAATAAAATACCAAGTATCAAATTATTAATCTGTAGCGGACGCGCTACATCTACAGAATAGCAGTATCGGTGTGAGCTTGGTCACCGACCTTAACGCACCGAGGAGAGCGACACGTGCGTTCCTTGGGAAGGCCCGGCGCGTAATGAATCGAACAACGTTGTCGCGCGCTGTTATATTGTGAATTATAGTGGTTTTTAAAAATTCGTCTAAATTAAGTGGGTTATCCATAAGCGTTAAAAAAAATAAGAAATATCAAGCAAAACCTGTAGTTTTATAATAATAAGTTTTTTTTTCAAAATATTATAAAACATGTGAGGAAAAAAATGTTTAAACAAACCGATTTAGACATTTTGTAGTATGTTTTTTAGATAGTAAAAACCAATATTTCAGAACTAGTGCGATCGCTATGTACTAAAAGACTATACATCCCATTGTAAAAGATAAACATCCAATCGTTTTTGACAATTTAAAATGGAAATATTGTACCTGAAAGATAGCTCTGACGCGTATTTTTGCAAAACACTCCGACGAAAACCTGACTGTTTTAAATAATCGTACATAGAAATAAAAGTTTAGCAACGCTATGGTCTAGAATAAGAGTTTATCTATACAAAACAGAAGTTTACTTTAACAATGTAGTCACTTGAACAAAGATATGACGTTAGAAAAAACCATATATTTTCTAAAATACCAACTTTTTGTTCGTACAGTCTTAACTGAACTTTGTCGGCTACGTAAACCCTATGAGCAACCTCGCTTACCAATTGCATGCTTTCTCAGATTTCTAGTACTAAAGTGTAGTTAGCGTTTCCTTTTAACAAAGTATCGAGCGTGCAGTACCCGGAATCCGTAGCCTTATCAAATTAACGTGCGTAATGAGTGTAACAACAAACTTTGCAGCTGCGGTGTTTGTAACATGTGATAAAGAGTAACCGCACGCGAACATTGCTGGTTACTTTACTACTGATACTTATGGCCAATAAGCCACTTATATATCGCATATCGGATTCGTTTACCAGTAAGTAAGTACCTACATCGTTAATATGTGCATTGGATTACACTGTCAATAATACTTTTATGAAACCATTCAAAGCTTAAATTCTTTTTTACGAAAAATTAAAAAAAATTGTATGAATTAATAACATAAAATTAGATTACATTTAAATTACAATAGTACTTATGTTAATTTATATGAAGTCATTATTATGATCGTGAAAACTAAATAAATAGATACCTATATGTAAACAAAATAAAAATTAAATTTAAAAACAATATATTTATGTAAATCAATCATACAATTAAATTCGGATTGATTCTTAAGCTTAAGCCACACAGAGAGCGGGCGGGCGGTAGCGGCGCGGGAGCCGCGCGGGAGCGTGTCACCGCGCAAACCGCCCGCGCCCGCGCGCCTCCCGCGCCACTACCGCCCGCTCCCGCGCGGCTCCCGCGCGGCTCCCGCGCCACTACCGCCCGCCCGCTCTCTGTGTGGCTTAAGCTTAAGAATCAATCCGAATTTAATTGTATGATTGATTTACATAAATATATTGTTTTTAAATTTAATTTTTATTTTGTTTACATATAGGTATCTATTTATTTAGTTTTCACGATCATAATAATGACTTCATATAAATTAACATAAGTACTATTGTAATTTAAATGTAATCTAATTTTATGTTATTAATTCATACAATTTTTTTTAATTTTTCGTAAAAAAGAATTTAAGCTTTGAATGGTTTCATAAAAGTATTATTGACAGTGTAATCCAATGCACATATTAACGATGTAGGTACTTACTTACTGGTAAACGAATCCGATATGCGATATATAAGTGGCTTATTGGCCATAAGTATCAGTAGTAAAGTAACCAGCAATGTTCGCGTGCGGTTACTCTTTATCACATGTTACAAACACCGCAGCTGCAAAGTTTGTTGTTACACTCATTACGCACGTTAATTTGATAAGGCTACGGATTCCGGGTACTGCACGCTCGATACTTTGTTAAAAGGAAACGCTAACTACACTTTAGTACTAGAAATCTGAGAAAGCATGCAATTGGTAAGCGAGGTTGCTCATAGGGTTTACGTAGCCGACAAAGTTCAGTTAACATCTGTCTCTAACTCTGTGCGGACGCTTTATGCTATGTTTAGATTGGCTATTTATTACCGGTTATAGTTAATGGACTGTTATGTCCTGCATATTATACGACACTGTTTTTATCTACACTATTTCCCACTTAGTCTGCGGCTCGGTTTGTGTAGAAACCGTTTTCCTCTAAAAGTGAACAAACGAGGACTGAAAGGGGTGTTTTTATTTCAATTAATATTCTGACTTAACATCAATATAATGAAGTATATATTACAAAAATACGATTTTCGCGGACAGTGTGTATACTGTGTATGTAATATAAACTTTCCTACATTAGTATTAAAGTAGAATATGAAATGCAACAAGCGCATATGACACAAAGTAAATTGCCCGTAACTGGAAATTTTGCTTATTGCACCAATTAAATGCGTCTGTAGACGATGCTACAGAGTGTCTAAACATCAACGCATTGAAATATATCGTGTTCAATCAAATATAACGAGCACCTAAAAAGCTCAATAAAAAATAACTCCTCACACCTTTCTTTACGCTCTTTAAAAAGCAATTTATTCTGCCCGCTTTCCCTATAGTACCTTGCCGATGTAACGAATACGAAACCATTTATTCAGTAACGAGTAAATACGTAGCGACATGGTAGTAAAATAAGACTAGTCGCTCGTAACTGCAACCGCACAATTAGTTTTTATTTACCGCTCGAAACGAGACACTCGAATGTATGTAATGCACTTTATAACTTATGCATTGGAATAAGACTTAATATCGTTTAAATATTTTTAGAATTTACCGCGTAATACGTAACATTGAGGGTGCTGGTAACTGATAGGCTGTACCTTATAACATTAACATTAGGGCTATAATTGTCGAAGAATTTGTCTTAGCGACGCGCACTTGCGGCCGCTCGCGACCTTCGCTGATGCCATTTAAATATGAAAACTTCTGAACATAAATCCGCCCGATAATGTAAGTGCTAGAAGCAACGTAATTGAATTTTTTTAAACTTTACTCTGTCACTATTTAAAATGATAATATAAATCACAACAAATTGTAAAACTCATTGAATATGGCGCCAAAAACAGTGTGCCTACTACATTTGGGACCGCGTTTCGAAGCACAGACTACATAAAGTATTGCATAAAGTTACAACTTTATGCAATACTTTATGTGTCATATGTAACTACATGTGAATATAAATTGAATTGAAAGCCATGGAAGAGGCATATGTCCAGCAATGGACGCAAATATGCTGAAAGAGAGAGAGTGTACATATAGCAGTACAGACAGCTGTAAAACTAGCTGAAAGGATAAGCCGCTCAAAAAGGTCGTATAACAGTTATAACTAAAGCTGTAACGGCTGTATAAATAGACTCGTACTTTTCCTATCCAAGCAGCCTTTGTAAAACCAATTTAGAACTTGTATATTGTGTACCAGATCCGTTAATAAAATTATGAACGCATATTTATTACATCATCCATGGGAGTCATACACGGAGCCACTCACTCGAATTTTCCAAGTGAATGTTTTTTATTACAATGGAAAATTTGATGGAAAGTGACTGAACAATAGCCGTGTGAAGCCGAAAATCGGTATTTTCCAATAAATCGTAGTTTGCAGGTTTAATCATAAAACTGACCTAATTTTTTTCAGCGCTACGGTAAATACATTTTTCTCAAAAATAGTATGTAATGTTCTCATAACATCTGTGAAGATAGTATCCGAAAGTGGGTCATCCTGGACAGTTGCCAGAAGTGTCCAGGAAGTAACACCTACTGTCCAGGAAGTAAGTATGTAAATCCCATTACATATCATAAGTTTAGCTGCTGCTGCGGGCGCGGGCGCCTCCCTGCCAGCGCCCGCAGCAGCAGCGGGGTGTGCGGCGGGGCGGGGGCGGGGGCGGGGGGCGGGGAGCGCCCGCGCCCGCACAAACAAAAGCTAGTCCGACCTCACGGTTTTAGAACAAACGAGGTGGAATTGGCGAAAAATATGATTTTTACCGCTATTTATACAACTTGTTTTATTTTTGAGAAAAGCACTATACATGCCTCGACCATAAGTGCCATCCTGGCCTCGTATTATAGCCGGACCTCGCCTTCGGCTCGGCCGGCTAACTCATACTCGTCCAGGATGGCTTACTTACTGGTCTCTGCAGTAATATACTATTTTTATACAAACGTCAAGCTTCAGTTACACACTATACGTAACATAAATGTATTCTAAACGTAATCTGAATCTGATAAAGATGGTACCCTGGTGGTACCTAATGTTAAATAAGAACTCCTCCTCCTGCCACAGGTCCCTTTATTTTAATTTAAATGTAGTGTGCAACGCTACACACACACACTCCTATGTAGCCTTAGTATATAAGCTGATGTTTAACCATATTTAGAGAGAATATATCGTAATCCCAACAAGAACAGTTGTATCACTACGCCCATCCCTACATGGCGATCCTGCCAGTGCGGCCTTGTGCCGTGCTGGCGGCGCGCCGCGCCAGCCAGAGACGAACGGTGACCTTCGTGAATATTTTGTGAAAAAAAAACCAGAACTGTGAATATTTAAGAACAATACGTGTGCGAGAAACTGACAGTGAAATAACTAAAAGTGCTACAAATTATATACCTGAGTGACCTTGTTGCTAAATGTGTGGAACATTTTATTTTATTACATAATCAAGACTGCTACACAAAATGTGTCACGTATAGTTATTGTGCAACATGGACACAAACTTCTCCCTGTGCTTGTACGGGCGCACATAATCAAGGACGTTAATAAATTATGGTTAAAAAAAAACAGCATACAAAATAACAGTGTGAGTGTTCCTTTTTTGGTATATTTCCCAATGTCCACAGACATTGGGAAATACCTAATATGAAAAAAAATAAAGTAATAAAGTACCACAGTACTTTCCACGAAATATTCTTTTTGGTCAGTCAAGTTAGAAACTGTAACCGATATTTTAGTATAAAACTATTTTTTCCGTAAATCAGCAATTACTGCAAAACCAGATTTTTGTACTTTACGTTATCCTAAAGTTAGAAATTTTGTTATAGTTTTCATGAGAATATATTTATGTAAATCAATCATACAATTAAATTCGGATTGATTCTTAAGCTTAAGCCACACAGAGAGCGGGCGGGCGGTAGCGGCGCGGGAGCCGCGCGGGAGCGTGTCACCGCGTAAACCGCCCGCGCCCGCGCGCCTCCCGCGCCACTACCGCCCGCTCCCGCGCCGCTACCGCCCGCTCCCGTGCCGCTACCGCCCGCTCCCGCGCCGCTACCGCCCGCTCCCGCCCGCTCCCGCGCTGCTACCGCCCGCCCGCTCTCTGTGTGGTTTAAGCTTTAACCTTCTCTTTGACTTGAGGTGAGTATAGGAAAAAATGTCCCTTCTTCTGATTCGCACACTTCGAGTGAGACAGGAATCGATGAGTCGCACGAGACGCGACTTGGCAGCAACTACAGGGGTCGGCAACCTTTTCGCGGCCAAGGGCAACGTAGTAGCTAAACAAAATAGTCGCGGGCCGCACATGTTAATGTGCCCCTACCACGCAAAAATGCCACATTGTCGGTTGTCAATAAGGAGGCTCGCGGGCCGTATAAAAGGGGCTTCACGGGCTGCCTGTTGCAGACCCTGGCTTAGCAGAAAAGGAAATATGCTGGGGCACCTGTTACAACATGACAATTTGACAATAACAGCACTGCTTTAAGAGCGAGGGACCTAAATTGGTCCCTTCTGCTTTCAACACAGTGAATCCTCAAAATTTTAGAAAGGTTTAAGGCGCGCACGTGACTGCCTTGGTCTTGCTGTTTCTGGTCTCCAGACCGAAACACGCTTCAGCTCCGAGCTAAAGGGTCCTGCGTGGACCGGCTTGCAGAAGTCATTTAAAAAAAAGTGACTGCCTTGGAGTTGCGGGCGTCTATAGACTGCGGTATCCCCTTACCATCAGGTCGAGCGTAAGCTTCTATGCCACAGTCGTTCTTAAAAAAAAACATAAATCTAATTGAAGATAACGACGAATAGGGCAGAAAGATTTTTTATTTTTTTTGTAATCATTTGTTTCTTTACAGAAGAGACGAGTCCTGACTCCGCGGGAGCAGGCAAAAACGGAACTATGACGCACACCGAGGCCAATATGATAGTCGGTGAGTACAAATTATTAAGGCCAAGTATTACCGCTTTTGAGTTTCTAAAAACCATCTGAGACATAGAATATAGTGTAAATCTAAAAAAAAAAAATGTGTTACATAAGGATCTTGTCTAGTCAAATTCGCAGTCAGTTACATGACCTGATGAATTTCACTCGATATAAAAAAAATAGCGATGTTATCCCTTTTTGGAATGTATTTTCAATACTACGGCTATATTACTGATATTTAACATTTAATTTTTGTACTCAATTAAAGATCCTAAATAGTTATAGACAAATTCGCAGGGTTTGCTGTGATAAAATGATTGGCTTAGACTATAGCTAAATATTTACGAAACTGCGCGCAGAGCTTGCGTAGAGAGCGGGATGGTTAATTGTAAACTCAGGCGTGTAAGAGCGGGACAATTGCATTGGGAATACCTCCCCTTAAAATATAATGGAACAGGGTCACCCACTTCTTTATGACCCTTTTTATCACTTGACATGTTTCGAAAAGTCACGCGGTCTTGAAACATGAGCGCTCGCAATATTGGCACGTTTAGGACTGAATCTTTGCCCCCTGGCTAGATGCTGGCCAAGAACAATACCATTTTTAAAAAGAAAAGGAATATATTTAGTTAATATGTCTAAAACGAATGTGAGGTTTCTTTATAAGAAATCTCACGGTTCGAAATAATTGCCATACGATAAATAAATAAATAAGAAATCCAAATTATTTTCACGCCATGTTTTAGACAATTTTAATTTCCACTTTTACAAATATTGTGTTTGTCAAATTCTGAGTTAAATAAACTTTAAAAACTGCTTGGTAAATTCTGTTGTAACTTTACTTTTCTCAGTAAAATTATTCCGAATCAAACCGACTACATAAAAAATAGCAGATTGTGTTTGCAAAAAAGTTTACTTAAATAAATTAATGAAGTCAGGTCACAACAAAATACTTTAGATAATTTGACAATTCCTAGAAATTGGCTTTGACTTTCTGTCAAAACTATTAAAAAACATGGAAAAGCGTCACCATGCCTACCGTAGGTACTAACAAAAAGTTAAAATGGCGTTGATCATTAGACCTTCTAAAAATTATATTTTAATTGAACAGCAAAATAAATTCCACTAAGTTATCCAGACTATATTGTCACAATAAATACTTTCAACCCTTTAAACGCCGCTTAGCCGGCCGGCTCGTTCAGCCGGGCGTTCTTTGCCGGCTCAAGCCACTAATTTCATTTAAGGTCGTGGAGCGATGGTTCACCACTTAACCCTGTTTGCGACGTGAATAAGGCAGTAATTCCCGACGAGGTGCAGGCTGGTAGATGAATATTTATTTCAGTATTGGCTCTAAAATTCAGTTTGACACTTAGAACGTTTTCAGAGATCTTAGACGTTATTAGGGCCTTGGAGATAGAATTTGTTGACTAACTTCTTCGTTTTCTCGAAAGTATCATAATATATTATTAAATATTTAACTTGGTCGAATTCTTATTTGGCAAAATATTATTTCACCAAAGTTTCATTTAGACAAGTAATAAAAAAGCAAATGTTTCATTTAACCAAAAAAAATATTGACAAATAATGTTTCATCAAATTTCTATTTGGCAAAAAGACAAGAAATATATAAACAAAAATAGGAAATTTTTGACACTTAGTTAAATGAATGTTTAAGTGCAAGCATTTGTTTGGAACGAGTTAATTTGTTTTTTATGAAAAAAGTAAATTAGCACAAAAATCTGGCTACCGGGCGAGCGAGCGAAGCGAGCGAGCTTATTTGCTTGCTTGCATGCATGCATGCGTGCTTGCTTGCTTGCATGCATGCTTTTGTGTTTGCTTGCATGCATGCATGTATATTATACATATATTGTTAAAATAAACAATATAAAAAGTGTCATTTTAAAACATTGCTAAGTAATCATTTGCTAAACAAAAATTTTTCAACACGATACTTTGGGATCAGTATATTATGCCAATATACACATTTGACGATATAAAAAATTTCATTTTAAAACGTTGCTAAGCAATTATTTGCTAAATAAAAATTTGTCAACACGATACTTTGGGATCAGTATATTATGCCAATAGACACATTCGACGATATAAAAAGTGACATTTTAAAACGTTGCTAAGTAATTATTTGGTAAACAAGAATTTGCCAAACCATACATTTGCGAAAACAGAAATGTGCCAAATGTAGTTTTGCCATATGATCATTCGCCGAAATGAATTTTTGGGACATGTAGTTTGGGAAATGTTAATTTGCTATTCATTTTTCGCCGATACATTAGTGAACCTCTATCAACCCGCTCCTTCAAACAGAATTTGCTCTCATACTTAAAGTAGTTTACTTATACAAAGTTTGAGTCACAATAAACTGGTGAGTAGGTCAAACGGCTCAAGTTAAGAGGTCTTACAAGGTATATATCGTTTGCGAGACGCACGCGATTTGCGGCTGCCATCGATACGAGAGTTCGTTAGTCGAGTTACTGTACCCTTACCATGAGTTTGCAATGTTTGCATTACCGTACTCGCTAGCGACTGCGTAAACGATTCAGTATGGACAAAAGTACAGCGCCTCTGGCGGTTACGTAATATAACTAAGAATCGGCATACTAAATCGTTTACGCAGTCGCAAGCGAGTATGGTAAGCATAAAGTTCAGAGTTCTGTAAAGATTGATCGTTCCATGTACGAAGATGGACTCTACTCCTTCTTATTGCGTACTGGTGTAGATAAGAAATGGGTGAATTCTTTGTGGATTGTGCGATCTTTTTTAAGAGGTAAAGATTGATCGTTCAATGTACGAGGATGGACTCTACTCTTTCTCATTGCGTACTGAGTAGATAGAAATGGGTGAATTCTTCGTGGATTGTGCGATATTTTTTAATATGTAGTATAAATATGTTTTAGTCGCATGAAGCGATATTGCAGTAAATTGTAAGTAATAATCATTTATTTACAAGAAAATATAACAAGAATACAACGATAACTTAAATAATATCAGCGAACAATTCCCCCAGCATCCTTGGTACAATGCCGTAACGGCTTGTTTTAGAGTTATGAAATGACAAGAGGAATAGTCTTGTTTAGGTTAGTAGTCATAAAGTGATACATTGCTGGCTGAATAAATTTATAAGAAAGAAAACTATACTATTTTTATTAAAAAATCATACGAAATGAGTCTAAATAATATTGAATACCTTTCGACTATCCGGTTGTAGGTATAAAAAAACACGCTGTAAAAGCATATTTAATTCATATAGTCTGGCTAGCGGCCAGAGCAAGTTGACCCCGTAATTTTGTAAACAACAACACGTTGTACGGTGGATGACATTGGGTGATGATTAATTTGATCCTTGCTCGTTCATGTAGTCATTACCAGTGTGAAGTGCATGAAAGATTAAAACAAACGAAATTAATTTGATTAATAGGACGAACTTAGTAGTGTGTTTTTTCTGTCTATTGAGCGTTGCAACTAGAATAAATTTTATTAAAAGTAGCATTTTTTTCTGGTCCGCATAGCGACCAGCAACAGATTTGGTTTGAGACAACCGCCATGCGACCTAAAGGGCCTGCAGAAAAGGGTAAAAATAGCAAAGACTTAAATACCGACTAATTCGGCTATCTTCTTAAAATTTTAGTTAAGGTATTTTATTCGTGAATTGAATTTAGGTACGAGTATTTAATCATAAAATGATTAGTAACTTTTATTCTAGTAAAAATATATTAATGAAATAATGTTCTATTCTCAGAAAGTCTCGTTTCTGAAATTGGATAATAAATGTTAAGGGATGGCTTCCTCATTATAATAGTACATTACTTACCAAGGGCGATAAAACAAAGAATGTCTCAGATCGCAGGTATTTTACGCCCGAGCCGAAGGCAAGGGCGATAAATATGCGATCTGAGGCTTTCTTTATTATCGCCCGTGGTAAGTACAAAATTTTATGTCACCCCCTGGCCAGGAAGTGGGTTTTTTCGCGCGCGGAGCGTGCGATAATGGCCACTTTATGGCCAGGTGTGACATAAAGTTATTTTATCCTCCGGGGTTTTAACTCTAATTAAATTTATCAGTTACTTTCCAAATTAGTTAAGTTAAATCGAAGGTATCGTTTTTATATAAAGGTGTATAAGGTCGCAACACGGGACACGTTGTGGCGTTCTCTGGGGGAGATTTATGTCCAGATTTATGTCTTACAGCATACATCTGGACATAAATCTACAATCTACATACATATCAATTAATGATGATGATTACAGATGACGATTAATCACAAAAAAATACGGAACCCTCGGGGCATGAGTGTATCACTTGAACGTATAATTTATTATACGTAACAATAACTTAAACGTAACTTTATTTTAATACAAAAAAGAATCGACCACATAGCAATCCATGAACGATATTCACTATGGCAAACACACTCAGAGAGCCACTAAATAATGGGCGAGAATCAACTTAACTAGCTCCCTCGGCCAATTAAAAGTTTTCGCACTCTCCGCCAGGGAAGGTAAGTGTTTATCAAAGACCAGTTGGGCAAAGGCCATCCCAGACACTTGAACTACATAAACTAACGCCCTTTGGCCTTCACACTTTCCATTATACGGCGCGGCATTGCCATAGAGTTACGAATAATTGACGTGACAATAGGTATAAAAATCAATTTTATGAGAAGTTTTGAGCTAAATTCTATATTTTTACTAACCTCTTTTGCCTGAAAACAACAATGCGAAAAGAATAGTTGTAACATTAAAATATATTATAATCAATAAAATACTAGCATACAGTATCGTCAAGATCATAACATTCATACATAACCCTTCTTTTCGCTTTGTTGTTTTCAGGCAAAAGAGGTTAGTAAATATAGAATTTAGCTCGAAACTTCTCATAAAATACAATACAAATACATATTATTATCTCAAAAAAGAACACAGAACACGAAACAAACGACGTCAATAATTACGTATGACGTGTTTGTTGTATTTATATCCTCAGAACTAACATAAAAGGATAGACCGAGCAAAACGTGCAACCTAAAAGGTTTTGAACTTTTGAACCCTGCGCAATAAGTTAAGCGCTTAAAACTTCCTCTTATTTTCCACCTCAGTATCCTTTTCGATTTAAAACTCGTTTCCAATAAAGGATGCAAATTTCCAAGTCTCGATACATGTACGTTTCCAAGTTTTCCGTTCAAAAGCATATCAAAATGTTACAAGCATCCGACGCTTGTACTGGACGTAAGACGGCCACTACAAAGGATATGTATGCAAATTGCAGTACTTCGGGACGCGTTTAAAGCCTGATTACACAATTATCGTAACACCTCGAGTTTCGGTATATACTTTGGAGTTGGTGTTATGTGTATCGGGAATGTTATAAAGTGTTTATGTCACACCTGGCCAATTGCCATAAAGTGGCAATTACCGCACGTTCCGCGTGCGAAAAATCCCACTTCCTGGCTAGGGGGTGACAATAAATTTTGTACTTACCATGGGCGGTTATAAAGAAAGCCTCAGATCGCATATTTATCGTCAAATACCATCGAAATATAATAAGTATGGAAGCATAACTGTCGCTCAAAACTGGTGCCACCAAATCTAGTGCCGAAGGCGGGGCTTATACTGTTAGTGACGTTTCAGTGCCGGATCGCTTCTCAGTCGGCTATCAGACATTGATTCGATCGGTTGATAAGCTGTCAAAAGAAAATAATTCAAATTAAATGGTTAGTGGATACAAATATTCTGGTAATAATGCCGGCCTGCACCGTAAATTGGTGTAGAAGCCACGCAGATGGAAAAAGGGATGACATTTATTTTCAATACTAAGTAAAATTAATTAATTTATTCCCATACTTTACAGCCGTGGTTGATGTTATGCAATATAAGTTTTGTGAAAATTGAGCATATCCACTTACGAACCATGAGAAGGTCCTTTAGGAGTTATTTTGTTAGTTAGGTAGTGACTAAATTTTGAAGTTTTGCTGCAAATGAAGAAAGACGTCGCGCATGGATAAACGCGGTTCGTTTTGAAAGACGGGATGATACATGTCTGCCCAGCAAGCATTGTAGGATATGCAGCATTCATTTTAAAAAGTCTGACTATGTGGCGACCAGAACAGAAAAAAACTTTTTTTTGTTGTTTTGTAAATTCTTATTGAATTCGTGTTAGGTACGAAAAAAATTATTCTATAATGTAGGTACATATTTTTATTGTGTTTTCCTATACCACCTAGAATGCGAAATGTAGCCACAGCGGAGTAAATAAAGATATAGGTACAACGTATTATTAGAAAAGTCAGTTGGAGGTAGATAGTAAAAATCAATTGTATATAGTACACAGTAGTAGTACCTACCACAAAATCTTGATATTTTTCGTTATTTTCGAAAAAGTGAGGCGATTGTGTACCTATATATTATTATCTGTAAAAAACGCGTTTAATAAACATTTAATAACTCTACGTATCTTTCATTTTATAAAATTTTCATGAATTAATTGTTGGTTACGAAATTGCATTATTCTTGAATAAAACCATCCACGTTGAAAGTGAGACGTACTCAAGTCAAGTTCAACTTGAGTGAATATGTCAAACCATTGACAAATCTGAAACTCGTGTCAAATAGATTTTAACCAGTCACAATACATAAAACTTTTCTTATTGGTCAAATTAGGAAAAATGGTATAAAACCTTTGAGAAAATTAGGTCTACTCAAACTTCAAGTGAATGTTGATTGGATAACGAATCATAAGACATTTTGGTTTCAAAGACGTCGTAAATAGGTCAAAATTTAACGTCAAGTTTGTTAGGCGTTATGCTTCTATACTTATTATATTTCGATGTCAAATACCTGCGATCTTAGACATTCTTTGTTTTACCACCCTTGGTAAGTAATGTACTATTACCTAATATGTATAGACGAATAAACGATCAGTTTCATATGTGATCTCTTTTAGGGTGCCAGAAGAACTTCCATTCTATTGTTATCAAGGGTCTGAAATCCTTAGAAATGTACAGTCAATTAGTAAGCGGCTAAATACGCCGCCTGGAAATTGTGGCACGGCCAAATTAATTCGGAATTCTACTTTAGGCGGTCCAACTTCTCGTCAAATTTCTGAATGCAGTGCCAATCGGTGTCCGATTTAGCCGTGTTTCAAATGTTTTCAAACTTCTGCTTTTGAGCGTACCTACTAATTGATTTTTGTGAAATGCTTGGCCACAAGACGTAAAATATTTGACTGTATACGCTAAGAGGCTATAACGCCCCAGAAAAAGGTAATCTCAGATAATTGTGAGCACCTTGTTTGCTGCAATCTATTTGACGGCGACTGTAGGTATAGTGCTTCTTTTTCACGAGCGCGGGTTTTCCTTGTTTGTAGTTGTGACACATACGAACACATAGACAGCGTGAACTCGTACCTCCTACGCTGACGCACACATAGACATGTGCATGTATAGCTCAACGCATACCCATGGCTCACCCGCGCTCGTGAGATAAAAATACTATACTGTACCATGTTCTAGCTCCTCCAGTGCAGTTGTTTAAATAGCTTGTCAAAATCATGCTTCAATGCTTAGTATAGAAATTTAGGTCATTGTCTGTTGCTCTCTGAAATTGATCCAAACATTCCAAACCAATTTTCAGTACATACCTAATTTAGTTTAGTCTCGATCATCAGTCAGATGCAATCAGCACTTTTTTATTAAATACACCACGTTTTTAATAAATAGAGCATATCATATTCTATGAAAAAGTGTTTCGAAATACTTTTTTTTTTATCGGCGAACATGTTATGCCACCATAAGGGGCTTTTGACGCCTTCATTATACAAAATTGCAGTACTCGTGGTGCTTGTGTCCGATCAGTTAATTAATTAGCATGTTTTCCCCTTTAGCAGCGAGACTATGAGGCGGTTATTATGATGTTTAGTAAAACGAACGAGCACTATACACTTTGGTATATTATTCCACGTCATTTCATCTTCCAATTTTTTTTTACTATTACCCTTTGGTTTTAGTTTAACATAGGTAAGGATTTTTTTGCCGGTTACTACTAAGAAACGTCAGAACTCACGGACCGGATAGGACCGCAGGTACCGACTTAGTTACGAGGATGCCTTGATCCATACAAACTACGCACTCGGATAAGAGAAAATTTTATGTCTTCCACGCAAAAGAAAACGAGATGCACTGTTGGTTCAGAAATAGTTGGGCAAATGGATAAATATCTAATTTTGTGAAATTATATTCATCAACCATCCTTTAACCCTTTGACCGCCAAGAACCTATAAAGTGGTTGTGTGTCTTCGTGCTCACCACGCCAACAACCACTTAATAGGTCGGAGTGAAGTTGTACTTTGATCATGAATAAAATAATTTATGAACAGTTTTATTTTGTTTTTATTGGTTTAGACATTACACCAATTCAACAGTGCTTGGCGTAGTGGGCACGTCGACACACTATCGCTTTGGTGGTCAAAGGGTTAATTTACAGTTTCTATGCGAAGACGCGGAGGAAAGCTCAAAGTAGCCAAATAGGCCCCAAAAGCAAAAATAAAGGTACACTTTGTTTTCTCTTTATCGGTTTTCCCAAAAAGAATGTACCTACCCATTTTATTTGCTCCGTATTATTTAATTTGGTTATCTTGGCTGTCACTAACTGTATGATGCTAACATGCTGACTACCTAATTAATTAACATGTTTTTCTCCCCTAGCGAGAATATATGGCGTGTATCTATTCAGTATTCAGTAACTAGTTCATTTAGTCGGGTCGGAAGGGTCTTATTGATGAAATTCCTCCGTCATACGCCGCGATAAGGAAACCGGAAGAGTATGAATAACGAGTAATAGCTAGGGCTGTCGACGAAAATGTTTATTAATTTAAGACTCCATGGTCAAGTATACTACATACTTTATTATGAAAATGACATTTTAATCTGAAAATGTTAAAGCTCGTTATGGATCATTACGTGATATTAAAAACTCATTAAAAAGTACTACACATGTTATTTTCTATACTTACTCCCCAGATTAGAGAGGGTTTTTTAAATCATGATTTCAATTACATATTTTATCTTTTATTCATTTTAATATTTTATTTGTGAAAAGGTTACATTCCTCAATGAGTACTTAGGAAAAATCATTGCTTATAACTCAAAATTCTAGATAGCATACGGTTACATTTGCTTTTTTAAATTTACGTTATGTTGAATACAAAAAAAGATATTGTTTATTTTTGTTATGTAATTTTTATAGCATCATATATATATTATGTGCTCACAGTTTATAAATGGAAATACATACAAGACGACCGCTTTAGCTTAGTTGTTAATTATTTATCTACATAAGTATGTATATCATCGCTTAGTACCCATAGCACAGAATAAGTAATAGTACAAGTACAGAAGTTTCTCTGCTAACAAATTCCCCGTTTAGGTATGCCAAACGTGCCTAAACGTGGCCATCTCTTTCAATCGCACGCAACGCGCTCTTTCGAGGCCCCGCCCTCAGCGCTAGGGTTACCACCAGCGAGAACCTATTTTAATATATGTACTTTATTATTAGTAGTGTTGTTTACAATGCAATTACGAATAGTACTTTTAAGGTTCCGTAGCCAAAATGGTGAAAACGGAACCCGTCCGTCCGTCTTTTCGTCTGTATGTGACAGCCGATGTACTCGGAGACTATAAGCACTACAAATACAATTAAAACATTTAGCAGGAAGGTGTGTTCTACTCGTATGAACCGCTACGTAAAAGTGATGTGAAATGACGAAAAAATATTAAAGTAGGGGGAGGGGGCACTCCATACATGTAACCAGGGGATACAAAGTTTTATATAATTTTTAAAGGCATCACTTTAAAAAATAAAAGAGGTTTCTTAATAGAACCAACGTTTTCATTTTCGTTTTCTTTTATGTCAACCGTTGGTGAATACCAAACTCAATGACCGTTCTTACGTCTACGTTCTTATTATTATTGGTGCAACCTGCTGCAATACAATAATGCTGTGGTTTTGACATTATTATTTAACACGAAACTACACGAAAAGAATTATTTTTTATGATCGTACAAGCGCGTGCGCGTGCGATCCGTAACGCTGCTCCGCAGCCATTGAATAGTCACACAATGTGTGAGCCGGCGGCCGCATGTACTTTGCGCGGCGCGATGACGTCACGGTAGTAAGCCCCTCCTGCCCATAGTACAAGCTTTGCTTAGTTTGGGACTAGGTTGATTTGTGTAAGATTGTCCACAAATATTTATTTATATTTATTTATTTACATTATGTCAGTCTTTTTATTGGTGTTTTCTATATTTTTAGATACGAATATACAAAATACCTCTTTAGAACTCCGCTGTATTGTATCTATTTTGAAACGAAATCTTCCGATTGAGGGCCAATTTTTCAATCCCCAGATAAAATTATCCGTCGTAAAATTATGACTGTCTTTTTCTGAATTCAAATGAAAGAGACAGAGCTAACATTTATCTAACAGGTTTTAAAAATCGGTCCTAAAAGTTCCGTTTATGGTAGAGAACTTACAGTTACAGGTAGATATTTTGATATATTGATTAAAACAGGTTATGGGTGAGGCATAATTACGTTTTGTTTGACCGTAGTTAAGGAATTTAATTGTTCTACAATTTAATTGGTTCCGTTCTTCCGTTGTGACACGAAAATTAGACATACAATTTAAATTGGAAAATTTCCCATACCATTTAAACTTTTATGTCACAGCTTACCTAATTATGTACTCGCGCTTGTCTTAACTTAGCTCATTAACAATTAGCAGAACAATTTCCAGAATTCAGACTTTACAGATGGATTAGAAGTCAAAGGATAATGAATATTTTATACATAAAAGGAACGCTTAAATAATGATGATAATTACTACATTTAAAGTAAAAATTCGCGATGAAAGCTCAAGACCATATTAATATGATCATATAATAATTGTCAATATTTCATAATTTCCAAAAGTCTTAATTCGAAAACCATTTCGGTAAAAACGTGTGAAGTACACAAAAAACATTTTTTTAGATTTTTTTCTCCGTTAATTTTGGAAAAAATCGCAAATTACTGTAAACCGAAAGTTGACGTCACCTTCCTCGCTGTATTCAGGGAGACCTTAGTACAGAGTACAGACAATCGCTGCTCTGCAGCAGTGGCTCTGGATTCTTGTTGGGAAGATGACGTCATACTTTACGTACGCCCTTTTGGAATGACCTACTTTTCAACGTGCTTTTTTTGTATGAAATAATGAGTTAAATTGAAAAAGAAAAAATACGGGTGGCTTAAATTTTTACCTATTTTCTAACTAGTTCATAAAATAAAGTAGAACAGTTCAAAATATGAAATGTTGTCAATTCTGATGTACATAAAAATACTTATCATTATGTATGTTCACCTATATCATTTGATTATGCTAAAAAGGTAGCTAAAAACTTTTTGATCTTTTCGAAGATGTTGTCTGTTGTGGATATATTTTATGTCAATGTGTGAATGTGATAAACTTACTGAATAATTAATTGTAACAATATTTTGCTTGTTTTCAAATTCACGATTTTCTATGCAATTTGAGTAAAAATGCTGGTTAAAATTATTAGTTTTTATTAATGAAATTAATATTTGCGTTTATGAGAAATTGATGATACATTTCAGTTACCAGAGGTTAGTTGAAAAGTTGTATAATAGGGTCTGTTTCTAGGAACCTTATTCTATATTGATACTTTCACCAAATAGGCATGATGACTCAAAAAAAAAATATTACTTCAATAGAGAGAAGACATAAAACTATGCCAAATAGTGAAAATCCTATTCAAATATCTCAAAAAATAACGAAGCAACAACGGTTAGAATGTTCGTAGTTAGAGAAAGAAAGTGCTACTCGACCGTGACGTCACCTTTGAGTAGCGCCATAGTAAATATGACAATCGTTCAATACAAAGGTGCGTTTTGCGGAAAAGCGACAGAAAATACCCACTTTTAAAACTTTGAAGACTTATAATTACGTAATTATTTATTTTTTTGAATTACTTTTTTTGCCATTTGATTGAGAATTTGAGTCATTATGTAGAAAATTTGGATTTATTGATTTTCTTTTATAGTGTCATCATCCCTATTATCCTCGGCCCTTTCTTAATTAATAATGGGATTGCTCTTGGCCAGCATCTAGCCAGGGGGCAAAGATGAGGCGAGTTCGCCCAGAAAATGCCTATTCACTCGTGCTTTAAGGGGAGGTATCCCCAACGCAAATGTCCCGCTCTAACACGCGTGAGTTTACAATTAACCATCCCGCTCTCTACGCAAGCTCCGCGCGCAGTTTTGTAAATATTTAGCTATAGTCATTAAGTCAATCATTTCATCAAAGCAAACCCTACGAATTTGTCTGTTACAACTATTTACGATCTTTAATTGAGTACAAAAATTAAATGTTAAATATCAGTAATATAGCCGTAGTATTGAAAATACATTCCAAAAAGGGGTAACTTCGCGATTGTTTTCTATCGAGTGAAATTCATCAGGTCATGTAACTGACTGCGATTTTGACTAGATAAGATAACACATACACACACACACACACACACACACACATATATGTAACACATATATTTTTTTTAGATTTTAAGACAATATATTCTATGTCTCAGATGGTTTTTAAAAACTCAAAAGTGGTAATACACGGCCTTAAAGAGGTACAAGGTATATGAACTCGGAAATTAATTATGCCTTAAAAATTAATTAAAGTAAGAATAAAATTTGACAACCCTAGTAAGTGTGGGTTTGTTACAGACATCGTGATCCCGTCGCTGCTGATACTAGCGCTGTTCATCGGCAACGCGTTCATCGTGCTCATCATCTACAAGTACAGGAAACGGTGAGTACATACACACATACATACATATATGTACAGTCAGGCGAACAAATCTGATCCCTAACTGCATGTATCTGACACTTCCTAACAGCCTTTTTTGGTATGGCTGATATTGGCGTTGATGACTGTATAATATGCATTATATATATCACCATTACCACAGATGAGTAATTTGTAATCACTATCGATGCCCATATAAATACAGTTTTGTAAACACAAGTCTTGATACAGAATAAGAACATAAGTTTTTATCCAAGACTTTGAACCAGAGACTAACCTTGTCCTCGCGATAACTGCTGTTTCGTAGAAAAAGGTCTACATGCGTAAGGTTGATTTAACCTTTTCAACGCCATGCCATATACAAAAGCTGTTACTCACACGCTATGATATGGAAATCCGAAACGCGAAGTTGAACCCCATAGAAATGCATGTAGCAATATCGCATTACACGTCGTGACGGATATGTATATATCTTTGGCTTTAAGCAGATGGCGCGGGTATATATATCCGACATCCGTCGTTGGTTAAGGTTAAATTGCATTGTCTATACTACTCTACTCTCTCCTAGCCGTTTGCCGGCTACGGCGACTACTTCAACTCCGATGTTGGTTGCGTTCATGCGCTCTCGTGTGGCTTACGTAGCCGATCTTATTGACGAATACCCGTGCACACAGCGGGCACGTAAGCACACCATTAACATATCTGTAGCTGATTGCCGCTGGTGGTCGGGCTTTCAGCTCATCTCGTTTTACGTCTAAGTCTGTGCATCGACGAGATTCAAAACTCTCCGTTGCCTTTTTCACATGAGATCTCCATACCTGGCGGTTGACAGCCTGTTTCTCCCACTGGAATGGGTCAATATCACAGTTCTTCATGTCATTCATCATCTTTTTTTTTTGTCTATACTATAAAGAGTCTCTAACGTAATTTTGCAGGGATTCTTAGTCAACTATAGCGGGAATCGATTCCCAATATTAACTGCGCTCGAAATATAATTGAAAACATCCCGTAGACCTTACAGTGCTATAATGACTTATCTAGTTCATGTTAGACATGACAAGATACCAGTACATCATGTATCGTATACGTATATGCTCGCTTTATGAGCTTTCGCTAGATAAGGGCTAGGCCCGAGCGACGAGTTTTGATTTATGCCCTTCGGGCTATCGTTTACAGCCCCGCCACGACCCGCGACTATTCGCAAATAGCGGCGCGGCAAGCATTTTAGCTGTTCATTGCACGGTCGAGACGCGAAACGCATTGCCGTCAGTTGAGATTACGCGCAATGTATTAGGAAAATCGCTGTCGCTGCTCGAAGTCGTAGCCATGGCGTTACAACCCTACGATACCATTCCATACAATGTTATAAAGCGAGTAACTTTACGGACGTGTAGGTCTAGTTAGAAGATTACACGTAAACTTGTACTGTTAAATGTTGTAAATGTGTTTGTCACCGTCATATGTCAACATATTATGAACAGTCTCAATCTTATACCTAAGATTATAAATATATGTCTGTTTTATTAATATACCTCTAGTAACAGGTAAAGTAGCAATGGCACATGCAATAAAAATAACACGCGATCTTTTTATTAGACAGTTTTATGTAAAATATGACGGATTCAGACTTCATTAGTATTATGTCGAACTGCGAGACAGACAATAAATGTTGAATTTGTTTTATGCAACTTTTGCCCACTACTTCGTCCACTTAAACTTCCGCTCGATGTTTTATCCTTTCGACTCCTTCGAGGGATACTTTTCTATAGACTCGGTGTGCCTATTCCAAGTTTCTATATATAATCCGTTAAGCCGTTTTTGCGTGATAGGGTAACAAACATCCAAACATCTAAACTTTCGCCTTTGTAATATTAGTAGGATCTTTTTTCAATATAGAAAAGTATATTTATTTGAAGATACAAAAATATATTTTTTGATTCACTGTCGTATTACATCACATCGATGACTTTAAGCCGATTTTCCGCTAACTCAGCCACGCTTTCCAAACGAAATACATTCCTCTTTCCTTTTCCTCTTTAGCATAATACAACATGCACATCCACATACTATTACTGTATTAGGATGGGATGTCTTCTTGATACGATGGTCTTAGACCCGTCTGCAGCAGCACGCGTCACGCGGTATGCACTCTTTTTTTTGGACCTGACTGTGGCTGTATGGGCCAGGCCCAATAAAGCGATAGGAGTGCGCAGTTGGAGGGTGGCCTGGGGAAAATCCATAGGAAACCATCGACACGATAACGCGGGCGGTTTAAACACTGGAATACTCTGGTTTTGTCGCTGGTTCACTAAACCTAGCCTCGCTGAGAAGAGTCCAGCGAGAAACTCAGCTAGGCTCGACCTGGGTCGGACTGACTCTACCCGGTATGTGGCGGTACCGGGACGAAAAGGGACTATATGTGCCTGTGTTGACGCGGCATGCACGCGTACATACTGTCATCACCCAACGCGATCCCTCCTTTAGAAGTTCCAACTTCATTTTACACACATCTTTACCTATCGTAATATTTTATTTACCACATCTCCATTTAATTTATTTATTTATTTAAATCAGGCAACAAGGCCCATATTTACCTTACAGACTAACATACATATGTATAAAACACTAAATACTTAATAATAGCTATATATTACCCTCGCTAGCGAGTATTACAAATTCTTATACACATAAAAAGGACGGTATGATGCACTTCGTTATCCCAAGAACGTGGTTAGCGGCATTATTACAAGCAACGCCCCGGGGCGTACTATGTTAAATTATATTTTGATGAATTTTAGCTTTAATATTGTATTAATAATGCAGCGTCTTTGCGATCAAATATTCAAGGCGGGTGCGTAAGTGTGGTATGAATAGTTATAATGGCTAATAATATATGGCTGCGGTAAGTAGGAAGTTTCGTAAAGAGCATGTTATGGGATGAGTGTCATTCAATCTATTTATAATGCACCTCGTGTCAGGCCTGATCCTCTTTTATTAAATATACAGAGTTTTACACATCTCTGGTGGAAATTCACTTTCAACGAGCCTAAGGTATAAGGTGATAATTATTATCACTGTGACCTTCATTTTTATACCACGTCACGTCGGCGGCAAACAAGCGTACGGCCCGTCTGATAGTAAGCGGCCACCGCAGCCTATGGACGCTTGCAACTCCAGGGGTGTCACATGCGCGTTACCGACCCTTTAAAAATTATATACTCCTTTCTTGAAGAGCCCCATATTGTACTTCCATATAAATCAATGGAAACCATCGTAACGCTGCAAATACAAATGATATGAAATCGCGTGCCTCCATACAAACGCATATTAAATTCACAACAGTTTCATTAGTTCGGTTACACACAAACCATCTGTGACCTTTATTACTCGTACAGTCGATATCAAGCCACAGCAATGGATGCTGAAGATGAGGCACTCATGGATAAAACCGCTTTATGATCACATAAATTTGTTCCTTCTGCTGTCAACACAGTGAATCCTCAAATTATAAAGGGTCGGCAATGCGCACGTGACTCCTTGGACACATAAGTCATGATACAAAATATAAAAATATGATTCTATACATGATTCTGAACCACTCATTGTGGGGCAAACCTTGTACGGGCGAAAAAAAAGTGTTGTTTCATAGGAATAGGAAATGATCTTCAATCGACTAATCGAAATGTATGAAGCAGCTGATTTTTTTTGGGACCAACAAAGTAAGTCCAATTGTAAAACTGCTTCGTAATCGTGAATAGAAGAAGATTTTTTAAATTTGTATCATGACGTGACGTGACGTATGTGTCAACTTATATTAACAATGAAAATGTCAGTCTATCCAGGCCTGAGCCTTTTTACCTAACTACAGCTAAACTGTGCTCATTTCCGAGGTGATGCCGTGGTGATATACCTAGACGATAGTGTTAGGAACGAAAGAATTTTGAAATTTTGACAGCTATTAAGCTGTCAATCATCGGTTTTAATAGGAAGAGAACATTCTGTACGTAAGTTACTGTTAATAATTTATCAGTTTTATCACCCACGATGCGCCTTCGGGCACTCTATGAATTCCGGTGGTTAATAACTGTACAAAGTATGAGTAGCGTTGTACGCTGTGATAAGATATTCCAGAACCACAGAACAACAGCGGGTTTCCAAATTCCATAGGAATCGGGCCCATTTTGGTGATATCGAGCGTGTTATCTTGTGCACTAAGTGATACACCAGTTGTAAGCTATGCTTCCTCTATCTTCGCACTAAGTATCGGTCGCTGAAATAGCAATATAGCATAGCAAATGTCTGTTTTATTGGGAATTTCATGTTTATATTATTACGTACTGATGGAGTGGTTGGATGGCATCCATAAGGATTAGGCTGAAAATCAGCGCTATAGCCTCCGGGCATCATGCTGAGCTTGATCCTTTTTGTTGGCACACGACTTATTTTTCTTTATGTTTGTATTTTTGTACATATGCAAATAAATCATTTTTCATTTCATTTCAAATAGCTCAGTGGGCACGCTGTTATAAGTTATTCCAGTAGCAGAACAGCGGGTGAGCGAAGTCCGCCGGAAGTCGGTCCATTAGCGATAATTTGAACACATTATCCCTATATTATTGTAAACTATCGAGATAAACAGGCAGTAAATAGGTTGTCCCGATAAGAAAAGAGCGAATCGATCAATGAGTAAATTATATTAAATCAAAATTCGAAATATGTATAATTATCAGTTTTATTGAGGTGCTCTTAATGCTTCAATTGGAACTAGATTTTGCCCGCGGCTTCGTCCGTGTAGAATTTGTTATGGCCTTAGAGAAATTTAAATATTTATCGTATTGCAATTATTTCGCAGAAAAATAAATACTTTTATCTCTCTTCCGTCCCGTTATTGTCTTTTCCGGGGTCTGTAACAATACAATACAATTACTCTTTATTGCACACCTCAATAAATATAACTATTACAGAGTATGTGTAACTATGACAGTGCCAAATTTTATCTAAATCCGTTCATCGGTTTAAGCGTGAAAAGGTGACAGACGTACAGAGTACCTAGTATGGTGTTCATTAAGGGCCAATTACACTTCGTCCTCCGCCGCATGCTGCATGCGACGACCGCGAAAGTGTAAAGAACACGTTAGTCGGCCGCATTCGGCGATCGACAGCTGCCTATAGACGCCGTAGTAGGCGGACAGACTAGTGTCAATATGACGTTCGTTCACCTAAGTAGTTTAAAATCAATCAATTTGGCGACCGCATTAGGTGAACGACGAAGTGTAATTGCCGCTTTTGGGGTTGGTGAAACCACATCGTTTGTAATCGTAGGCGGTGTTCGTTAAAATTTTATTGATTGGCAAGTCTGACAAATTTTTATGGTGTGACAGCTGCCAACAACATATTTAACGTTTATCGGTATGTAGGTAACCTTAAGTTGGTGCAACGCGCCCTTAGGCGTGTAATACACACAAGCGGCGTAAGGCATAAGGCACGTTTGTATACAAAAATGCCTTATGCCTTACGCCTTACGCCTTATGCCTTATGCCTTATGCCTTACGCCGCTTGTGTGTATTTCACGCCTTAGGTAGACTTTCATAGCATAGAGTAGAAATTATTTAAAATGTTCGACATTTTATAAAACTTGTCATTGGACTTTGAATATTCACGCTTGTACAGTAAAGTCGCTTTTAAACGGCCTGATTTGATACAACTCGGACAGTTCAAATAATTTAAGTATACTAAACTCTCGTATTGTTTGCCAGTGTGAATATGCCAATTACCTGGGAAACGTTATTTTGTATGAAGCCGAAGAAGCAAACCAACGAAACTACGCAAGTGTGGCAAGTAATCTCATATACGAACCTATTGTAGTAAACATATTGAATTTGGATCATGTTGATACTGCCGCTGTATTTCATAGTAGGGATCGCGTGCGTGAATAGCGACTGCGCTCGGCGTATATAAACCGATTTGTATTAGTGGATATAGTAGAATACTAAACGTATCTTATGAGAGCACTTTCGTAGATATTTTCCTATGTTAGATACGAGTATTGATAGTGGGTAAAGTACTGTAACTGTTTTTAGTTAGCTAATAGTAGTTTGTTCATGTATGTAGGTAGCAGTGGCGGAGCGTCCATACAACTCGATTCCCACCGGCTTGCCTAATTTTCAGCCAGTCCAGTTCTTTTACTACGGCTCATGAAGAATAGGAAAGGCCAACTATTTCCGGCTTCCCTACGGATATTTTTGACGCGCCGCCACTGGTAGGTAGAGTAAAATCTTAAAATGGACGCGCGTCGCCTCGTATCTAAGCATAGTTTGTGAGGTTCTGTGTATTATAGGCACAATACCTACATACCTACCTACACAGCTTACGTTAGAAGTTAACACTAAAATTTACTGTTGGTCCAAGCCATACATCCAACCGAAGAGTTTGAGGTTCAATCAGTTTACTTTTTTATTTAATAAAGCATTTGGTATTAAAATATTAATATATCCTAAAATATCAATGTTAAATAAATTGACCCAGCTTTCTAAAAATGTAAGTGAAAAATGTATAAAGTTAACTGAGTTTGCCAGGAAAGTGTCAATTTATGATGCAAAGTGAATTTCACATTCGCATTTTACACAGCGCCGATTTTGTTATTTTTTGAGTGCTGTTAACAGCAGATATAGTGCTAGTCCAATAACTTCATTAACTCGTTACTGTCGGGAACAAATGGGGTTATGTTACGTACTGCTGCCTGTGCAGTAAGCGTAAGTTTTGTTAATTGGAACTATAATTATTGTGATATTAATTTGCACTGACATTATTGTCGTGCGTCGTAACATACTTTGAATGCTTCCTGTTTAACTAGAGTCTAGCTAATGAAAGCAACACTAGGTATGTACAATAGTATAAGTATAAGACGTTAATGATAGCTGGGCAGCCAACTAAAGTTTTCATACTATACTATGCGATATACAGTAAATATGCGATGACATTACCAATAATCCTGCCTGCTGACAATTCATAATTTTTTAATATTATGGGTCTCATATAATGGAAGTACTAATATAGCCAAAATAGTCGGAATAATGTACCGTGTTGCGATTTGCTATCCTGTTTTTGACCTGTAAAGGATCAAGCAATGTTTGTCTCCATTGACGCGACAACGTAAAGTTTGACACATTTGAGGTAGATATTATAATTGCCATTTAAATACTTAGTTTGAAATAAATCTCAGTCCAAACTTTAATTAGGCAGATTCTAGCAAACATTAAAAAGATTGTGGACTCGAAAATTTTTGATAGTGTTGTGTTTTAACCGTTGCGAAATGTTTTTTTTTAAATAATATTCCTTGTGGAGTAATAAAACATTTGAGCATAAGGGTGGGTTTCACTAGCCTCATATTACATACGGTTTGTTGCAACCCACCCTAAATGTCTGATGAAGATGGCTATAGATCTCTTGAAATCAATTACAGTGTTCAGTAACAATGAAGAAATGGAACTAATAGAAATGGAAATAGTGCCCAAACCAAAAATCACAAACGAACAATTTATTATGATCATTGATCACCCTGCAAAAGTGTCTGATTTAGATGAAAAGATGAATATCTAGACCTACTTTATCTTTTGATAATGAGAATATACATTATACATTATTCAAATAACGATAAAATATCCTTGTATAAATAATTTGCCAAAGATTAATTTCTCCGAAGGCTTTTATACGAAACCGTAGTTCGCAAACCTTTGAAGTTAGTATCGTATACAACTCATTTCAAAAGGTAAGATTTGTTTTATATTGTAACAGTAAAAAAGTAAACGGCTTCTGATAATAAGACAAATTGTTTTTATCGTGATTGTGAGCTACTCACAGACCATATATGGTTTGTTGAGCTACCTATTTTATAAAGTTATCTAACTTTCGGAAAAGAAAGTGTTTAGATATTTAAGACTCTGATTTTGCTCATATGTAAATGTTTACTTACAATACGCAAATCGGCTCGCCCGTGTACTTACCCCGTAAAATAAATGTCCCAGTGCTCGAAACTAACCCAATATTTGACACTTTTAATCTTATGTCACAATAATAGATGCGAAGGACGCCTAGGCCTAGCACGTAGTGCTCTCGAGAGTATGCCGGCGCATCTCGAGCTATCCGTCATTTAATAACAGCGCCAATCAGAAAAAGATCGAGATACGAGTAAGTCGAGATACTCTCGAGCGCATCATGTGCTAAGGGCGCTGGTGTCAACTATAGGGTATTAAGGTGTCCGTTATTGGTACATTTACCTTATAACAGAGAAGCTTAGTTGAGCGAAACTTTCGCTAATCCGACTTAAGTGGACAGTTTTTCGTACTTGTTCTTGTTAGTTGTTGCATACTCTCCAACTACTTAATCTGGGTTTAACTTACTTTATGTCAGTTAGCGATAGGACTAACTTGTTTGGCTGTTGGATGCCATTTGTGTCTTCTTTTGATAAATAAGGTGTTATTTGAGATAAATAATATATATATGTTTTTACTCAAGTCATGGAAATTCATTTACAACACAAACACATAAAGAATATTTTTTTGTATCTAACTATTGACGACGTCAGCTTGGAATCAAACACGTAGATCATGTTCCAATTACATTTTATTAATTTATCAAAATTATTGTAACACGACACAAATCGGGGTTAATACTTATCATCCAGTAATTTGTAATGCTTAGTATAAATAACTTCGACACGCTATCAATTTGGGTGTGATCTCTTCGACCATTCCAAACGAATTGCCCCGCTCAAACGGCCGACCTGTTTTATATCCTACCCCCTTCCAACAATCACGTGATTCAAATATGGATCCCACAGTTAGTCAGTTGACTGTTTAAAATTATAATTCCTTTATAATGACAGTTAAATAATCGGTATAATAATCTACTAAGTAGTCAAAACAATCAATACTAAGTTAAGTACCCAACAGCTCGGCCATCCTGTTTAAGCGAGTCCCTTCGCTTTTCACAATTATGTCATTATGATTAATAGCATTGTACAATTTACATATAAATTATAAGATCATTAGAATAACCGCCTTATCGACACATTATAATCAAAATAAAGAATACTATTCTTTGAAAATACCAAATTAAAGAATATGATTATTTGACAAACAACAAATTATTCAATAACAAACTATATTTAGATACTTGCTATAAACGTCTTATCAACACATTGATCAAAATAGAGAATACTATTCTTAAAAAATATTAAATGAAAGAATAACATTCTAGCAATGAATTAATCACTTACAAACTATGTCTACTCGCTTTCGGTAGAACTATGATTAGATATATCTGACTCTACTAAATCCCTAGAAAATGTCATCCATGGTTGCATTTTATCAATTGATATGATGGCTTCATACCGCCTACCGTTTTTGCGAGTCATCGGTGTGTCTTCGACTAGAAACCTATCGTTCGGTAGTACTTTCATGACTCGATAGGGTCCTTGAAACTTTACAACAAGTTTTTGTGATTGGCCATCGTGCGGAACTTGCCTCTCTATCCGTACTAAATCACCTTCCTTGTATTGTGTCGAGGGTTTCCTGCGCTTGTTAAAGCTAGTAATATCTTTGGCCTGTTGTTCCCTAATTTTATCACTAGCAGCCTGCCTAACATCGGCCAATTCTTCGATTGGAGTTTTATTTAGTGTATCGCTGATAGCCGAGTTCAATTTACCTTCTGTTCTACTAGTGACGTTAAACCCAAAAAGGAGTTCTGAAGGGCTTTTTTGGGTAGTTTTGTGCTTAGTTGTATTGATGCCTACCTGAATATCGGCAATGTGCGTGTCCCATGTTCTTTCGTCCCCACCGTGACTGGACGTGGACAACGCATCTAGAATGGTTCTATTAAACCTTTCTACCTGTCCATTAGCCCTTGGTGTGGCCACTGCGTTGACGACATGCTTAATACCTGCAGATTTTATAAAATCACGAAAGGCCTTACTCGTGAAACTGGTACCTTTATCAGTGATGAGGCGGGTCGGGGTGCCGAAGAATTTTATGTGCTGTTCTTCTAGAACACGTATAGTAGTCGTGGACTTGGTGTCCTTAACAGCAGCCATGTTCACATACTTGGTGAACCCGTCCACCAACACTAATAGATAACAGTTGCCTCTCTTGCTCCTTACAAAAGGACCTAGGTGGTCTGCGTGGATTGTGTGAAAAGGGATACTTACTTTTTCAATCGGGTGTAGTTCCCCTTCTTTTCTGCCTCCAGGTGCTTTATGGTGTGCGCATTCTAAACATGAGGCTACGTACTTCTTCACAAACCTGCGCATCTTCGCAAACCAATAATGGTTCCTGATTCGTTGTAGCGTTTTCTCGAAGCCACAATGTCCCACATCGTCATGGTTCATCTTAAGTATCTGCCAGCGGACGCACTTCGGAACTAACCACTTTAAGTCCCCTTCAACCACTCTGTACACGCGATTGTTCTTAAGCTGGTAGTTTTTGTGCACGTCTGCTACTGTGGCAGATTTAGCATCGGACAGAATACTTTTGATGTTCCTTACCTCTTCGTCTGCAGTTTGTACAGTTGTGATCCAGTCCTGTTCCGAAGACTCTAGCTGTAATACGTCTAAGACATGAGACTCACTTGACGTTGTATCGATGGGGTTTCTGCTTAGAGCGTCCGCGTGGGACATGCGTGCACCCGGTCGGTATTCAATGCTGCAGTCGTACTCTTGTAACTGTACCCACCATCGGGCGATGCGAGAGATCAGGTCACGCTTCGTTAGTGTAGCTCTGAGCGCATTGCAGTCGGTAAGGATTTTAAATGGTATTCCCAGCAGATACACTCGAAACCGAATCAGTGACGCTATCACCGCTAACGTCTCGAGTTCGTACGAGTGCAGCTTTCGTTCATCCGCACTGGTCTTGCGACTGAAATATGAAACTGGCTGCAAAATGTTACCTGAATTACGTTGCAACAGTATACCTGCCAGACCTTCTTTGCTCGCATCCGTGTGTAACTCGGTCTCCGCATTGGGGTCGTACAGGGCTAGAACCGGGCGATCCACGAGGAGCTGTTTAATACTGTTAAACGCTTGTTGTTGTTGAGGTCCCCAAGTCCAACGAGCGTTCTTTTTTAAGAGATCTGTCAGTGGGGATGTGATTGTTGCATACCCTTTTACGAAGCGCCTGAAGAACCCCGATAAGCCAAGGAATTGCCTTAATTCGTGCTGGCTGGTAGGTTCTGGAAACTTTGAGACGGCATCGGTTTTTCTGCTGCCTGGCCTGATACCGTGAGCGCTGACCTCAAACCCTAAGAAGTCAATGGTGTCCAGAAAGAAATTACATTTGCTCAGTTTGAGAGTGAGGCCACCTTTTCTCAAAAGTTGTAGTACTTCAGTAAGTCTCTGGATACCTTGGGCAAAGTCCTTCGATGGAATTAAAACATCGTCCATGTACACAATAGCATATTTTACCTGTGCTTCTCTGAGTATCTTGTGGATTGTCCTCTGAAACACGGACGGTGCGTTAACCAGTCCAAACGGCATGCGATTATATTCAAACTGCCCGTCTGGTGTCACGAAGGCGGTTTTATCGCGAGAGGACTCTGACACGGGTATCTGGTAGTAGCCGGACGCTAGGTCCAGTGAAGTAAACATATTATTACCTGCTAGGAGATCCAGCTGGTCTTCAACTCGCGGCAGTGGATAATGTTCCTTCTTCGTCTTTCTGTTGAGCGCTCTATAATCCACGCATAGCCGTTTCTCGCCAGTCTTCTTCTGGACCAATACGATTGGACTGGCATAAGGTGAAGACGATTCCCTGACGATACCGCTGTCGACCATCTCCTGTACCATGTCTCTTACTAGTAGACGCTCAGAATGGGACATACGGTAAGGTCGATATACGACTGGCGCGGAATCTTCAAGTTCAATCACCATCTCAGTCATATTTGTAAACCCTAAATCTTGAAGGCCACTTGAAAAGCAGTCTTTATACTGTACCAGTACTTCTTCCAATTCGGTGCGTTGGTCCACTGTTAGTGCCGGATTGCAATTTATAGCATCAACATCAGTGCCCGCGATCTGTATACTACAAGAATTAAGAGTACTTACTTGGGCTGGAGCATGTCCAGGTAGAGACCTAGTCAGTAAAGTTCCCTTCTCCAGACATATGTCGTCGGTAGACATGTTGTAAACCAGGAGGGCACCGCGCCCGTTCTTAACTTCGTACGTACCAGGAAAAAGGTAATACTGCTTCGACGATTTTTCGTTCCTCAGTGACCCATTCACATATACATTGCAATTAACATGCAAGTCTGTAGTAACAGTTACCGGTCGTAGGACATGACTGTTTATTTTCGTATCCTGTTCTACTATAAGGTGAAGGCGGTTTTGCGTCAGTCTTTCGAAAATTATTTTCTCAGGTGTTTTGGTGATTATGATATCCGGTTTTTCGGTAAAGGAATGCCCTAGTAAAGCAGGGTGATTAAGAACGTAATCTTCTACAATGTACATTTCAATTGTTTCGCGCAGCCCCTGAACCTCCACGCTTACGGTAGAAACGCCTACAGGACATGTCAAATTTCCACCTATGCCTTTCAATAATGGCAAATTATCTCGAGACTCGATTTTGAGATCTAAAGTTTTTGCTGTGCTGAGCCTAAGCAATGAGCACTGGCTACCTAAGTCAATATGACATTTGACTTTAGAGTTATTAATTGTTACCTCAAGGATATATTTGTCGTTGTCGTCGTCCCTATCAACCGTATCAATTTTGGAAACAGTTTTGACGGTACTATCTTTGGTGCTGACTTGGCTATCAATCTTATTATTTGATTTGTTTTTATAGCAGTTAGAGGACTGATGACCTAACCTGTCGCACACAGTGCATTTAGTTAACGGTTTTTCGCATTTGTACCTGGGATGGCCAATTTCGTTGCAATTATAACACCTTATACTGGTTTTGCTAGGACCACTCCTACTTGCCCCAGGATGGCTAGAAACGGGTATACTGCCACGATCATTCGACCGCTTATGAAACGTGTCACTGTTATTACGAACTTGACCCACCTTGACAGTTCTAAAATATTTTAGAACGTGTTCAGGTTCTTTGAATTGTGCTGCCTGTGCTCCTACTTTAACAGCTCGATCTTCAATTGCATATAACAAACAATCTACTGCTTGCTTACCAGTAATCTTACACCTGTTTAACAAGTTTATCTTTGCATAATAATAGAGCTCGAGAGACTCGCCATACTTGGCTTTCTTTGCTAGCATTTCAGTCAGAAGTTCGGCGTAGTCTTCCCGACATGGAAAGGATTCTATCAATTTTTGCTTCCATTCCGTCCATGTAAACAAAAGGGTTGATAGACCCTGGTACCATGTTTTGGCAACACCGCTTAACTTGGGTAACGAATAATGGATAGTCGCCTTTTCGTCCCAACCATATATCTCGGCACATTCCTCCACCTTCGTTAACCAAGTCAAGATGGTTTGCTCTTTAGACATAGGGTCGAACTCGGGGATGACATTTGTATTAAAGGTTAGTTTTTGCTTGTCCGAACCTCTGACTTTTTCTACGATACTTATAAACTTATCTAACATAACATTTATATCAGATCCCTTACTTGTAGTCCGTCGTCTTCTCGGCGGTGGTGTACCTTCATCTGATTCTGACGAAGAGTAGTCTCTGCGCCTAGAATGTCTGGTCCTTGTCCTTTTCCTTCTCCTGTCCTTGTCTCCGTCTTCAACACATGAATCGCTTGACTGTTGTCGTCGCAGGCGATTCCTTTTTGCCCTGTTCCTATATATCCTTCCATCTTCACCGCCAGAGTCACCCGCTCGACGCCGGCTCGACCGGCTTCTTCTGAGGTTCTCGTCTGAAACTGTTTGTGCTCTCAATATATCCCGACCTTGACCCTTAACCGCGGGTACTCCTTGGTCCCTCAATATATCCCGACCTTGACCCTTAACCGCGGGTACTCCTTGGTCCCTTTCATGTATCAGTCCTTCCCCTCGACTGAATACATAACGTTCAACCAATGTACTGGGCCCTTCCCCTCGGCCAGTTCCATTGTCCATTATAAGTTGCCTTTCATGTATCGGTCCTTCCCCTCGACCGAGTACATGATCTGTATCTCCACTTTCATTCAACGTACTGGGCCCTTCACCTCGGCCAGTTCCGTTGTGGTCCATTGTTAATATGCGTTCTGGAACTTACAAAAACAAAAGCTTAGATTCATACCAAAGTAATATTTGAAATATCCGACACATGGGAAACATCCGAAACACTAATCATTCAAACTTTAATGAAACTTTAGTGAAACTTTAGTGAAACTTTAGTGAAACTTTAGTGAAACTTTAGTGAAACTTTAGTGAAACTTTAGTGAAACTTTAGTGAAACTTTAGTGAAACTTTAGTGAAACTTTAGTGAAACTTTAGTGAAACTTTAGTGAAACTTTAGTGAAACTTTAGTGAAACTTTAGTGAAACTTTAGTGAAACTTTAGTGAAACTTTAGTGAAACTTTAGTGAAACTTTAGTGAAACTTTAGTGAAACTTTAGTGAAACTTTAGTGAAACTTTAGTGAAACTTTAGTGAAACTTTAGTGAAACTTTAGTGAAACTTTAGTGAAACTTTAGTGACGTCACAGTGACACCACAGCGACACCACAGCGACACTTGGAGCTAAGGAGCACGTTTAAAGCAAATAGGGAAAGAAAAATAATGAAACATAGGTAGGATTGGTTTAGGTTCCGAATTATTAGCAATCACAAAACCAAACATGTCCATCTCCAGGGAGTACCCTGGCAAGATAACCATGAATGATTAACCATATAAACCTCCGGAATGTCTCCGTTACGGTAAATACAGTTCGGGTCCCTAACGACTAGATATCACAAAGTCAAACATGTCCATCTCCAGGGAGTGCCCTGGCAAGATAACCATGAATGATTAACCATATAAACCTCCGGAATGTCTCCGTTACGGTAAATACAGTTCGGGTCCCTAACGATTAGATATCACAAAGTCAAACATGTCCATCTCCAGGGAGTGCCCTGGCAAGATAACCATGAATGATTAACCATATAAACCTCCGGAAGTCCTCCGTTACGGTAAATACAGTTTGCAGTTTTATCCAATTATGGTTCACGTAAATGAGGGAAAGAAGAGAGGGAGAAAAAAAAAGTAACTAATAATCATATCACCGTTAATTTCAAAAATTAAGTATTTTACTTACGTTTTTCCGAGCCGTGGACGAGGTTAAGGTTATTTTAGTGTAAAAACCTTTTCGATCCCACTTGCTGAACTATTGACGACGTCAGCTTGGAATCAAACACGTAGATCATGTTCCAATTACATTTTATTAATTTATCAAAATTATTGTAACACGACACAAATCGGGGTTAATACTTATCATCCAGTAATTTGTAATGCTTAGTATAAATAACTTCGACACGCTATCAATTTGGGTGTGATCTCTTCGACCATTCCAAACGAATTGCCCCGCTCAAACGGCCGACCTGTTTTATATCCTACCCCCTTCCAACAATCACGTGATTCAAATATGGATCCCACAGTTAGTCAGTTGACTGTTTAAAATTATAATTCCTTTATAATGACAGTTAAATAATCGGTATAATAATCTACTAAGTAGTCAAAACAATCAATACTAAGTTAAGTACCCAACATAACAATAAAATTCCTAACGCATGCTACAAATTTCTAAAAATGTACGCCTCCCTAAAGCGGCAATTACACTTCGTCGTTCGCCGCATGCTGCATGCGGCGACCGCAAAAGTGTAAAGTACACGTTAGTCGACCGCATTCGGCGATCGACAGCTGCCAAGACACCGTAGTAAGCGGACAGACTAGTGTAAAGACGACGTTCGTTGGCCTAAGTAGTTTAAAATGAATTCGGCGACCGCATTAGGCGAACGACGAAGTGTAATTGCCGCTTAAGGCGTTTGTATAAAGGAACAGTTGAGGAATTTGGGGGCCGAGTTCCATTGCTCTAGTTGCTCAGTGGTTAGAGCGACTGGCCGCGAAGGTCGCAGGTTCAAATTCTGCTCGGAACCTAAAAAATGGTTTTAAATTTTTCCTTTTTTTAGAAAAAAACAAAGATTACAAAAACATTCAAATAATTCTAACGCAAACTACTAATTTTAGAAATAAAGGAAAAATCGAAGTATTTAGGCACCGTGCAAGATTCGAACCTGCGACCTCCCTGCACTCGCGGCCAGTCGCTCCAGCCAACTGAGCTATAGGTGCAATCTACACCTGGGTCCCAAATTCTTCAACCGTTCCTTCATTTGTTCACTACTATAAATTACAACAGATTACTTTCCTTTACTAAACGGTTAAAACTCACGTAAATATTACCGTTTAGTAAAGTTATAACACGAAAGTTTAAATTCAAACAGATTACTTACTTATGAGATAAATAATCATAATGTTATTATGTATGTCCTTATTCCTTCCTGTTAAAATCCATCCTAATAGGGATTATTTTGCACATTTAGAAGGAAAGATGGGATATAGACTATCATTATACATTAAGGCGCTACACTGAGAAATTAGGAGACTTTGAAACGCTGTCCTGCCCAGACTAGCAAACAGTAGGGGCTGATTTTCAAATATATGATTCTTGACTATATGATTGTGGTACTGACAATAGCGAAACATGATTGCTTGAAATTTTCTCGATAGAAAATAAATCCAAAGTTGAGTCTATATTTTCCTTTTTTTCCTCAGCCTACAACGCATTATTAAAAGACACGAATAAGTTAATATGATGGTATTTTACCTCATCTAGGTACTGACAAGAGGAAATTTAATAAACCTGCACACAGTCACATATTTAACGAGATTTGTCTAAAAAGCCATTCTCGGAGAGGGTTGCATCACGTTTTGTCGTGAGCGAAAAACAAAGGGTGTCTCTTTCAATCGATATATCGCCTTAAAGTCGGTCCTCAATTAGCTTCTGCTGCTACAAATGAGTATTTTTGATAACTTCCGCACCGTTACGTCTGAAATTTCCCACAACTCACAAGTACTCGAAACTTGCAAAGCCGCGGGATATTCCGGGCACCCAGTCAAAAACAAATTGAATTGCGGCAACTGACCTAATTATAATTGTAGGAAAATTCATCCCCATTAAAAACTTCCCAAATTCATCTTTTACGTTAATTTATTAATGGGACGTCATGTTTGCGTAGTAAAAGTTTCAAAGGAATAATGAATAAATTGCGGAATTTTTATGCTGATAGGTTATAATTTGTTTTCTGAGGAACTTGCGACTTGTTTTCTGTTGCTTAATTTAAATTTATGAGGTAAAATTTTGAGGTGGCGTGGGCGCAGTCGCCGAGAATGAGAAAATTCTCATAAAGACGTCACGATTGTTTGTTATAAAGTTGAGATGTTCACAAGCGCAATTTTATTTCTTACAAAAGATTACACTTATATACACTTTTTTTTTTAAATTCTATTCTACAGATTGGAAAAACTGAAGTCAATTATTTTCTTTGCTGGATTTAGGTATGCCCTATGGAATTGCCAATGCTTCTTAGCCTTTTTATATTTTCTCGACAGGTTATTTAAGGGGAGGTATCCCCAACGCAAATGTCCCGCTCTAACACGCGTGAGTTTACAATTAACCATCCCGCTCTCTACGCAAGCTCTGTGCGTAGTTTTGTAAATAATTAGCTATAGTCATTAAGCCAATCATTTTATCAAAGCAAACCCTGCGAATTTGTTTATAACTATTTACGATCTTTAGTCGAGTACAAAAATTAAATTTTAAATATCAGTAATATAGCCGTAGTATTGAAAATACATTCCAAAAAGGGGTAACTTCGCGATTTTTTTCTATCGAGTGAAATTCGTTAGGTCATGTAACTGACTGCGATTTTGACTAGACAAGATCCTTTGTAACACATATATTTTTTTTAGATTTTAAGACACTATATTCTATGTCTCAGATGGTTTTTAAAAACTCAAAAGTGGTAATACACGGCCTTAAAACATCATTTTGCTTTTATTTCTTACTTATTTCATAATCCGGCTTTTAGGTCCGCCGTAACAGCACGATTACTCAACTCGCCGCTTTTACTGCGCCATTAATAAAACCTGAGCGTATGACTTATTGCATTTTCAATGACCTAATCAACCTAGGTTACAACTTGAACGTTGATCGATTCTGTATACTGTACCCTGACTGTACCTACCTAATTAATTCGATTACAGTATTCCCTAGTTCCTGTTATATCAAGTTACTTAATTTTCAGAAATCTTTGTAGAAGGTTTAAATTGACTTTTTTACTTGATAAAATTAAGGGTGAAGGTTAGATGTGTTTGACATTATAACTTTTTGAGTTCGTTTATTACTTCTTTTGATGTTTGTTTTTAAAGGCTTCAACTTTATCAGCTTCAGCAATTATAAAATTCCTCCTTATTCCTTTGAAATTACTGATGAATTCCTGACGAATTTCTGGGTTTTGAATCCTGTGACAATCGACACTGATGATGGTCAGTTACTGGCGATCAGTTAATGGCTTATTTATTGTTGTGAGGTACTGCAATTTGACGGTCGATTGCACCATGTTTTCTTAGCAAATTTTTCACTGAAAAACTTGCCGGACATCAAAACTTGACAACCCAATAAAGAAGTCGTAAGTAAGTTAGCTTCTTTCAATCGTATTGATTCTCGTGGTTCTTACCGGTTCTTACGTTGCGTGATGTGAGTAATTGAACATTTAGAAGTAATATTTAACGCGTACTTCTTACTCTAACGTTACTTGTACTACTTGTAGCTGTACTTATGTATTCATGTAAGCTTTTCTACAGAATCATTTTCATTGTACTTAGAGATTGCGTTTAGCGGATATGAATTGTTCAATTATGTGTAACCAGTTTGATTCGAATTGGCTGCTCACTCGTGACGTATTTACATCCGCCCCCACCAAAAGTGTCGTAGTAGACTATCGTAGTAATATGTTTGATAAGCGGATGCGTCCGCTAGCGAAAATCTCAATTTTTTAATCAAAGTGAAAATTGAAAAATTCAACACCACAGGTGGGATTTGAACCCACGACCTCTGGAATCCGTCCATTATAACGTCCGTTTATTATCGTAGTAATAACTGAATATGTTGTTTGTTACAGAAAATGCGACGACATCGACGACGAATTCAACACCATCCCACTAAGCGTCAACGGAAACATACACAGTGCGGGCAATGCGGTTTAGACAATCAATTACACACAAGAGATTACACGTTAGATGATTCAGGGTCCTTCGTTCGACGACTTGTCATATATGATGTCATATACGAGCCAATGGCTTCCTAATTAATTAAATATAATAATAGATGTGACAAACCGTCAGAGGTATTTTAAAATGCATCCATGGCACTGTAAGTAGGTTAGGAAAATAACATGGTATAGTCCCTAGCGCAATAGCGCAAAGGCGTAGTCAATAGGAATCAAATCTACAATTGCTGCGTATAACTAACTTATGAAGGTTTTTATTCGCTTTTTGTTGAGATGATCGAGAGCCGACACTAGAGCTAGGATTTCTTGAACCTGATTGTGGCTTTATAGGTTGTGCCTATAAAGCGATAGGAGTACGCTGTGGGAGAGTAGCCCTGTCAGAATGTATAGAAATTGGTGCATTACGCATAAACGCGGCGTAGACCGAAAATTCCAAATTGAACCCTGAACCCCTCGTATTCTTAAACAGGTATCATTGCAAGGTTACTAATTTATTGAACAATTTTAATACGGGGGGTGAAAGTAATGATGATGGTAACATATTATACATGCAAACTTTTCACTACAATGGGTTTTAGAAAGCAATGACCGAACTTGGCTGCTATCCTCATGTTATGAAATGTGCAATCACTTCACTTCAGTATCAGCTCGTAAACTGGTTGCAACGGTATTGGATTGCTGCAAGAAATAAATACCTGACATGTCCTAGTAGGTCTAGAAATAAATACTTTCAGTGACCCGCAAAGAAGTGATAAAATGAAATGAAATGGATTACGCGATTCGTCTATTGTGTTAGGGGACTTTAATGAGATTAGAGTTTAGTTTCTATATTCCGTGATAGGATGTCGCTATATTGATTAGTTTTAAGATAAAGCCAAACTCTTAAGTCAGTTCGAACGTGATAAATAAAAATACCTATCCGATCAGATGGCTCTCTATGGTAGGGACCAATGCCATCTACGCATTGTGGAATGAACTTAGTATAAACCCAGATCTATATTTCTCTGTCGTGAACTGTCGTGACGCGACACAATGATATCGGGGTTGTGGCGTACCTATTGGCGTCACAAATGAATATGCGAGGGTAGCATTCGTGGTGGACCGAAACGGGGGCGCGGTCGAGCTGTAGGCAAGCAAGTTCACGACTGCGCATCCGAGCTATAAGCCCAAATTGTGCTTTTATTTATATGCCCTAAGTGAGGCAAGAGGAGATTATCACAGGGTTCATACATTAAGTATGGTTGTATTCACAGTCTGACATGATTTCGACAGAAAGCATCACGACAGATAAGTATGAATTTTAACGAACTATTATTCGGTTAACGATTCGATACGATAACGATTATTCAAATTGCTCTGACGTGTAATCTCTTTAGGGCTGCTGGACAAAAACGCGTTAGAAATCGCAAAAACGTCGATTCTAGTCGCCGCGTCTGCGGGCGGCCTTAGGCCTTAAGTTACCCTATTTATTCTTTAATTACCTCAATTAGACAGTCCAACTGATTCGGGGCGAATCCAGAAAATTAATTCAATCAAATTGGTGCGGAACAATGAAACAATGTATAATGGTTCTTCTGAAGTTGGAATAAGGGCTTTTATTCCATTGATGTGGTTATTTGTGGTTTAATCCATTGTATCATTTATTGTAGTTAAAGACTTAATATAAGACAGTCATTTATGAAATAGGCAGCGTCTATGTTACTTAATTAATACATTAAATGGGGGAAATCTGATGTGAACTGAAGCTGAACTGTATTCTGAAATGGTAACTTGTACAAAATGTACAGGTAAGAGAAAAACTTCACGTTCAGCTCCAGTCAGCGTTACGAATTCCTCGCGAACGCACTCAACCTGAAGAATAACTCACGAAAAGTTCGAAACATGTCGCCCGGAGTGATGATTAATACGTGAGTTTGAACCGTTTAACCGCAGTGAGCATCAAAAGTAGCGACTCATATGAAGGCGTCAAAAGTCTTTATTACAAAGGAATAAGAACTTTTGACATCTTCATATGTCAAGCTGCTTTTGATGCCGACTGTACATAGTTTTAAGTTTTAACATGGCTCACGAAAGTTTAAATTCAAGTTCTTTCAATTGATTGAATATTTTTTTTGGATTCTTCACCAATAGCTTATAGATGTTAAGTAAGGACTGATATATTGTAAAATACTCTTTATTTTCTCCAGTCGCACATCTGTCATTGTTTGTCACATAGTAAGTCAATTAAGATGTTGTTGGCTCTAGTACTGTGCTAAGTTTTTTATGATTTCGTTTCGTCTCGAAATTGTTGATGTTTTTGTATTCGGCGAAGTCTGTATAGATTCAGTAATGAATAAAAGCACTTTATCTTTATTATTTTGTTTCATTTAGAAGGGGGAGAAGCAGATAAAAGTAAAACTTTAGTGTGAAGTACTGTTAAGTGCAAAAATATGCATGAATGAAGAAACTCAAAAATTATGTCCTATCACTTAGGCGACTTCCTGATTTGTCGGTGCGGAGGCGGCACGATATGAGAAAACTGTAAAATGTCCGTGTCAACTGTCAGTCGAGGCAGTATCACTTTTCACTACGGCCTTACATTTAAATGAGTGCTTCCTGACTGGCGCGGGATGCGCGGAAGCGGGACGATGCGAAGGCAGTACTGGTCCGCTTCTGCGCATGATATTACTACTCCGCAAATGTAATACTGACAGTATTCTTTGCGATGTCAGTAAGTTTACGTCAAAGAAGAAAATGTCACATATCGATCCCGCCCCGCCAAGTCAGGAAGTCACCTTAGGTGAATTGAGATTTCGGTACCAACATATGAGAGGACTAGCTTTTGCCAGCGACTTCGTACGCGTAAACTACCACTTCCTATTTCATCCCTTCGAGTGACGATTTTGAGTTAAAATGTATTCTATATGTTAATCCAGGCGACGTACAGTACCCGGCAATATACATTGCACGTCGGTCTTTGGAAAGAGTTTCGGCTAATTTCGGCTTCATAGAGCATTGTCTCACACTACCTACGTAATGTTTGTCAGTCGTCGTCAAAATATATAATATAGAGTTGTTGAAACCTCCCAAATCCTAATTGTGCGATGTACATGTAAAGCTTGACCAGGAAAATATGATCATACGCCATGTTGCGGAATTTCATTGGAACTAATTTCTTACACTGGCAATACTTTTAATGACATTGTCAGCACGTCAGTGTCACTGTTGCGGTTTATTTGAATATTAGTTATGTGTTAAATATTTAATAATAAATGAGAAAAAATGACCAAAACAATTCATAGCCAAGAGCGGAATATTATCAATGTGATGAAATGAAATTATTCAGCTGCAAAACATACAAAACAAAATCATAATTTATGTCAGAGCTGACAGGTAAACAAGACAAAATGTCATAATAGTCTGTTGCCATATAAATCCGAATAATAGCGCCCTCTTGACAATGATCATATATTCCTGGTCAGGCTTTAAAATGATACATGATTGTTTGACAATAATTTTTCTAGTAGTTGTAACAGCTCTCTATAGATATCCAAATTCCATAAAGTGCTGTATTTATTTGATATGAAAAGTAAATTAATAAATAATATAATTGATGGACGTTCGCCAGTGTTCGGACATCGTCGTAAACAGTTAATTGTCTCTTTACCAAGTTTTATCCACTTCGTACCTTGTCACAGTGAAATTTTAATATGAGAGCTCTAGCGGCTTATTTACATATTATCATACCTACAGTGCGTTACTAATGTGTTACTAATATGTTCCATTTGCAATTATTCCCATGTAGGTATTACCAATCATAATTACGTGAAATAGGTAACTGCAAAATTAAATTTCCTAATTCCGCACCTTCAATGTACTTTGTACATTGCTGGCAATTTAAATTTTGTTACAAGTTAAGTGAAGTCGAAACATTGTTAGCTTAATAAACTACGTTTAAATACCCAACTTAGAGGAAAGCCCGCACGCCGGTAACACACAGATTTTCACTGTGACACGCTACGAAGTGGACCAGAAATCTAATTGATTGACCGTACCTGGGTCATTTTACGGAAAATTGTACACTCGACTTTTTTTTAAATTTGGATAAAATTGGGTTTTTTCTACTCGGAATCGAAAGCACTTTCGAATGATCATCATCATCCTCCTAGCGTAATCCCAGTACAGTTGCATCCTGAAGGATGCCTGGGGTCCGTTACCTAATCCCAAGATTTGGCGTAGGCACTAGTTTTTACGAAAGCGACTGCCATCTGACCTTTTTTCTTTTTCTTCTTCTTTTTTTTTGAAAGCACTTTCGAATGATATAGGGGGAAAAAAGTGTCCCAAATTTTTTTTATTCCATTCCGGTACCGTTTTCATACTAATTTTGTAATGCTTGTATGGTGGTAACGGAATGGAAAAACTGAAAATTGTATGAAAAATTTGGGACACTTTTTCTCCTATTAGGTTCGAAAGTGCTTTCGATTCCGAGTAGAAAAAACCCGATTTTCTCCAAATTTAAAAAAAAAAGTCGAGTGTACAACTTTCCGTAAAATGGCCCACCTGCTTAAACTGGAAAAAATGTCGGTACCGGGCTTTGTCACTCGGGTAAAAACACGTGAGATACAACCACTTATATTATACTTGTAATGAAGGAGCTTTGTCCGGATTTTCTAAACATTACCTCTTACGGTCGTACGGTACGGTATACGTATTCCCCAAATCCAGCTTTCACGCTACAATTTCCCTCTCAGCTTCCCCGGAAATATGACAAACTGCGAAGGGTGAGCGGAAAGGGTATAAAAGAAAACGCAGTTACGAGAACTGAGTAAGTATAATCCGTAAAACGCTCTTATTGGTTGAAAAAAAAGCGGGCTCGAATACGGTATTACAACAACAGTAAAAAAGTATAATTTTTACATTTCCAATAAATAAAACTTATATTTTTACCGAATTTGCGTTGCCGATCGCTGCTACATACATACAAATTTGGATGGAAAGTAGATACGGTCATTGATTAAGTATAAGGTCCAAGATACGCTGCAATTTTTTAGATGCTATATACCTACCTACTTACAATTTAAAAATCCACACTGTCGAATTAGGATCATGGCCTGTAAGGACTGTTATGTATATGAAAGTATCATCATCATCATCCTCCTAGCGTTATCCTAGTACAGTTGCATCCTGAAGGATGCCTGAGATCCGCTACCTAATCCCAAGATTTGGCTTAGGCACTAGTTTTTACGGAAGTGACTGCCATCTGACCTTCCAACCCCGAGGGGAAACTAGGCCTTATTGGGATTAGGCTTTGTCAACTGAGTGGGCAACTTGACTGTTAGAAGTTCTCAAGCCGCCCGAAGGCCTCCAACTTGGCTTAACGACTGCTGCCATAGACAGCAACCGGGATCAACGGCTTAACGTGCCTTCCAAAGCAAGGGAGCGCTCAGTTAGTAACCACTCAAAACGGTCACCCATCCAAGTCCTGACCGCTGCCCACGTTACTTAACCTTAGATACCGCAAGCGGTACGCAGGCGCCGCTGGGCCACGAGCGCTCCTATGTATATGAAAGTAAATATTAAAAAAAAATCTCTTTGGGTGCCCTGAAAAGCAGCGCCTTACCATAATATTTATTGATATTGGCATATGCTGAGTGGCATCCTCATTTGGTGTACTGTGTTAGATTAATGTATATTTTAATTAAATTTCGTGTAGAACATTATTTACAATGAATTTACACCAAATTAATACATTTCTCCGTCTTCTTCTTATCTTCGTGGCTGTTTGGCCTTAGACCACCGAACACATTATACAACTAGGTACATAATTGAAATATTACAATGAAACTATTATGTTTTTCTTCCCTTGTCGAAATCATAATGCTGCACTTTCGCAACTAGGTTAGAAAGCTTTTATTAACGAAACCGATACGGAAGCCACGATGGAGAAACTTCTGTTCCTCGCTCTTGAAATATTATATGCACGAATACGCGAATAGATAACTTTCAGTTGTTTCAAACTCTTGATAGGGGAACATGATGCTTAGTTATTTTCTTTGAGAAATTGCTGGCATTTATTTCAGTTCACTTCACTAAAATGTGTACTCTAAATAATGCGTACCTATGTGAACATTTTGTATCATGATCGATATGAAATAATGTTTTATTTCTGCCGACTACAGCAAACTCAAGGTAGGGCTATAGCTATGATTTTAACAGTCTATGTTTATATGAAGATTTTTGGACTTTAATTGGATTCTTAAAACATGGGTTATACAGGCATTATCCAGGGATAATTAGTAATAAATATGTTAGACCGTGGTTAGACCTGTGTCTTCAGAGTATTAGACTGGTACCTAATGTAAGAAGAACTATTTATAAGAATTAATCATAAGATAGTTCTTAGAAGAGTTCTAAGAAGCAAAGAATATTCAAGTAATTAAATTAAAAGTTACAGGCGCCTGGAAATGTTGTCATGGCAATTTCAAGTTTACTAAAAAAATATCGAGTAGATAATAGATAATCCACTCAGTTATTATTTTCCTTTCGGCCACATTGGAAACCAAAAATTCGAAACCAGTGTCGAAAACAGATTTATTTTTCTTTTTAGGAAACCGTGTTTCCTAAAAATAAATCAATGTCTGTTTTAGAAACTCCTTACGAATACGGAATTTTAAGGTTCAAAAGCCTAACTAACTAACTAACTAACATTTTAATACAAAGTACGTTTATCAAAAAAAAATTGTACCTTTAGGTCCGTGTCTTTTTAAGGCGCATTAAAAAAAATACCTAACAACCTACCTGACCTTAACATCATAGTAAATAAAATACTTGTAAGTTGTAAGTGGCCAAGAAATTGTTTCCAAGGAGTTTGTATTTCTAGGTATAATATATTGACAGGACACCGACTCATTTGCTATTTATACTTTGTATATGTATATAAACCATGTTGGTATTATTGAGGTTTCGAAAAAGATTTAAAATTCCGTATTCGGAAGGAGTTTCTAAAACAGACATTGATTTATTTTTAGGAAACCCGGTTTCCTAAAAAGAAAAAAAAATCTGTTTTCGACACTGGTTTCGAATTTTTGGTTTCCAATGTAGCCGAACCGATTATTTTTCCTGAAATACAGCTCGTGACTTCGAAGAACAAATTTTCTGATTTTTCCGCACTTGGATTACCTATTATATTATATTAATCATAGTATAGTTTATTATAAAGATAAGCGATAGGAATTTTAAAGCTTAGTATTATGATAATACCGTTTCATGCGTAGAAAGTGGATCCCATAGATTCTGTATTGGCGTGTACCTAACCTAAAGGGACGAACTTATGGTAACCTGGCTAAATTACATTCAGATGTATCAGAAGACTTATACATTTTGGTACGATTGCGATATCCCATCCTAAAGCGGGTAGTACACTGTCCTGAATTCAGAACGTTTAGAGCGGTACGTACCTACTTATATGTTAGAGCGAGATGCTTCAACTCCCCTCACTTAGTCAGGATTATGAATAGGGATGTTGACTCAAAAAAAAAAATTACTTCAATAGAAAGAAGACTTAAAACTATGCCAGCTAGGTAGTATGGTAGTGAAAAATCCTATTCAAATATCTCGCAAAATAACGAAGCTACAACGGTTAGAATGTTCGTAGTTAGAGAGAGAAAGTGCTACTCAACTGTGACGTCACTGTTGAGTAGCGCCATAGTAAATGACGATCGTTTAATACAAAGGTGCGTTTTGCGGAAAAGCGACAGAAAATACCCACTCTTAAAACTTTGAAGACTAATAATTACGTAATTTTTTTTTTTTTATTACTTTTTTCGCCATTTGATTGAGAATTTGAGCCTTTATGTAGAAAATTTGGATTTATTGATTTTCTTTTATAGTGTCATCATCCCTATTCAGGACAGTGTAATAACCGCTTTAGTCGGATTATATGTAGTGACAGCAATGGCATTCATCGATGACGTTTCGGTGACGGTAACAATGAGCAGCGACAGATATGTCAGTGCATCTTGCTTACACGGGTCTTATTGTTTATGCTTACATCTCTTTCACACATCTTTGATGTGTATATTGCCGGTCCAGTTTTATTTTTACTTGATGCTTTCATTACATTATAAATGAGTTGGCTAAAACCACGGGTCACCCGATCAGGTTTGGCGGATCAAAAAGTTTAAACGAACGAACGGTTTGTTTGAGATTCCTCAATGTTTAACGACTATTGGTGGTTAAACATTTTCAAAAACTAAACTATTACTTATTCTGATATTTGATAAAATCTAAATAATTTTATGCAAACTCAGTCACATAGGACTCCCTTAATATTGAAATTAAGAGAGATTAACATACCAATTAGTTACAAACTATAATCATAAGTGGGCCAAAATATTCTGATTATACTTGATAACAAGGGTAAACATCGTCATAGATTGAAATCAGAAGTACCTAACGACACGCAAACACCCTACTTTAAGGAACCAAAGGCGGTACAAAAGGGCATACGTTTTAACATAAGCGGGATACTTACGGCCTTTTTTGTGACAACATAATGAGCCTGGGGACATGAGAACGCTCTTTACTAACGCGCATGCTTATGTTATTATGGCGCTGATTATAGTTAAATATTCTGAATCCTCTTTGCTCATAATTGCATTGCCTAGACTCGGTTTTATATGATAAAGAAAGATCTTTATATTTGTAAATATAAAACCTGGTCGAAGAGTGCATTTAGAGTCTTCTCATTTACGTAAGTACCTACAGCAAAGCCATGAAAGTGAATAATTTTAAACAAATTATATGTAGTTGAATAGCGGTAGAGTCCGTTTTTTGGCTACCTACCTACTCAATGCCGTAAAACGGACAAATTAACTGGTTTAATTAACACAATTAAGCGAGGCTAGCAACAGATATACCCAAAAATGTGACAAGATTCGGCATTGTCATCCAATGGTCGGATATGCCAGTCGCTGGGACTTACCAGGTACATCGACTCCACGGCCATGACCTAGGCTAGACCAAGGAGCCACAAATTGTTTAATTTTAGGACCGGATTCGCCCAAACCCGAGACTCAGTGTGGGTTGCCCACCGTACGATTACAGCAGGAAGAAGTGGGTGCATCTGATTATCATTGATAGACCTACACGTTCTTTCAGCGGAATAGCAAAGGAATATTGTTGGATTTATTTATTTATTTAAAACTTTATTGCACAATAACAAATATGTAGTACAAAAGGCGAACTTCATGCCAATAATAACAATAATTTATCATGGAATTTCGCAAAGTAACGCCTGATGCAATCCATTAGATCAATCATTGTTACGTTACGCGTTGTAAATATTGCATGTTGCCTATTGTATAAAGACGAAACCGGTTTCCGAGCCTTGACTCGCGCGTCGTTTTGTCATGTGCTAGCCATGCAGCTGTCAGTGTCAACTGACAGTCGAGTTAGTACCTTTTTACTACGCCTATGCCGCGCCCCTACATTTAAATGAGTGCTTCCTAACAGGCGCGGGATGCGCAGAAGCGGGGTGATACGAATACAGTAGTATACTGCCCCGATTCCGCGCATAATATTACTACTGCGCAGATGTAATACTGACAATATCCCGTTGAGGAAACCTGTGCGACATCAGTAAGCTAACGCCGGCACCACACTTCGCCATATTCGTGCAAAAATTCATGTTGCAGCTCTTTCTTTAATATGGCAAATGAAAGGGAGGCGAATACGCAAAGCGAACACGCACAGCGAAGTGTGGTTCCGGCCTTACACATATTGATCCCGCTCCGTCAAGCCAGAAAGTCGCCTTACGGCGTTCGAACCACGTCAGTATTAGGTAATTCCAATATTTAAGGGCCTTCAAGCACCCGTGACCCAAATCGAGGGAACGAGTAACGCGCCTATTAAAACATATTTTCGCGGGAATTAGGCTAACAAGCAGCGTGGCTTGAGGAAATTAATCCGTTTTTCTGCACTAGCAATCAAAACGTTTCGTGGCACAAAACGTAGTATACCAAGATTACACTTCTACAGTGGGGATTTTCATTAGGGTCGTTCAACTTCCTTTTTACCGACAATAGTCTGTCCCTTACCCATCATGTATTGCGAGTCATAGAGTATTGATTACTATGTTTTATTGATAAATGTACCTGTACCTCGTTGTTGACGAAAGTAAAATTATTTTGTTGAATTCTGTCCATTTCATAAATGGCTCTTAACACTTACGCTGTCAAGCTTTTCGTAACGCTACGCAATTTTCTCTTCATACAAGGAAACTGCAAGGAAACGTATCTACTCATCTACGAGCAGAGTGTGTTGTACAGTCGAGGGCATAAATCTGTATACATTTTTGGACCTTATTTCAATGGAATAAGGTGAAAAAGTGTATACATATTGGTGCCTTGACTGTACTATAGAATGCCCATTGTATGCGTCAGTGTAAAAGTTATGAGTTCACGTTCACTCCATGTGTTCGTATGTGTCACAAATATAACTATGGTGAACTCGCGCTCGTGAAATAAAATTAGTAATCAACACAACGAATCCTAAAAGCAATCAAGGGTCAGCAAAGCGCTTCTAACTCTTCTGAAATGTCAAGCATACAGGTCAGGTAGGCTACGGTATCTACTTATCAGGCAGATCGTAAGCTTTGTTTGCCAGCGTCGTCGTAGGTATAAAAAACATAATGTATTCCCCCAGGAATTACTCAAACATCACATTTCGGTCGCCTGAACACAACCCTTTTACCGCCAAAGGTGAGAAATAACAATCTTGTCACAATATCCTTACTCTATTCAACGCATTTCGCTGAGAATTTGGGGCATGACATGTGACATATCAAAGAGGCCGGGAAACTTACGTTTTTATCACAAGAGACTGTAAAAAGTTGTTGATGGTTTTCTATTGTAATTTTACTTGAGGATAAGTATTGTGTGTAGGATACTTAAGATTAGGTATATGTAGGTACATAATTATAAGCAAGTGTGATTGTGAAATGGCATTTTTTAGAATGAAAAGCGCACAGTGTCATTTTTGTGCCACAATTTTTTTTGTACAGATATTGATGGAAATAGTCATAAACTCCCTTCTTAAATATGTACATATGATATGATTCTAACTGAAATTCCCAGTGTCTTGGTGCAAACTGTAAAGCTGTGTATTTTTTTGTGTCAATAAATAAATTAGTCAAAATGTATGAAATAACGCCTATGCGTCGAGAACTTAACTACTCTCCGTTTTTTTTTCAGATTATCAAAAAAGTGCGTTATCCGTCGTGCGGTTTGAAGAAAATTAATCATGAAACCGGAAAATATCATGCGGCGTGATATCTTTCATAACAACAATTATTATCACTTTAAAGCTTAACACGCAAACATTACTCAATAGAAAAAATGGTTTTAGAAACCGTACTAAATTTTTAACGAGCTATCCAACGATACCTCACATAATGGGGTATATGTAGAAGAAAATAAAATTGCACACCCACTTTGCATGTAATGGAGGTGCCCTAAAAGGAATTTATTTGAATATTTTATACACTCCTTTTTTCCGGATGATCAGTGGTAAATTACAACTTTCTAGTACTAACGGTCACCGAACTAAGCTGCGAACGGACGGACTGACGTGACGGTCGAACTAATAGGTTCCTTGTTTACTACGGAACTATAAAAATCGATGTATAGTATAAAACAGTGCAGAAATGTCGAACTAAGAATTGTCAAGTTGATGAAAGGGAACAGCAATAGCAAACCAAATGAACTGTCTGAATGTAGTCCAAACAGTGTTCCGACAAACAAGCAGGTAGTTTAATCTCAAAGCCACTCGGCCGGGAAGTGAACTCCGGCCCTTGTGATGCAAATGCAGACAATTGCAGCTGCACTGAACTTCCTAGTAGGGCTGGGCGAGGGTTTTTGGACGAGAGATTTAAGGGAGGAAATGCGTTTTCCGGATAGTTTCTAGGTATATTGCCCGTCTCAAAAGTAAGGTACCTTAGTGCCCAATAGATAACACCGATTAATAAAAAAAAAAATTGTGGACAATCTTACACAAATCAGCCTAGCCCCAAACTAAGTAAAGCTTGTACTATGGGTACTAAGCGACGATATACATAGTTAAATACATACTTAAATACATAGAAAACATCCAAGACACAGGAAAAAATATTAATGTTCATCACACAAATAAATGCCCTAACCGGCGGGGTAATCACGTAACGATATGTACTACCGTTGGTACGTACGTATTTAATGTCAGTTTTAGTACGGGGTTTGACATTTAAATCTATCGTACTAACGGTCGAAAACGTTGTGATTAAAAAAAAAATCCAACTAACTAAGTTAAAGTGGTAGTCAAAAGAAGGGACTTCTTTTGACTACTTTATTTTTTTATAAATACAGTGTGTAGGTAGGTATCCAAGTAGTCTAACTCTAAATATATTTTCGGTGTAAAATTTCTTGCCCTTAATAACAACGCATATCTAATACTCCTTTGTACAATATATTTTCACAAAATCAAAACTGTAAACAATAAACATCGAAATCCACAGTCAAAGTTAACTTTTGCACTTTAGTCCATTGTGATAAGGCGTAAAACTGTTTACTTATATCTGTTGTTGACTAAACAATATAACTAGGTGGTAAAGCTAACTTTACAACGTAAACAGACCATGCGGTCTTTCTATTATCAGCTATCATTTTACATCTTGTTGTTAACAAAATGAAAAGCCTAGCTTTCGGCCTCGGTTTCGGCGGAAATAATCGCCTCATGTCTAATTCCCAGTCTTGACTAACATTTTCATATTTCCCTCGTCTTACCATCACAATAGCTTTCAAGTTGTTAACATCGCTATTTAGAACACTATCTGGCGACTTCCCGATTTATCGGTGCGGAGGCGGTACGATATGAGAAAACTGTCAAATGTCAGTGTCAACTGTCAGTCAACTCAGTAATACTTTTTACTGTGCCCTTTCCTGACTGGCGCGGGATGCGCGGAGGCGGGACGATGCGAAGGCAGTACTGCTTCGCTTCTGCGCATGATACTACTGTGCGCAAATGTAATACTGACAGTATTCCGTCAAGTGGGAATCTTTGCGACGTCAGTAAGTATACGTCAAAGATATTATTCACGCTAAAACAAAATCTATACTCGTAGCTATAGAATTCATATTTAAATTATATAGCATAATCTATTGCAGATATTCATAATTAATATGAATTCTGCTGCTAAATTTTGTTGTGTACCTACGAGAATGTATCCCCAGAAAAAGGCTAGGGCTATGTTTAGGCTAGGATTCATTTTGTATCAGCGAAATCGTGCCTAATAACGTAAAATAGGATTGCTTAGGATATAAAATAGGAAACTATTGTAAGTTTACACTGGCATACGCTTAACAAACTCTATGTCACGAAGTTTCGGGCAAAACTTAGCTCATTATATGACAGATATGGAGTCGACTGAAATAGACAATTACGAGTAGAAATAAGAAAAGGTGTCCTTTATTTGTTATAAACACAATTCTATTTACAATTTCGTTCCTGACATGAATAAATAAGACATTGTTGGCTACAAAGCGATCCAGCAATGTGGCACTGGTATTTGAATATTACGTGGGCACGGGTGGGTTTTGTTTCGCCTGATTATGTTTGCTTTATGGCAAAATCGATCATCCCTCCCGCTGTTTACGGCCGCAAAATGGGAAATAGGTGAAGCTAAGTAATGGCGTGGGGTTCTTGGATAGGCAATTTGCGGTTTTTGACTGGTTTTATATTCAGTGGACCGGTGTAATCCAATCTATTGCAAGTAAATGTTTAGTTTTTGCAGCTCCAAAGTTTTAAATGAATGACGATCGCTCATTATTATTCTACGGTGACTTATGATGCGGTGTGTCAATTTTTAAATAAGTAGTATAGTAATTTTATCTCACGAGCGCGGGTGAGCCATGGTTGTGCGTTGAGCTATACATGCACATTATCTAGGTGTGCGTTAGCGTAGGAGCTATGAGTTCACGTTGTCTATGTGTTCGTATGTGTCACAACTACAACAATGGCCAACCCGCGCTCGTGAGATAAAATTACTACCTATAACTATATGTGCCAGATAGTTTTCGAGAAAAATACTTATGCCACTCTGAGAAATATGAAGAAGAAGACTTTATATTATAAATGTTCATGCTAGGGGGGTTAATAGTCTAGGGACTCTAGGGCACGTTTTAATTTGTACATAGTACACGATTTCAAAAAAACGGAGTGAAATTTTCAAGTATGTTTGTGTTTGTTATTCCATGCAGTTAACTTTATATGATTAAATAAATAAATAAATAAATAAATAGCTGTCACGGACCTCTCTTCCCACTTTTCACACAAACTTTTGACCGTCATTCGTCTCTTACAAAAATGTCACGCGTACAAGTTACCTACGTGTAGGCGTACATTCACAGAATGAAATGTTATTCGCCTTTTGGACTTTAATGTCATTAAAATAAAGTCGAAAATTGGCAAACGTTTTTATTTATCGACTTATCCATATTTCAGTAGACAGGCATCAGGAGCAAATCACATCTCAGCATGTCTGTAAATGAGTAATAGGTCTCGCTGAGGGCTGGTGGTATATTTTGGTTGGTCGCTTTCGATCCGATGTGTTTTTTTTATATCTTGTCGGTGGTAAACAGGGGTACGGCAATGATGATAAGTGATCATCGATTTCATTGATTCTTGCGCTTTGCTTGACTCCAGAGGTATACCATGGTAGTTACCGTTATTAATGTACCTATAGGTAGGTACATTCATTCCTTGAAAAGCCCTATACTGAATTTGATGGGTCCTATAGTTAAAACGCTCATCCCACCTATTCAAACATCACTCCAAAGTCTCCAAACCAAATCGACTTACTACGTCGTCTATCTGTAAGACTAGAATTTCGAAGAAATTTCTTCGATTCCTTCGGATATCAGAATATAATATTGTAGGGACTATAAGACACACCACCACCACCACCATTTCCACATCATTTAAGAGCTTGGCTCTTGTCGGTGGAGTATTGTAAAGATAATTCTAATAAACTTATCATTGTAACTATCAAAATTTTTACATTATTTGTGTTCAAAGAAATCCTTTTAATTTAGTTGGCAACTTGTTTCCTAGTGTAGGCGGTATTTGCAAAAACACGCTGTAAATTGGACTGTGATCGGGATACAAGAACGATGAACTGAACTGAAGCTCTCGTGTGATTGATTTTCTTTATCTATCTCAGCTGTCATGTCCGAACAAAAAGAGGTCACCTTGACTTAGATGAACTTGAAATTGGGTATATAAATCAAGTTTTAAAATAACGGGAGGTACTATGACAGTGTTACAATTAGCTTAGTGATTCTTATTTTGTGCTGGTTACACAAAACCAACAGTTTGTTATGAGAACAAAATATTATCATTCCTGAGTAGGTGTATGTACAGTCAAGGGCATAAATATGTATACATTTCAGGACCTTATTTCGATGGAATACCTAAGGTGAAAAAGTGTATACATATTGGTGCCCTTGACTGTACGAAGTATGGGAAAGAACGTACAACTGACAACTGCAGTTATTCAGCCAGCATTTCTAGACCTCAGACTATGGTGCACGTGTACTGTGTATGATGCCTCGAGGTCATCCAGATCTGATTGATTCACTAACATTATTGTCGGGGGATGTTTTTGTCCCCCAACCCCATGCTACGTGGTGCACGAAACAGCTTTATGTTAATTTTCTTTTTGTACTTTAACATACGACACTGTCCCACAAAACTGTCTTAAGATTGACTGTGGGTTCGACACCATTTACTAAGGCATGTATTATTAAAAATTTGGATTGTACAGTGTACACCCGGTATACCCTTACCATAAGTTTGCAATGTTTGCATTACCGTACTCGCTAGCGACTGCGTAAACGATTTAGGGTCGGTTGCACCAACATACGAACACAGGCCGGTCATCGTCAAATATGGCGCCGGCAGCTGTCATCCCATAGAAACTTGTCAAACTTTCCATACAATCAGATTTGACGAACACCGCTTACGATTACAGACGGTTTGGTGCAACCCAGCCTTAGTATGGCGATTCTTAGTTCTATTGCGTAACCGCCAGAGGCGCTGTACTTTTGTCCATACTAAATCGTTTACGCCATCGCTAGCGAGTACGGTAATGCAAACATTGCAAACTCATGGTAAGGGTACTGAGGGTTTTATCCAGCTGTAAAAATTTGGTACCTACATCTACAAATTAACGACCGTACCAAGTAATTTAGCACCTAACTTAGCTTTATAAATAACCCTATGAAACTGGGATGTAAATTGTCAGACAGTTCAGTTCAATTCCATTCATCGTGGAAAACGGCCTCATCAGACCGTACGCACGTTATTACTGAGAGTATTAACCAGACCAGAGGGCCAACTCCGGCGGCAGCCCTATTCTGAGAGACTAGTAAATAAAAAATGAATTTAAAAAAAGGCAGCCTTTGGAACCAAACATTACACAGAAACTCATTGAAATTAAACAATTGCAACTAGTAGAGAGTCACCATTTAACTCCAATTTAACATTTTGGGAATTTTGGGATGTATTTAAAATGCACATCAAAAAAACGAACTGCGCATTTTGCACGTAAAAAAAAAATACTAATTGCAAAGTATAATGCGGTTTTGATATGGAATTAGTATTTTTTTTATGACAAAACAGCAGTTTTAGTTTGTCAATTTTATTTGATGAACCCTATATTTTATTAAACGGTTTATTAGTCACTTGGGACAACATATTCTGAACTGGGAGTTCTCCTAAGGACGAGTGCGTTTGCGATCCACGCGGATTGCACACTGACAAACCTCTAACTGTTTAGTTTAGTAAAATATAGAAAGTTACTTATAACATGACTCACGAAAGTTTCAATTCTTAGTTAAAAGTCGTTCATTTTAAAATTGTGTACTCTTTATCGGATATACTGTACCGCCCTGGATTACAGCAGAGAATGGAATGGATCTCTATTTGTACAGTCGAGGGCATAAATATGTTTCCATTTTTGGACCTTATTTCAATGGAATAAGGGGAAAAAGTGTATAGTGTATAGTGTGTGTAGTGTAGTGCCCTTGACTGTACGTAGTATCTGCTATCTCTATAGGGAAGGCAAACACGTACTCGTATTTATGGCACTTATTTCATAATTTCCATAAAGGATGGTTATAGTGCGTGCCATCCACGACGACGCGCCCCTCTACAGCGAATCTCATACTAATCTATGCGCATTCGTACTGATTGGACTGTGGAGGGGCGCGCCTTGGTGGATGAGACGCACAATTAATTTTGGCACGGGACAAGTTATGCTGGGTGCAAAGTGTATGGTTAACTTTCGATTCAAACTTATGGGTACTTTGTTTATACATCCAGAATCGAGACATCCCTTTACCGTGTAGACCCGTATGTGAACGCTGCCTTAGGCTACATATAAACCATAAAGTACCTGTAAAAACGATAGTTCTCTTAGCGTGGAAACATACCTCAGTCGATGAAACATACCTCCGAACCAAAGATAAAATAAACATTAAGGAACCCAGAATAAGACCGCCCTCCCTCGCCGAGAACCTTTCGTTTATGGTTAAAGGTACCGTTTATTGCTAAATGCAGCAATAAATACCCAACGAGAATGCGGTAAGCGATCGTTATCTAACGAGTGTGACACCGTGTGTACTCGCCCGAGTTTGTATTCGCCCCGTGTACATATACACCCCATATGTGTATCCACTGGTATCGGTAATTGAAATCGATTTACATTTTTCCCGCTGTGAGAGTGTTAAATGAGTCGCAGGTAATTTGTTTGCCGTGTCGAGTGTTTTATTGCTGAGTGCTCGGAAACATTGATGAAACCCAACATGCCTACAGAAGTTGATTGAAAATCCGATGAAACAACTTAGCTATAAGTATAATCAGCAACACACTTAACTGACCAATAAGGACAGAGCAGAGAGAAAATGATAGCGCTTGAAAGAGATAAATATATTGTATTATGTCAACTTCAAATGAAATAATGTTTGCATATGTCTGATGTGGCTTTGTCACTTTTTTGTCTGGCCATAGATTTGTTTTTTTTTTTGGATTTTGATCGTCGCCGCATTGGTGAGCACACGTGCCCGGGGCGACGACGAGCAGAATCTATTTACCGTACAACACATTAGCTACTGTCATGGCGTCGTTACCGAACAACGTCATTGAACACGTGACATTGGCGAAATCATCATAAATTTGATGGAAGCCATTTTTTAAAGAATTAAATTGAATTGAATTAATTTGTTTTTCTATATTATTATGAACAAGAAAAGGTTTTATTTCACGAAGACACGTAAACTGAATTTGACATAATTATAAACTTTCGGACGAGAGTCCTGCATGATGAAATTAACCAATGGACACAATACAGCCTTATGCATCCTTTACCTAGTGCATATTTGCAATATGTAAATTAAATTTAATATTCCGATAAAAAAATCGTATTCGAAAAATGCGATATCTATGAACCAATGGTTGGCATTCGATATTGAAATAATGAAAATTTGTGAAGTGTATCGTTAATTTTATGTTGCTGTTTGTACTTGAAATTGTTCGCTGAATATAACTTTCGTAAGTTAACAATATGTCATGTTTATTTTGTTTGCCAATAAACCAGGTAGGTAAGGATGAATGTATCGTAAACAAAATCAGACGCCAAATATGTATGCCCGTTGAGCAGAAAATAATATTATATTGTAATTATACTACATGATTATTTAAAAAAAAAAAATTGTATGTTAGTAATTTACGTTTCAAAAGATGCCATAAAAAATAATAATGCCTTATAGAGTAATAGTTATATATCTTACCTCAATCTTACCAAATGTGCTATTAGTGAAGTGTTTTTTTCGATTACAATTCAAGCTTTAGTAAGTATTATTTGAAACATACATTTATTTGTATTTAAAAAACATGATTATTTAATTTTGCGAATTTTATACAGGGGCTAATAGGAACGCATAACTAACCAGGGCCAATTTCACTGTGTAATTACTGTGTTCAGCGGAGTGAAACAGATGCGATCGCGATTGTTATAAGACTATTAGTGGTATAAGATGGTTTATGGAGCCTTGGCTACAGCTAATATACGAATGTTCAATTATTGTTAGCGATGTCTGTTGTGGTAGGTGTTTTTCGTAAACTTCAGAACGTATAGTATAAATAATATTAAAGTATAGTTTTGATGATGTTTACGTAAATAATTAATGAACATATAATGATTATTTTATTTAACTAATAATAATATGATTAGAACTAATAAAAATATTTATTACATAAGTATACTTAAGGACAAATGACACATTTAGTAAAATGGCATAATTTATACCAATGAATTTCAGTTCTCATTGACTTCTTACATCCTATAATCAATCGAACCAACTAACAGAAACATTACAGAGAACAAAACAATATTATGAGCTCATTATTTATGAAATACATTCAAAATATACCTTAATCTATCACTTATTCGTAGCCTGGAATGTATTTATATAATGAGTAACCCCCATCTTCCTGTATGTGTATTTACATAGATTGCAGCTTGATTAGAGATACGAAGCCAATTACAGGAATTACGATATAATTGGCTGACCATTACGTAATTATATGTATAGTGTGCCAAACATTCAATATAAGCAAGGCCATTTGGTATTACTACACACTTCATGGAGTGATCACGATGTGTTGTGTAATGATAATTCTTAATTGACAGAGTTTTTGATCAAAAAACGTTTCGGCTTGGGCAAATATGCTTTTGTACGTCCGTCTATGTTCCTATATTAGTCGCAGTTCTCAATTTGTTTTTGTTATTTCAGATTTTTAAATTAAAAACAAACACTTCTAATGACATAATTGAAGAAGGCTTCTTTTACACTCTATTGTCTCGTAGTTATACTAGACGTTAGGGGTGAAAAAGTTAATTTTTAATCGCTATCACTCTTCATAGCAACAGACGACAATGTTACATTATATTTTATACCGCGTCTGTTCTCCCAGTTGATGTTTTCTTCTCTGCACGATTTAAAATACTCTGACCAGGCCGTCCAATTTGACTTCAAACAAATAAAAGCCAAAGTCATTGCAATTGCATTCACTATGATCAATATTTTAAGACCTGTATCAAAAATAATTTCATAGTAAAGAGGCACAAGCATGAAGAAAGTTATGATAGTAAATATAATAGTGGCCTTCACAAGTTTCATTCCAAATTCGGTATCTTTATAATTAAACGTTAACTTACCTAATATTATAAAGTAAATGATAATATTAATTACCGTAATTATGTAAGGAAAGATCATTGTCATGGGACTCAAAATATAGCTGGTATAAATTGTAACAGATATGGTAAATGGTACACCCCATGCAAACATACAAGCTTTTAGGTAAAGCTTATCCCAATCTACTAAGTTATCAAACGTAACTTTATCTGTGTAAAATACCATACCCGATACAAACAACCACATCATTAAAGATAATCTAGGAAAAGCTACAAAATAAACCGTTTGACGATCATGCTCTTCTACCTTAAGCCCATAGATTAGAAAAAATATTGAAAATGATACAAGTAAAATTTTGCTTAAAAGAACGTTTAAGAGAGCGAAGTGTTTGAATGAACGCCACGATGGTATAACGAACCAGGTTGTCATCGCAAGCGTAATAGTTACAAACAACGCTGCTATAGTCGACAGCCATAGTGCACTGTCTACATCTACATCTATTGCTGATAGTTTTAGTAGTCTAGATCCATCTGTTGTATTAGTATCATAAAAGTCGGCAGCAGTGCTATAGATGGCAGGAGTGTTCTGAGTTGTGTATTTCGTAATTATATCTTCGAAGTCTCCGCTCCCGAAGCCGCTGTCTTCGTCGTCGTATGACATCGTTTTTACTAAAAACAGAATAAAAAAGTTTGTTCAAGAAACTGATACAATTTTCATTCCATACTTTCTTCTGCCAAACCAGAATAATTATAGAAGAAACACACTTGTATATCCTACCTTCAAAGTAAGTTTCAAAATGTAAAGTTCTGGACCTTTTTAATGAAAACTTGCCTTAAGTTCCCATGACAGGTTTCAAAATTTCCTGTGAATATTCATTGCATTTTGTAAATATTCCGCATCATGTCTTTGTGTAAATTAAAAATGTTTAGCGATGTGACAGACAGACGAAAAACGAGAGTCGCGCCATAAGGTCGCATATGAGGTTTCACATTTAATTTTTTGGTACTAAACTACTAACAGTAGAAAACACACAAATTAACTTGCTATTACACTAATTAACGCGGAAAAGATTTAAAAGTTACTTGTTTAGTTCAACGATCGGGTTAAACGAAAAACAAACCTATTATTACATATATTTATCCAATATTCCTACTCGTATATGCATTAAATATAAAAAAGCGTAATACTTACATTATTTTTTAAACATACTGGAAAAAATCACGCTCCCTGCTCAACGGAACATTATATACTGAATTGAACATAAAATAAATGGTTTTTGCTTAGTACTCTTACAGTACATTAATTAACAGTTAAACGTGATTATTTTATCAGCAACTCACGAAAATAATGACATTATTTTTATACTTCCTTGTTTATTGAAAAATCTCAATTAAGTTTGCCCTGGGCTAGTTTTAATTATTGAAGTGATAAAGGGCTTTGTTGATAATGTTAACTAAGTGACGCAAATAGGACACAGCGAAAAAATGTAGCTTTTTGTAAATACATTAAAAAACGAAGCGTAGCCATCGATTACCTTAACAACTGGGGCGAATTAATTTAACTACCTATTTAATGCAAAGTAACCCCGTTTTTCATCAACACTACTTCTATGTCACATTAGGGTGTCCCAAGAAGTTTAGATACATACGGTACTGGAGGTTGCGTGCCGAACATTCGTTTGAAGCTAGAAAATATGGCTTTGAATGACGTCACGTTATATTGCATCTCATTCATTCTAATATAAGATGGATCTAATGAAAGAGATGCAATAAAACGGTGTCATTCAAGGCCATATTTTCTAGCTTCAAACGCACGCAACCTCCGGTATGTATCTAAACTTCTTGGTGCTAATATTCGCACAGATAAGAAGAAATAGTGATTGAGTAATACCACGGATCTATACCTAAGACGGATTGAGCTCTTTCATTTATCAGCCAATCAAAATTTAACTATATTCCCGAGTCATAAAGTTAAAATCATATTGTGATAAGAGAGCAGAAAAAGCGGCCCAAGTGAGAGGGGGCTAGTGATGGGCGGCGGTGTCCCATTCGCACTTATACACTATTATTAGGGTGACTAGGCTTTGTGCAAAGTCGTTTACACTTTACAACTTTACTCCTTAAACGCGTCGCGAGCAAAAGCTTGTAATGTAAGTAATGGTATGCCTTACTGTAAATTTAAGCCCTCAACGTGTTAAAAATACGTTTGAAGTATCTTTGTGATAAATATTTTGTACACCAAAAAGTTACTTTGAAAACAGTTAAACCTTTGATACAATGAAACCTTGACTAACAAAAAGTATGTTTTCTATGTTTATTTTATTTACTAGCTTTTGCCCACGACTTTGTCTGCGTAGAACTCGTTCATCGCGTTAAGATTATATTTATATTCTTTTATTTCATTCACTTATCTATTTCTCGCTCTTCCATACAGTATCCATCCAGTGTCGTTCCCGTGGACTCAAAGTATCTCAAACTCCATAACAAATTTAATTTAAATTGGTTCAGTGATTTAAGCAGGAAGAGGTAACTTAAAGGTAACAAACAGACACACTTTCGCATTTATATTAACATCAAATTATGAACGTCAAATACATATCGTTCACCATTTGATTTTTGATACATTCATTCACCAATCGTTATTCGTCCAGAAACTCTTTGTCAGAATAATAGGCTTTATTACAGAGCGATCAACGTTAAACATGGCGCCGGCAGCGATCATTCCATAGAAACACATATTGCAGACGGTTTGGCATTTTTGGCAAAGCCAGCATTATGGCAGACACCTTTACATGCGTTTACCCAATCGCAGTGGTATAAGGTGATTTATACTAAGTACGGAGCCCGCATCCGAATCTATATGGGATTACGTTTAACAGGGATCTACGCCTCTACGGGCCTCTCTCACTATCAATGAACGTAGACTATTGAGGAATATACAGAACATTTTATCCGTTATCCTTTATATTACACGCTTATATATGTTTTTATGCTTTTTACGTGTTTTTATTACACTAAAGAAAGTAACACCAACATTATTTTCTCAAAGGTTATCGATTCTTTTTTCAAAAACTGAATCGACAAATAATCTAATATATTAATTGATTAAGGCGACTTCCTGATTTGTCGGTGCGGAGGCAGCACGATATGAGAAAAGTGTCAAATGTCAGTGTCAGCTGTCAGTCGACGCGATACCATTTTTTACTACGTCCCTACATTTAAATGAGTGCTTCCTGACTGGCGCGGGATGCGCGGTAGCGGGACGATGCGAAGGCGGTACTGCTACGCTTCTGCGCATGATATTACTACTGCGCAAACGTAATACTGACAGTATTATGTCAAGTGAGAATCTTTGCGACGTCAGTAAGTTTACGTCAAAGAAGAAAATGTCACATATCGATCCCGCCCCGCCAAGTCAGGAAGTCGCCTCAATGTACTCGCAATGCTAGTAACCGTCATAGATGGAGACACATGGCAAGGGAAAGTCTAAAGTCCAATGCCAAAAACAAATCCGGAAGTGAAGATCAGCCGTGTACACAGTACACTCTGTAGAGTGCATCCAAACAGCCCCGAGCACTCTGACAAGTGTGTTACGACTGAGATAAGATAAGATAAGATAAGATAAGATAAGATAACGTTTATTGTGGTAATAAATGGTACATAGTTCTGCTTACATTAGTTTGAAGTATAATAAGGAATAGGTACTAAGTTAAGCTAAGTAAGCGTCTACTGATCCCCGTACTAGTGTGAACTGTATTACGGTGGAACAGGATCCACTGTCCTTAACAACTACGACTGAGATAATTTAATAAGTGAGCATGTTTAGCTCACAAAGTTTTACGAGAAGCTCTTAAGTTTTTTCGAAACATTAACTAATTCGAACGCGTTTGCGTTTTGTCTCAAAATGTATGAAAGTGGTATGAAAACGTGAACAAGGCCTCTGGTGGTCACTAGTGGAAACTAAAACAGCGAAAGTATAACATTTGTTGCTAACCGATGAACGCGCGTATTTCAAACTCGGTGAGAGCGTTTTCATACATTTTGAGACAAAACGCAAACACGTTCGAATTGGTTAATGTTTCGAAAAAACTTATACTAGAGCTACTGTTGATAAATTACCTGTAGAGGCTGTAGATGAGAACAGCCAGGCTTTCGTACAGACATACGTGAACATTTTTACTCAAGCTGAAAGCTTCGTTCACGGTCCGTGCTCGCTCATTCATTCACTTCATTCATTTATTTTTCGTAAAACATAATTTTACATGTCATATTTATATAAAAAATAATAAATTATTGTTACAATTATACGTTTTCCAAATACATGTTACATTTTATAGGTATTATATATATGTACATAAGCATAGTTTCAATATTACCTACCTATTTTATTGGCTAGCGAACCAGTTAAGTTGATGTTTTATCAGTGTTGGAATTTAGAAATTCGTCTACTGTATACCATGCATCTGATGCTAGTTTAGTTTTAAGCTTGTTTACAAAACACCTCATGCTCGGCGCACTTTTGATTTCCAGAGGCAGCTTGTTGTATATCTTAGGGCCTATCGAGTGGAGACATTTTTTAGATTTTGCAAGACGTGTAGCGGGCGCGCGCATTCAAAAAGTAATAAAACCTCGAACGATTTCCACTATTTCGCAATACAGCGCCTTCTTGCATCTCTATATACGTAAAATCACCAGTCAATCTTGGTAGCGCCTGATAAATAAAGACACGGGAAGCAATCCCGCCAAAACCTTTTTGTACTAAGTCTTTTTTCGCGTTCTAATCCGTCAAGGAGTCTTCGAAGGCTTGTACTAATGTGTGTGGAATAAATAATGTACGGCTGCCGCTCACACCGAAGTGTAATAATTATACTTGGTGGAAATTCAACGGACGTTAAATTGTATGTTTGGGTCATAAACAGATTTAAGTTCGCGTCTCTCCTGTGGGTGTGGACATATCAAAAGTTGAGGATTACAAACCTTAATGTTGGATTGGACTACTAACCCGCTTAAACATTATTGTATCCGTATCCATAAATACATGCACAATAAGCCGTTAACTATTGGCCACAGGAGGGGCGATATTTTGTTTCTTCAGGTGTTTATGACCCGTTTGTTTATAGGTTTTGGATTAGTACTACGGTTTTCCTTCTGTTCGCATAGAAACAGAAGAAAAACCGTCGAAAAGAAGAAATAGTGCAAGGGCGGTATTTTAGTGAAGATATGTAAATAGTCATTGTGGGAGGACGTGAAGGTTTTTAAACTAGCTGAAGACGCTGCCAATAGGTAATGCAGCTCATATGATTACGAATCAACCAAGCAAAGTAGGCAAACGAAATGCACAGGTATAGTTGGTTTCCTTTGGTTTAGTTTAGGTACTCGGCCTCCATTTCACGTTACGTAACAAAATCTGAACTTAATCCTAATGGGTGTCGTAGTGGCAGTTAGAGCCGTGGCGCTTATTAAATTATAAGAGACTCCTTAAGACGCCTCGTCGAGCTCGAGTACCTATATCGATATTAGCGCACGTGAAAATGAATAAAATTGCTACGTAATAAATGTCAAATTTAATTGAGTTCCAGGGGTCTTACATACATAACATATGGTGGAATAAAATTGGACTACTTACCTACATTGAAATGAAAATGAAATGAAAATATTTATTTGGTTACAAAATGTGCACAACAGATTTGGGTTGGAATCTTCTAGTAAGTATTACATATACTTGTGGCAGAAGATCCCGCTCTACAACTCGCTCTACAAATAGAGAATCTGGTAAATTTAAAACTCGCGATTATCAAGTCAACATTCTCACGGAAGACCAACAGGTCATGTCAAATAACGATGTTGCCTTGGCATTCGAGAACTATTTTTCAAATATAGCAAGTAGTACTACAAAATGTCTGCAGTCATCTAAAACCCAAGCTAAAGCTTTGCTTTGTGCTAACATTAGTAAATGTGATGTAACGTTTAATTTTAGTCAAGTAGATTCAATCAAGGTTGTTAAAACATTTAAATCGCTCAATTTAAAGAAAACCGAGGATTTATGGGGAACATCAGTAAAAGTTATTAATCATATCATAGATGTCATTGCGCCCCAATTAGCTTTGATTTACAATAACTGCATATCAGAGGGTATTTTTCCTGATCTTATGAAGTTTAGTAAAGTCATACCTCTATTTAAATCGGGTGATTTAAACGACCTAACCAACTTCCGTCCCATATCGATACTACCTGTATTAAGTAAGGTTTTTGAAAAATTAATGTTAAACGATATGCTAATGCACTTTAATAGAAATAAACTGCTTACAAGTAAACAGTTCGGTTTCACAAGAGGGCGCTCCACGACTGACGCTGCATCTGTGCTTATTAAACATATTTACGATATTTGGGAGAATTCCTGTGATGCGATAGGTATTTTTTGTGACCTTTCTAAAGCTTTCGATTGCGTGGATCATGGGACGCTCGTTTTGAAACTTAAACATTATGGTTTGTCTGCTAATGCGTTAAGTCTTATGTCTTCATATCTCAGCAATAGAACTCAAGCAGTTGTTGTAAATGGAACCCAGTCTAGTGGGGCAATAGTAACGTTAGGAGTGCCTCAGGGCTCTATCTTAGGTCCATTTTTATTTTTGGTTTATATAAATGACTTGCCGTCTATAGTAAGTAATCTTTGTGATATAGTTTTATTCGCGGATGATACATCTTTAATCTTTAAGGTTGACCGAAAATCAGTTGACTATAGTAGAGTTAATGGCACACTGGACAAAGTACTTGACTGGTTTACCGTTAACAATCTGTTACTTAATGCTAAGAAAACTAAATGTGTCAGATTTTCTTTGCCTAATGTTAGACCGGTGGAAACTAGTATACTCTTAAATAACGAGTGCTTAGAAATAGTAGATAAAGCAATATTCTTAGGTATAACATTAGACAAAAATCTACAATGGAGTCCCCACATAGCCGTTATGGCGCGTAAATTAAGTTCAGCCGCATATGCTATCAGAAAAATCAGGCAACTTACCAATGTAGAAACAGCTCGCCTAGTTTATCATAGCTATTTTCATAGTGTTATGTCGTATGGTATCTTGGTTTGGGGTAAAGCAGCTGATATACAGACAATTTTTGTGTTACAAAAAAGAGCCATTCGCTCCATATATAACCTAGGCTCACGTGAATCTTTAAGAGAACTCTTTAAAGAAATCAACATTTTAACTGTAGCGTCCCAGTACATCTATGAGAATATTGTTTATGTCCTTAAGAACATAGACTCCTTCTGTAAAAATTCTGATATACATAATTTTAATACTAGAAATAAAAATAAAATTGCCACTAAAAAATTTCGTGTCCGTAAAGTATACAAATCTTTTGTAGGTCAATGTGTCCGTTTTTATAATAAGTTACCTGATGAAGTTTTGAATTTACCTTTTCCAGCTCTTAAAAAGTACTTGAAAAAATCATTGATGTCGAAGGCTTATTACAAGGTTGAGGACTATCTAACAGACAGAAAAGCATGGCCCAAACCAGATACTTAAATAGAGTAAAGATTCATATATTGTGTATTTTTTAATTTTATCTAGTTGACGCAGTTCTTGCAAGAAAACATATCAAAAGATTTATAACTAAATTTATAGTCTAAAGGATTCAATTTTTTTTTTCCTAAATAGAATTTGACAATGCTAAGGTATACAGTTTCGAAATGTTTTCTTGCAGAATTACACACTGTACATAACTGGTTTTTTTCCTCATTTTATTCTTTGTTTTTGTGTTGCTTTATATAGATACTTAGATTTCTTGATCTTAAGTAGGTTAAGTATTATCATTTATCATTGTAATAAGCTTATTTTTGTGAGAAAATGGCTGACTGTCGAGTTTCTTTCGGCGTTTCTTCTCGGCAGTGGCCTCTGTGAAACGCTAGTAGGGTTTGACTTGTAAAAGTGCCATTGCGGCCTACTTACAGAATAAAGTTCATTTTATTCATTTTTATTCATTTTACATTGCATTACGTATCGGTGTAAGCATCGGCCACTAAGACGGATACGTCCCGGGAGTGAGGTATCCACACAGCTTGAATAACAGATACGCGCTTGTTTTCTTTATCTGTGTGCTTAGTGCGGTGTCTTATAAATATTTGTGTACTACGGGGATTTGGACGATCAAAACAACAGATTAGATGCGGTGAAGTCAGGTATTATGCCGTTAAGGGTAAACGCCACGCTTCACTTTTCATACAAACGGTTTTTGGACTAAAACTAGTGGCTCTGTGAGTGTGATTATATATGGCGTACATTAGAAGGTCGTAAACGTAAAAACAAGTAATACATTTTTTTAGTTGTGTCGGTTTTTGGAAATAAAAAAAAAATCTATAGAATTATCGAAACTGCTTACAGTTAGATAGTAAAAGAGAAAAACCGGAAATCCAGACATACGAAGCATTTTCGTCGAAGCTGAAGAGGAGACCTTCGTTTTACTCGGTCAATAAGTACAATATTAGTGGACCGTTTTTCCAAACAGGTACAGTCAGAGAATTTGAATGTTTGTCACTTTTGGACTCTATTTCTATTGCAATAGAGTCCAAAAATGCCAATCATTCGAAATTCCTTGGTGTACGCTTAACGCGCTTATACTTTCCTGAATGCTCCGTCATCAATAGGGGAGGAGAGTCGACACATCTCGCTTCAACGTAGTTATTGCTGTTGCTACGATCCTTTTGTAAGCTATATTCAGGAAACTATGTTATTCATGCCTGCTTAACTAATTACTCTTGACAAGGAGCTTCCTTATTCAGCTAACGCATCTACTAATTAATTAAATCAAGCTAAGGGTTGCCTTGCCACGAAAAATGTTCGGCTCTGTGGTAATACGATTGATATGGGGAGATTGGGAGTTAGCCCATCGAGCCAGGCCAACAGGGGCATGACACGCTTTGATAGACAAAGATATGAATGAATGAATGAATGAATGAATGAATGAATGAATTGAAATTGAAATTGAAATTGAAATTGAAATCATTGAAATCATTTATTGTCAAATTGTGCGAATACAGAAGCTGTTACAAAAGTGTTGCGAGTGTCACAATCAACCGTTTTACGGTATACAATAATAATACATAGACTAATAAATGGTTTATTCATATTGAATATATGGTTACATCAGATCAGGTCTTAAGTAGGTACATATTTCTTCCCATAATATATTCAGCCAGGTCAGGCATATGAAAACTTAGGTCAGTGATTTTCTCACTCAGTCTATAAATAGGGATAAATTACATTTTAATTAAGTCACATAATCTTAGCATAGTCTTATACTTATAGAAAAGAGTGCCATCTTTTGTCTCTATCACCGACCGAGCATTTTTCATGATCGGGTTATAGGCACAGGCACACTTCCCTAAGAACGACATGGGACATGCAAACCTGTCAAATTACATAGTATAAATTTTATATTTTAAATATTTGATGTTTGTGGATAATCTTACACAAATCAACCTAGTCCCAAACTAAGCAAAGCTTGTACTATGGGTACTAAGCGACGATATGCATATTTATATAGATAAATATATACTTAAATACACAGAAAACATAAAAAAACCCAGGAACAAATATTTGTGCTCATCACACAAATAAATGCCCGGACCGGGATTCGAACCCGGACGGAGCTTCGTAGGCAGGGTCACTACCAACTAAGTTAAAGTCATGGAAAGGATACATGGAAGAATCATAGCTCTGGTGGGCTAGCGCCTAGCACAATTTGCTGCCAAGAGTGCCAAGTAGTATCTCGCGTGACTCGGCGATTCATGTTGTCCCGGGACATGCATGTTGCATGTATGGAAAATTCTGAAAGATTCGGGTTTTTTTTTCACTTTTCATAGACGTCAGTTCCTGGACTGCAAACCCTCTGTGCATCGACATCATTATGGCAAATGATCCGCACAGTCTGGTAAAAAATATATATTTTTTAAGCTCTGAAAGTAAGCGCCGAAGAACTTCTGAAAAAAATGACGACTACATTCGCCTTAACCAGCAGTTATATGAGATTTTACTTAACAAAATCACACGTAAGTATGGTGTGAAGCCTTATTATTCGTTTGAATTTTATGACAGCAAATATTGTGTCATAGCTTGAAGTAAATGTAATTTTGCCGACAGAGGCAAGAAATTATTTTTTCCTATTTTCTCATCCGCAAAATGTACTCTACAATCTACATACGGTAGGTATATTTATAAAAAACTTATTTTCCCAGCATGTAGGTAAAATAGACAATCTCAATTAGCTACGCTGCGCAGCCTGCAGTTCTGCTCTCCACAGAACCAAAAGAACACATGTCACTATGAGACAAGTACGGAGACGGGACAGTTTGGTTGGCTAAGCAGGGAGAAATTGCTCATTTCGCTGTCGCACATGTAAACATGAATATTTAACCGTGTTGCAAGTGTTGTATTTGATTCTGTTCTGAGCAACGGGTAAAGCGTTCTACACACGTAGCAATTCAAAGTGAATGAATTGAATTATTGTCTTCCATTTACATCTTCTGGGCCTTTAACTTTAAAGTACTCTAAGTGGTGTGCGCCTTAAAAGTCGACTTAATAATGTAAGGCTGGAAACAGTGCTCGACCGACGGTCAGTGCGTATTAACGTCGGTCGGGCGCCGACCGACGTATATCAAGTCTATGGCTGGAAACAGAGCACGGCCGACGGTCAGTGCGTATGGTCAGTCGGCTGACAGTGAGTACCTATCGCTCTGAACGCACGTATGCTTTCGTACAGCGATAGCTACGCCCGACCGACGGTACGCACTGACCGTCGGTCGAGCACTACTTTTTCACATAGTTAGCGGGGCTACGAAGTTTGTAACATATGTGATCAAAACGTAGACATACGAAGTGAAGACATTTAACTACCTATTACCTACTCGTACCAAGAGTAAAAAACCACACGACGGGTCAAATCGAAAAATAATAACAAAAAAATTAATGTGAAAATCCCCGATATGGGGATGATGATATGGGGTAAGTACATAAAGATAAAAATATTAAAAAAAAAACAGTTGATTTGTAGTGAGTTACATAGTTACAGATCAACAAAAACCCGCCGGGTGCTGCCGGTCCGTTGTCATGTTTGTTCCCAATTTCATTAAACAATGCAACAGGTGGCACTACGGGCAACAATGTCGAAACTGACAAAAGGATTTGACGAAGTTCACAACAGGCAACTACATTTTATACTATATATTTACCATATCATAGAAAATTTCAGTAAGCAAATTGAATTTTATAGGTATTCTATACGGTTTACTGTGTCTCCACCTAATGAAGTATGTAATTGTGTATTTAATTTCAAATTTAACGTTCGATGTCCTGCATCGCGCTATTGAAGTTTACAAAGGCCTACACTATATATACCAACCAAAAACCCTGCATTATGGAGTCCCTGTCTACACAGTAAAGCAGTGAATGAGGTTAAGAGCTGCTGGCAGAGGTGCCATAATTCTAAACAGGTTGAGACTTGTGTTGGGTGGTCCATACGTCTCCTCCTGCCTCATGACATGGAATATGGAATGGCCACTCAGGCCGAGGCCAAGAGAAACTCCGGGACTCTCGAAGCCTTGGCTAGCAGTATCGCGCTCTAATACAATCGAGGCTGATCCCGGTAATGCCCACAACGCAACAACCCTTCGGGCACAAAGTAAATAGCGGCGGCGCGCGCCGGAGCAGAGAGTCCGCTCAGTACAAAGTGCCATTTTCGCCGCACGCACACAGACATTACATTTACAAGCATTCTCGGTTGATTTCGGACAAACTTAGTCGCGACTGTCACTGTCGCGTCGCGAGTGCTAGTTGTGCGGCGCGTTGATCACTTGACGTCCCCGCCGCTACGTAGGTACTTTGTGTCACGCAAGTACGTCAAAATGAATAACCGTTATTATTACAGTTGGAATGTATTTTATTGTTTAAATACAACAAAAAACTGTGCCTACACCTACACTTTCTTCAAATTTCCAAACGATATTGAAAGGTAAATAAAACTGTTTTCTCATGTTGGTAGGTACAATACCTAGGTACAATAGGTAGGTAATTTTTTGAAACTAGCCGCTTTGATAACGACGATCAACCATTACACATTCATCTTATCGTTCGCTGGTAAAACGCCAGTATTTAAGTACTATGGTTTAGTTAAGTAGGTACCTAATTAATTAGGTATATTCTTTGTTGGCGCTCTCGACAGCCGCCGGTCACAAGTCACAACTCGCAGCGGGTCACGCATCAATTTATTAGGGTTCCGTACCCGAAGGGTCAAAACGGAACCCTATTGGTGTCGCCGAGACGTCCGTCCGTCTGTCCGTCGTCTGTCACAAAATTTGTTCCGATGAATTTATAGACTTCTCATTGACCTATGAACTTGAAATTTGGTAACAATGTTCAATATTACGTATATTTTAACAACAAATACTAATATATTGATAAATCATATTTTTGAGGTTGATTCCGAACCCTGAATGTGCGAAGTCCAACTCGCACTTGGCCGGTTTTTTACCAAGATACGCTGGTTCATATTTTAATGTCATGTTGAAGAATTTTTAAGATACCTGCTCCTTTTTAAAATTCAGAATCAATACAGAAGCAACCCTGTGAGTCGGGCAAGTTTAGGTATGTATTTTCAAGAACGGCGGGAACGGACCTTCTGTATATTTTTTATTTTGTGCTTCGGGGTAGACGAGAACTATGGTTTGATCAACCAGCTCACCACTGTGTAGACCATTTGACTCTTTTGTTTCGACACATTGTGGGTATTCTAATATTGCCGTGCAATGAAAAGACAGACTAACCAAACTCGATATCAAACCAAGTGAGATATAATATAATAATAATTCCTAATTCATTTATTGCATTTTATCATGTGGTACAAAGAAGGTGTTATACATTAGGGTTCGCTCACACATGAACCCTGTTAGGGCACAGCAATGTTTCTTAAATTTAACTATAACTAGGTATACAATAACACTTTTACATGCATTTTCGGGTATAAGAAATATTTTATTTGGGCAGAGATTCATTGTTTAGGTAAGTACTCATCTATAGAATAGTAGCATTTTTTGAGGAGCAATTTTTTCAATTCCCGTTTGAACGCTTTGTCTTCGGTTTCATTTTTTATTACATCCGGTAGTTTGTTTGATACTATAAGTATGCATCGGTAGTACGGGCCTTTTTTGAACAATATTTTTTGGACAATCTTACATAAGTCAGCCTAGTCCCAAACTAAGCAAAGCTTGTACTATGGGTACTAAGCGACTCGATTGTTAAATATGGCGCCCGCAGCTGTCCCCGAAGCAAGCTGTTTGGAGCAAGTTACCCACTTTTATCTCAAACATTCCTAATTGTACCTATTGTTAAAGTGACCCATTCCTCCTTCGCTCAGGTACTTGCACATTTTTTTAATACCACGTTGGTGGCAAAACGTAATTGTCAGCAGACGCCGTTGAAGTCTGTCTGACGCATTGATTTGCCTCGGGTGCGGTGAAACGATGTATGGTCAACCAATTTGATTGCTGTGCCACTTCGTACCCACCTTGTCACAGTGAAAATCAACATGAATATCGCTGTCACAAGGTATGAAGTGGCCCTAACAACATTTTTATCTCACGAGCGCGGGTGAGATGGTTAGCTATACATGCACAATGTCTGATATTCAAGAGCAAGTTTGGCCTAGCCAGCCATATCAGAGCTCACGATAGGGCAAATACATAGTTTGTCAGGGTCGCCGTCATCGAAATCGATGAGGAGGACTATACAATGTCTGATAATATGTGCGTCAGCGTAGAGCTACTTATGAGTTCACATTGTCTAAGTCTATGTTCATGTTCATGAGATAAAAGTACCTACAGAATAGTCATAAGCAGGATGCTGACTATATCTGGGCCATTTTACGGAAAGTTGTACACTGGACTTTTTTTTTTAATTTGGATAAAATTGGGGTTTTCTACTCAGAATCGAAAGCACTTTCGAATGATATAGGGGAAAAAAGTGTCCCAAATTTTTTTTATTCCATTCCGTTGCCGTTTTCATACTAAGTTTATAATGCTTGTATGGTGGTAACGGAATGGAAAAACTGAAAATTGTATGAATTTGGGACACTTTTTTTCTCCTATTAGGTTCGAAAGTGCTTTTGATTCTGAGTAGAAAAAGCCCGATTTTATCCAAATTAAAAAAAAAAGTCGAGTGTACAACTTTCCGTAAAATGGCCCATCTGCATCACAGTTAACTGTGGCCATTAATATATATCTCGTTACAAAAAGGTTCAATGGTATATTGATTTAATCAATTATAGGTTCAATGGTTACTTAACTAGCTAAGTAACCTACCCATACATAGAGACCAATGCAATGGCTAGAGTATAATGAACCGATTAATCTTGTAAGTACTTAGTGTTTTAAGATTCAACCATGATTCAACTATGACTGATATATAAATATGCCTGGCCAGCTAGCACGATAGGCTTTTACGGTTACGTTTTATGGCCAAAATGTAATAAAACGTGACATGAAACGTGACAGTATAACCTACCATGCCTACCATGCTCTCTGCACTGTATGGAATACACTCACGGTATTAAAATTTTACTCAGATGGTCTTTGTAAACACCCTGTTTTTTTTTAATTATCTAGATCATATTATTAACCATGATAAAGTACATGTGAGTAGTTTCAAAACTATAAAATAGGTGGCGCTACGAGCGGCAACCCGCACCTATCGAAGGGATTTTGCAAACTCACCAACAGAAAACTCTGTCTTTAACTATGTCCTTACGTTGTACGATTAAAAACACTAAATAATAAAGTTAACTAGAAGCCGTTCTATGCGTTGTATTGGTAGGATTGGATTAAATATAATCTACTGTGTCCCAATTTTAAAATTAACGTTTGATGTCCTGCATCGCACTATTGAAGTTTTGAAGGGCGTACGCTATATATACAAAGCAGTCGCCCTGCATACTCGAGAGTCCGTGTCTACGCAGTGACGCAGTGTATGGGGTTATGAGCTGCATTAATTCATACCCCACCCGGTGGTGAGACTTATGTTGGTGGTCCATTCGTCTCCTGCAAATGGCGTCAAGCCAAACACACAAGAAGAATCCTCCGAGGCCGAAAGGCTAAGGACACACAAAGAGGTGAAGGACTTGAGGCCTCGCGGCTTCGAGTCCTGAACAAAGATGACAGGCTGTGCCTGAAAAAGCTGCAACCCTTCGGGGTAGACAAAGAGCATTGGTTCCGTTGAACCAAACCACCACTGACGTAGACGATTTGACTCTCTTTTGTTTCTGACGGATTAGTTTTTAATAATTGTAATAATATTAGTTTCACTAATAGTGTAAGCCGTACGATTAAAAAAAACCGCAAATCGATGTACAGTTTAGCCGTTTGGCACACGCATACTAGAGGTCAAAACAAATTTTTTGACCCGCAGTTCCTAAAAAAATTCCCTTAGGGGGGAGAGCCAAGACATTCTTTTTTTTTGTATGAAAAAAAGAATATTTTTTTTCAGAAACCTATTGTGTGTAGTATCATATGAAAGAACTTTTTGAGGCGATTCTAAAAATATACCACATCATTACATTTCAGCAATTTCTTTTTATATAAATCACAAATAATTTTCGAAACATACCAAGTTTGAGGTCCTCCAGACACAATACGGCTGATTTTTATTTTGTACAATATACCACAAATGATACTTAATATCCTCATATCTAACCTCAAAAAAGCAATCTCGGAATGATTTTCATTAAGTTTTTTTTTTTAAATTTCAATATTACTAAGTGACATGGTTCTACTTCAATACCTATTTTACGTGATTTATAGAACTTTAGTGCAGATACGGTAGGTACATACGAGTATTAATCATAAAATGATACGTAGTATCCATATATCCAACGGGAAATACCTATTACGAAATTGTCTTCCGGGCCAGAGGGGAACCTAGACCATTTTAAGGTTACCGACAAACTGTTCAATATCAAATTATATATCGATCAAATATCAATATGAGTAATAATAATGAAAGAAATAATGATAATTAAATAATTATAATGGTGTATCGGTATGGTGTAATCCACTGTGAATAATGTATAATAAGGTATACTTATACATACATGCATAAATATTTTCAATGTTAACTTGTCGCACGAATTGTCGCATGTTTGTATGGAACTATGTAGGCAGCGCCCGATTTGTCCACCCAATCAATGCCAATGATGATACGTAATCTACGAGCGATTTTCGCTACGAGGTGGAAAAATACTGCTACAAAAAATTATTGCGTAGCCCACGTACCGTTGTTGGGCATCGATTGGGATAAACTTACACTTCCGAATAGTGGTAATGTTTATACTTATTGTCACGTCACAATAACAAGAGCTACCTACCAATGTCTATCATAAATTCTTTAATTAAAATGTTTACGGTCCCATACCTCAGAATGAAAGAAACTTTTTGACAAAGTCCTTTGTGCGCCAGTTACCTGTAGCAAAATGATCTTTTATCAAGGAAGTACCGATCGTTATTACCTGAATTCTGTACCTACGTTTAGTTGGGTACCTTACCTGTGTAACACCAAAAGTCATATTTTTTTAAGTAATATAATTAAGTGGGTAAGTTTTAATTTTTTGGTTTGGTCTGTGGTTTGGTTATCAATAGGTATAATGTGTTAAATACAATAGATTGAAAAAAAAAGAATGCGATTAAATAAAAAAAAAAAATTAAGTGGATCTAATCGCGTATATTATAGCTAAGTTTCAAGTCCGTTACAGCACTCATAGTCAAGCGGGTAGACAACACGCCTAACCCATAATACACGCGACTATATGTTAGATCGTTTTTGGGATTCCGTACCTCAAAAGGAAAAAACGGGATCATTATAGGATCACTTTGTTATCCGGGTGTCTGTATGTCAAGAACCTTTATCTCGTGAACGCGTGGAGGTATCGTGTTGAAATTAAAACCATATACTTAGGTCTGTAATCCCTTGAAGGTGTGAAAAAACCAAATTTCTAATACGGCCGTGTATACCGAAAAAAAACGTAACATATTTCGTCACTCTCAATTTATCTATCACTGCATGAACCACCATAGTGAAGTTGATGTTTTCACGGCACATTTATTATTGCAGGTAGATGATACCTGCACTTCGTTTGTAATGAAACTTCTATGTCACCATCATCGTCATCGGCAACTTAAAAATATAAATTAAATCTTTACTTTATGACCAAAAAGAGGTCTAAAAGTTGGCCACTGGTATCCCTTTACCCTATACTCCCACTGCTGAATATACCTAGTCCTCGTCTCATTAATGAGACTCACTGATGTAACTATTTTTTTATACAACGATGGCGGTGTTTGTGTAAGCGGACACCGCAGTCTATAGACGCTCGCAACTCCAAAGGAATCACCCTTTATAAAATTTGAGGATCAACTGTGTTAACAGCAGAAGGGACAAATTTAAGTCCCTCGCTCTCAACAAAGTGCATCCGCGCGAGTTCTGGCAAACTTGCTCGCCTCCAGGAACACAAACACTACATACTTATATGGTAAATAATGTTATTAACTGGCTGTGGTTTTCTGCAAGGCGGAGGTACTTCCCCAATTGGTCTGCTCCAAGTTCGAGCAAGATGACATTTTGCTGTGCCCTACTCTTAATTCTCCAAAAATAACCATCTCAAGACGGCAGTGACTTTGATACCTCTGTAAGTGAGACTTAATCTTCTTAAGCCTACAGTTAATTATTTGCCAGTGCGGCCGACAGCGCAGCCTTCATTATCTCAATTAAATCTGAGGTCTTATCTGAAACCAATTCATGGTTTGTGTCTATTCTTTGTCGCTGATGGAAAACAGAAACATTTTTGTATTCGTTAGTGTTTTGTTTTTGCTTCATTTGTTTCTTTGTTATAAGTAAAAACATCGTTAAGATGCGTGTCACTCACGTTTTTAAAATATCGCTCGAATAATTTATCTGTGATCCGTCCCATAGTAATATTTTATGTAACTCGCGAAATTATTAAATATGTAAAAAATTGCATAATCTGTCATTAAACTCTACTAACTAAATTGTACGAGTACCTATCTATATTTTCTAGTTATATTTTCAACCAAACTCAAAAAAAAGGTTCTCAGTTTCACCCTTGTATGTACGTTTGTCCGCGTTAATTTCGCGTTTGACTGACTCGATTTTGATGCGGTTTTCAGAAAAGCATTTGCTACATTCTGGAGAAAGTTCAGGAAGAAAATTTTTAGGACTGTTAACTTTTTTAAAGTTGTTATCTGATTGAATTGACACTGAACGTAACTATACTCGTATTGTTCAACTACCTAGAAATACAAAATTGTAAATGCAATGTAAGTCAAAATTGGAATGTAAGTACTTTTATTAGTTTGACATATGTAATTACTTCGACGTGCTCTTGCACTAAAGCGACGACATATAGAGTAGTCTGATAAACTATGATTGCAAAATACCTCAAGACATCAAATCAAGTAATACCGCGTGCTCGCAACTTTAGCAATCACATGATGTTTGACAGCTTGAATACCAAGGGAACGGAGGAACCAAATTCCGATTTAACACCTCGGGTTCCACATTAATTATACGTTCGAGTTCAATTTGTAGATCGTAATACGTAATTTCTTGCTCCATCTGAGTAAAATTTGTCAATGCGATAGTTGACAGAAGTACCTAAGTAGCAATTTTTATGTATAATGAATGTAACAAATGCTTTTCTGAAAAACGCATCGTCGACGATGCAAATTGCTTAGAAAATCCAATTTGCAATCACAACTGCTAACGCGAAAATTCTACAAATCATTTTTGACAATAAACCTTTCGAACAGGGCTCATCAACCCCACGTAATAACTTTGTTCTCGCGCCTAAATGAACCGGTGACCAGCATAACTAGACTCTATCTAACAATTCTTACATTTCGAGATTACCTTCTGCTTGGGAAGTACCGAGGTCAGTAGGTATTGGTTGGAAAAGGGTCAGTAGAAATATTTATTTTGCTGGGTACATATGGATGATTGCGTAGTGTAGTGTATTAGGCGTTATAAATATATTCAGCTACCGCGATGTCATAGCAATATCCATACTTATATTATATAAACGCAAAAGGTGGCTGTCTGTCTGTTACATTTCACGCTTAAAGCGCTGAACGGATTTAGATGAAATTTGGTATTGAGATAGTTTGAGTCCCGGGGAAGCAAATAGGATACCTTTTAATCCCGGAAATCACCCCTTAAGGGAGTGAAAAAATGTATAGAAAAGCGATAAAAAGATTATATATAGGTTATAAAACCGACTGTTTCGCGGAGATTTGCCAGGAGAACCCAAAATTACCATTTCTTTTATTCCGCTACATAATCATCACTCTAAAAAATATTTGGTTGGCCCAATCAATATCTTGATAGTCGTAATCAAGCATCTTGATTCCATACGAGCCTAACAAGGACTTGGATACATCAAATAAGGTAATTCTGATTGTTCTTACTATTGCTATGTAACTGAACCAATAAAGATCTTGTTCAAAATTTACATGAAAAATAATTATGCTAACTAATTGATCCTAGCAAGATCAACTAAGCGCTTGGTAATTATTATCATGCTATGTAACTGTACCAACTAATACAAACAAGTCGGTTCAACTAAGATGTATATCAATATTAACATGAAGAATTACTGTATTAACTATTTGACCCAAATAAGTTCAAATAAGAACATGATTACATCGACTTATGCACCTTACTAGACTGAACTAAGATATTGGTCAATTTGAATATTAATTGTTTAATTATTTCCACTAAGATGTAGATCAATATTAACATGAAGAATTACTGTATTAACTATTTGACCGAAATAAGTTCAACTAAGAACATGATTACATCGACTTATGCATCGTACTAGACTAAAGTCTAAACTAAGATATTTGTCAATTTGAATCTTAATTGGTTAATCATTTCAACTAAGATGTAGATCGATATTAACATCGCGCTCGTGGCCCAGCGGCACCTGCGTGCAGCAAGCGTTATTCAAAGTTAAGCAACATGGGCCGCGGTCAGTACATGGATGGGTGACCGCTTTGAGTGGTTACTAACTGAGCGCTCCCGTGCTTTGGAAGGCACGTTAAGCCGTTGATCCCGGCTGCTGTCTATGGCAGCAGTCGTTAAGCCAAGTTGGAGGCCTTCGGGCGGCTTGAGAACTTCTAATAGTCAAGTTGCCCACTCACTTGACAAAGGGGGGTCGAAGTTGCACCACGTCCGTAGGGAAAGTACCCACCGCTACCCTACACGTGACCCCTGGGTGGTTCTAAAAGTGCAACAAAAACTGGCAACCGTACTGTCTTCTCGAAGATCTCACGGTTCGAAATAAATGCCATACGATAAATAAATAATAACATGAAGAATTACTGTATTAACTATTTGACCCAAATAAGTTCAACTAAGAACATGATTACATCGATTTATGCATCTTACTAGACTAAACTAAGATATTGGTCAATTTAAATCTTATTTGTTTAATCATTTCAACTAAGAAGCTTGTTCAGTACAATACCATTCTTGTTCAATTGTACTATGCCTTACTTTGTCTCATCTACTAAGACATTTCTTTCAGATCTAGGTTTCTGGCGATCGACCTAGACCCTAGACCTAGTTTCACAAACACGGGAGGAGGCGTGTTTGTAAAGCCAAACCGGTCTAGGTTGATCCTCAAAAAGATCTGAAATAAATGTACATCTTAGTATTTTTTAAGATTAATGTCTTGACGTACCTATAATATGAGTATAAGAGGACCAGCATTATTCAGCACGGCACGTATAATAAAAATTGTTGCTATTATTTTAAGTAGGTAAGTATATATAGTTTAAATAAATAAAACAAAAATAATAATAACAAGATGTTATTTATTCGTTTAAACATTTTGGAAGTAAACGTTTTGCATTTAAAAATTCAACTTTCTGTTACATAATTATATTATAATTAACATTTAAAAAGCTAGTGAGTAAACGCTTTGCATTAAAAAAATTAACTTTCTGTTACATACTTATATTATAATTAACATTTAAAAAGCTAGTGAGTAAACGTTTTGCATTAAAAAAATTAACTTTCTGTTACATACTTATATTATAATTAACATTTAAAAAGCTAGTGAGTAAACGTTTTGCATTAAAAAAATTAACTTTCTGTTACATACTTATATTATAATTAACATTTAAAAAGCTAGTGTCACTTAATGCACTGGACCTGACATGCTTTATGAAACCTTCCCTTACTTCCACTTTGCTGGGCTTCCAACTGTTCCAACTTTGACTTGCACCCGAACCGCGCTTCTTCTTTTGGCGGACTGCCGCAGTGTTCAGCAACAGTGGAGTGGAATGGTGAGAAATCCGGCTATATTCGTAGTTTCCTCATTGGACGCTAAAAAAAAATAGGAGCTACCTTAATTCAAGAACACCTTTAGGCGCTCGTTTGTCTTATGCGTCAAACGCATGCGTTTCCATATAAATCCATTCAACGCAATGCGTTTGAAGCAACGTATTTATATGGAACGCATGCGTTTGATGCATAAGACAAACGAGCGCCTAAGACGGGTTTACCACACCACACAAATCAAACGATGAAAATTAAGATCTGCTGCCGCGTAGTGTGGTTTACCTCATACATTTACCTACAAAGAATATTAGGGCAGTGTCGCGTCTTTTCTTTCTTTCTATTCTTTCTAGTGTCGCGTCGCCTAGTGCGATCTTACTCTAAGTTTATTAATTAAATTCTCGGTCAATGTCACGTTAGGGGCGATTTAAATACCGCGCACGGCTTGCCAAAGGATCGCATGCAGAGGCGTATAGCTTTGAGGCAGGAGGGAACGCCAGTGAAGTTGAGAGGACGGGAGGTGAAGTTATCCTGTCCTGGTGGTTAATGACGTGTTCCTGCCTACGGGGGTTTCTTGGCAGGTGGTAGACGTAATGACAAAACTGTATATTCACCTTTAAAGTCTATATTTCAACATTAACAACCCCTAATTGTTATTATATTAGAAGGCGCTGTGGGCGCGGCAGGAGGAAGTTATGTTAGTCCGAACAAACACGAAAAAAACACTATAGTTAATCTTCATAGGCACCGGCTCGGAAACCGGTTAATTTTTCAAACCGTTATGATGTACTTGCTGCGAAACCTTTTTATTACAAAAACCGGTTTACGGAAGAGCTTTATATAAAGCTTTGTTCGGATTAACCGGTTTAGAACGATAAAAACCGGTTAAGGCGGGTGCACGATTCTGATTGAAATAATTTGAGTTGGCCGAGTTGCATCAACTTTATTTGTTTAAAAAGCTATTTTACGGTTCACACAATAAGGTGCAAAATCCAATAACAGGTTTATAGAAATTCGGTCAAAGAAAATAATTTCAACTATACCTACCTATCGTAATACCTATGGACAGTGACCCCGGCCTGGCCTCTCGTCGAATAAACCGGTTAATATAAAATTCTTAAAACATTCGTGTTCTCTATAAAGTTCGGAGCTAAACCCAAATAAACCGGTTAAAATAACCGGTTCCGAGCCCTGATAGCACAGTCTCAAGCACTGGGTATTAGTCAGATGTTAATACACTAATTGGAGGTTAATAACTTAGTTAACAATAACAAGCGGCGAGCATAAACCGTCTATCGCGCATGCGCCCGCGTATTGTACTACCTACGGCGAGCCAGGTGGCGGTGCATGGCTACGTGAATATAAGAGTATAATAAAATGATTATTTGAAGTAGTGGTAGGCCACAACTTTTATAATGCCCTTGGGGTAAATAGGGTGTTAAAAGTTGGTAACAAATAGTCGGCTTGGGCGGGGGCGGCCTAGCCCTCGCGTCATAGCAACTCGTCTTAAAAAAACCCTCCCTTAACATGACACTGACCAAACAAACATAAATAAATAATGAGATATAATGTACTTACTGGTGAATTCGGGTATTAGGTTCTCCAACTCCCAGGTCTTCAAAAGTTCGATCACTTCCTCCATGGCAAGTCAGGCCTCAAAAGCGTCATAAATGCCACTAACTTCACAGCGAGAAAAACTTTAAGAAGACGATTCTAGGTGTTCGGTGCAATTAAACAGAGGTACCTACTGTACCTAGATGGGTTTCTTTAAATTATCCAAATAGGCCGTATATGCCATGAAGCGCTACTAGCTGACTGACGCCACGCCGCGCCCGCGCGCCTCGGACGCGCCGCGAGAGGGGCGCGGGCGGGGAGCGGTGTACAGGCGCTCCCCCCTAATACTTTTCTCTTGATTGATTGGATTAATTGATTATTTAATTTAACTATTATGAAAATCGACTTAACAATTAATTCTTAGTAGAATGGAATATTAGTTTCGTATTAAATACAATAACTTGATCATAATGGGATTGAATGTTTTATCTTCGTTGTTCTAAATATTATATGATTAATTGATTGAAATACCAAATCTTACGTAAATCTACAAAGACAAAATAATCAAATGAACTATAAAAATGTTCATAACTATTAACATACTTATCTGTTTTAATGAATTTGTTAAGAATGGATTCAACCTACGTTACATAATTATGCCAACAAGTTAATAATAGATTCAAGGTATATAATTGTTAGGATTAATAACAATACTTCTTTATTAGTTATATCACAGATACACTTATTGTTTTAAGTAATCAGCTTTCTTTGTTTTATATAAGATCGTAATTGTTGTCATTAACTTAACGTCAACTAAGAGAAAACTGCTCTTAGTTGGTCTTCATTTTTTAGAGTGCATACTTTTTCTTAAAATTACCACAGTAAAGTTACTCTATAAACAGTCACTTCATTTAGGTACCTACATCACCCAGGAATAATTGCCTGGAAAGTATTTTTTGCTTCCCAGCTCATTTCTTACTGAGTCCAGTGACCTCCCGAATTGGATTCGGAGGCTTGCCAAAATGAGACGTAAATACAAATTGACAAATTGTCTATGACTGGCGTTGATATTGCAAATAAAACTTTAGCCAGCTATTTGTCACGACGATAAACGAAAAATAAAATAAGAAATGGGAGGGAAAAAATACCGGACTAAAGATTTATGACTCGAATAATTATATTTCGTAAGACATGTAAGGCATTAATTGGTCAATTGGTTTTCTATTTAAAAATAAAGTTAAGTAGTCGGTCTCTTAATTTTTACAACACTAGACTCGGCCACGACTTTGCGCGAATTCGGGCGCGGTTGACGTTTTGTCTGTTCATTGCGCGGTCAAGACGCGGAACGCACTGCAGTTAGTTGGGATCACACGCAGTGTATAAGAAAAACCGCACCCGTTGTTAGCAAGCGGATGTTCCTAAACTAGTTTTATTTTAAAACAACTTAACGACCCATAAACTTGATTTAGATCATAATGCCCCGAGCACCGAGTTTTAGTAAAAATACAATAGATGGCACCATGGTCGCAAAGGACACACATAAATTCCACGCGGTATTATTTTTAATGTTTATTTCGGATATACTATTTCTAATATTTTCTTTTGTGCAATATCATACATTCCTTATAGTATTACCTTATGATATAAATTACAATATCAAGTTAAAGCCGGTTTATATTTACTAAAAATCTAGTTAAACTTTTAGCGTTCTGCATCGCACTATAGACATTTTTGCGCTTCATAAATATATATAAAAATCATTCATCTACTATTTCGAGGGTCCGTATCTACACAGTGAAGCAGTTAATAAGGTATGAGCTGCCGTAGGTCATGTCCTGATCCGGGAACGAGTATTTCTGGGGGTGGTACTCAAGTCCCATTCCGGCCGCCATGTTGTGCCGATCTATGTCCGGGTTTATTCCCGCGAATCGTGATGTCCGGGCTTGTCCCGCGAATTGATGCCTAGGTTCTGTCCTACGGGTTTTCTAGAGTTTGTTTATCTAGTTGAAGGACTTTGGTTCCGTTCACCACTGCTGTAGATAATTTGATCCTCTTTTATGTTAGGTTACGTTACTTTTAGAAACCTCATATCTCAGTACTGAAACGATGCTGAAATACGAGCTCTAATGTCAAATAATTTATTTCACATAATTTCAGATATCACTAAAATTTATCATGAATAATTTTAGTGAAATCTAGTGGTAGAGACGATAGGCATAGGCTCTCTCATCTGAATTCTCAAAAGGGGTTGGTAGGACTTTGCCCATAGATTACCAATTGAATGATTGAATATGGAGGAAATATGATTTTGTAAACCTAAATGGTCTAGACTATAATACATAAAATGCCGATTATCGCAAATAAGTATAAGATTTCGTAGATAATTTCGGGCAGAAAACGACATTTTATGCAGTAAACTATTTTTTCCTATAAATTATTGTATAGGTTACATATCTCTTTCAAGCGCTATCATTTTCTCTGCTCTGCTTTTGATGGTCAGTTAAGTGTGTTGCTGATTGTACAATAATTAGGTACATAGTTACATATAAAGTTAAGCTGAAGCCTTGACGCAATACCTATGTACCTACCTCTTTCATCTTTAAAGCGCAAAAAAGATGTATTAGAGCAATGTGTGGCCTGAAGCAAAATGACAGCTGCGTCCCGTACTTTAAAAAACTGAATTTGTTAACGTTGCCTTGCCTATACATCCTCGAAGTGGCTTTTTTTGTAAAAACAAATCCAACATTATTTAAAAAAGTGTCTGAAGTGTTCAATAAAGAAACCCACCGGTCTCAGAATCTTTGCTCAGTATTTTCTCGCACTGCCCTTATGCGAAAAGGACGCCAGTACATTTGTTTAAAATGAATCTCACCAAACTCTTGACTTGCAAATGTTATTATTCTTTAGCGGATTATTTTTTGGACAATTTAAATAAATTTTTTATTTGAAATTTATTGTAATGTTGACAAATTTATTTTTATTTTACTAATTATAAGCAATTTGATTTTATGTTTATTTTTGATGTTATCTAATACTAATTTAATAATTGACATGTTTATCTTTAATATTATGTAATTTAAAAATGTATTTGTATTCCTAACGGCGAAATAGAGCACATATTTTGTACCTACCGCCATATATTGTATTACCTATGTTTACAAATAAATCACTTTGACTTTGACTTTGACTACCCGGAGTAAAACAGCCGGCACAAATGTCACAATATAACAATATAAAACAATATTGCGCGATAATAAAAGTTTTGGGAAGCAAGGGGTCACACCATTAAATTTAATGAACTTGTAGTTTTCCCCAATGGTAGTACTTATTGCAAACATTAGTTTTCCTCAAGGCTATATACTATGGTATATATATATATATATATCAACCTATACTACATAATAGTATCGGTGTGTTTTTGTTGAAGAAATAAGAGTAGAACAGTTAAGTACTTAAGGTTTATTTTTTCCTCGAATGCTAGCCCCCAGAGTTATAACAACATTTAATTAATGTGATTTGATTGTTTCAAATATCATTCCAAATCGATAATTTTCGAGCTAAAACCTGCTTTATTCCACTTAAATTCTAATAAGTACACACAATAAAATAAAAAAACGGATATGTTACTATCTAACTTTAATACCTAGAATCATCATATTCTTTAATCACGTTATTGGCATTACCAATACTGAGGCTTGCGTCTGTAGGCTGCGGTGTCCGCGTACCATCAGGTGGACCGTAAGCGCTGCTTGCCACCGTCTTGTATAAAAAAAACTTTTCGCTAAATTTGAAATCAAAATATATTAAAACTAGTAGGGTGCCACCACCACCAGTAATGGACAAGGCCCAATGATGTACATTAACTCTTATGTAAAAGAAAATAAGAGTCATTCATTTTTATAGAACAATCAATTTAAAACCCTATGATCTTTGAATAAGGGTTGAAGTTTGAAGTGTTCATTATTGGTGCTTGTTCTTAATGTGTCCATAATTGGTGGTGTCACCCTAAGGGCTCTTTAATACTTTACGTTAAATCAAACACACGATAATAGTCGGGGTAAAATCGGTCACCATTGTAATGGCATTACATGATAAAGGAAAATATTGTAAGTGCTCCAGAAATTCCTTTACGCGCGTGCATTGAGAGTTGTTCGCTGTTTCTCGGTCCGCTTCACCATTGTGAGGTATTTCTGTTCGATTGAACTCCGTACCTTTTAACGACTATAAAGGGTCTCATGGCTGGAGATATGTGGGCGGTTTGAAAGCGACGCGAACCAATGACAGAGCTCGCAGCGAAAACTCACAAATCATTAATTATTATATGTATAGTAGTATTAGTAGTAGTAGTAGTAGTAATATTCTTTATTGCACCAGTAATAAAGGAGTACATATAAAATATTTGGTAATTTTAATAATGGTAACAATATGCGGTCTTATCGCTTCAAAGCGATCTCTTCCAGACAACCTTTGGGTAGCAGGAAAGATTTAACAAGACTTTTAACGGGCAGTGCATGAATACAGCAATAAGAGCATAATAACACATACATCTACATCCGAGCACGCACACATACATGTACTTATATCCGAGGTGTATCAAATTTGTCCATTCAAGAATTTACTTAGGTACTAAAATTTCGCACATTTCTCCTATAGGTACTCTGTCGGGGATCTCGGAAACGGCTCTAACGATTTTGACGAAACGGCTCTAACGATTTGAACTGAGCAAACTTTCAATCGTTTCATTTTTTTTAGTCCTTCAACAGTATTTCATACTTGCTTAGGGGTTATCCTTGCCAAGCTCAGTAGCTCTAGTATAAGTTTTTTCGAAACATTAACTAATTCGAACTCGTTTGCGTTTTGTCTCAAATGTATGAAATCTCACCGAGTTTGAAATACGCGCGTTCATCGGTTAGCAACAAATATTATACTCGCTGTTTTAGTTTCCACTAGTGACCACCAGAGGCGCTGTTCACGTTTTCATACCACTTTCATACATTTTGAGACGAAATGCAAACGCGTTCGAATTACTTTATTTTACTAAACGGTTAAAACTCACGTATTAATTGTCACTAAAAAAAGTTGTTAAACGTTGTTAAAGTTATAACATGTCTCACGAAAGTTAAAATTCAAGCGTTCGAATTAGTTAATGTTTCGAAAAAACTTATACCAGAGCTACGATCTATTTCGTCTTATTAATATATCTGTCTTGTAGTATAAATTGCTTTTGGCCCATGCTTCACTACCTCTACCATGAGTTGCTATCGAAAATTCATATTATGTTACTATGCAATGATTAAACGAATAAACTACAATCAAATCGGTATTTTTCATCGATGGCTGTCAAAGGAGAATGGGCAAATTAGTATGGGCGGTGTACCATTGGTGTATCATTATCTTTCATATGAGGTACCTTATATTTGATTGCATCCCTTATATTTTGTATAATAAAGGTTTTTATACCTTACATACTCTTGTCAATTACTCGGCCCCTGCACGCTGTCCAACATTGGTGCCATACAATGAAATACTGCCACAATGAAGACCTTTCAAACGAGATATGTCTCAACTGTATACACCGATGGTACATTTTGCCCATTCTCCTTTGTGACTATATATCGAATATTTTTTAGTCCCTACAAGCTTTTGCCTGCGGCTTTATCCGCATAGAAGTCGTGCATAGTGTTAGAAATTATTTGCTATTCTGTTACTCCAGGCGCTTACCTAGTAATCGCTCAGCCATACAAACTTCCGTCTCCTTAGGGGTTGATTTGCGGGATATAAAGCATTCTATACCCTTCCGTGGGACTCAAACTATCTCCGTACTTAATTTCATCTAAATCGGTTCAGCAGTTTAATTTAAACGGTGGTCAAAGATACTGTACAGTCGATGGCCACTGTCAAATCACTAGCGAGTAAGCAAAGACTACAATGATATACTAAACGAGTCCGAGTACTAATTTTTATAAGTGAGGTTGGGAGACGAATGCGGGACAGGGGGCTTGACCCCCGCTCCGGGTCATACTTGATGCAAAGGTTGTCGATTGCAGTTCAACGCGGCAACGCCGCAAGCGTTTTGGGCACCTTTGCACCAGGTATGACTCGGGGTGGGTTGTTGGATTAGAATAGTTTAAGTTTTGTTTTTTTTTAATTATTTGATTTTAATAAATATATTCGTATTTTTTTATCTAAACGAGTAAGTACTTACTGAGACAATGTGAACTCATGGTAATGGTAGCTGTTGTACTGTTTGCGAGCTATTTCACTCCGATCGCACGTTCCTCTTAAATTGCAATCCATTGTACGGCGTGCCGTGTAATTGAGAAACGTTTTGTAAACATTTCGATGTTAAAAGGGGTTGGATATACACCTGGGGCGTTTTGGGACACGTAATGGAAACGTGTTGGTTAATTCGCTCTTCCTTGCCGTAGCGCGTACACTGAGCGAAAAAAAAAATTAATTATTAGTAAGTTTTAGTGAATCCCAGGACAAGGAGATTATATACTAACGGTAACAAAACAGTTTTTGATAATAGTAGTAATTTACTAATACCAAAAAAATTGTCCTTGTAACTACTAATTACTATTAAACTGTTTTGTAACCGTTAGTAGGTATATAATCTCCTTGTCTTGGGATTCACTAAAACTTACTAATAATTAGTATTTTTTTTCGCTCAGTGTAGTAGAAAAATACCTATATTTAGGCGGCCTTTCCATTGGATAACTCTGATCTGGGAGCCGATTTTTGAGTGTCGAACGCTCGAATTTTCACTCGAGATCTGTCAAAAAACTATGACGTTTTGACAGATGTCGAGTGAAAAGTCGAGCGTTCGAAACTCAAAAATCGGCCCTCGATCTGATTCAATTCTATGTTCCTACAATCATAATCACTCGTTTCCTCAATGCTGAAGATAGTGGCATTCCTGACAAGACTCCTCTATAGGCTCCTGTACCTCTAGTATAAGTTTTTTCGAAACAAAACACAAACAAACGCGTTCGCGTTTAGTCCCAATTTGTATGACAAAAATAGAAACTACCAAAGGCCACCAGAGGCGCTGCTGTCGTCAGAGGCGTATTTACACTAGGGCCAAGGGGGCCATGGCCCAGGGCGGCAGGCTGAGAGGGGCCTTCGCAGCACCTTTACAGCATTTTTTGGGCGGCCTTTTCATGACTTCTGGGGCGGCGAAACTTATTGGCCCGGGGCGCCAAATTTCAAAATACGCCCCTGGCTGTCGTTGCAAAACAAATTGAGACTATATTTATCTCACGAGCAAGGGTTGGCCTGGCCATTGTTCTTGTTGAGACACATACACAACGTGAACCCATAGCACCTACGCTGCCGCACACATAGACAATGTACATGTATAGCTCAACAAACAACCATAGATCACCCGCGCTCGTGAGATAAAAGTACTCTAAACGCAAACTCGTTGGTTTGTGTTGTGTTTCGAAAAAACTTATAATTGAGGTACTGTCACCCCTATAGGATATTGAACGATAAACAAGCGCTTTTTATATTACCAATATGTCGGATAAAGGTGCATTTCCGTGACAATATATAATGCGGCGTCCACTTGAGCGTGAGCGCGGAGTTTTCACAAAGACATTTCCGTGTGCGGAATTTCAATTTGGAGCCGATCCGCCGTGTCGATGGGATTGCTTGATCGCACCCCGGCTTTGTCGTGTTAGCACAACATGTATGCGAAACAGTAGGTTTGGGGGTCTATTCTAAACCTGGTACATTTTTAGGGTTCCGTAGTAAACAAGGAACCCTTATAGTTTCGCCATGTCCGTCCGTCCGTCCGTTCGTCCGTCCGTCCGTCCGTGCGTCCGTCCGTCCGTCCGACCCCCGTTTTTCTCAGTAACCGTTAGTATTAGAAAGCTGTAATTCGGCATGAGTATACATATCAATGACGCCAACAAAACGGTAGAATAAAATTAAAAAAAAAAAATTTTTTAGGGTACCTCCCCTACATGTGAATTGGTGGTGCAATTTTTTTTCTTCCAAACCCCATCGTGTGGGGTATCGTTGGATAAGGTTTCTATAAGCATTTTTTGATTAAAGAATTGGTTGGCGTGATATTAAGCTTTGAAGTGATAATTTTTGTTATGGTCAAGTGTCCCCCCCCCCCCCCCATCGTCAGCTAAACGGTGGCTACTAGGCATGTGAAAAAAATCATGGTAACAGTATATACAATGAATTTAAAAGGAAAACTATCAAAGCTAAGTAGACATTACTAGTTAACGAGTAATAGTCGATCTTCAGAAATGTACTTTGCAAAAGCAAACTTTCGTACAATTTCCATTGATACCTTAGATAATGTTGTTAATTCTGTCAAAAACATAGTAAATATAAGTTTGCGAACTTTTTAGTCCACATAATGTAACGGGTAGACGACTACGGAACCCTACCTTGCGCGTGGCCCGACACGCACTTGGCCCGTTTTTTTTAACATCACTAAGGCGACTTCCTGACTTGGCGGGGCGGGATCGATATGTGACATTTTCTTCTTTGACGTAAACTTACTGACGTCGCAAAGATTCTCACTTGACATAATACTGTCAGTATTACGTTTGCGCAGTAGTAATATCATGCGCAGAAGCGGGGCAGTACCGCCTTCGCATCGTCCCGCTACCGCGCATCCCGCGCCAGTCAGGAAGCACTCATTTAAATGTAGGGGCGTAGTAAAAAAATGATATCGCGTCGACTGACAGCTGACACTGACATTTGACACTTTTCTCATATCGTACTGCCTCCGCACCGACAAATCAGGAAGTCGCCTAAGGCTCTATGGGCAGGTAAAGCGATAAGAGTGCGCTGTGGCACAGAATAAGTAATAGTACGCTGTGGGTGAGTAGCTTGGAAAAATCCAGATGAATCCAGCAATGTAATAACTAGTTTGCTGTTTAAAACAGTGGTTCATTAACCTTTCAGTAATGAGGGACCATTTGACTTTTTTTGTCTTGCCGTGGATCATAGCGCAACTCGCGCGACACATTGTTTTGTTGATTCGTTATCACTTAGGTATTCTATATTTTTTGATGGCTTCGCGGACCACTTCGGTTGCTTCCAGGGACCACCAGAGGTCCGCGGACCACCGGTTAAGAACTACTGGTTTAAAGGGTGCTAAATTATAGCTATTTTTGGCAATGAAACGCCTAAATCAATGAATAACAAACTGTAATCGCTGTTTTTACATAAATTCAAGGAATCTACATTAAATTAACAATTCATCAATACGAAAGCAAGAATCAACACGCGCCTAGCCATCTATCCAAGCTTACATCGAGATGTCAACCTAATGTCAATGAGCTATTGCCGCGCAAACTGACAGGCGGCTGTCAGTGGAGCTGTTTAAGGCTGTCTTAAAGACTTCGGATCCAACACGGCCGTTCCTGACGCTGCATCGTCCTCGACTGCATCTTCCGATCTTCATCAGCAACGCCCGTCCTCACGCGGCGCCAGAAGACAGCTGCGTCGCGGGAGGGTCGACAGCTCCCTCGAGCTCCGGCACCAGCCCTGATGCTCGTTGCTCGCGCTCGGTGACCTGCTGAGAACCAGCAGCAAGACACGTCTCGTATCTGCAACAACTTTCTCAATCTCAATCATCTGAAACCTTTTTCTAAGGTTCCGTACCCACAGGCACAAGAGGAACCTTTTTTTTGTACCTCCATTCTATCACTCGTTCAATACAACCGTCTTTTCCATCGTCGTTCAATCAAACGTTCACAATGATCAAACGTCTCCATTCAACATCGCATTACCATCGTCTTCATAGCTCAGTCATCCATAAAAGATGAGGCGTGACGTGAATGAGTACAACCACAGTATACATCGGTAACATCATAATTCACTCAACCATCATGCGATCATTCATCAGCTCCTATACAAGTAGTAGCGCTATTCAAACCTTTAAATTTACATTTGCATTGCCATGGCCTTAGCAGGATACACAACTCCTGCGTACGGGCAGAGGTAACAACCCTCACGACCCGTCTGCAGACACAAGATAAGAACCACCTGTTCCCACTTGGTCAACCACGAGCAGAACCCGTCTGCAGACGAAAGATGAGAACCGCAGCTCCCACTTCGTCACTACGGGTAGAAGCGTCCTCCATTCCCGTCTGCTACGGAGTAGGCGTCCCTACATCCCGTCTTCTGTTAACAAGGATCGCAACCACATGTTAACCTGCATACATGAACAATGCTTGTTAACCAGCACCATGTAAAACGTTAACAGAGCTGTCACAACAACCTGCTAAACCGCATACACGAGAAGTGTTTGTCAACTCACACCATGTAAACGTTGACAGAGGCACCAAAGTTAGCGTGTCAACCTGCTCACAGTAAAACATCGACAGAGACATGCATGTCAGTCAGCTAAGAGTAAAACGTCATCAGTAGCGTGTCAATCAGTTCAAAGTACAACATCAACAGAGCACCACAGTACCCTGCTAACCAGCTCAACGTAAACGCTAGCGAAGGCACCTCAGCACCCCGCTAACCTGCTCAAAGTAAATGTCAAGAAAGGCACCGCAGCACCCTGCTATCTATTCTCACTACTCAAAGTAAACGTCAGCAGAGGCATCCCAGTAGCTTGCTAACCTGCACACACATCTACTATCATTAGCGCCCCGCTGTGATTCGTTTCATCATAAAGGAGATGTTATTCAGTCAGTAACGGTAAGTGTATGTCGAGCTAACTTCCATGGACCTGTAACAGGGAGACCCTAAGAGAAACTATGAGGGGGACTAGAATGTGTCTGACTCAAAAGAATAGAAAGTGGGGATTTAGTTTTATGATAAACTGAATCACAACCCTCAGGTGCAATAATGAAAGCAGCGTATGATTAACCACTATCCTCTAAACATTAAACATTACCACATACTGGAACACGCTCATGAACTGTAGTTCATTGAGTCCAACCGCTCCAGTGAGTAGCGCATGCCTCCAGGCATCGCTCTCTTCTTCACAGCATTAACAGGATAGGGTCCAGAAAAAGGGGTGTATGACCAGCATCCACTCGAAAGCAAATGTCTGGCTACAGAGGACTTGCATGTCAACCGCAGCACACAGCATCCTCTTCACACAGTAAACCATCGCTGCAAAAAGCAAACACAATCAGATCCAATTATGATTACATTCATGAACACGACAATTACAGTTAGTCACAATCGAATGTAGTTCATTAAACCCATTCACATAAAATAAAGTGAACATCACTGTATTAATCCACTAACAGATATAAGTCTTCCCCAATACGCACCATTTTCGCTGTGCCTTTAGCTTGTCGCATTCAGCTTTTAACAGAGACCTTTCACCAATCTTGGCTCCACCTAGCCAAAAGAGCATACTACGCTTACCATCCAACAATTCTAGTGAAACATACAGTTGTACATCATAAACCATAATGCAATGCCATTCCTGCTATGCTTTATCTTATTTTTGCCCCGTTCGGCCTTCACTGACTCATATAAACATTTCTAGGCCTCCAGCCCATACTGCCACCTCCACTAGGCAAAAGCTTCACTGTAACACACAGACACAAACACAACACAAGTAATTAAGCCAATGCAAGTAACATTTTATCAAGCCAAATAAATCTCTTCCAAATAATCATTTCCCATGAGTCATAAGATGTCCATCAAATAGGCAGATCAACAAATAAGCCCTTGATGATGACCTGTATTCATTCACACCACACTATGCAATCATGTGAAGTCGCAGATCACAGGGCCACCAGTCTGCAATTTACAACTCAGGAACACACTAAAAGTGTTCAGTTCACTAAAACAACTCCATATCACATTTGACTTTAACAAGTTAAGATCAACATGGCTTTTGCTACAAGTGTTCAATCATTAACATACAAGTTGTCCAAAATAGCATTATGCAGAATAGCATTTAAAATTGACACATACAAATGCAAATTACAAAATGCCAAGTTAAATAAATTCAAGAAGTATTTAAAATTTAAATACAGGGTAGGTATTTTCAGGCATGTTAAATACAGTGGTTTTCATGACACATTGCATTGTCATCTCATCTAATCCAAAATATTACCTCATCCATTGCATTAATATTATGCTGCACCTTTTGATTCATATGTGAGGTCAAAACTTCTAAGTTGACATACACAGAACAAAGATAAAATAAGTTTCCAAACTTCACCTTTTGTATGAGCTTACATTGCCGACTGTACACAGCTATCAATTACTCATCAATGTAACTCCATCAATTTCCAAGTCAACCAGGCCATCATGTGTAAACGATTAAACTATGGCCACCATCAACATCCAACATAAGGCCAGTCCCATGGCACCACACCATGCATTTCATGACATCCAGACCAACACCGGTACACAAAACTTCATTTCTAATTTATTTTCAGGAATCTGGCAAAACCTGACCTGCAAACTTGTTTCAAAACAAGCTAACACACATACACATAAGTAAAGAAACATTACACATGAACAATAAAGACTTGCAAGTAGTAAAACTTTCCCACAAAAGTACTAAAGAACAGAACAATCTTTCATCGGTAAAGTCCAATGTAATTTATGACATGAAAAAACATTAGTCAAAGCTTCTCACTTTGTCTCAAGAATTTCAGCCTCAACCAGTAGTATTAATTTCACATTCAGTGTCATCAGCTTGTTGGAGGGTGGCCTGGGGAAAATCCAGGGGAAACCTCCGACACGACCACGCGGGCAGTTTAAACACTGAAATACCCTAAGAGTTTGCGATCTAGTGATCTTGGTTGAGCAGTTTTATTTCAACCCAATTTGAACTACCATCATCTAGAGTGTGGTTACACTATATGTCATCAATGCATCCCATGTACACATACATATATGAGACAAGCATGTTCCCAAATAGGATTTCTGTCTACCCTATAGTAGACACTGCCTAAGTATGAAATTCAAAATTAAGTTCCAGGTAAATTACATGTACCTACTGATCACAACAGTACACAACACATACTATGTGGCACTAAGCTATACACTTTGCATACTTACTAAAGAAGTAATGTTGCAGGGCACAGCCCTAACATTTACATTGCAACTTAACATGAGATGTGTCGATCCAACTTAGCATTCATGTTCTAGGCCGTTACTTACTAAATCCATCAGCGTCCATGATTTGGACCATCGCTCACAAATTCTATGTACCTATGCTGTAAGGTGCATCTCACAGTCTCTGAAATCAAAACTCAATGTGCAAAATGTTTAGGAAATAACCACAACCACTAACTGTGGTGGATTCATCCATAATTCCATACCACAATTTTAATGACTGATACTTAAATCATTACTCCAAATTACATCACTAAATCTTTACTTAGAAAATGTCATATGTGACATACTCTTTACTAGTATTGTGTATCACTCTATAGCTGCTTGAAATACAACTTGCAAAAGTACCTTTTTTTTTTACTGATGTGCAACAAGTCATTCTACTCAAAGAATTAAAATAAACTGTAAGCTAGTATCAACTTAGATATGACATTCAATGAACATCACCATCAACTAAGAGCTGACCGCAGTCACAACTGTTACCTTACCCAGTTTACCCACAGGTTTTGCATATTTCTAGTACACTTCTTGACATCAAAATGCATAACAACTATACATAAGTTGTTACATTCTAAGACTTACCACATTACCTAATAGGTATTTGTTTGATTTTGTATCTCAATCTCTCTAAGATGTCACAATAACAGTCTAGTTCAAGATTTGGAAATATAGAAGTACTAAATGTGACTTCACCGCACTGAACTTTACTAGAAACTAACACAAGTCACATCATAACTACCATAGTTATGCAAAACTTTATTTCCTCATTGATTACAAAGTCTATTTGTTACCTGTTTGTATAGTAGAGCACTGACTTTAGGCAAATAGTTACCAGCTTGTACATTACCCCTTGTATGACAATAGAAACCTGCAGTATCCACACAAGCTACAGACAATGACACTTGCCGCTCGTTGTATAGGAACATTTCACTGTATTCCCACATGTATGATACCCGATGACGGCGATGACTTAATCACACCAATGATATACGGCGATGCATGCTGTAAGTGCAGTTGCAAGGCAGCTGCCATTTCACCTTTCTGCTAATTATTTGACCTGTGAACACTAAAAATCACCATGGAACCAACTGTTCCACAAGTTTGTAAAGCTTTGTAGCTACTACGTCATTTCGTGTCAATGCAGCATTGACTTCGACCGTGAAGTGTTGCGACTCCGCTGAAAATTGCAAACACGTTTTCTTTATGACAATTCTGCCGTGTTTGAGATAACACCGACAAAACACGATCCGGCCGGCTAAGATGACATCGGCGAGTGCGCAGTGCAAGTGACAGCGCTTGCAATTCTACAAGATCTGTTTCGGCTGCGTTTCTTATATATCGTCATTGTTGCTTACGTATCGAACCGAAACATCTAGATTATTATTACGATTGATTCATTCTTCAAACAAATAAAAGCCATTACAAAAACAAGAAAACATGGCCACTTGGCCACGCTAGACCTCGACTTGGTGGGCAGTTAGATAAACGTATCTCACTTCTGATTTTGGCAATGAAACGCCTAAATCAATGAATAACAAACTGTAATCGCTGTTTTTACATAAATTCAAGGAATCTACATTAAATTAACAATTCATCAATACGAAAGCAAGAATCAACACGCGCCTAGCCATCTATCCAAGCTTACATCGAGATGTCAACCTAATGTCAATGAGCTATTGCCGCGCAAACTGACAGGCGGCTGTCAGTGGAGCTGTTTAAGGCTGTCTTAAAGACTTCGGATCCAACACTATCGTTAATTTTAATAATCACAATTATTATTGAGTGGCGCTATTGGGCAAGATGTCTTAAAATTGTGTTAAATGTAGTGTTGTGCAGACTCTGTTTTACTTTCGCTCAAAATGGATGTTTAGTATTCGAGTAATCTGTAACTCTAGTATAAGTTTTTTCGAAACATTAACTAATTCGAACGCGTTTGCGTTTTGTCTCAAAATGTATGAAAACGCTCTCACCGAGTTTGAAATACGTGCTCATCGGTTAGCAACAAATGTTATACTCGCTGTTTTAGTTTCCACTAGTGACCACCAGAGGCGCTGTTCACGTTTTCATACCACTTTCATACATTTTGAGACAAAACGAAAACGCGTTCGAATTAGTTAATGTTTCGAAAAAACTTATACTAGAGATACTGATATATTTTTTATACCGAGTTATCCTTGAATTCATGTATTAACATTTTTCGTCAAGTACAAATATTCCTACTGTCAGTTTAAATCACTATGTCGTCTCACACGACCGTTCAACCGAAAAAATATTAAAAAGCTACGCGTGTTACTGTTAGTATATGTCAAATATGAAGCATTCGTATATTAAAACAAAATAACGCGCCGGTCAAAGGTCCCCCTTAGGGGGACTTTCAATGCGATAGAAAGTTAGAAACTATAGAAAGTAATGTAGCGAGTGATGCGCGTGCGATAGATTTAGTGATTAAAGCAACTTTGTCTGCAAAAAGTGTTCGCTATCCTTAATCGTTGTCATTCAGACAGAACGAATGTTGTCTGATACAATGTAATCACTCTCATTTCGGCATCTACAAGACATAAAGGTCATGGTATACCATTCGGTAGAATGAGTTACAAACTAAAATACTCACAGATATAAACTGATTAGGTACATATGTATATTACTCGCCCTCTTTAAAAAGATTGTTCCTTCATCATTGTACAGTACTTTTATCTCACGAGATAGCCATAAATGTAGTTGTGACACATAGGTACCTACCAGACAATTTGAAATCATAGCTGCCTCGCTGACGCACACAAAGGCAATGTGCAATAGTATAGTTGGTTCAAATTCCTCTTAATCGAACCAAGCGCTTTTCGTCGTCTTTTAAGTATTGGCAGGGTGCAAAGCGGGTGGAGGGGGTAGCCTAAACGATCACAGCGCTCACTACGGTTAAAATTTACATTTCGTTGTTGTAGACCGCGGGCCAGAAGGTTAAAATCGTCAGTCATTTCCTCTCGCACGAAAACTTGTACAGTGATTAAGAAAGATGAATAAAAAATTGCTGTGGACGTCTGCCACGATTCCGTTGGTGGGTTGAGGAGCAGCAGCCTCCCAAAAACGTAAAAAAAAAATTAAATTCAGTCATTTCCTCTCGACTATAAGCCTCGAGTATAATGACGATATTTCGCAAAAAAAAAATGATTGGCCGCTTTTTTTTAAACATGCCATTTGAACAAGCCATGTAGGTATAGCCGCACATAAATATACCTACTAGACAGACATGGTAGTTTTTTTTTAAATGTGCAAGTATGGTTAAAGAGTCTAGTGGTGGTTGGCATTGGCAGTATGTAATTTTTCCTTTGTCAGTTTAATAATGTAAGCAAATTTAAAAAGTTAGAGTAGCGGCCAATAATCTTTTTTCTTAGGGTTTTCATAGGTAGTGTAGGTAGGGCGCCATTAGCAAGAAACTTAATTTCTTCATTTCGTGCCATTAACACACACACATACATGTCCGAGCATGTTTGAGAAAATTTATATTATTAGCGTAATATTAAATTCAAGTAGAAAGTAAATATATTCGGGATGAATTACTTAGTGGGTACTAAATTCTACTGATAGAATTGAATACGAGTGGTCAGTACCACTCGACTTCGAATTTTCTATCGCTCGAATGTCAAAAATAGCATGTCATCGTTTTTTGTCAGATCTCGAGTGAAAAGTCGACCGTTCGAAACTCAAAAATCGGTCCCCTGTCGTTGGCCCGCGGTCTATTGACTTGAGCTGTCAAATCCATATTGCAGTAAAGATAAATTTAATATGGCTCCAGTAAAATCTGTTATTGTGAATTGTAAAAACACCACAGAATAGCGACTGTAAATTTTACCAGTTTTCAAGACCGTGGTGGAAACGAGACCAAAGAAATAAGTGGATAATTGCCGTAAGAAAAAAAAGTAAGTCACCTAACCTGAAAACAACAATTTTAATGTTATTGGCAATAATGTTACAGACTACCATCGTCCAATGTTGTCTAATATAGTAAAATAACACAAGATTTCATTAATTTTTTTCACAATATTTACTTATTTCTCGCTTGACAGCTATGACAAAGTGTCCATAATGGCCACCTGTCCGTGGCGCTGTCGTCGCGCACGGTCCCAATAATGCGCACTGCTAAGGTTTGGAATTCCCTGCCGGCATCTGTATTTCCGAGTTCATATAACCTGGACCTATTTAAGGCAAGAGTTATCTAATAGGCATTTTCTGGATGAGCTCGCTTCACCGTCGGCCTCATCTTTGCCCCCTGGCTAGATGCTGGCCAAGAGCAATCCCATTATTAATTTAAAAAAATAGGTAGTTCAACACACAACCATTGCTCATCCGGGCTCGGGAGATAAAAGTATACTCGTTTAAGTATATATCTACGTTCAATCACGACTTTTGAAGTCCAAATTTCCCCCCACTGAAATAAGACATGGCACCGTTAATGAATTCTCGACTAAAACAAAGTGAACTAATCGACTTCTCTAATTAGGAACGAAGTTATCTAAGCGTGCAGGTGCGAACGATTCGCTCATTCATTCTTCCATTCGTTCACAGAACGAATTAATTCTAATTACATTAGAGTTGTGACGAGTATGAAGGAAGTTTTGGCTTTGGAAATGGTGTTGCATTTCATTGCGTTAAAGTCGGTTTTACAATGATGTTGTTTTTAAAGAGACATTATAAAGATATACCTGCTAGGTATACTATATATTTCCTGCGACGCCACTACATTTTTATTCATATCAACCAGGCCCATGTAAAGACGTAAAAAATGGACCATCATGTTTCATGATTTTTTTAAATTATATACAGTTTTTTTTTAAATATCTAATGAATTATTGTTACCCATTATAACTCATTTAAATTCTTATCTCTATATTCAACACAATGTATATTGTTCAGAATTAAATAAATGAAATGAAATGACTGTTATAAAATCAATTAAAATATGAGAGAAGAGAGTTTTATATCAATTTAAGAGAAACAGCAGATGGCAGCGCAATACTCGCCGTGTCTTACGTTTATTGCCGGGATAAACACGACAAAATACAGGGTTGCGGGATCTCGTTTCAAGGTGGAAGTGATCTTCAACCCAATTTCGCATCTAGCTTTATTGGCAATAGTCTGGTAGACTGCGTCAGTTTATATATAATAGAAATGTATATTGTTTATGTGGGAATGGCTCATTGAATAATAGAAAATACTTCAACTTGTAATTAAATTTATTCTTCCCAATCTAGTTACATGACATTAATCCAAAAACATCTGAGCCGAGCCCTCACATTTGAACTTGATTCGAACTCCCTTCTAGAATACTATGCCAGTCTTATATACCACTGCTGCGTTTCGTTCCTACATTCTCGGCCGTCCTGGTAGCTTCCTGTCCTCAGGAAGGCACAAGTCAACCTTCCTCACACCAGACAAATCTTAAGTAAACAACACAACACAAATACACTATAAAATTAACATGTTGTATGATCACAACCAAATGAACATCAATTTTAAAGTTGAAACCAACTTACCACATACTAAACCCACAAATTATTCATGATACACCTCAAGTATCAGTTTGTTAAATAACAATAATAAACTTACTGCATCTCAGAAAACCATCGTAACAAACACTTAACGTCAGGTTATAATTATAACTCAATGAATTATTATTTGTTTACATTATAAAACAAAACACAAATCTGGATGCATTAAGTTTCCCGTACAATCTTTAATAAAAACAAAACTTTAAGAACATCGTAATAATGTAAAAACAAAAGAAAACGCACCGTTATAATGACCATGAATAGGGTCTACTAATTGTCATTAAGTACATTGAACCGAGAAATCTAACATTCATCCCATTCATTCATCTTACTACTAAAAAAAAAAAAATATTAAACTACTCACCAATATCTTCATCCTCACCATCCATAGGCCACTGCTTCATGTGATCTGCGGAGGTTGAAGTTCTGCCAGGTCCCTCCGTCTCGTCTGACAGCTTCTCGACGTCGTAGCGATCGTTTCTTTTAACGTTGATAACTCTGTATGGTCCAAGGAACTTGGGCTTCAGCTTCAGACCAGGGCCAAACTGTGTTCGTTTGATAACAACCAAATCTCCAACAGCATATTTCGTACTCTCCTTCCTTCTTCTATTGTAATTCTTAGTATTTTCTTCTTGTATCTTCTGTATCTGTAATTTAGCCTTCTGTCGCAAATCCTCTCTAGCTTCATCATACTGTTTAGCGGTTTCTTGCTCAAGCAATCTTACCACTTCCAAATCACCCTTATTTCTCATTTTTGCTCCCATCAACAGCTGGAATGGTGAGGTACCTATACTCCGCTGATAAGTGCTGTTTATTGCTCTTTGTACTCTACTTATGTGTTTGTACCACACCGCTGGATCCTCTATACACAGCTTTGTTAGCATGGGAGTGACGATCCTATGTATCCGCTCTACCTGTCCGTTCCCTCTTGGAACTCCTGTCGTTATGGTAATATGCTGAATTCCCTCGTCCTCGCAATACTTCCGAAAAGCTTCGCTCGTGAACGCCGTTCCTCTATCTGTAATGATTCTACATGGGTTTCCAAACACTTGTTGGTGGACTTGCAACTTACTTATCACCTCTGCTGTCGTTGTTGACTTTGTAGGGAATAACCAAACAAACTTCGTGAAGGCATCTACTACCGTGAGTATATGGTTATACAGCTTTCGCGTCTCCGTTAAAGGTCCAACATGGTCTAAATGCAGCGTATGTAAGGGAGTAGCTTCTTTCGGCTTGCCATCATCTCATGCATCTCCTTGGTGTTGACAGAGTCTGGGAATTCTTTTACCAGAGCCACCTTCAATTCATCGTACTTCTTAAACGTCTTCTCTGATTGAAGCCACAGCGCTGCAGTCCCAACTAGCGTTCTGCGCGCAATTACCAGTTTCTGCGCGTCCGTCCAACCGAAGATCTCTGCGTTGTCTTCTATGTCTTGCGCCCATTTAGCCGGTGAGAGCGTCTTATCCTCGCCGCTAAACTTCGTGATACCTTCCAGCGTCGTCATGGAAGATAATGCGCCGCACAGCTCGATCTCAATCTTCTTGTCGCCCGAACTGCCTGCGCCGTCGTCCTTCTTACTCATCGTTAAAATTTTATTCACCTTCGTATTCCCTAAACATTCATAAGCCTATCCCGGACGAGCCCCCAAAACTGTGGGAATGGCTCATTGAATAATAGAAAATACTTCAACTTGTAATTAAATTTATTCTTCCCAATCTAGTTACATGACATTAATCCAAAAACATCTGAGCCGAGCCCTCACATTTGAACTTGATTCGAACTCCCTTCTAGAATACTATGCCAGTCTTATATACCACTGCTGCGTTTCGTTCCTACATTTATATACTTAGGTACTTAATGTTATTAAAAATAACTTAAATTGATAGCAATATCGACTCTATTTTTCACGAAAGTAATAATTGGGTGGGTTACAATTTATAGCATAGTGTGGTTATACTGGAATAAATTAGACAAAATAATCCTTTTTTCTTTTTCCATTTCTAGGACACCATTCTATTACATCTTTCATCCATTTATCTTTGTTCGTTCTCATGATATGTCCCGTCCAGTTCCATTTAAGTTTTCTTATTTCTTGTAGGACATCACTCACTTTTGTTTTATTCCTAAAGCATAAACATACGGCTAAAGGACAGATGGACAAAAGTAGTATAGTAAAAAATAATGGAGCAATAACAGGAGGGCCATTAGATATTAATTAGAGTCAACATGTTTCACTAGCTTTTGTTTTACTTCGCTTGTTTTTTTGTTATTGTTATATTGGAGAGCTCTGTACTCCTGCGATTTCAACCGGATAGTGGAGTGGAAAAAATAATCGTTTTTTTTCGTGATATTTTAACTATGTCCCAGTTTTACCTTATCTGTAGAAAGGCTAGTTGAGAAGGTTAGGCGACTTCCTGACTTGGCCGGGCGGGATCGATATGTGACAGTTTTTTCTTTGACGTAAACTTACTGACATGGCAAAGATTCTTATTTGACGGAATACGTCAGTATTACATTTGCGCAGTAGTAATATCATGCGCAGAAGTGGACCAGTACTGCCTTCGTATCGTCCCGCTAACGCACATCCCGCGCCAGTCAGGAAGCACTCATTTAAATGTAGGGGCGTAGTATAAAGCGGTACTGAGTTGACTGACAGTTGACACTGACATTTGACAGTTTTCTCATATCGTGCCACCTCCGCACCGACAAATCAGGAAGTGGCCTTATAGAGCACCGGACTTGTTTGATGTTTGGCAATACCTACTTTAACCTTACAAATAAGCTGTCTGTTAAATTGGCCGCCTTTTTCTTGTGCCACGACACTTTATTTCTTTTTTAGGGTTCCGTACCCATAGGGCAAAACGGGACCCTATTACTGAGACATCGCTGTCCGTCTGTCACCAGGCTGTATCTCAAGAACCGTGATAGCTAGACAGTTGAAATTTTCACAGATGATATATTTCTGTTGCCGCTATAATATTTTTTAAGGGGCTCCCATACAATAGGCATGATTTTTTTACCGTTTTGCATAAATAATGGTACGGAACCCTTCGTGCGCGAGTCCGACTCGCACTTGGCCGGGTTAACCTTTATTTTTTCAAACTGGCCGGGCCTCAATAAAGCGATAGGAGTGCGCTGTTGGAGAGGGCCTGGGGAAAATCAAGGGAAACCTCCGACACGACCACGCGAGTGGTTTAAACACTGGAGTATTCTAAGGGCCGATTATTCAATCCCCAGATAAAAGTATGAGCCAGATAAATTTTAGCTCTGTCTTTTTCTTTTATTTGACTTCAGAAAAAGGCAATTCATAATTTTAACCGACGGATAATTTTATGGGGATTGAAAAATCGGCCCTAAGGCCCTAAGAGGCCTAAAAGTTTGCGCTCCAGAAGCTACTGGGAATTTTATCGCTGATTATTATTGGAAAACGGGACTTAATCGCGTACACTAAGTCCCGTTTTCCAATAATAATGTGTGAAAATCGTGTAAGTTTAAATCGATATAATTATTTTGTCGCTGGATCACTAAACCTAGTCTAGCCACAGTCTCGCTGAGAAGAGTCTACCTAGCAAGAAACTCAGCTAGGCCCAACCTGGGTTGGACTGACTCTACCCGCTCTACGGCGGTACCGGGAAGAATAGAGACTATATTATGTGTCTGTGTTGCATGACATTCCTATTTAATCGCAACGCGTCATCATTCATAGTTACTTTACTCGTAAGTAGCATGTTCACAAGATTACAAACACACACAACTGGAATGAATGTCCCAAAATGTTCATAAAAATATGAGCAACCTTATGCCCTTGATAATAAAGTCGTGATCACTTTGTCCGTGCGTATATTTTCGACCTCACCTGTACAGCTTAAGATGGGTTTTACTCTACATGATTTTAGTTAAATTCGGTATCGTGTTTACCTCTGTTGCTGGGCGGGGAATTTGAGTTATTGTCATTTTTGGACTCTAAAACAATAGAAATAGAGTTCAAAATTGTCAAACTACCTGAGAGTACATACTGGTGTTCACTGTTGATGTTTACTGGTTACACAAGATCGCTTCTCAATTAGTCTCATGACACAGTGCAGTGTTGTGCAGTAGCTTAACATCTCATATTGATTATTATTTATTATAATTATTATAAATTTATTTATTAGCCTATAGCGTGTCCCATTGCTGGGCAAAGGCCTCTTTCCACTCGTCACGGTTGTGAGCAATCTCTGGCCAATCGTCGCGATATGCGTATAGGTCGTTGATTAAATGTCAATACAATACAATACAAATATTCTTTGTAATGTCAAATTTTTTACTAACTTAAAAGTTACGTAACGGAAATAAAACGGTTTTTTAAACCGTTAAACGATTCATTATTCTATTCATACTTTAAAATATTACAACAGAAAAAGAAATAAAGAAGAATGGTTTACTATATTAAGTCTTAGATATTTTTTTCTGAATATTTGTGGTTGACGTGTACTTAAATGGCGTTAACATTTTCTCACAGACAACATAGTGAAATGCTACTTTAACGAATTTTATTGTATGACATCTGTAGAATAGAATAGAATTCTTTTATTTGCTAAAATACTTAAGATAATAATGGTACAGGATGTTAGTGTACAGCGGTACAGTATTCAGTCTTTGAACGACATGCAAAATTTACAAAGAGAGTGATTCACATTATTACAAATTGTAGTTAGCTATGTCATTTTCTTAATTATATATATTGCGTACAGAGAGTCTACTCCGAACATCGAAATCCAAAATTCGTATCGTGTCGTCCGTCCCCTTCACTCTCGTGTTATACACTATATGAGTAAAAGGGACGGCACTGTACGAAGTTCAGATTTCTATGTTCGGAGTAGAGGCCCAGATGTTTTTGATATCGACCGTATAAGGCGACTTCCTGACTTGGCGGGGCGGGATCGATATGTGACACTTTCTTCTTTGACGTAAACTTACTGACGTCGCAAAGATTCTCACTTGACGGAATACTGTCAGTATTACATTTGCGCAGTAGTAATATCATGCGCAGAAGCGCACCAGTACTGCCTTTGCATCGTCCCGCTTCCGCGCATCCCGCGCCAGTCAGGAAGCATACATTTAAATGTAGGGGCGCAGTAAAAAGTAGTACTGAGTAGACTGACAGTTGACACTGGCATTTGACAGTTTTCTCATATCGTACCGCCTCCGCACCGACAAATCAGGAAGTCGCCTAAGGGTAATAAAATAATTAACTTTCTGCATATACCGTATACTATGCCCAGCTTGCAGAAGACGCGAACTTGTTGAGATTTATCCAGCAATTAGCAGTTAGAGAGGAGTTGCCAAGTTCTTTCAGACCTTAGATGTTTCACGGTAGATAATGAGCCAAGTTTGCTTGTTAGCGCATAAAACTATCTAAGTACAATATAGGTTTCACAGAGTCTATAGGTAGCACTCAACTCTTAGGGATATAAGAAATGTTCCCATCTCGGGTTACAAAAGCAATAATATTAAAATACTACTCATCATCAATAGGCCTTTTACGTCTTAGACGATTCAAGCAGCGACTTGGTGGCTATGTAAGCCCACTTTTTAGTATGGCTATGTAATTAGTAGTATTACTGCCACTGAAAAAGATAGAGTGCAGGGAAAATCAATGCGCCTGAAAACCTACCGAAAACCGTCGCACTTGCGTACCTATTAGAGCAACAGAGAAGGAGATAATTTGTTTTCAGTTAATGACATGGCAGGCCCAGCTAGCTCGGTAGAGTACTTGTATCTCACGAGCGCGGGTAAGCCATGGTTGTGTGTTGAGCTATACATGCACATTGTTAATGTGTGCGTCAGAGTAGGAGCTATGCGTTCACGTTGTCTATGTGTTCGTATGTGTCACAACTATAGCTATGGCTAACCCGCGCTCGTGAGATAAAAGTAATTTGGCTATTGTAACCAAGTAGTAACACACGTGACCTTCAATCTGTGCTTCTAGTATCTGGGGGCACGACAGTGCCCCCGCTAAGTCGAGCGTGAAGCAAACACTGCCGTACCATCCTTTACTGGAACCATTTCGCCGGATTTTCAGGCCCAGAATAAGACCAGAGCGCAGAAATTTTCGTCATCCAGTAAGCTATAATCACATACTTCAAATCCAAAATTTCAAGTCTGTAGGTCATTTAGTTCCGAAGTTAAGCGAAAACAAAGTTTCGCATTTATGACACTCACTCATAATCATAAAAATAGAACTAGTACTTTCCATAAACTCAGAGAGCTGAAATTTGGTACAGAGTTAGGGTTTAATGGCCACATAAAGGGAAAACTATAAAAACAAGCATAATCGACCCTGATTATAAGTAAGTTTGTAATCCTATACAAAATACATGCGATTACAAAGTTACTTTTGCAGTTTGAATGTTCGTTACAAGAAGTCGTACCTGAAAAGAAAAAAGAAGGACTGCCTACAAAAAGAGATGAGATTCCATCAAAAACATTACATGTAAAAAGATGCAAGTCTCGCAACACAGTTCTTCTACAACAAAAAAGTAATGATATGTAATGTTAAACCAAGTCGGTTATATTTTAGTCAATAGCACCGGAGGGGTGTCCAAAGAACAAGATTTTCACCGACTTGCATCGGCATTATTTTATTTTTTAAATATATAGAATGACTTGGCCGCCGTGGGGAGAAAAAATTTTTTGCATATTGTGTTTTCAATTTTAGCAGACTGGTGAAAAATAGTTCAAGACTAATATACTGAAAGGAAAGATATTTAAATCACTATAGATGTTGAGATCTATGACGATAAACATTGGCAAATTTGCATATGTGGGCTCTTAATGTAGGCTGTAAAGTCATTATATATATACCAAGTTTTATCAAAAACCGTTCAGCCGTTTTGTCGTGATTGACTAACGAACTTCCAAACTACAAAAGTAACTTTGTAATATCTATTTTGTATAGGATTACAAACTTACTTATGCAGTTTGTATATATCTGATACGCCAATTGCAATTTTTTTTTAGATTTTCTAGGAATAAATAGGCAAAAAATTAATAATGTTTAAAATTTGGAGCTTGTGGGTCTGCTAGAAGTACCTTAGAATTGTAATGATCGGTCAGTGTGTCAGTGACAAAACTAAGGAACTTTGAGGAGCAATAGTTCTTACAATCTCGTAAATATGTTCAAATTGAATTTTATTGAAAATATATCTAACCCATATTATGCCCAACATGATATTGAAAATTCAGAGTTTTAGCTTTAGCTAGGACAAAATTACAGTATCTTGAAAACGGCCTGAATGGTTTCGAGAAAAGGATTATACGGTACGGCCGTGCAGTCTTTTGTTTTGCTCAACTTGGCGGGGGCACTACCAAGCCCCCAGAAACTACAAACAAATATCCTGATACCGCTTTAAAAGAAAACAAGGCTTCAAATGTTTTTCTTTTAAATAATTAAAAAAAACCGATACTGTTTCGCGTTTAGAAATTCATTCGATTCAAAATTAATTAAAAAAATTCTCGCACAAAGTAATTAAAGTGAAACCTTTTGGAATCAACTTCAAAGATCAATTGAAATCGGATAGCCCTAAAATCCTATTAAAAAAGTAATTTCGTTGGCAAAAACTAGTGGAATATAGGCTTATCTCAAAAAATCAAGCCCGTATTTTACAAAAGCCCGAATTTGAAAATAGTTCAGTCTAACCAACAAAGCCTCGGTTTTCGCATTTTTTATTCTAGACGCAAAAATGACTTTGTTTGACCTTTATGAGCGTTGTCACACAAGATATTAATCATATTACATACAGCGGAATAGTATAGCACACACAAATCAACACAGCTCTGAAGGGCTCCTAACGAGGCCCTGACACGCTTTGATAAATAGCCTTATTGCGATTCTATAAGAGGAAATAGAAAAAGAGTACCATGTTTTGTCTCTATCACCGACCGAGCACTTTTTTTCATCGAGGTTTCATTTCACCAAGGTCGGGTTACAGGCACACTTCTATAAGCGGATTGGACATGCAAATCGTTCAAATTGCGTAGTATATATTTTATATTAATATTCTTTCTTTTACCCTGGTTGCTCGGTGGCGCATCTATGTTGTTGTTGTTGATCCTAAGGCACCCCGGAGGTGCAAAGGGCCTTCGTTAAATCGCGCCCTGCCTACCTGTCTTCAGCCACGCTTCTTGTTTCGCTCCAGCTCAGTCCGATGGCTCGCACGCTCGGCTCGATCGCTCTCTAACAGAAAGGCAGAATATTTTCAGACACCGACACCACACACCTTGTTGGCTGGCCTCATATAAATATATGCTGTCGTCGCTAAAACTCAACATCGCGTAGTCGCTCTTTACTGTAATATTTTTGAGGTTTTTATTGCCACGTAAAATTGGAAATATATGCTTAGCAACTTTAATTAACGCAACTTGCAAACGTATCAAAAACGCAATTTAGCTTACAAAGAAATTGGGTTGATCCACGGGATAAAAATAATCCATGGCTCGGTGAAAGAATGTTTGAAATCACGTTATTAGTTTCGAAGAAACACATTACACAGATTACACTTTAAAAATGACACAAACATGTGGTTAATTTGACAATGAAGGTGTTAAATTGAAAGCATTCGTATTTGTCGCGCTCATTTTTGCACTATACTAGGAAGCGGAAATAATAATCTTTTCAACTAAATACGAGTCGTGCAGTCAAATTGATTCTGCTATCTGTATTGGCTCTCACAATAATGAGTTTCGCAATGATTCACTCAACTTTCCTAGTTGAATCTTTCGCTCTGTTTCTTTATTTTCCAATAGTTAATGAAATTGTACGCTCAACTTTCCACTCAACAGTAATACGAAACTTTATGGATTCATATTTCCTATTTTTCTTGCAGAATGTTGTAATCAATTTTTAAATGGAGAGAGATATTTTAAAATCCATTTCACGTTTTGATCTAACTTTTGTCGTTTGCTAGCCATACAAGAAGTCCTGCGAGTAAGTATTTATAATAAACATTTCTTTTGTTTTTCTACCTATAATTTTGGTTTTTATGTTTATAAGACAGAGACAAAAACGATTTAAACATCAAGGGCTACTTCCTGACGTGGCGTGTTTTTCCTCCCGACGGCAGAATATTGACGTAGTGTTATGTCGCCTAGTAATATTAGGTATAACATGCAGACTCGGGACGGGCATCTCGCGCCAATCAGAGTGAGCGCGCTTATGAGTGCTTGCTCATAAGCGGTCAATCCGTCTCGTGGAAATCTCGTTCTGTAAATTCGACAGACATTGAAGATATGGGTCATTTTCTAAACTCGATTTTTTTTGTGTCCGAGCTGAAAATCGTAGTGTAGCATGAGATAATACGTACCATTTATTTTTTTTCATAAAGAATACATGTTTCCACGTTGAGGTCCACTCAAATTCACTGACTTATTTGTTTTTAAAATACATTAAAAATACCTAAACGCTCAAATTAAGACTCCGTGCCCTGTCCGGCATCTAGTTTTGAATCAATCAAAAATTCCTATCAAAAACTGTACATTAGAATCACTGATTTCGTGTCAAAAACTTTAACTCGATTATATTTACTATCACTGAGCACAGACACTATTCACTTCACTGTGGTGAATAACTTGTAATTGATGTTTAAAAATCGTCCGAGCGCGAGAGTTAAATTTTGTCGGCAAAATTCAAAGGTCCCTGGCAGCCATCGTTTACATTTGATCAGCTTCACGTCCTGCTTCACATGTGCTCTCAAATGTCAGCTATTATAGATAAAAAAATTATATATAGCAAACCGCATTAAGTTCGAGTAAACCACCTAAGTACTTCGGTTTCTGGGTGGGCGACAATTTTTTTGCTTTTGCTTGCAATTTCGGTGGCCCTTAGAAATTCAAATTCTTACATAAGTAATCATTAACATATGTATGCATTATAAAGCACTTTGGTGTCTCTATATAAACGATAACTTAAAATATTATTAACATGTGATTTGATTTTTTTATGATTTTTTTATATCGATTTCCAATTCCCGTGTCCTAATTCCCATAGCTTGATTACCCAAAACGGCTGATTTTGGGGCACGGGAATTGGGAAGGGTCACTTATTTTGTTAATAAACCGCATTTAATAACAATAATTATGGATGAAATGCATAAATAAATATAATTTGTACTAAGTATATCGATTAGAGTTGTAGTGTATGCGTTTATTTAAAAAAAAACAGGCCAACTTCTACAATTACACTTAGCTTCTTAAATATTTGAAAAGAATCAATAAATAAAGTCAATGAACATTATGTACATAAAATCATGTAGGTATATATCGATATATACGCATTTTATATACAACGACGGTGGCAAACAAGTAAGCGGACATCTCAAATTTTATAAAAGGTCAGCAACGTACCCGTGACTTTTTTGGAGTTGCGAGCGTCTATATGTACATCTGCATTTAGTGATAGTTTTAAATATTAATACTTGTATGATTTTCTGCAAACGAGTTGCTATGTGATTGTATAAAGAGAAATTTAACTTAAAATATAGATTTTTGGTTAATATAAATTTCCTCGGTTGAAACTTGAACCCATGATTGGTAAAATTAGGCTAAATAACTTCGATACAATTGAACTTTATAATTCTTGATAAATTAGATGGTAAATAATAATTTTAATACAATTTTTTCTAAGAAAAGGAAATTCCCATGGACAGATAAATTCCCGTGCCCTGGTCAAATTTTCAAATTGCAATAACTTCCGTAATTTTATATGTATAAGTACCCCGTAAGAAAATTTGTGTTTATTAATTTTTTTATCAAATTATCAGCATAAAATTTTCTATATATTATTGGTATTTCAAAATTCCATGGGAATTTGACAAAAATGCCCGTTTGGTGAAATTGACTCATATATTTCGCTCATGGGTGATAAAGGGGCTTTTAAAGCTTGACTTTCATGGGTAGCGGCCGATGCGACAGTCGCGCGCGGCTGACGCTCAGCGACCGTCGCGCGCGACTAACGCGCGCGGCTGATACGGAGGTGTAACTTTCGTGGGTCGCGGCCGATGCGACAGTCGCGCGCGGCCGCTGCCACGCCATATTGATGTTAGTCTCCGTCCAGTGCAGTTGTGTGTGATCTCTGATGGCTTCTAAAAAAGATATTTTGCTAGCAATGCTAGAAGAAGAAGAGGATGACGATTTGCTATTGCTATATTATTACAAGCAAAGGAGTTCAATTGATCCAATTTTCAAAAATAGAGGTGATGAAGGATTTTATCGTATTTTAATAGAAAGACACTTAAAATCTGATGAAGAGAAATTCCGGAAGTTTTGTCGATTGAATAAAAGGCAATTTAATTTTGTCTTGTCTTTAATTTATCACGAAATTAAACCGAAAACATGTAGACAATCGATCTGTCCTGAAGAGAAGTTATTCTTGACACTCCGGTAAGTCATATAAATACAGAATTTGCCATTTTTTGCCGCGCGTCACGCGTCAGTCAATGACCAACCGAACACGGCCGCGCGCCGCTCGCGACTGTCGCTACTGACGCGAGCCGCGCGCGGCTCGAGTCGCTAGCCTCGAAAGTGTCGCCATATAGTTTCATAGTAACTATTACTGACGCGAGCCGCGCGCGACTGTCGCTGAGCGTCAGCCGCGCGCGCCTGTCGCATCGGCCGCTACCCATGAAAGTCAAGCTTAAGACTACTTCAAGTATGTGTTACATAGCCACCAATCAATTCACCACATGAGCTTAGACACCTTTTCTGAGCTCGAAATGCTATTTCTCGATCAGTGGAATTTCCCCAGAAGATTAAGCCATATCTTAATGTAGATGTCATGAGTTTAGTTTTTTGTAAATAATTAATTTTACATTAATTTTGTCAGCTATTCTATAATTGTATTCAATATCTGGTTAATTTCAGCCTCATATAGATCAAATTTTCTCACAGATAATATTACAGTATTGTCGTCAGCAAACAGTACCATGGGGTAATCAATGGTGTGAGGCTGACCTTAAACTATACACTTTACCTTCCAAAGTGTAGCGAGTAACGTTCACTTTGCCAGCATAGAGCAACAAAATGACGACCCTAAATCCCAAACTATTTCAGGTTGAACCGCGTTGTGTAGGGATAAAAATTAAACGTGCTCGGATGGGTCCATTCTATTTGCTTACAGGGAGGATAGTATTCAGGAGAAAGGTTGTGAGCACATGTGTAACTCATACATTGTTACAACCTTTTGTATGAGAGGCAGCGAATGCTCGTCGCGGTGGTGCGTCGGTACGGAAACAACGAGCACAGTAGGAATAAGAACAACAGTAAAATTGTATAGGTACGGAAATATACGGCTGTATGTAAGAGAAAAACAAAAATAGTCCTTTAACTCCCAATAGTCAAGGCTAGTTTGTTATATATTATCGTAAGCATTTGTAGTTGTTTAATTATTATCTATTATTTTTTACACTTTAATAACGTTCTCGCTGCCAAGCTTTTTGTAGCGCAACGCAATTTCCTCTTCACCCACAGCTGTACCCTTACCATGAGTTTGCAATGTTTGCTTTACCGTACTCGCTAGCGACTGCGTAAACGATTTAGTATGGGACAAGAGTATGGCGCCTCTGGCGGTAACGCAATAGAACTAAGAATCGCCATACTAAATCGTTTACGCAGTCGATAGCGAGTACGGTAATGCAAACAATGCAAACTCATGGTAAGGCTGGACTGAATTATGTTGCAACACTCTTACTATATTACACTGAACTTGTTATCGAACTATGAGAATATTCTGTGCTCATATTATGAGCACACAAAAATTAAATATGCTTGGATGCGCGCATTGTATAATGTTCAACCACGTTCAAGTACGGGTTCCGAGTTGAGCCTTGAAAATATAGACATTATACACAGAAGATTGACACTGCGGTTGTTTGGACAACAACCCAAATTATGCCTTTCGTCTCTTTCTCTTGTCTTTTCGGCTCGCTAGGTTCATCGAGTTTGCGTTACGGAGCCAAAAACATTGCTATTTATTGTTACAATAGCATCGACTAAAAATTATATGGCGCATTTTCGCTCTGATACGTCAGTTTTGGCGTGTGTGGACACCAGCTCACATGAGCAAGGTCATAAATTCAAAATAATTTTGTTGTAAACTCAGACTCAGACGTCTCCTACGCGGCGTGCGGCGTAAGATGGGAGAAGTTAGAGTAGCGTAGGGATACCGGGACCACAGCCCTACCACGGTTTCGCCGTCCGCTACCCGAGTTCGAGCCCTATATATATATTATAGATTCTACAAATTGCATATATTTTATATATTTTTCTAAAGCGGCAATAAAACTTCGTCGTTATCCGCATGCTGCATGCGGCGGCCGCAAAAGTGTAAAGAACACGTTAGTCGGCCGCATTCGGCGATCGACAGCTGCCAAGTCGCCGTAGTTGTTGGCCTAAGTAGTTTAAATGAATTCGGCGACAGCATTAGGTGAACGACGCAGTGTAATTGCCGCTTAGCTTATTGCATAGATTCTATGAATCACTGCTCAGCTCAAGGATTTAGAAGTGTAGGTAAGCAATAAGAGCTCAAAACATAATAATGTGGCCAAAACACGACTTTGTATATTTAGCTGTTGGTTATCCTTTAATAAATAACAAATAAAACGTACGAGGAGGGCTGGCCCCAAATTAAATGGGAAACCAGGCCAAAGAAGCAGAAGAGGGCTGCCTTAATTCACCGAGAGCCTCAGTTAAATAGTAAATACCTACAGGTATAGTTGGGTTAGCAGCTGTGAGCGCTGTAATGTTTAGGTACTCATGTATAGTACTTTTATCTCACGACCGCGGGTTGTCCATTGATGCAGTTGTGACACTTACGAACACATGGACAACGTGAACTTATAGGTCCTACGCTGACGCAAACATAGACAATGTGCATGTATAGCTCAACACACAACCATGGCTTGACCATGGCTCACCCGCGCTCGCGAGATAAAAGTACTTACTCTACCTACTGTTGCCTTATTCATTCGGCGGGATACGATACTCGCTTGAGTGATCCGCAACCGCCGTAGTGCACAGTGGGTACTCAATTAACAGTAGTTTATTCTACATCACTCATATGTGACGGTCCAGCTCATTGGGGCCCTTATGATCGGTATTGAGTTACGCACGGATCTATAATCTACAATACGTGCTACCAAAAACAATAAAAACCATGTCCCTGTGTGCCATACTTTTTTTTTAAATCGTCAAAGTTACGCAACCCAAAAAATAATTAAGTCCTCCTGACTCTTGCCAGGTACAATTTTCAACAGTCATTTTCTTTCGGGCGATAATTTATAAAACGCTTCAGTGAGCACTGAGCTATTATGAAGCTGCGTACGTCTGCCGACTTTAAGCATCGTAGCCTTCGACGCAAAGTAGCACATCAGCTGAGAATTTTTCCATCAAGATACAATCAGTAACATAATAACAAGTGATATTTTAATCGTGTTATCATCGTACTATACTTAAGCAGAATTTTATGTCGCCTTTAACATCTTTCCACGGCAATATATGAGAAAAATATTGTATTGTCACACTGTGCTCTACGGGAATGCTATGCTTGAACAGTGTATGAAAAGCACCGTTGCTTCCGCAGTTGGATAAGCCTGGCATTCTGTTCGCAAATATCTGTGATCTAGACTCCAGGATTTTTTTTCAGGTTTCCTCTAAATTGGCCTGCTTTTGATAAAACAAGCCTTTGTACAGGACTGACATAATAATTCTCATCAAATTGCGATAATTACGTCCAGACCAATACTAAATTGAGTGGGCGATGAAATGTATGGCGCATAAATTTCCTAAATATTTGACAGTGTTGTATCCTCGGAAATTATGTTTAAGCCCGTCCTCTCCCGGCGAAAAAAAAAAACAATGGCATTGTTTTATTCAGTGCCCGGAGATCTCCGGGCTTGGGATATGACGGCCTAACCTGTTATTGTGTTCACGGTTCTGGAAGTTATCCAACCTAAAAAAATCTCAACGGTTCAACAGGTACCAAAACAATCGCACCAACTGTAACCCAATTTCGTTGCGGACACCGGCCGCTGCGGGCGATAATGGCGCGTGTTCCGGACACCGGCAATTAATCATAAAGTTAGTGCTGACAGCCCTGATTCTAAGAAACCGGACCGAAGTTAACTAAAGTAATGGATAGGGTTGGCGCAGTTTGGCGAAAACACGTTACGACCAAAGTTTTCAAATGATTTTTGGAGTGTTGCTCTAAGATACCGTGGTCCGTTATTTGATATTAGATGCATCTTGCTTCTGTGAAATAATTATCGAAAATAATATCGCAATTAGGCTGCAACTCAATACCTACCTAGTACCACTATATATATACCTAGTCGATTGAACTGAGTAGGTACTTGTCGCTATTGAACTGCCTTATTTTCGTTAAATTAAATATCCAAAAGTGACAAACTTTCAATTTATAACTACAAACATATGCCATCCATATCCAGGTTTAATCATCTTTTTTACTTTTTTTAAATACTTTTATGAACATACACAATTGAAATAAAAAGATACGTGCCTAATATTTGACATTTATAAAAAGCGAATTATTCGTCAGAGTTACGAGTAGGTAGTTTATGAAATTTCATCTTGCTTGTCACAAATAACAACTAAAATTGTTTTTGCCTGTAATCCAATATTTCGTGACATAGATGACAAGACTTACAATATTCAAAGATATTATTAGAATGGCAAGTACATAGGTACCTATTTACTACCTACGCGTTATTGTTGATTGTATTATTATTTTATAGTTTTGAACTTTTGATTCTGTTTTACCTATGATACCGAACACATCTCAGTGGTTTTTTATTTAGAATTTTTGTCATTCTCTGTCTGTTTATTTGGGGTTATCAGTCATATATATAACCCTTTGTCAATTAAACCTTTTGTCAATTCTTCATTAAAAATATTGTTTCAATTCACTCAAACTCAAATATTTTTTTATCTTAGTCCATCAGTTTCCGTAGTGCGAGGGGGATATCGCTATGGAAGTCTATTAGCGGTGTGCCGCTCGCACTGTGGAAACCTGAACCACGTGGACTCTGTGGTGAGCGTTATTCAAAATCAGGTGACGGATCAGGTTGCCAAATTTATTTGCAAGGAAAATCAGAGATACAGAGAAGTCCATGTTATATATCTAGTTATTCAATACAATAGCTGGGAACCCTGGCACAGAATAAGTAATAGTACAAACCCTGGTAAGGTTTTTAATGTTTACCATGTTCTGTATCAGTAGGTACTCTGCGTATTATAATATTATTGCGTCTTATTTCCTTGCAAATGTAATGAAAAACTTTGTGTGTACGAGTATTATGGCCAGTAAGGGTAATACAGACTTACAGATCAGAGCTATCACAAAGCAAAGCAAAGCCCCTATGAAACTAAAATAGCTTCGACCTCAGATTACTTAATAGAAAAAAAATACATTAGGCTATACGCACCCTCATTCAAAAGAATAAGGAAACAAATGGTTGACTTTCAAATATAGTTGCCGCCTTTCTCCTCCAACGATACGCCGATTTACTCTAACAATGGAGATTCATGAAGGATCATTCCATTCTAACGATATTTGAAATATTCGCGTAATGAACTGTATTGCGATGCGAGTTGCGACACAAAAAGATCTCCGGCGCGCACGGAAAATGCTTGTGCTCTGTTCAAGATGAGTGAATGATTGAACTGAATATATATGATGAATCATTTATTTCATCATTGTCATCTCTCTGTGAGCAACTGCATTCAGCCCAGTGGAGTTCCACTCGAGTTTGGTAAGGTCAGAAACTCCGAACTTTCTCAGTAACCGTTAGTACTAGAAAGCTGTAATTTGGCATGAGTATACATATCAATGACGCCGACAAAACGGTAGAATAAAATCTTAAAAAAAAATTTTTTTTAGGGTACCTCCCCTACATGTAAAGTGGTGGTGCAATTTTTTTTTTCTGCCAAACCCCATCGTGTCCGGTATCGTTGGATAGCTCTTTTAAAAATATTATTAGGTTTCTAAAAGCATTTTTTGATTAAAGAATTGGTTAGCGTGATATTAAGCTTTGAAGTGATAATTTTAGCTATGGTCAATTGTCCCCCCCCCTGCCAGCTAAACGGTGGCTACTAGGCATGTGAAAAAAATCATGGTAGTAGTAAATACGATGAATTTAAAAGGAAAACTATCACAGCTAAGTAGACATTACTAGTTAACGAGTAATAGTCGAACTTCAGAAATGTACTTTGCAAAAGCAAACTTTCGTACAATTTCCATTGATACCTTAGATAATGTTGTTAATTCTGTCAAAAACATAGTAAATATAAGTTTGCGAACTTTTTAGTCCATATAATGTAACGGGTAGACGACTACGGAACCCTACCTTGCGCGTGGCCCGACACGCACTTGGCCGGTTTTTATTTATCGTATGGCATATATTTCGAACCGTGAGATCTTCGAGAAGACAGCACGGTTGCCAGTTTTTGTTGCACTTTTAGAACCACCCAGGGGTCACGTGTATGGTAGCGGTGGGTACTTTCCCTACGGACGTGGTGCAACTTCGACCCCCCTTTGTCAAGTGAATGGGCAACTTGACTGTTAGATGTTTTCAAGCCGCCCGAAGGCCTCCAACTTGGCTTAACGACTGCTGCCATAGACAACAGCCGGGATCAACGGCTTAACGTGCCTTGCAAAGCACGGGAGCGCTCAGTTAGTAACCACTCAAGTGGTCACCCATCCATGTACTGACCGCGGCCCACGTTGCTTAACTTTGCATAACGCTTGCGGCACGCAGGCGCCGCTGGGCCACGAGCGAACTCCGAACTTAGGTACAAGTATGATAGCGCTGTCTTTATAAATGACTTTGTTGGTAAAATGGTTACAGAATAAGAATCAGGGCGAAAGCCCATTGATCAACATTGTCGAATTCATTGACAACCCGAAGGGTCAGTGCAGGCTAAAAACTGCCCTGGCTACCCTCGTCTACATAAAGCCTACTTATGGTGTTACGTGTTCAAGTTACAAGATACAAGCAGATAGTAAACCAATTTATAATATTCAACTTTGATTTGGATAACCTGGAGTCAGGGTGGTATACGTAAATTACCTAACAAGTTTATTATAAAATAATAAATTATAAGTAGATGATTAAAATAAAAACACGATTAATATATAATAAACTAGACTAATTTTAATTTAATTTATTTTTAAGTTGAACTTTGATTATATTTTTCTAATTCTAGTTTAATTTTTTGAACTGTGGGTTTTGTTTTAAATAGAAATTCTAGTTGTTTGAAGAGTTGATTCGCAATTTTAAATAGAAAACTGTCGTGAGTCTCAAACATATTCAAATATCATAAACGGGTCACGACGTGGATTAGGGACCACATATTGGTTAGAAATATGTCGAGCGATATTCGACGTTAAAGACGTGAGTGACTCGTTTATTATATTTCAAATTACAGTTGGACCAAAAGTTCAATGAATCAAAATAAAATTGATTAATGAACACAAAAACTGCTCGTTTATTGTTTAAGAAATTCAAATCTGTAAGGATGTGCGGTGTTGTCCATACATACAGGTCGCATTTCTCGACCGATTCTCGAGAAGATTTTTGAGCATTTTCCTTAATTATATGGATTATTTTTTAATTATTCAATAATTAAATAAATAAATAAATATTTGTGGACAATCTTACACAAATCAACCTAGTCCCAAACTAAGCAAAGCTTGTACTATGGGTACTAAGCGACGATATATACATACTTATATAGATAAATAAATACTTAAATACATAGAAGACATTTTTTTTTTTTTTTTAATTTATTAAACCAAAATTTTTTAAATTACAATTCATTTTACAATTCTTAGCCACTATTGGAAACCTTGTTAGGTTTATGTAATAGCTGGCGAGATCGCACGGATCGATCCGCATTAACAATAATGTGACATTAACGCTTTTATAGACTTATATTATTACCTACTTAAAGTTTACAGCAATTTGCAGTATAGCTTACATTTTAAATTGCGATTCACAATCCAAGTAATATTTTTTTAGCATGGATTTAAATTTCCCCTGGTTATCAATTATACATAACAAGTCATTTAATATATGCTTAGGTAGGTTGTTAAGTATATATGGTATTAAACAGGTATTGGTTCTTCTCCCGTAGTTATTTTTTACACTAGGCAGAACATATGTGCGCATATAATCTAAGTTACGTAGTTGACCGGAGCGCGATTTTTTTTCTAAGGTATGTATTATCTCACGTTCTTCTGTAAGTAATGAGAAACAAAACCTGTTGAACACGCTAATTACTTTACAATGTTTGAATAGGCCCGGGTTATTGTCTTTTAGACTAGCTTTAATTTTCGGGGGTACAATTGTTTTCAGTAATGCGAGTTGTAGCTTATAAATTTGTTCTAAGTGCGTTTTATAAGTCCGCCCATAACTAGTTATACCGTAGCAAATTATGGAGTCCGCCAGCGATAAGTACAGCATACGCAGTGTTTTATACGGTAATTTATTTTTAAGGATGACCATTTGCGCCATAATGGATCTAAGTTTGGAACATATGTGGTCCACGTGCGGTCTCCAGTTGAATCTATTATCGATAACAAGCCCTAGGTACATCCAAGACCCAAGAACTAATATTCGTGCTCATCACACAAATAAATGCCCCGGCCGGGAATCGAACCCGGGACCTCCAGCTTCGCAGGCAGGGTCACTACCAACTAAGCTAAAGCGGTCGTCAATTAGTTATTATACCAATTTTGTAACACCTATTGTCATGTTTCTTTATTAAATATCTCGATTTCTTTAACTTCTTTATAATTCGAAATGTTCAAAATTGCGTAGCCAAGGGGATTAAAAACGTAACACCTCACAGCGCCATTAGTCTTCAAATAATAATATAAAAAAGCCGATGTCAAAAAAGGAGGAGGTTCACAATTCGGTTGAATGCAATTTTTTTTAATTATCCGATTGAGTCTCGGTCTTGTACACTTGTACCAGCGAGCGTTCAGAATCCCGCATTAAAAAGTGAAACGGCGGGCTACCCTCGTCACGGCTGGCGATGGCAACTCCTGATCAGTTATTTAGTGGCCGGACTAGTGGCTCTATTAGTATACTTACACTGCAGGAAGCAGCATGGAAACAGGAAATATACAATACAATTCAAATACTGTTTAATGCACATTTCATACAAATGCATCAGTTAGGCGACTTCCTGATTTGTCGGTGCGGAGGCAGTACGATATGAGAAAAGTGTCAAATGTCAGTGTCAGCTGTCAGTCGACTCGATACCATTTTTATGAGTGCCCCTACATTTAAATGAGTGCTTCCTGGGATTTTGCCCGTCGCCGCATTGGTGAACGCACGTGCTCTTCGTGACGACGGGCTGAATCCACTACCGTACAAAACCAGTTGCCTACTGCCATGGCGTCGTTACCGAACAACGTATTTGTACAAGTATTGGTTGGCGAAATCATCATTTTGATGGAAAGCCTTTTTAAAGAGTGAAGTGAAGTGAGTGCTTCCTGACTGGCGGAGGCTGCGCGATAGCGGGACGATGCAAAGGCAGTACTGGTCTACTTCTGCGCATAATATTACTACTGCGCAAATGTAATATACTGACAGTATTCCGTCAAGTGGGAATCTTTACGACGTCAGTTAGTTTATGTCAAATGCCACATATCCATCCCGCCCCGCCAAGTCAGGAAGTCGCCTTACACACAGAAACATAAAAATATTATCATCATCATCATATTAATCATCTTCAGCTTGTATTAATCGCCCACTGCTGAGCATCATCAGGCTTCTCTTCTAATGCGTTACCCCTCCCGGTCCCTCGCTAGTTTCATCTAGGAGTGCCTCGCGGTTTTTTTAATATCGTCAACCCATCATATCGCGTTAAAATATTTTGAGAGCAAAAATTTGTCGTGAAATTTGCCTTGAATATTTTGAGAGCATAAAAAATTTGACGTGCAATTCATCGTGCATATTTTGAGAGCAAACAATTTTGAATAGGTAGTTTGATCAGTTATGTGCCCTAGTGCCCTGTCCGTCTAAAAAAAAACATTACACAAATATGAAAATGTTTTGAACTTAAGTTATGAGAAAAATATTGACAATTCTAATAAACGTAAAACGAAAGTCTCCGGTTCAGTACGCTCGCATTTCTCAAGCGATTCTCGTAAAACCTCTGCAGTACAGTCACCATAAAATATATTTGCACTCTTCAGACTCTTTAGAGTGCTCAAAAATATCTGAAGATGCACTCTAACACCTTGACAATAAAGTCGTGTACAGATATTTGTGAGCACCTCGTTCTTTCCGGTATATATGATGGCGGCTGCTCCTAACTTGATATTATCATAAGTAAACTGTTGATAAATTATAATATTATAGTGACAAATGTAGGGGAGGGGTACGGTACACTGAGTTTAGATTCAACAAATGGCATCTCGTAATGAACTTTCTGTTTTATTTGGCTTTATACTCTTGAATATACTCGTTTGTACATATATTTACCGTACGTAACCGTACTGTCAGCCCCCTTCTATCACCCACTTATCTTAAAAAAGGATCTATTTTATTCATCGCATCCGATAATAATTATATTTCAATTACGTGTTTTCGCCTGTATTCTGTCCGAGCATACATGTAAGAGTGCAAACATATTGAAATGCAATTGCAATGTAAAAGAGCTGAACAAAACTGATGTACTTGTACAAGTGGGTGTATTGAAGAAGCCACTAACCCCCACTTAAGCATGCCTTGCCGTGCTTCAGCCTCAATTATGGCTCTACGCAAATTTAATTACTTACTTAGTCCGTAGAATATAACGAAAATGTGGCGATTTTCCTCCTTTGGCCATTTTCTAAATTTAGCATTTAAGGGGGCGATTTTAAAATGAGATTTTAAGAGGTAATTATTAATATCAAACATTTAACATAACACAACATATTAACATTAACATACTACAACATAATTTACATTTTTTTTAACATTTTCTAGATTTTTATGCCGGCTTTTGCTTGTCAAATTATAAGTTTTTCAGACGACTTATGACTCAGCAGGCATGCAAAGTTGATTGCTAAAAAGTAGATTGAATTCTACCAATATTTTAGATGCGAAAGTTTGGATGTTTAGATAGCTAGTTTTGGATTCACTATAGTCGAATGGTAAGGTACAGTCAACCAATTTGACGTGACTTTCAATTGGAGGTCATGGGAGAATTCCGGCTCATACTGGGTTTTTAAATAAATTTTATGTGTGGATATGACTTAATATTTAACAGTATTTTGGTAAAGGAAAACATAGGAAACTGGTCTAATCTCAACTAGGTCTAATTTTCCCTTTGAGTTGGGAAGTCCCTATACCCGGGAAAACATTAGGAATAATGATAATTGTTCAATTAAAAACTCCGGGCGCATCGCGCGTCCAATGACAAATGACAGACAGATGACCCTTGGCTTGCATTCGAATAAGGCGTATGTCGCTCCTGCGTCTACATACCTAACCTAAAATATTGCCCCGCGTGTGAATCCTTGTGTGTGCCTGCGACATGAGCCCTGGACTTCGCGATTGAGGTATGTGAGCCAGGGACATGACCTAAAGACTATTTAATAATTCTTTGTGTTAATTCCCATTTTAAACAATAATGTTTTGGAAAGCCAAAGTTACGAGAAAGCCTAAGATCTTACGTTAATTGTGAAAGAAATTGCAATCACTTTATTCGTCTAATTGGATTACTATACCTACAGTTACTAGATCTGCTAAATTAAAACAACCGATCCAATCAACATTTTGTGGTCCAAGTTAATGTTAACATTTTATTAACAATATTTTTTTATTTTTAGTTATACCCAGTTTTATATACCGGCCTAAGAAATCAAAGTAGCAAGGGTCCGCAACGCATTAGTTATTTGACCGACTGGGACGGGCGACAACGGTTTGTGACCGCACTCATTTCTTGAATTGGGTGCGAGGGCGTTTAAAGGTTGAGGTAATGAGGTTTAAGGGGGTTAAGGGATTTGTATAGGTATATAAACTTAGTATGGATTTTGATAAAGAACCATATTATCCTCCAATCATACTCAATCTCCATACCAAATTTTGTCTTATTCGGTTCAGCGGTTTAAGCATGAAGAGGTAACAGACAGCTAAGTAGACACCCTTTCGCATTTATAATATTAGTATGGATTGACAAAGACAAAAATACTTTGTTTGTACTTTGTCGTCTATTTCATTTTTAGGCATTTATAAAAATTGAGGTTGAAATATTAAGTATTTTTAAGTCAATAGGAATGACGATATTCTACGAAGAATACCCAATTACTCTTACTAGTTTATGCTTTTATTATTTCGCAGACAAAGCCAGCATCAGTCGACAAATAATCACGATAAGTAAATAGCTGCCCGGTAAACTATTGACTGAATGTAGGAAATATTTCTTTATCAGCGCTTCCGATATTCCATTGTTTATTTATTACGTGCCCGACTGCAATTGTTTTGTTAACTCAACGCTAGCGTTCGTTCTCAATAAAGTTACTCTTAACATAACATTTCGATATAAATTATCAGTAAAACTTACTATCTATTCGATTCTAGAAATGCAAAAACCTAATTTTAGTGCCTGAAAATACAGTTGAAAATTGAATGAGTTCCTTCGAAATGAAACGAGCTTGTGAAAAGCATCTTTTATACCGTTTGTGCTCAGATTTAAATTCATTATAGGTACAGTTAGCACAAAACGTTAAATACTTATATTTTCTAAAAATTGTTCACTAACAAAACGTGTGTTAGTGGATTTTTGAAGTGAAAACTTCTTTAGCGGCGCTGAGCACTTTTGTACTGGGGAAAAATGTATAAACTCGCGATAAATTCCAAGACCAGGTTAGTTGACCCCTCCTAGTATCGTGATTGCTATGTTACGAGGGGTCCCCAGCTGGTCTTCTTAGAAAGCCAAGGTTCTAACTGTTTTAAGACAATCCTAAGATTTTCCATAAAGATCATATTTCAAATAAATTCTCATGGAAAGTAGCTCTTATTGTCCCTAAAAAAGCGTTTCCAAAGTCCAATATCGGATAGCCAGACTGACCGATTTCCGTAAAGATCATATTTCAAATAAATTCTCATGGAAAGTAGTTCTTATTGTCCCTAAATACGGTGACAGTTCCCTTCAAAATACCTAGTGCCCAAGAGTGATGGATAAAATACCAAGGGCCTGACACGCTTTGTAAGAGAAAGATAGCCTTATTGCGATTCCTATGAGAGGAAGTAGAAAATAGTGTGATGTTTTGTCCTTATCACCGATCGAAAAATGTTGTATTTGTGTCAAAGTTTTGCGTCAAGAAGATTGCAAAACAAATTGGCAATATTTGGTAGTGCATTTTATAAATGGAGAATTAATGATAAGTTTGGTTTAAATGAATAATAATTTACCAATTATCAGATCCGTAGTGTTTGGGTGTTCAGTGCAAACATGGTGAGGTGTTCAGTGTTGGGCTGTAAAAGCAAACTCGACCGAAAAAAGGCGGATGTTACATTCCATGCGTAATTTGCGTAAGTACATTTTCGTTGCATTTTGGACCCGTGTTTATTTCTAAAATCTCACCGGTACCAAGTTACTGAGCTAAATCATAAGTTATATCATGAGACACTTGATGAAATAGGAAAAATATGTAAATTAATTCAAAAATAACCACCAAACATTTCACATATAAACCGATCAAATCGCGTAGTATAAATCTACCATAGAAGCCAGCTTAGAATTGATGTCCCATCATTCAGTCGGTTTATAATTCGATTTCGGGATACCAACAAATAATAAAAAAATCCCCTGAAGATTACCCCACGTTTCGGGAAATTCAAGTAATTTGATTTTTTCAGTTTTTAGGGTTCCGTAGTAAACAAGGAACCCTTATAGTTTCGCCATGTCCGTCCGTCCGTCCGTCCGACCCCCGTTTTTCTCAGTAACCGTTAGTACTAGAAAGCTGTAATTTGGCATGAGTATACATATCGATGACGCGGAGAAAACGGTAGAATAAAATCTTTAAAAAAAAATTTTTTTAGGGTACCTCCCCGGGTGGCAGTAACTGAAACGCACAGGGCCGGGCCGTCTTTAACCAATTTGAGGCCCTGGGCACATTAGGGTAATGGGGACCTATGACCTTGATAGAGCACGATTCTGTTAGAATAGACAAAGAAAGTAAACGAGTCACATTAAATGAATAGATATTAATAATATAATATTTCCTAAAAAATAAAATTAATTTTCAAAATACACCAAATTTGGGTTCTTCCTTAGAGCAAACAGCTAAATTAAATTTTCTTAAATAAACGCCTAATTCTAACCAGTCATATATATTTTTTTAAATTGAAAATGAGGCCGACGCTTATGCGAGCTCACCCAGAAGATTCACTCGTACCTTAAAAAGGTCCAGGTTATTTGAACTCGGAAGTACCTACATACGCCATTCGAATACCAAACCAGTAAACATTATAAAAAAAGATGATTTTGACCAGGTAATGAAAGTAGCCAGTCGTACGTCGTCTGGATATCTGATGGAAGAAGGGGGAAGGCGGTATGAGCTCATGGAGTTCCTGAGCACACTCAACGAATCTAAAGAAATAAAAATGGGAAATAGGTTGTATTGCTTACAATTTTTGAAGTGAAAACTTCTTTAGCGGCTTTGAGCACTTTTGTACTGGGGAAAATTTGTTGAACTCGCGACAGATTCTAAGATTCTAAGACCAGCTAGTTGACCGCTCCTAGTAATCGTGATTGCGATGTTAGGAGGTATCAACTCAGCTAAACTCAGCTGGCCCCTATACCACAAAACTTTACAAGTCTACAATTTGACAAAATTGCACAATTTTCCATAGAAAAAGTTCACAAATTTGTCGAATTGTACGCTTGTAAAGTATTGTGGTACAGGTTCCTGGTCTTAGATGCGTAAGACACAATGATACTCGGGACATATTATGTAAATGGATTATGCGAATATGAACATGAGTATGAGTACAGTACAGATACGGATACCGATACCGATATGAATATCTTTGTTATTTGGGTCATTGTCAGTCGGAAAAACAAAAGTTGTCCATTCGGTGGACAATAGTTAACGGCTTGTGTGCATGTAATTTACGTTTTTATTATATGGATTTATAGACACGGAATTACAGATTATGCGGGTTATCAGATCAATCGAAAATTAAGCTTTGTAGCCCTTAACTTTTGGCATGTCCTGTCCACCGAAAAGACGCGCACCTAAATCTGACAATGACCCATTTACTATCTTTATTGAGTTTTCACTTCTGCCGGCACTCCCGGAGTGCAACCCGTTGTTTTTTTTTAAGTCTTGAGTGTTCTACTTAGTTCCGTACGCATGTTTGCCACCTTTGTTGTGTAAAATGATTGACATCTTGTACCCAATCGTTGAAATTTATGCTTCAACCCTGTTATTATATTATATATTAAATAGCAAATCCATAAATTAAACGCAAAAAATCAAACCACCATATTTCCCCAAATAACATTAAATCTCTAATTCCTTAATTTCACGCATTTCACGCTTCACGGAAAAACATTATATTTTGAAACATGTTTTTTTTCATTATCCAGCTTTTACGTCTTTTCATAATGACATAAATTAAGGCAGCCTCTTTGAATCGGTAAAAGAGCCGGCCGGGCGGTTAATAACCATAAAAAAGCCTTAAAACGCTGTGTCCTGCCCTTGTAAATTTAACTTTATTAATATCTTATTTAAGTCCCAATTTTAACGATAGAATTGCAAGAGATAAGACGCTGTGGTAATTGTTTTCTGAATGTTTTCGGGCTATTGTGTGAAGTTTAAAAACGCCTCTGACACCGGTAAGCGATGATCGCGGGTAACCATTTGTTAAAACACCTTTGTGGATAAAATCTTGGCCGCCCTTAATTTATACATTTTGTCCAAAGACTATTTAAACAAAATGACTTATTCTGTGTATAGGTATAGGAAAACGTAAAGGAATATTGAAATAAAGTGATACGAACCGTGAAAGGGATAAACCACTTTCTAAAAAAAATTACGTTTTGCAATCCATACTAAATAGTAAAAATGCGAAAGAAACTCTGTCTTATCTGTTGCCATTTCACGCTTTCATCGCTGAACGGATAAAGATGAAATTTATCCCGAGGAAGGACATATGAAAGTTTTAACTCCGGATATCGACCTCTAAGGGGTTAATAAAAGACGAAAGTTTGTATGGAAATACGATATAAACGACCACGCGGACAAAGTTGCGGGCAAAAGCTAGTTGAAGATAAACGAGTAATATGTTCACGTCTACCTCATCTGGCTGAAAGCTCTTCAAATACCAGAACTTGATAGATGGCTTACCGCCGCCGTGTCAAAAAATCGGCCTCAATTTCACAAGTGTGATTAACATGCGTGAGCACGACTTCAATTTATTTGTGTATCGATTTATCAGATTTAATCGAATTATAAATTTGATTGAATAAGTAATGAACTGTATGATAAAATTTTATAACACGAAATAGTTTTCTAGATATACCTATTTGAAACATTCTAAATTTAAATGTTGTGAGGCGTGAAGCGGATGCGTCCGCTAACGAAATTATATTTTCATTTCTCATACTCTGAAAGTGGGTCATTGTTCATCTAAGTAGCGTGCTGAAAGTGGTCCATTTCTGCTCTAGAGCAGAAAAGTATTAAAAAAAATTGTACGGTGAATCGGAGTTAAATTGGGCAACGGCAGTAACCTATACAGCCACATAGTACAGATTATATTCTACAGAGATCCTAATATACTTGTTCAAATGCCTGACTGCTTACCCTAAACAACCTCCTTAATTTGTTAGTTTTTTTTGCCACAGTCGGAATTAATATCAATAGTTTGTGGCAGATAAAAAGGGAAACTATGACAAGGACAACAAATCATATATCTCTCTCTGTCGCTCTTATATAAAGTTGTACATGACCATCTCGTTCAAGTATTATTATTTGATGTCGAGTCTAATTAGTCTGATCGTAAGCCGATATTTTTTTTATTAAACATAAATGAAATAAAATGGTCCATACACAAACACCATTAACGTCAGTCAACTGTTCCCGCCAAAATGTTTTTTCACTGATTCAGAAAATGTTTGTGCATATTGTTATTGAATTTAACAAGCATTTCGCGTTGCAAATAGGTACAAATACAAATACATTGCACACCTCAATTAAAGGATACAGTACAATACAAAATCACAGTAAGTAGAGGCAAACAACAGGCGGTCTTATCGCTAAAGAGCAGGTAACACAGTTCCTAAAAAATCCTGGGACCAGTTAAAAGAGACGATGGGAGTTGGAGGATCCTTAAAAATGCCGAAATAGAAGAGCTGGTAGCCGAACCAAACATTATAGGTGAATCCAAAGCACATCGTCTTCGCTGGCTTGGCCACCTAGAGAGGATGGGAGAAGATCGACAGGTGAAAAGAGCATACTTGGGCCGACCGACCGGACGACGTCCTGTGGGTCGCCCCAAGTATCGCTGGAGGGATGTGGTGAAAGCGGACCTGCGTGAGCTCGGAGCTGGTGCAAGCTGGCTAGAAATTGCGCAGGACCGAGCAAAGTGGCGTGCTCTTGTGTCGGAGGCCAAGACTCATTTTGGGTCGTCATGCCAGCCCAGTTAGTTAGTTAGTTAGTTCAATATTGTTTTACATCTTGTCTTTTGTCAAAAATGAAACGAAAATGTGCATTTGTATTTATTTTTTTTGTCTACGAACCTGGAGGTCCCGGGTTCGATTCCCGGTCAGGGCATTTATTTGTGTGATGAACACGTATAATTGTTGTGGGTGTTTTCTATGTATTCAAGTATTCATTTATCCATGTATGTATATCGTCGCGTTAGTACAAGCTTTGCTTGGTTTGGGACTAGGTCGATTTTAGTGTAAGTTTGTCCACAAATATTTATTTATTTTTAAATATTTTACTTTCCTCGTATTCGAAATGAAAAGCAGAGTGTTTTCCTCGGGTGAAACCACCCATTTCAGCCCTTGGTTAACAATCTACTATTAAAATCAGAGTGAAATATCGGAAACTCAATACAACTCAAATATCGGAAACTCACAAGCATACTCTTTTTGAAGACGTTAATCATTATCACACTTTTCCCTAGGATTAATAGTACATTACTTAACAAGGGCGGTAAAACAAAGAATGTCTCAGATCGCAGGTATTTGACGCCCGAGCCGAAGGCAAGGGCGATAAATATGCGATCTGAGGATTGCTTTATTACCGCCCGTGTTAACTACAAAATTTTGTCACCCCCTGGCCAGGAAGTGGGATTTTCCGCGCGCGGAGCGTGCGGTAATTGCCGCTTTATGAAAAATCCCACTTCCTGGCCAGGGGGTGACATAAAATTTTGTACTTAACACGGGCGGTAATAAAGAAAGCCTCAGATCGCATATTTATCGCCCTTGCCTTCGGCTCGGGCGTCAAATACCTGCGATCTGAGACATTCTTTGTTTTACCGCCCTTGTTAAGTAATGTACTATTAATCCTAGGGAAAAGTGTGATAATGATTAACGTCTTCAAAAAGAGTTTGCTTACATGATAGGACACGTAAGGATGAATAGACTTTAGGCTAGCACAACTTATTGTAAAATCACATCTCGCACAACTCATACCTGTCTCACGCGAACTGTGTGAATTAGAAAGAAAAGGGAGTAGATTTTTCTCTTCCTGGAAACGCGTTGGCACCAACGCTTTGTAACTATACCGGGTGTACAATCCAAATGGGTCAGTATGGTGAAGTCGCAAACTATGAGAGATAGCGAGATCTGTTCTTAGGAACCATGACGTCGATTTTAGATTTAATAATAATTACATTCAAACTATAAACAATAATTTATTCTAGTAAACAAGATTCCATTAGTGTTGTGCTTCTTGCGACTTGCAGAATTTATACACATTGATTTTGACCTGCCCCTCTAACACAACATGCATTCCGTATCTACTCGCGCGCGAGATAAGCTTCCTGTCACTTTTTGACAGCATTCATCAGAAAGTGACAGGTAGCCTATCTCGCGCGCGAGTAGAGACGAGATGCATGTTATGCTAGCCCCCCAGGTTCGATTCCCGGTTATGTATGAGAAGTTTGAATGTAATTATTATTAAATCTAAATTCGACGTCATGGTTTCCGACCACTGTTTACCATACTGACCCATTTGGATTGTACATCCTGTATATGATTTAATTTAATTTCATTCACTATTATGTATCTTATGGTGCACCTTTGTCAGAATTTTAATATGTTCTGACATCACGATAGACCTAAAAAATCCTGTACTACTATATTTTTTTATTACAGAGACATTTCAGCAAAAGGCAGTTTCTTTCTACCCGCGTGCAGGCCCGCAAGAATTTCTCTTATAAGAATCTTATAAGAAATTCCTCAAGTTTGCCGGTGACAAGGAGTGGTAATTACTATAAATCGTCCGCCATATTTGAACGGGCCGTCCCGTGCGCGCCTACGTTCGGATTTTGCGGGATCTTTTCAGATTCTGGTGTGTTTTTAAAAGGGTAGCATTTAACGAACCACCAAATTAGTTGCCGAATGATGCTCTAAAAAATTACATTGATTACCAAAAATACTAGATTCGCACCAAATTTTCAACTCCTTTTAAATATAAAGTGCAACTCAAAGAAGTAACATGTCGATAACCTAATAAATAAAATTGTTACCAAATAAATTAGTCACTACCCAAAAATACTTAATGATCACCTAATTTCAAACACCAAATTTCATATAATTTACATCCAAATATTACAGGGCTCGTAATCCTATTAAAATTATTTACACCCAAATAATTCTTTCGATACCCAGAAATACTACATGATCACCAAATTTCACGCGGCAATTGTTTTTTAATGTCCGACGTGCAAAGCAGTTCCAATCTAGTCTAACCTCATTGCTAGCACACTGATGCGGTTTTCCATACGGTCCGTCTCGCTCGCACCTCGCACCGCGTGCGAGCAAGACAGCGCTAAATGATTTTAAGAAGTTGAAGTTTGAAATAAAAATAGCTATTTTAATTTCAAACTAGTGGAGATTGGAACAGTATTGACGGATCTCCGCTGGCGCGGAGCTCCTATTTTGAGTTGTTTTGGCCCTTCGGGCCGATGCAAAACTAACATAACCTAAACCTACCTATACCTATTTCTACCTATTAACTTCCTTTAATTTTTCCATGAAAGTCTATCTATATTAATAAAGTAAACTCATTTGAGGACCTTTATCCATTTTCATAACAAACTAACAATTTAATAAATCAACAAAACTCATTTTCAAATAAAAGGTTTCAATCAAACGCGCTCACGTCAACGCATTAAAAAAAAAAAACTTCTTGCAGTTTGTAAACCATCAGCAATAGGTAGTTAGAATGAAACAGCAATAGGTACCTTTCACTCTTACGACATATCAATAGGTTTTATGCTTCAGACAATTCTTTGTATTTGATTGAGTGAGATAGCAGTGAGTGTTATTATTTCACACAGCCACATTGCGCGTTGCTTTTTAAATTAATTTTAAATTTTACTTTCTAATTTATAACATTTTGGAAATAACTGAAATATTTATAGTGCTAAAAACAATTAATTTGTAACTGTTTATTAAAATGTAGCATGCGATGTATATAATATTTGGATGTAATTCTAATGAAAAAAGGTGCATGAGATTAGGTGGTAGTTTAGTGTTTTTGGTGGTACTTGACAATTTTTTTGATGCGATTATAAATTTATAGGAACGCAATAAGTAAAATAGGTGCAAGTGCTGCAAAAATAGGTAGAATTTTTTTGGTGACTCGGAATTGCTGATCGATAAAAATTTTTGAGTGTTCAACCTTATTTTAGGGTTTGAAAATTTGATGATATCAAAAGTTATTTAGGTGATCATTTTATTTGTTCCCTTTTTAAAAGCTCTTATATACCTAACATTTAAGTAGTAGGTATTAAAATAAATGAACGGTGGTCTGCAAGTAGGCTGTCTAATAAACTGCTGGCTGTGTAAATGGCTGTGTGTGTGTGTGTGTGTGCGTGTGTGTGTGTGTGTGTGCGTGTGTGTGTGTATGCGCGCGCGCGCGCGCGCGTGTGTGTGTGTGTGTGTGTGTGTGTGTGTGTGTGTGTGTGTGTGTGTGTGTGTGTGTGTGTGTGTGTGTGTGTGTGTGTGTGTGTGTGTGTGTGTGTGTGTGTGTGTGTGTCTAATGGCACTTTTACAAGTCAAAATTAGAGTACATAAGACAAACACCTACAATTCTTAGAAGCGGCACTGGTAATTGACAATATTTCATAATTTCCAAAAGTCTTAATTCGAAAACCATTTCGGTAAAAACGTGTAAAGTACACAAAAAACATTTTTTTAGATTTTTTTCTCCGTTAATTTTGGAAAAAATCGCAAATTACTGTAAACCGAAAGTTGACGTCATCTTCCTCGCTGTATTCAGGGAGACCTTAGTACAGAGTACAGACAATCGCAGCTCTGAAGTTGCTCTGGATTCTTGTTGGGAAGATGACGTCATATTTTACTTACGCCCTTTTGGAATGACCTACTTTTCAACGTGTTTTTTTTGAATGAAATAATGAGTTAAATTGAAAAAGAAAAAATACGGGTGGCTTAAATTTTTACCTATTTTCTAACTAGTTCATAAAATAAAGTAGTTAAATATATGAAATGTTGTCAATTATATTTCATATGCCTGCCTGCCCCTTTTCGGGTGTAAGTAAGTATGAATAACACAAGGAATGATAAAGGCAATGTAATGGCAAGCATCAGACCCATATTATGTGCCAGTTGCACCAACGTACGAACACAGACCGGTCATCGTCAAATATGGCGCCAGCAGCTGTCATCCCATACAAACATGTCAAACTTTCCATGTAATCAGATTTGACGAACACCGCTTACGATTACAGACGGTTTGGTGCAACCCAGCCTTAATGTACTGATTTTACTCTTATGAACCTTCTTGTTGTCACTTACGTGTCCGTTCGTCCGGCCGTCGTCGTTTGTTACGCAGGTTTTACAGATAAAATGGTTGAATCTACAGTTTTCAAATTTAATTTCAACTCTTTTAAAAAAATGATTATGAATTTTATAACTTCTCGTTGAAAAAGTTTATTATTACGTTTATATTACCTAAAAATACGAATATATGGATGAATCATTTTTTCTAATTTCCTTATTTTTCCTATTAAAACCAACTTAATTTTGCGGTTGTTTTGGAAACCTAAATGTGCAAAGTAATACATGCACTTGCCGGTTTTTTATTTAACTTAATAAATTATATTATGTGCGTTGCCATACTCACAGAGTATGACATATCAGTATAACAATAAAATAGCTTATTTAAATTCCTTAATGTACCATGCCACTTGCTTCAATAACAAATATCATTTCTTTGATACAAATAAATTCATAAAGCGCTTCTCGCTGACATCAGAGAAAATATATTTGCCAAAGAAATATTTAATGACTTTGGTGGACCTGCTAGCGTTTAATTTAGAACCAAACCAATTTAATAGCTCACCTAGCAGACTCCACTATGTTGATAGCGCCATAAATAGCATGCCTTTAAACTAAATTGTAAGACAGCGGAAAAGCCATTGAATATTAATATTTTCCATCAAAATATTCAGGGTTTTTCCAGCAAAGAACTACAAATAGGTTTATTTTTAGATAATAGTGACATTCAAGTTTTGTGTATTACTGAACATTGGCTTAGACAAGAACAGATGATATTTGACTTTGTAAATTTTAAATTAGTGAGTTTCTATGCCAGAAAATCTGCCATTCATGGCGGTTCTCTCATAATTGTAAAAAGCTCTTTTAAATGCAAAGAACGGAAGGATATAGTAAAGTTATCAATTGAGAGGATTGTAGAAATTGCTTGTACAGAACTAGAAAGCTATATAATCATATGTGTATACAGGCCTCCTGCATCTGACTTCTGCACATTTGAATCCACTATGGAAAATGTGTTGAGGTTAGTAACTAAGAGCCAAAAAAATGTTATAGTTTGTGGTGATTTCAATGTTAATTTACTTGAACCATCTAATAATACTGTCAAGTTGTTAAGTTTATTTAAATCTTTTAATTTGATAAATTTGTTCCTTGAGCCTACCCGGGTAGGTGCTACTAGTGCGACCTGTTTAGATAATATTTTTTGTAACTGTGAATGTTTGGATAAGAAAATTTTAAATCGTTTTAACTCTGACCACAGTGGTCAAATGGCATCTTTCTCTATGATTAATCAAGAAGAACAACCCCAAACTATAACATACCGACCCATAACTAGTTCTCGTTTGGAATTATTTAAAAATGAAATTAACCATAATATTTGTATGTTATCACTTTCACAAAGTAATTCGAATAGCATGTATAAAGATTTATTCGGCTTAATTATTAATTGCTTCAATGAAAATTTTTCATTAAAAACTATTTCTGGGTCAAAAAATAAAAATAATAAGATAAAATTTAGTGATTGGGCTACCGTAGGTATACATAGAAGTAGAAATAGGCTTTATGAACTTTATGGTGAGAGGGAGGTGAACAAGAACAGTGATTTCCTGGACTATGTCAAGAGTTACTCAAACATCTTCAAGAAAGTGTGTTTTGCTGCTAAAGCAAATTATATTAGTTCTAAACTTAAAGTATCTGACAACAAGGTGAAAACTGTTTGGAATATTATAAATAGAGAATCTGGTAAATTTAAAACTCGCGATTATCAAGTCAACATTCTCACGGAAGACCAACAGGTCATGTCAAATAACGATGTTGCCTTGGCATTCGAGAACTATTTTTCAAATATAGCAAGTAGTACTACAAAATGTCTGCAGTCATCTAAAACCCAAGCTAAAGCTTTGCTTTGTGCTAACATTAGTAAATGTGATGTAACGTTTAATTTTAGTCAAGTAGATTCAATTAAGGTTGTTAAAACATTTAAATCGCTCAATTTAAAGAAAACCGAGGATTTATGGGGAACATCAGTAAAAGTTATTAATCATATCATAGATGTCATTGCGCCCCAATTAGCTTTGATTTACAATAACTGCATATCAGAGGGTATTTTTCCTGATCTTATGAAGTTTAGTAAAGTCATACCTCTATTTAAATCGGGTGATTTAAACGACCTAACCAACTTCCGTCCCATATCGATACTACCTGTATTAAGTAAGGTTTTTGAAAAATTAATGTTAAACGATATGCTAATGCACTTTAATAGAAATAAACTGCTTACAAGTAAACAGTTCGGTTTCACAAGAGGGCGCTCCACGACTGACGCTGCATCTGTGCTTATTAAACATATTTACGATATTTGGGAGAATTCCTGTGATGCGATAGGTATTTTTTGTGACCTTTCTAAAGCTTTCGATTGCGTGGATCATGGGACGCTCGTTTTGAAACTTAAACATTATGGTTTGTCTGCTAATGCGTTAAGTCTTATGTCTTCATATCTCAGCAATAGAACTCAAGCAGTTGTTGTAAATGGAACCCAGTCTAGTGGGGCAATAGTAACGTTAGGAGTGCCTCAGGGCTCTATCTTAGGTCCATTTTTATTTTTGGTTTATATAAATGACTTGCCGTCTATAGTAAGTAATCTTTGTGATATAGTTTTATTCGCGGATGATACATCTTTAATCTTTAAGGTTGACCGAAAATCAGTTGACTATAGTAGAGTTAATGGCACACTGGACAAAGTACTTGACTGGTTTACCGTTAACAATCTGTTACTTAATGCTAAGAAAACTAAATGTGTCAGATTTTCTTTGCCTAATGTTAGACCGGTGGAAACTAGTATACTCTTAAATAACGAGTGCTTAGAAATAGTAGATAAAGCAATATTCTTAGGTATAACATTAGACAAAAATCTACAATGGAGTCCCCACATAGCCGTTATGGCGCGTAAATTAAGTTCAGCCGCATATGCTATCAGAAAAATCAGGCAACTTACCAATGTAGAAACAGCTCGCCTAGTTTATCATAGCTATTTTCATAGTGTTATGTCGTATGGTATCCTGGTTTGGGGTAAAGCAGCTGACATACAGACAATTTTTGTGTTACAAAAAAGAGCCATTCGCTCCATATATAACCTAGGCTCCCGTGAATCTTTAAGAGAACTCTTTAAAGAAATCAACATTTTAACTGTAGCGTCCCAGTACATCTATGAGAATATTGTTTATGTCCTTAAGAACATAGACTCCTTCTGTAAAAATTCTGATATACATAATTTTAATACTAGAAATAAAAATAAAATTGCCACTAAAAAATTTCGTGTCCGTAAAGTATACAAATCTTTTGTAGGTCAATGTGTCCGTTTTTATAATAAGTTACCTGATGAAGTTTTGAATTTACCTTTTCCAGCTCTTAAAAAGTACTTGAAAAAATCATTGATGTCGAAGGCTTATTACAAGGTTGAGGACTATCTAACAGACAGAAAAGCATGGCCCAAACCAGATACTTAAATAGAGTAAAGATTCATATATTGTGTATTTTTTAATTTTATCTAGTTGACGCAGTTCTTGCAAGAAAACATATCAAAAGATTTATAACTAAATTTATAGTCTAAAGGATTCAATTTTTTTTTCCTAAATAGAATTTGATAATGCTAAGGTATACAGTTTCGAAATGTTTTCCTGCAGAATTACACACTGTACATAACTGGTTTTTTTCCTCATTTTGTTCTTTGTTTTTGTGTTGCTTTATATAGATACTTAGATTTCTTGATCTTAAGTAGGTTAAGTATTATCATTTATCATTGTAATAAGCATATTTTTGTGAGAAAATGGCTGACTGTCGAGTTTCTTTCGGCGTTTCTTCTCGGCAGTGGCCTCTGTGAAACGCTAGTAGGGTTTGACTTGTAAAAGTGCCATTGCGGCCTACTTACAGAATAAAGTTCATTTTATTCATTTTTTATTCATTTTTATTGTTATTCTATAACATCAGGTGTATAAATAAATGTTGGTAGGTATAATTATTTTATACAGTAGGGTGTAGGGCGCACAAATACTTTTAACTTATCACAGAAACCACAAAGAGTTGGCACAGTCTCTGCTTACATTATAATAACATTTCGCCATAGATTTGTGACCATAGACCAAGAGCCGAATGTTAATTCTTTAAATATAGCTATTTCTTCACTAAATCCTCCTAATATACGCTAATTACAACTTCCGACTAAGCTACAAAAAACGATTGACATCAACAAACTTATAGTTTGTTTTTTTTCTTCTATTTATATGATTTAATTGTTATTAGTCTTTTTTTTTTTTTTTTCTTAGCCTATTTGGGTGTCCCACTGCTGGGCAAAGGCCTCTCCCCATGCATGCCACGACTCCCGCATCAGTGCCTCCTCCTGCCAGTTGATGAGGAAGCCGTCCAAATCGTCCCACCATCTCCGTTTAGGCCGGCCCCGTCTGCGTCGCCCTTGTGGCATCCACTTGGTAGCTATATTAGCCCACCTGTCCGGATGCATGCGACAGACGTGACCCGCCCAGTCCCATTTGAGCCTAGCAGTCTTTTCGCCTACATCAGCTATGCGTGTTTTGGAGCGCAGCGTGGTGTTCTGGATGCGATCCATCCTCTTAACACCTAAAATGCTGCGCTCCATAGCCCGTTGGCAAACCTTCAATTTGGACTTTTGACTCTCCGTGAGTGACCATGTTTGGGCACCGTAGGTTAGGACGGGCAGAATACACATGTCGACAAGTTTACAAGTCAATTAGTCTAATAAAAAAAAATCCCGTCTTAGACTGACTCAGTATCAAAAATTTAGTCTGCAAATAGGCCAGAGGAGCACTTTTACATTTCAATCGGTAATTAATTAACAATAATCACAAAGCTACAGTGAAAGTAATCAATTAACAAACGCAATATGTCATTGTCTATTTCCAGTTTACTCTGCTATTAGTGTGCACGTCTCGATGCTTCTTTGTTCTTAGTGTCCATTGCAACAGAGTAGTTGTCTAGACAATCAATGCTATAGCTGACCAGAATGGCGACTAGCTCTTAGACTATAGGTATTAGAGTGTCTGGACAGGGTATATTTTAGACGGCCCCAGGGGTGTCGGGGTAGAAACTCATTTCTATTATTTGGCAGTATTTTCTTATTTACATTGCGAGAAGACGGTGATATTAAAGTTGTATAATAATGTATAGCGTACAAATAGACCTTTAGGAGGAATTCTAGGATATACTTATTTGCGATCCTTTTTTATAATGTTTTTGAGAATACCTACATACACCCATAAAAAGAGATTCGTACCTACGTTAAGAATAAAAATATTTTTTAAAGTAATTTACCGTACCGTATGTCGGTCCGTAGACCGACATTTGTACCAGTCTTCGGCACTAACTCAATACTTGGCACTTTCAAGCTTAGGTGCATCGATAAATCAGGAAGTCGCCTAAGTGTACAAAAATACAGCCCCTACGCTGATAACCAATACTGGTTGTTATATTGCCACTATTGCCAGTTGTGCTATTTACAATGTTCACCACACCTCACTGCTCACCTTACCGCTCACCTCACCACTCACCTCAACGCTCATCTCACCGCTTGCCTCACTGCTCATCTCACTGCTCAACTCACCTCTCAACGTACCGCTCACCTCACCTCTCACCTCATCACTCACCTCTGGTATATCTTGACGACGGGACTTGTAATAACAACAAGTAATCGGAAGTCTAACGCATTGGTTCACCTGGGGTGAGGTGAAACGTTTTACAAACTACTAGAATAACACTGTTGTGCCTATTTGCGATTAATAAATAGGTTAACACTGTCTTAATATGAAAATGTATATAACACTCTAATAACAATATAATATATCTTAACACTCGCACGGAATCCTACAAACAATTATCAGTGCGTTCGTTAGCGTGTTGTTTCAGTACATTTCAGTAGCAATAACCACGCAAATGTATGAGAGGGTGACAACTATTTACATAAATTTAAACTAACTTTACACTTAAGCGTGACTAAACACAAACATTCATGACATGTCGCAAATAGTGACTTTTCCAAGTGAGTGTCAACTGTTACTCTCTTATTAAGAGTGACAGCTATAAAGCTATTTCGAAGAGAAGTTGAGTAAAACCGTAAAACGAAATCAATGTGGGCCGCGTTGTCGGCGCGACGACGAGCTGAATCCACTACCGAACAAAACTAGTTGCCTACTGTCATGGCATCGTTACCGAACAACGTCGTTGAGCAAGTATTTTTTGGCGAAGTCATCATAGATTTGATGGAAAGCCTTTTTTTAAAGAGTGAAGGTTGAAGACAATTCAATTACTCTTTGGGCTATATTGACCGTGCATCAATATAGTAACATAACTGGGATAATTTCATCGTGGTTGAAGATATATCTATCCTAATATCTTAACTAATAAAATTGGAACGTTTAGATATTTGGATGTTTGTCATTGTTTGTTGAAGTTGGAAAGTTGCTGCCGTGTCAGGCGACTCCCTCCGACAATTGAGCTAGATCAGTGGTAGCCCCCCCCTACCAGTAGCTCACTGGGGTATTTATTGAGCCTATAAAGCCACAATCAGGTTCAAAAAAAGAAGACTCGTGGACTCACGATGAGCTGGCTTCTGCTGCTTACTACCTACTGCAATCTACTAAACACTTGCACTTATGGCCTGTCGATATGGCGGCGTATACGTTTGCTGTCAAGCGGCAAGTAGCAAATGTACGAACTTCGCACGTGCACTTCGCAATGTTTAAACAGGCCAGTAGCTCTAGTATAAGTTTTTTCGAATCATTAACTAATTCGAACGTGTTTGCGTTTTGTCTCAAAATGTATGAAAGTGGTATGAAAACGTGAACAGCGCCCCTAGTGGTCACTAGTGGAAACTAAAACAGCGAGTATAACATTTGTTGCTAACCGATGAACGCGCGTATTTCAAACTCGGTGAGAGCGTTTTCATACATTTTGAGACAAAACGCAAACGCGTTCGAATTAGTTAATGTTTCGAAAAAACTTATACTAGAGCTACAGTAGGTGTAACTTCCTTGCCTTCCCCTTTGCAGAGTTTAGCGGTGTGGTCAATGGCGGAATGCGAAGAGGTTTAGTTGAGTAAGCAACTTAAAGTTGTAGAGGTTTGTACCCCAGGAATGCCTGGCAAAGCAGTCAGAATGTATTCTACTATACTTACTATGCTTTTTTCTCTATAAAGTACTGCCATAGTTAAATATATGGCGCGATCAGTTGTTTCTTGCGAATTCTTGCATAGAACTTGTTATTGTCCATACTGTCCATACTTCCATAGTATAAATTCGAAAGTGTGTCTGTCTGTGTGTTACCTCTTCAAGCTTAAACTACTAAATCTATACGGATGAAATTTGACATGTGGATAATAGTTTGAGCCCCGAGGAAGGACGTAGGATCCTTTTCTATCCCGGAAATCATCCGTTAAGGGGGTGGAAGTTTGTGGATAACTATTTCTGACACAAAATAACACAATCTAACTACGTAATAGCTTTCGCCCGTGACTTCGTCCGCGTGGGACTCATTTATATCGTACATCCATACAAATTTCCTTCATTTCAGTCCCTAAAGGTGTGATTTCCGGGATAAAAACTATCCTGTGTCCTTCCGCAATGCTTAAACTATGTCTATAATGGTCTCTGTGGTTGCCGGAATGCGCGTAATTTCCAGCCTTAAGGCAAGGCAGCCCCACTGCAGACGTCCTGCTCTAACACGACTGAGTTTACAATTAACCATCCCGCTCTCTACGGAAATCTGTGCGCAAATTTCGTGAATAATTAGTACATTTTGATTGATTTTTGAAATATTGGATCATTTATCAAAAATCTATCCTAATTATTGTGTTAAAACAATAAAAAAGCTACCCTTTTTGTAAAGAAAAACGTATCACTGCCGATGACAATTACGAAATAATCAGCATATAAGTTTATTTTTACGATGATATTTAGAATTTTCTTACAGAGTTACCAAAACATTTTTCAATATTTTGTTCGGTTATTGTGTTACTTTCTTTTTTTCTCAATCTACAGTAATTTTTGTGTGGTGTAATTCTATATTATTTCTTCACATTCTAACCTCAAACTTTAATATTTTCAACGATTCGTAAACTGGCCTGGCCTTAATGGTGAATGCGGGGCCGCGGTGGGTGTAGGAAATATCACAATGAAGATTACTTATTAAACCGGATCCACTGTAGCCTCTACAAAGGTTTCTCACTAAAAGGCGTAAAAAACAGTGAACCCGACTAAAACAATACACGCGGCATTTGCCGTAAAACAATTGCTAAAAGCCTTTTCGAATCCATAACTACCCTCAGCGAACATATCCACAACAACTACACTGCAAATACAACCTTATTACAATCAGCTAAAATTCCAATTAGAACCAAGCGCGAACGGTAGAAGCGCGCTTGCGTAAGTACCAGAGAAAATGAACTTGATATTCTGCAGGTCTGTATCCTACCTGAATAATTAATACCTGACGGTACGGGAGGTAGCGGGCGCGGGCGCGGTAGCGGGACAATGCTAGCATTGTGTTGCGCGCACATGCCGGGTGCAGCTGGTGAATTTAGAGAGCTTTCTGTCAATGGGGCAATAGAAAGGGCGATTAACAGACAAACTTAAATATTTTGGTGGCAATAGTCCATCATTGGCATCATCAGTTTCAACCTTGCTGTTGACACCAAATAAAAAATCAGTAAACACCAAATAAAAAGCAGCCTAAAGAGAATAAATACTAATACAAAGAATAATACAAAGTTATAAGTGTGCAAAGTTTTAGGAGGGGGCCGCTGTCCCTTTTGCACAAAATGTACCTTCGTATGGAACGGTCGTCATTAACTAGATGACGATAAGATGTTTGTGACCATCGACAACGCTTTCTCTCTCTGCCTTTATTTTAACAGTTCGATATAACTTAGTATTTTTTTGTGATATTAGGATAGAATTTCTATCGTATCAATATTTTTTGTGGTGTATTTTTTGAAGTAATAATAAAATGTGATCCAATAACCCTATTGTAAATTGAATGCTGCTATTATAAAACAGACTTATGTGGCGTCCATAGAAATCAGTCCATCTTGCCTGTTTTTTGAGTATAGACTAATTGAACACCTGATTCTGCAGTATATAGTGAATAAGAAAAAACAAAAAACAACAACTGCAGCATACTCGTAGCTTCGAATTTATGACGCCGTGCCATTGAAAGGTAATTCTGACTCTCGGTTTTCGTGGCCCCATCTCACAGTCATAAGTTAGCAGACTGCCATTGGTACAAAGGGTTCACAATCGGCTGCACTTTTTCAACACTCAGCCGTTTTGTTGCTAGAATGCAACAGCGGCTGTTTTGTGCAATTTTTATCTAAGGTGAAAATAGTAGATTGTGTCACAAGGGAGCAAAATGATATATTTACGGCGTGGGCGTAACTTGAATCCTGAAAGAAGAGAAGGATTATATAATAGAATCCTGAGCGTAGCGAGGGATTCTAAAATAGAATCCTGAGCGTAGTGAGGGATTCAAGAATGAACGCCCAAGGTGGAAATAATTTTGCTTCCATGTGGCACACACTGCTTTTCAGTTTCACATCACCTATTGAGGATAATGAAAGATCTGAAATAACAATGGTTGTGCATTTATTTTATCAAAATCGATACTAATAACTTATTACTCGTTACAGAAAAGTGCCACTTTGATCCCTCCTAGCAGGGAAGAAAAGTGCCATTTTGATCCCTCCTAGCAGGGAAGAAAAAGCCCTTATCCGAATAGGTGATGTGAAAAGGCTTATAACACGTCGACATTTCAGGCTGGTTATTTCAAAGTGGGTTGGAATTTGGAATGCCTATCTGAATTTAACAATTCGGTTGACAAAGAGGTCAAAAGTTTCTATTGTATCCTTGTTATTAAAGACTTTTGACGTTTTCATATGCCAAGCTACTTTTGATGCTGATTGTACCACCTCAAAGGAAACGGAAAAAAAACTTGGTTTGGGTTCTTAAGTACCTATATTAGGGGTCGGCAATTAGTGTAAAGTGGGGTCCGGATATGATAGAAAAAAAAAATTTCGAGGTCCAGAAAAAAAATCTTTTATCTAATTAAATCAATATGCAAGCAGCATATTTAACATTATTTGGGGGTCCGCAGTCCGGATACGAACCGCGGTCGTCCTATTGCCGACCCCTGACCTATATCTTCCGTATAGTATGGTCAATCAAAGTTTCACACAAACCACACGTTAACTGTCATGATTTTTTGCTGAGATCAAAGCATTCATTAAACGGAATACTTAAAGCCAATTTTGAAATAAACTTTTGATCAAAAGCGATTTTCATCCGAAATTGCCCCCTAACGATTTGAATGGAATCCATTAAGGATTACCACGGGATTAGCTGATAGGTATCGGCTGAAAATAAATCACTCGGATCGGATCTAGCTCGATATTAAATGAAATAAAAACCGGCCAAGTACGTGTCGACATAATTAATGTATTGTATATACTTAGAAGCCGAATTACGTATAGCTTTTAGTACTAACCGTTACAAAGCTAAGCCGTGGACGGACAGACGGACCTGGCGAAATTAAAAGGGTTCCTTGTTGACTACGGAACCCTAAAATGGGGAAGAGTGAGATGTTCTAACGTAGCAGGTTCGAGCCCCGGCCGGGTAATACACTCGAGTGTAAAAATACGGGTGCACACAACTTACCTACTCAAAAATATATGCCATGGCTCTTACATATAGTGCTAGCGGCACACAAGGGCTACATATGGAAATGGCAAAATTCGCTTAGTCACGAATTATTTCCGCCAATTTTCCTTCGTTGATGTTGCTAAGCAAACTTTGTATTAATGAAAAAATTAAAAAAAAAACTAAATTTAAATATTTTTAAGACTGCTTTCTTGAGATTAGATATGAGGATATTAAGGTATCACATCTGGTATATTTTACAAAAAAACAATCCAACGGTATCGTACCTGGAGGAGCTCAAACTGGGTATGTTTTGTGAATTATTTTAATTTTATTTTAAGACAAGCGACTTAAATGTAATAATGTGATATATTTATAGAACCAGCTTAGAAAGCCTCTTCGTTTGATACCACACACGATAGGTTTCAGAACATTATTTTTTAAATTCTGTACAAAAAAAGAAGTCGTCATAACTCCTCTCCTCTTCGTTTTTTTTTCGTCCAACGGGTCAAATTAATTCATATGGCCTAAAGATCAATCGTGCCGATTTTCATGCTTTTAACACAATTTGCAGCATCTTTTGGCGTACCAGTAGGACTAATATATCGGCGGAAAGTTTCGTTTCATATTTATGAGAGGACTAGCTTTTCCCCGCCACTTCGTCTGCGTAATCATCCACTCCCTATTTCATACCTTTGAGCGATGATTTTTGTGAGAAAAAGTATCATATAATAAGGGCTATGAAATCGTTTTACCTATACCAAGTTTCGTTATAATCCGTTCAGTCATTTTTGCGTGATTGAGTAACAAACATCTAAACATCCAAACTTTCGCATTTATAATATTACTTAGTAGTATTAATTTGATACATGTTTTTGCACTTGACTTTACCACATTTTTCCAAAAACTTAGGTACGAAATATGGTCTGATATTTAGTAGCTTTTCAGTGAAGGAAACCATTGTGATGAAATCAGTCTAATCTCAACAAGGTTTAGTTTTCCCTCTGAGAAGGTCAAATGATAGTCGATTTCGTAAACTAGCGCCAACGCCAAATCTTGGGACCAATCAAAATACTAACACTTTTTTTTATTTTTTATTTATTTAATAATGGGATTGCTCTTGGCCAGCATCTAGCCAGGGGGCAAAGATGTATAGACGTATTAGTATTAGTAGGTTGCATGAATGTAAGAAGTCGGTGTAAAATATCTGTAGATTTCAATGATAAGATCACTTACCCTACCCCTGTGACCAGAGTTCGTCTAACTTTACGAGTAGGTACCTCATCCAAAGCCTTTAAGTACCGTCTTGTAATCAAGCAATTCAAAGCTTTGACATCCCCAAGCACTAACAAAGGCCTAACGGCTAACTACACGGGACCAACTTACATATGCGAGTGGCCAACTCTAGAAACAACAGACATGAGAGCAATTTTGTTAAAAGCATTATACAGAGGCGACGTATTCAGCGGCATGTGTAAGTTTGTGTTTGCGAGCAGTGAACTGTGATGTCTGTTTACAAGTGTTGTCATGTTCAAGTGAAATAAAACCTCTGTCTGTATTAATTGGTATCATGTTATAGTTCGTACAACACTGTAAGGCCAAGTGCTCAAACCTTATAGTCAGAGCTCTAAGTCTAGTTTTGCTTGCGTTAGTTTGACAGAATTTAGCCTTAGAGTTGTGTCCGAACTATACCTACTGTAGCATTGTGAACGAACGCAGGGCACAATAATGACACACCGTCACTACAAATTGATTGCTGTGTGATGGCCATAAATGATGTTCCTTCTTTTTTACCCGACTGCAAGGCAAGCTTATTTCAATAAATGCATTGGAATGAATTGGAAATAAATGTTTTCAAAGAAAGAAAGAAATTACGGATAGTTATCCGCCAATATTTAATATCTAGTTTGAAGTAATTGTCCTTCAAGTAACATTAATAATGCCTAATTACCTACCAGACAGAAGTTCTAAAATTTTATTTCTCTCTTGTTCATCATTATTTTACGAAAACAATAACAGAGTCTTATGTGCGTTCTCACCAATGACAAATAATGTTGTACCTTGAAGTACCTTCGTCATATTTCTTCTACATGTACCTATTAAAAATCTCAAAATGTTTGATATCTCTCTCAGGCTGGCAACATATTCTTCCATCCGACTGCCCTCGACTAACGATATCATAGCCAATGTGCCTGGGGAGCGAGTACCAGGGTAGTTGCCATGTTTTTTTGAGAAGGTTCAACTTGTCTTTAATGACGACGGATTCAATGAGCTAGTGAGGGCAAGTTCATTTTAGCTATAATTATTGAACCAGCCCACTTAATTTCACGAGAATTCGTTGAGAATTGCGACCTGTAGAGAACGCAGCAGGAAATCATTTTTGCCCAAGCTGAAATGGAGAGTTTCGATCGCTCGGCTCACTCGGTCAATTAGATATTACTCTAAAAAATACCAATAAAACGTTTAGCATTTCATCGCTCTAATGGACCCAACAAAGTCTAGAATTACGATTTAAAAAACGGGATATTTACTATTTACCATGTATATTTGTGTAATATCCCGTTTTTAATCATAATTCTAATGTAAATGGCCATGTGAGCATGAAATCTAACAAAGTCTAATTACTCAACCCTGTTTACTGAGTGAGTCTTCAGTATACACGTAAGTACAGCACTATTTCTTGTTTGTAATGAGACAGTCAAAGGAGTCTGTATTCGCAAAGGGCTGTCATTGCCGTGCTGCTAAGACGTTATTATAGGAATATCTGGAAGAAAACTGAGGTAAATTTGAATCTGGTAATCGTGAAAAAAAAAACTCCGTACGAGATATTTCTGATCTCTCCCTCTCCCTCTCTATTCTGATCTCCCCAGGCCACTCTCCAACCGCGCTCACTCCTCCTATGGATTTATTGGGCCCGGCCTCTAAAGCCACAGTCAATAGGTAAACGAATTCTCAGTTGGATAGAGATAAACTACGATAACATGTCCCGTGCCTCCAAAATTCAACAGTATTTATAAAGCATAATTTTTTTTTACGGCTGCCTCAGCACTGATTACGCACACATGGGTTTTGAGTCGTGGTTGCGCTTAAAAATACTTTTAGAATTACATAGAAAGCGTTTTGAATTATGGAGGTGAGGGAGTTTATTTATCTCTAGCATCTAGATTGGGGTACAATAGGAATTTAGGATTATTTAATAGGTACCTTTAAAATATTGCCCACATAGAACAAAAGGGTGACCGACTATTTGACATTTAAGACTGATTTTTTTTTCTAATATGAGGAATACAGAATAGAAACGGAAAGAGGAATAACTTAATGCAAAGTGAGTGTCATCAACTCATCACCCAAATGTCTCATTCCACGGAATTGTCTCAGCACAAACAGACTCCTTCGGTCATTTTATGCCTTCACTAATACTCCTTGGAAATATTAACCAAATTCTCACCGCTTTATGACGAGGCGATCATAAAAGAAAATTACTCAAAAGAAAAAAAAGTGTCGCTACGGTAATATAAATGTAAAGCACCCAGTCATTTGTCCGGGCAAGAGCTAATTTCAGTTCATGTATATTTCATGAGGTAACTGAATAACAGACGAACATACAGATTATCTATCTGAGGTGTGCTTTGCATCTTTTTGTGCTTTTTCTTATGAAGCAGCTGTGTTATAAATGCCTCATAAAATATATGTGCTAATCTGTGGGGTAAGTGGAGTTTGGCGAAATTCGGGAGTTTTAAGCAATATTATGCTTTACTAACTTTCCAGAGTATCAGGTGCGTTATAACATTAAGTAGTCGTGAAATTAGGTATCTGATATACAGAAAATGTAATTAGTACGTGTTGAATACAACCTTTAACTTTAAAATACATCGTTCTCAAGTGTTGTGTTCGGGGTTTGAAGTTAATTCAGACAACAGTTTTGGGCGTAAAAGCAAATATTTTCAGCATTTTCGAGTGTAAATGAGCTAGTTAACGAACCTCGTTAGTATTTTCAGTGAAAGTTTTAGGGCAATCCGTGAGTATTCCTGAAAGTTTTGCAAACTTTGTATCGTTCACCCTAATTTTTGGGAAATAGCACGTGAGCTCTAATAGTAAAGCTATAATGTTTATGATGCAGAGTAAACCACCTTTAGAAATAAACGCCTTCTCTCTTGATGGGGGAGTCGATATTGTTTCAAATTGTAAGTTTTTGTGTGTGTTTTATATTTTATTTATATTTGTGTTCTATATTTTAGTTTATATCTATTTCAAAGTAAATAATTAAAACGGTAGAAATAAACTTAAAATATAACTTAAAAATAAACTTAATATTAAAAATTAGGAAAACTACTATAAACGAAACCTATGTCTCCTAAATCACCGCTGCTGCGGTCTATGGCAGCATTCGTTAAGCCGTTGGAGGCCTTCGGGCGGTTTGAGAACTTCTAACAGTCAAGTTGCCCACTCCCTTGGCAAGTCTAATCCCAATAAAGTCTGGTTTCCCCTTGGATTTGAAGGTCATATGGCAGTCGCTTTCGTAAAACTTAAGAAAATTCATTCTGGATGCAACTGTACCGGGATAACGCTAGTGGATGATGATGATGATTTTATTATTTTTTGCTAAAATGGCGCACATACGTCAGATATTCAGCGGAAACATAGTAAAGTTCCATTCAGTTTAGTGTTAGTATACGGGTTTAAATTAATGCTTGCAAAACACATTTACAGTCAGCATCAAGACGTCAAAAGTTTTTATTATAAGGGAATACGAAACTTTGACCTTTTTCATATGCCAAGCTACTTTTGATGCTGACTGTACGACTATCACGGATGGTATAACAGCAAAATAAGTTAACTGTTTTGCGCTTTATCGTCATGGCATAAGGTGCAAAAGTGTTATATTTTATATTACATTTGCTGTACGTTTACTTTCAGTTTGACATTGAAATGCTTTTCTTCCATTGGATATTCTACTTTAAAACTAATGTAATAGAGTTTATATTACAAACTACGGTTTTTAGACAGTGTGTTGCAGTTAAATGTCAATGGACACCACTGGTGACCAAAGAACTGGCAGCTTCCTCGCACAGCGCATCAGAATTTCTATACATATATATTTAGTTTTAGTTATGTTTTATTCCATTCTTAATAAATGGCATGTGACAACATTTATTTTTTAAATCATTAGTGCCCATAAATCTGACAAAGACCTAAACAAACATCCTCACATACCAGGATCATGTCGCCTTTTAAAACCTAATCACACTTAACCCCCCCAACTGCTTATCATAGAGAAAATACGGCTAACGCCCAGATAACCGCGGCCATTATGACCATAACGCAAATTGGGGTTCCCACGCACGTGCGGGGTTAACGTGACGTTTTTGTCCCGTCATTGGACTTTAATTGGGGTCAGTTGTCGTTTGTTTGTGCCGCTCGATTGGCTGCAGTGCAAGGGTTGAGGGGCGAGCGGGGTAGAATCGTCTTACTATGATTGGATTAATTTAGGACTCCAATTCATTTTATCCTTATCACATTCTATATCTACCTGTAATATATTTGCCATTTTTTTCTTAAATACACGTCAGCTAGACACGCGTGTGGTAGCGAGCGCGCGAAACATATAGAAACGTGATTAGGATCGAAAGCAATACACAAAAATAGTCCTCCAGTACAATGCACAATGTTTCAAAGTATTAATGGCGTCTGCATTTTCATGCCTCTTTATAATTTATACCCTTTATGTTTTTTATTTTATTTCCTCCAATAATGTTGTTACTGTAATGTATGTAATATAATATAATAGTTCTAGTTAGTACTTATTGTGGGACATATTTTATTGCCATTTATGTACCTTAAAATTTATACGGAACTCTCGGTGGGTGACTCGCACTTTTGTCCGGTTTTTTCATACTTAAACTTACTCGTTACCTACTGTAAGAAAATATGTCACTTTTGGCAATCTTTGGTATCTGCCTACCCCAATGTTATACGCGCGTGAGTATCAATATATTGGTGTAAACTTCCTGTTTTATATTTTAAATTAATTCTAGTTTTTCTTGACTTGAGTCGTAGGTTGCGATATTAATTGTGGCCCAGAATTCAATAGATGTTGTGGGCGGCATATTGGACATCGATAATACCAGTTAAGGCCATAACATGTAGGTATACACATATGTGTTATAATATTTTTTATAAGGTAGGTTCACGGATTATTTAAACAGTATCATGATAACGCAGAATTTATCCATAAATAACAATAAAACACGGTTAATTAAGCTAGTTTTCTGACAATACAGAAAACTTCAACTCTTCTACACTTCTAGGTACTTTATCTACTGTTTTATTAAGGAATAAAAATAAACGATACTATGAATCTATCAACGTTTTATTTGCTTAGAATACAGTCTAGCTTATAATTACGTATTTTTTTTGTCTCATGTATTCAACCAAGGGGGCTCCCATACAGCTGAAGGAGGCGAAAATTTTTACCTATCCCATCGAGTAGGATATTGTTGTTTAGAGCTCGCAGAGTGCATATACGAAAATCGAAATAAAGGCACCTTTAGGTTATTTATGGAACTTATGAACTAGAATCCTAAAACAAAGGTGAGACCGCAATTCGGAGATGATCTCTCACAGCATGGTAAAAATGTTCCAGTGTTCGACACTGCCCAATTTGCAGCTTGGCTGGCACGTTTAATCTTACGTTATAATATTACCAAGAGGTGAACGATAGGTTTCAATTATTGGGTATTAAAGTGTCAAAAATCGGGACTTTTACCCTAGCAGTTATTTGAATCGGAACTCGTCGAGCCGCACGTTAGCCGATAAAACGTTCGCCTCCAGGGTAAATGGACCATCTGCAAGAAAATAAAACGTGCGTAGTACGTTAAATGGAGTAAGTCATTAAGCAGGTACCATCGCAATTTAACCCTTTACTCCACACATTAAAAAAAATCGTAAGTTCAAGCCTCATTGGCGACGAAAACTGTCTGCAAACAATAAAAGGAACTTAAACAGGTAGGGGGAGGGGGGAGGCAATTGCAAACAAATAACCGCTTAAGGAATTACTTCCGGGATAAAAACTATCCTTGTCTTTCCCGAGGTCTCAAACCGTCTCCATACCAAATTTCAGAGGTTTAAGCTTTAAGAGGTAACAGACAGACAAGAAGAGTTACTTTCACATTTATAATCCTAATATAGATTCTGTGACTTACCAACATGGAACCATTCCGTGCGAGGAAATCCAGTTTCCTCCCTAGACGCCGTTATAGCCTCTCTGAGAGCGAAAGCCACACAAATAGACAAGCATGTAGCAGGCTCTCCAACAGCTGTGGAGAAAAAAAAACTGAAATTCTTAGCAGTAAATAACACAAAGACGCAGGACACAGTAGCATAGCACAAAAGGTATGTTCTCTAATTAGCTACGGTAGGGCTTATAGTAAGCGTAATCATAGTGGTTACTCGCTAGAGCGTTTAAGCGCAGAACGTGCACTGCACACAGCGAGACAGTTTTTCAGCAATTATTCAAAAACCGAACATAAACAGTTTCCGGAATACTAAAAATGTTAATGGGTCATAAGCACTTGAAAAAACAAATGACGTCCCTCCTGTGGTCAATAATTATCGGCTTATGAGCATGTAAGTTATTATTTTATTACATGGATTTAAATAACCGGAGACGCCGTTTATGCAGGTAACCAGAACAATCCAAAATTAAGCTTTGTAGCCCTTAACTTTTGATATGTCCACAGGAAAGACGCGAACCTAAATCTGTTTATAACCCAACAGACCTTTAGCTCCCAATATACCGGCAACGTTGTAAGAATTTTTCCTCAACTTGATCCTGTAGTCTAGCGGAATATCCGCCAGGCTCGGCACCTGACAATAAATACAATACATTTAAAAACCGGCCAAGTGCGTGTCGGGCCACGCACAATGTAGGGTTCCGTAGTTGTCCACCCGTTACATTATGTGGACAAAATTTTTCGAACTTATATTTACTATGTTTTTGACATAATTAACAACATTACCTAAGGTATCAATGGAAATTGTACGAAAGTTTGCTTTTGCAAAGTACATTTCTTAGCTCGATTATTACTCGTTAACTAGTAATGTCTACTTAGCTTTGATAGTTTTCCTTTTAAATTCATCGTTTATACTACTACCATGATTTTTTTGACATGCCTAGTAGCTACCGTTTAGCTGGCAGGGGGTGGGGGGGACACTTGACCATAACAAAAATAATCACTTCAAAGCTTAATATCACGCCAACCGGTTCTTGAATCAAAAAATGCTGGGACACGATGGGGTTTGAAAGAAAAAAAAAATGGCACCACCACTTTACTTATGTAGGGGAGGCACCCTGAAAAAAAAATTTTTTTCAAGATTTTATTCTACCATTTTGTTGGCGTCATCAATATCTATACTCGTGCCAAATTACAGCTTTCTAGTACTAACGGTTACTGAGATAAACGGGGGACAGACGGACGGACGGACATGGCGAAATTATAAGGGTTCCTTGTTTACTACGGAACCCTAAAAACCGGCCAAATGCGTGTCCGTCTTCGGACATTTAGGGTTCCGAACCAACCTCAAAATTAAGTTGGTTTTAATAGGAATGCACATATATATTTTGTACATATGTATTTTGTATATTTTTATTAATTACTGTTAGATAATTTTACCCAAATTGTATGTAATATACTTAGTGCACCTTAACTGTTCGCACTTAATTGTTAAGGCGCTACACTGAGAAATTTGGAGACTTTGAAACGCTGTCCTGCCGAGACTAGCAAACAGTAGGGGCTGATTTTCAGATATATGATTCTTGACTATATGATTGTGGTACTGACAATAGCGAAACATGATTGCTTAAATTTTCTCGATAGAAAATAAATCCAAAGTCGAGTCTATATTTTCCTTTTTTTCCTCAGACTAAAACAACGCATTATTAAAAGAAACGATTAAGCTAATTTTAATAGGGTAGCATTTAACGAACCACCAAATTAATTGCCGAATGATGCTCTAAAAAATTACATTGATTACCAAAAATATTAGTTTCGCACCAAATTTTCAACTCCTTTTAAATATAAAGTGCAACTCAAAGAAGTAACATGTCGATAACCTATTAAATTAAATTGTTACCAAATAATTTAGTCACTACCCAAAAATACTTAATGATCACCTAATTTCAAACACCAAATTTCATATAATTTACATCCAAATATTACAGGGCTCGTAATCCTATTAAAATTATTTACACCCAAATAATTCTTTCGATACCCAGAAATACTACATGATCACCAAATTTCACGCGGCAATTGTTTTTTAACGCCCGACGCGAAAAGCAGTTCCAATCTAGTCTAATCTCATTGCTAGCACCTGATGCGGTTTTCCATACGGTCCGTCTCGCTCGCACGTCGCACCGCGTGCGAGCAAGACAGCGCTAAATGATTTTGTTTTATAGAAGCTTCAAAATTTCTGTAACTTTAATGAGACACGTACATAACATAATTTAATTTAATATATTTTCAACAGTGCTTTCCTTACTGGTCGCATACAGCTATTTGTTCTCAGATGTTTTTGCCTCTATTCGCTGATAATCGTCAATTTGCCTAGGTAGTAGTATTTTTCTATGACATCTATTTTTATTTCAAACTAGTGGACATTGGAACAGTATTGACGGATCTCCGCTGGCGCGGAGCTCCTATTTTGAGTTGTTTTGGCCCTTCGGGCCGATGCAAAACTAACATAACCTAAACCTACCTATACCTATTTCTACCTATTAACTTCCTTTAATTTTTCCATGAAAGTCTATCTAAATTAATAAAGTAAACTCATTTGAGGACCTTTATCCATTTTCATAACAAACTAACAATTTAATAAATCAACAAAACTCATTTTCAAATAAAAGTTTTCATTCAAACGCGCTCACGTCAACGCATTAAAAAAATTAATAATACCTAAAACTTCTTGCAGTTTGTAAACCATCAGCGATAGGTAGTTAGAATGAAACAGCAATAGGTACCTTTCACTCTAACTACATATCAATAGGTTTTATGCTTCAGACAATTCTTTGTATTTGATTGAGTGAGATAGCAGTATACGTGTTATTATTTCACACAGCCACATTGCGCGTTGCTTTTTAAATTAATTAAGAATTTTACTTTCTAATTTATAATATTTGGAAATGACTAAAATATTTATAGTGCTAAAAACAATTAATTTGTAACTGTTTACTAAAATGTAGCATGCGATGTGTATAATATTTGGATGTTATTCTAATGAAAAAAGGTGCATGAGATTAGGTGGTGATAGTTTTTTGGTGGTACTTGACAATTTTTTTGATGCGATTATAAATTTATAGGAACGCAATAAGTAAAATAGGTGCAAGTGCTGCAAAAATAGGTAGAATTTTTTTGGTGACTCGGAATTGCTGATCGATAATTTTTTTTTGAGTGTTCAACCTTATTTTAGGGTTCGAAAATTTGATGATATCAAAAGTTATTTAGGTGATCATTTTATTTGTTCCCATTTTAATATGATGGTATTTTACCTCATCTAGGTACTGAAAAGAGGAAATTTAATAAGCCTGCACACAATCAGATATTTAACGAGATTTGTCTAAAAAGCCATTCTCGGAGAGGGTTGCATCCCGTTTTGTCGTGAGCGAAAAACAAAGGGTGTCTCTTTCAATCGATATATCGCCTTAAGTATTTGCTTCTGTTTATAAGTGTTTTGGTCTTATACTGTAAACTTGTGTGTGAGTAAATGAATAATTGAATTGAATTGAATTTACAGAAAGAAGACTTCATTCCATTAAAAAAAATAGAATAGGATTCCTGAAAGAATAGTGTATCTTAAATATTAATCTAATTTGACAACTTGAGGCTTACTTCATAGAACCAGGTGCGGTCTGTGAGCAGTTCCCCTGTATTCTCGTCGTATATGATATGCTCAGTGGTCCAGTACCCCATGCCCATCACGAAAGCGCCTTCAATCTGGAACATAATTGCTCATTATTCTTATAAAGCATTATATAAAACATAAAATCCCTAGATATCATTTGAAGTGATTTATTTATCGAGTAACATATTTTGTTAAATATGTGACTATGGATTGACTCGGGCGACACCTTAGTTTGAAACTGAAACAATATGAATTTGTGACCTGACATACAGGTTCCCCCTAGTTCGGGCACCAGCCTCCACCGCACAAGTTTTTGTAACTACTCATAAGTTCATTACTTTAGCGATTCTATAAACTGTATACTTTGTGGTGGAGATAATAAATACTTTTTACTTTTACTTTACTTTATTAACCATAGTTATCCTTCCAAGAACTGTCAGCAGGGCCGCCTAAGGGTGGGACGGATGGTGTGGCCGCGCCAGGCGCCGGATGTCAATGGGCGGCAAGCGCGGGATGTCACTGGGCGTCACTGGCAACGTCGAAAAATTTCAAACCAAAGGGCGCCTAAAGACCATCTCGGTCCACCCGGATCTAGGGCTAGGGCTGGCGCTGACTGTCAGCTTGGTTATTTGATAGTGTAAATCACGTCTTTAAATTACGCTAGGTGTAACCAATAACCAAGAACATACCTGTCCAACATCTATTTCAGGATTGACTGTTGTTCCAACATCTTCGATTATATCGACTCTTCTAACCTCATGCTCTCCCGTAATTATATCTAACTCAACCTCAGCCATGGCCACTCCTCCTACTCTATAGTTCACTTCATCATTAGACGTCGTGTAGTAACTCGCGTGAAGATTGATTCCTGCACTAAATGCGGTTTGAATCAAAAGTTGCCAAGTAGGATTGCTCAGCGTCTCCCTGATAGTTGACAACCTATCCAGAATGATCTGGCAACACTTGATGGCGCCTAGGCAAGCAGCGCCTGAAGTTCTACTACCACCAGTAGTGAAGCTGTTTGCATTCATTGAATCGTTCGGTTTCACTTTCACCATGTCTGTAGGAATATTCAAAGTATATGCAACTACTTGGATCACTTTTGTATTTACTCCCTGACCGATCTCAATACCTCCATGCTTTATAATTACCGAGCCATCACTATGTAACACGTATAAATTCACTTGATATCCTGTAGTTATGGTGGCAGGCCAACTCATGAGGGCTATTCTTAATCCCCTCTTTTTCCAGCGGTTTTTCGAGTTGAATTCTTCTACTTCTCTTTTTCTCTTGTAGTATTCTCTTTCTTCCAATAATTCATTGAGCATTTCAGAAACTTCCGGGTACTGAGGATTGAGATTAACACGGCGGACTTCCACTGGGTCTCTGTCCAAAACGACAGATATCTCTTCCATTATTTGTTCAGTATGTACAATAGCTTCAAAACTACCTGAAGTCAAAAATATAAATATAGAGCAACAAAAATATCCGTACTCTATCCATAAATCTTCAAAGGCTATATTTAACACCGTTTCTAAAAAGCCATGACTCAAACTTCTAATACTTGTGTTGCACCAATCCGTTTGGAAGCTGTGGTTGTTAAAAAAACTGATCTGTATAGAAAGTTTGATAAGTTTATATTGGATGACAGTTACCGGCGCCATATTTAACGTTGATTGGTCTGTTCGTCTAATCGTAAATTCTCACTAAATAAGCCAATGAAGTAAGAATGTTATAATCGCCGCGTTATCCTTTGAACCTTCACGGGCATTAAAACATAGTATAAAAGTAGTGAACTCTTTCATTCCTCGACTACAGGCATGAAAGCCTAAATATAATCGATTAAGAATAAACAACATTTTTATTGTACCTGGCGCTCTCATCCACGTATTTGAAGCAGTATCAGTCAAAGCGTTAAAAACTTTGAGTGACCAACGGCTATTCTCATAGCAGTTCTTAACGGCCGGTGGCAACAGGATCACCATCATATCGCTGAATATGTAGCCTTGGTCTTCGTAAAGATTGTATTCGAGGTGCTGGATCTCACCCCTATTATCGACCTCGACCTAAATTGTCAAGTTATTAAACATTGAAAAGCTTCCGTCTTTCTACTACAATACTCTTAATACTACAGTTTGAAAACGAGCAACACTAAGCAGAATGTCTAGGAACACACTAAAACGCGAAATTTGAAGGGTGGCAACCTTCAAGTATTCACGTATTGTTCTGTACTTTACAAAAAGATTCTGTTAACCTTTTGCAAACCTTCGTTACAAGTTGGAGAATCGATTGTTGAAACAAGAAATTATGATCAGCAGGTTAATAATGTTTACATTTTAATTTATAGTATCACGTAATTTGAGTGGATACTTGTTCCTAACAATATTGATTAAGGAAGGCAAATTAACTGTACACCTCAATCGCCATAGTTACGTATTAATAAAGGAACTGGTGGAAATGGAAGCAAGTGAACACACATATAGATTAAAGAGACAAGAAATGCTAACGAAAAGGTGGATGGATTGAATAAGAGAGATGTGAATGAAGAGATGGCACGTAACAACAATGTTGTTCCATACATCTTTGTCACGCGTCATCAGTCATCAATCAATGAAGACATGCTGCGAAATGCATGCTGGGAAAAGGGCAAGCAAATGGTGATTAAAGGGTAAATTACTGATTGACTGACCTCAAAATCCACGGTAACCGGAGGCCTCTTCCCTATAACTCTCAGCATAGACTGGATGCTCATAGTGAAGCGGCAAGGCCGATTAGTCAGGTACGTGACCAAAGCGCAAGTGGTGGCGTTCAGGCCCGGTCGACTTATTCTTAAACCATACCCTCCACCAGACCGGGGTACCACCAGGTTAACCCTGTAGAAACAATATTATTTATCATATACCTAATAGTTTTGATATTTGTTTGCTCCGATTAATCTAAGCGCTAGCGCGTTATATACCTATTCATTTTGTTCTTAATTGTTAGAGAGCCCTACTTAAGGATTACTTAAGAAATCAATATTTGAGCTAAACTTGCTTTAGGATCACTTGAAAAATCCATCATAATAATTATATTTACGACACAACTGGCATGTGATAGATATATATGATCTGAGGCAAGAAACTTTCAGATCGCATTTTTATCATCCTTGCCTTGGGTTCAGGCGTAAATAACTGCGATCCAAGACGTTCTTTGTCTTGCCCTTGGTAAGTAATTTACTATGACTGTCTTCTTTTTCATTGCTTCTGACTGGTTCTCACCGGTTAGATTTAATATTCAGGGTGGTAGATATGGCTGTCTGCACGGCATCAGGGAATTGTGTGCTGACGAATGCATCCACGCCATCGTCGCTGGGCCTGGTCACCGAGTGCAGAGTCTCAAACGTGAAGTGGTACTGGTGCAAAATCGTGTTAGAATCCTTTATAATTCTTTGCGTATTTGCACCGCGGTTTCTCGCTGGATACGCGAAATACAATGATATCCTGGAATCCAGAACTTGAAATTTATGCACACATTTCGTACAATTTAAACTTGGGTTAATGAGAATACTAGATATTTTACATCGAATTATTATATTTTTATTCAAAAATGCTATAAAAATGCAACAAATCGTCAGTAAGCCGTATTTGATCTGAATTTGCAATCCGCCCTAAATCTCTGTTGGACTGTTTTTGTGGGGTACTATTATTATGTCTTGTTGGCTAAGCTGCCAACATTTCATTATCTATTTTAATGTTCAGTGTCTCCCTACGCTACATACATTATGTGTGGTATTTTTCTTTATTCTTTGCATTACCTTTGGGGATCTTTTCTAGCCTCTTCTATAGTTAGCACAGGCTTTTTCGTATCTCTACTGTATTTGACCTGGACTAGCAAAGCTGCTCGATTTGCCAGTTTATCGGAATCCGCCACTATTACTCCAATGGGCTGATCGTAGTACTTAATTTTGCCATCGCTGAATATTTCTTCCCCTACAAAAAATGATGGTACTACTGGTGGGAGGAAATTGTTTAGGCCCGGTATATCTTTTGCTGAGAAAAATGCGTGAACACCTGGAATTTTCTGAAATAAGGAATAATTTTAATTTGTCTGAATCAACTCGTAACGAATAATTGGGTACTAAAAACTAGTAGACTTTAGTGGAGTAAGATGTTATATATAGTACAAAACAAAACTTCGATTGCAAATGTAAGAATAATGTCACGTCACGTGAGGATTGCATTTATAATTATTTAGTGAGTGCTTGAAATGGAACAATCTGGCTTATACCTAACTACAAAAAAATGCTTTGTTTCGACAACTACGAGTATCTTACCAATGCTGGAGTGGGATCTATCTCCAAGATTTCACCCGTGCATATGTCAGCGGTGACGAAAGCGCAGAACACCTGGCGAGGCTGCGATGGCAGATCGTTTACATATTTGAGTTCGCCTGAGCATTGGGCCAACGCTTCTACCTGTAATCACAGTACTTAATGTTCAAGTTATGTTCAAAACATGACTTTCGCAAATTACTTAAGCTTTGTACATAAACATTGAAAGTTACCAGTTGTGACTGCCAAGTTTTTCTCATAAATAATTAGTAATTAACTACCGTTCAGAAATTGAAAATTACTTTTAGTGGATGGTTTTTATTCTTTAATAATGATGGGGGCTAGACCGCTAGAGATGGAAAAGGTAATACCTATCAGATGAACGACTCGTTGCGTCTGACAAGGATGCTAGCGAAATAACACACAGTGGATTTTTGGAGAAAAAAAACTTGTGATTTGATGGTGAAACCAACCTTACATAGAAAACTTGACTTCACCAAATTGTTTTACTGCTTTAAGCTATAAAACTACTGTGGTACTGTGTAATACCTTAGGTGAAGGTTCCGTGATGGGCCATACGATCGGATTGGTGTCGTATTCTTGGGACCCCTTAGACAGCGGCCTGGTTCTGCGAAGGCGTCTAATTCCTGAGCGATAGCGAGGGTTCAACCGCTTTTCAGGTATAATTGTCAGAAGACCCTGGAAATGTCCTTAATGTCAGCCGGCAGAATCGACTCAAGACTGCACATGGACTCAAGGATGTTTGAGAAGGTTATAAGAAACTAGGTAGTGAAATACTAGTTAGTGCTATGTCTCAAGTTCTTACCTTGTAGAAAAGGCCCAAAGCACACTTCTTCTTATATTCAGGTTTTAGTTCTCCGGCAATCTCTTCAGGCACCAGTTCTTGTTCCAAAACTTTCAGCGCTCCTTGCAGCACCTCGTCTGTGAAGATCTTCTTACCCTTCACGTATCTGGATACAAAATAAGATATTGAAAAGTTAACAAAAAGCAATTCTTTTTCTGGCTGTTGGTCATTAGCTGTAAAGATTAAGGATTTACTTCAAAATATGTACTCGAACTACTTTGTGGCAGAATGTAGACTTCCGATTATTATTATTTTTCAATGTATCTCGTTCTCGCTCGTTCATATCCTGTATTTAAATAAATTTTAGATTTGGTTGAAGCTGCTCAACAAAATCTCACAGTGTTTGAAATAGTGTCGGAGGTTTTCCCAGGCCACTCTGTAACCTAGCGCTCCTATTGCTTTATTGGCCCGGCGTATACATCCACATTCGGGTAAAAAAAATGATTTGAGGTTCATGAGGCACTTTTCCAAGCTTTTCGACCATCCGTCATGCAGGTATGTAATGTAATACTTTTAGTACAACAAGCTGCTGGAAACCCAATTTTTTTCCAAATATGATGTTGTAGTTAGTAAATAGATGGTGTAAATTGTTTTTAAACTTACTTCTCAGTGTCAAAGGCGTGCGTGAAGGTGGCGGAAATGCCGCCGATGACAATCCTGGCGGAGAGCACAGTTTCGCCGTCGTGGCCAAATTCGTAAAGAAACGCAGCGTTTACGCTTGCGTGCGCACTAAGGCCCCGAGGCATAATCTAAAATAATTTATGGTGAATATAGTCTCCAAAAATGTGTTTCGTAACAGCCATTTGAAGATTTTTATTTTTCTATTTGAAATTCATTTATTTTTTCATTCAAAATAACATTACTTGTTTAAATAATTATTCTCTGGCTCATTTAAGTGTCTTTAGCGTTTCATAAACAGCCAACTGGCGTTAACTATGTCTTACGAATTTCAGATGGTTCAATTGACGATACAACGCTCCACGTCAACCTACGCTATTCTATGGAGAAAAAAATGACAGAGGAAATAAAAATAAAAAAACATACCAACCTTAAATGAAACGAAATGAAAATTTTGCGAGTACGGTGGTATCCTGATTTCCGTCATAAGCTTTCCCGTCATATCCAAACCAAGAAACTCTGCAGGGGTGACTAATTGGGTCTTGCCATGCTTGTCAACTAAAAAATTGATGGATGGTATAGCGTGTTTCACTAAGTATCAGAACATAATCGCTTTAATACCGAAAATAATATACAGGCCCGAAAGCTAGTTTTTTTTATAATGAATATGTACCAATAACTAGGATCGCGCCAATGGTCTCCAGCAACAAGAACATGTCAGAAGAGAACACCGGAACTCTGTGTTTAACCATGAGATTGCCAGCTATCGTACCAATCTGAAATCGAAAAGTGAAAATGAGTCTTCAGTCCTTTTATAACTGCCTACTTAACTACTCTACATTTCAACTGTATTTGTGCTGTTGTTTTTTTTATATTTTGATGTCAGAACTGTACCATTTATAGAGCGATTTGGAAAATTATGTTTGAATCCCAAAACATACCCTGCTGAAGTAATAACAGGACCCAGATGGAATTGAGGAATGTTAAGAAACATTTAACAATTTGGGTTTTCTTTAAGTTTTTCGTACATTTGCATCGAAAAAGCATTATGATAGGAGAGGATGGATGAAATAGATAGATCCTTCTTTACGTGTTTGGTCCAGGTCCAGGTATTGGCCGTTTTTGCTTACAAGTACAATATAATAATAATTCAGATGTGCTTACATTCCTGACAGGTACATGTGCCACTAGAGTTATATGTTCAGCCAGCTGAGAAAGATAAAAGAACTCCGCGTGTTCTTTAGCAACCTTGTAGAATATCGCGATGGTATCAGTCAGGGTCGTCGAGGCTCCCAGTATCAAGTTCTGATCGATGACGTGGGTCTTTAGCTGCAGGACTCTACTGATATCAATGAGGACTCGAGGATATGCGAATATTGGATAGGCTCCTAGAACATAGTTGTGATAACAATTAAAACATAATGTACTATGAATCTGGAGGTCGTGGGTTCGACTTTTAACCTCGGCTCATACCGCGAGTTAACAAAGAAGCTCTTGTATGAAATATAATTTGTTTTTAACAGTACTTGATACTTTCGGGGATACCATTCTAAACCCAATGAGATCAAGTTTTTCCTTTCGGTTGGAAGGTAAGGCTAAGGTGACAGTCGCTTTAAATCCATCCGCTTTGATACCTAAATCTTTTTATATGTTATAGGGGGAAAACGAGCTGATGGATCGCCTGAAGGTAAGCGATTACCGTCGCCTATAAACACCCAGAAAACTAGAGGAGTCAATCTCCTTTGAGACCGAAAAACTCTAGAGGGATGATGAGAGAACAATAGAAATATGAGATTCTCCAAGAATCCTCGTCAATATTACTATTATTGACTCACTTGTACAAGTACAGCTGCGAGTATGGACAAGCGAGGTTTTCAGCAGCGCGAGACGTAGGTCAGCAGTTGAGTATGAAAACATTCGCCCCTGTACGAGTACGTAAATAAGGTACCACAACACCTCTAGGCAACGTCATGTGATTTTGCGCGTGTTCCGACGCCGGCACCGTATCCTCGCTTGTCCAAAAACAGTGCCTACGTTTTGACCTGGTAAAGATTGTGGGAATCTGCTGGTTGCGGATGGCGCAGGACCGGTCATTGTGGCACTCTTTGGGGGAGGCCTATGTCTAGCAGTGGACGTGTTTCGGCTATTTTAATGTTTTTACTTTTTACACTAGCCTCACCTTTTCCTGTATTTCCTCCAATCAATATATAATCATCGCCTTCCTTCTCCAAAATCTCAAAAATTTGATCAACCTCGTACGCTATATAAAAAGTACGTTTATCTTTCAGAATAATCTTTTTCATTTCCTTAACAACATCTGTTTTGTTCACTAAACACCAATCTTTTTCAGCACAGGATTTCTTGCATAATTTCAGTTCTTCTATATCAGTGAGGTCTTTGGGTTTCGGGGCATCTTTGCCGAAGCTTTTGAAGGCGTCCAGAATGGGACGGTAGCCAGTACATCGACATAAATTGCTGCTCAACGATTGTTCTATCTGATACATTGTAAGGTCGTAGTGGTTTGATTCTAATAAGCTGAAAATAAAGGTCAGAAATTAATGACATAGGTAAGGAAACGTCCCAGCGCTCGACAATGACCCACTACGTGACACTTTAGATCTTATGTTATGTCATAATAACAGAGGTGAAAAATAGAGACCAGCTGTTGACTATTAGGTATTTAGGTGTCGAAGATCGGGACGTTTACCCCACAATTAGAAGCATCAAACCACTTTCTGAAATCGACACGGTTCACTGCACTGTTAATTGATATGAGCTCGATTGCGTGTTAAATTATCTCACGGTTCTAAATAATTGCCAGAAGATAAATAATAATTAGTTATTATTTACAACCGGATTGGAGTAATATGATTGATATTAGGGGAATCAAGTTTGCGAAATAAGTAAATATACTGGCACATTAGCTACTTAACTATTTTTTATGGTGCCATTTGAACAAGTTTTTAAAGACGACCAAATGTCTATAGGTATTAAAATCTTAGTCCCTTAAAGGAAGAAAGTTTGTGCCCTTAATTTAGTGGAGGACGAATCGCCGGCGTTTAAAACGTTCATTCCTAATGTTATTGCGGATAGGCTACCTAAACAATAGTAGGACAAACCGTTAAGATTAAACTTTATCCAACTAAGCCTCAGAACCGGTCCTGGTTAACTTTTTTTGACAAAAGTTAAGTCTGGTTATCATTTTCTTGAGTATCAGTGATGAAAAAACGCAGTAAACACGCTGACTATTTACCCTAGGACGTTTGATCCTTACCTGAACATGCTCATAACCCATCCCGTACTGCAGTAGCCACATTGAGTCCCGTTGTATTCGGCCAGTGTGCGTTGGACTGGATGATAGCCCTTCCGGCGGTCCCCTATCCCCTCCACTGTCATGATCTCCCAATCTTGGCACGACGTTATTGATACCATGCACTGGAGACAAAATCGTGATTAGAGTAAGAAATTATCGTGATTAACAGTCGCTTAATCTCCATTTTACGCTCATCTATGAGACGCCTGTGCCTAGCAGTGGGACGATATAAACGACAACTATCTAAATAACAACAAACGGCAGAATTGGAAAGGAATGTTTGTGGAATTTTTTGTGGTGTCAGCCATATCCATTTATCTATGAGTACCTATATACGAGTATAAGAGTATAATCTTATTTCTGGGTAGAGAATAGATGTTTTCTTAGATAAAGTAGTACTGTGTGAGGTTAACGTATAGCTGAAAAAGGATTAAGCGATGCAATAAAGCGAGACGAGGAAGTTACTTCATAGTACATTTACGATGGCCTTGTTTAACACAGTGTAGTGTGTAGTACTCTAGACTAGACATCCATATTTCACACTTCTTTAGTTTCTTTGACCGAGCGCTTACTTCAAGTAAACGGTCCGAGGTCACCTACCGATGTATAACATAATACTTAATTTCATCTATGTACATACAACTTTTGTTTTTGCTGAGCAAATTTGCCTAATAATGGAATGATTTGAAAGAGTTATAAGAAAATTAATAGGGAGTGGTGTATATCAAATGAAAGGACTGGATTTGTAGACTTATTTATTTATTTATCGTATGGCATTTATTTTCGAACCGTGAGATCTTCGAGAAGACAGTTCGGTTGCCAGTTTTTGTTGCACTTTTGGTACCACCCAGGGGTCACGTGTAGACTTATTATCAATGTCTTTTGAAAATCGCGATGCCATGCGAGGGCAATAACAAAACCAGTAGACCCAATGATGCATATCAACTCTTTTTTAAAAGAAATTAAGAGATATATTAGTTGCAACAATCAATTTAAAAAGTAGTTTCATCTTTGAATTACGAATTAAATGTTCGTTACTCTTGTCAGCTTTTAAACTATCCGACATTAGTACCGTTACCCAACCAGTTAAAAAAGAAATGACATCCACTCACAGAATTATAGGATATGGGCCGCCTGCCCCCAGTGTTCGGGTCCGGTACGGCAGCATACTGGACACAGGCACCACAACCGGCTTCCTTGCACATGAACTTGGTTCCACTCAGATTGAGGTGGTCGCGCACGTAGTCGAGGACGGACGTGTCAGCGTCCACCTCTGAACTCACTGGAAAATAGGAAGGTTGAAGTCAAAGATCCTTTTCACTGGCTTTTCTAGCCCGTTTAGAGGGAACAAAACACGTTTTTGCTTCCTCTTCACTAGTCCAAAAAAAGGCTTTTATAAATTTTTTTTACTTGTGTTGTTCTATCTAGGAACATTCTCCTCTCTCTTTCACTAGTTGTAAATGTAAAGTCCTGTTTGTCTAACTTCTCATCTTAGAATCAGGACCTTCGCTCCGAGATTATACTAAATCTTTACCTTGTCAAAGTAATCAAAAATGCCTACCTGAACATGGTTCTCCGTTAATTGTAAACGTAACTCGGTCCATAGCGACTGACACCAGGACAATATCTTGCTTTTTGCAACTCTGGTTACCATGCGTCACGCATATCACAACGGATCCCTCTAAACTTTTTTTTTGAGCCTGACTGTGGCTTTATAGGCCGGGCCCAATAAATCAATAGGAGTGCGTGATTGGAGAGTGGCCTGGGTAAAATCCTGGGGATACCTCCGACACTACCACGCGGGCGGTTCAAACACTGGAATGCTCTAATAATAGAAAACAACTGAACTGAAGAATCAAAGCAAGATAGTATGGTTGCAGTAACAACTACACGTGCACGATTAAAAGTGCAACAATGTGCAATGTTTAAGAATTGCATTAGCGTGATTAAATTCCAGTAGTGGAATCGACGGATGTGTATGATGCGAAATATACCTTAATAGGATCTGTTTATGATAATAACCGTTGGCAGTACGAGTATTCATAATCACATTAACGTGATTCATGATGTTTTATTATTACGATTTCTATATGCGTTGAAGTAGAATACTCCTCTATACCCCGTTTTTTATAAGTTTAGAATTTTAACGGACATTGTCGCATACAATCCTTCGTTTCCCTAAGAGCTTCCCCAGTTGGGTTGCCCTAAATTCTAGCAAGGTGACATTTTGCTGGGCCCTACCTCTCTTGTTTAGTATAGAAAACGACATTTAGCTTACGCACGTTCCAAAACCGTTACATAATGACAATGACCACTCAATTCACCAATTATTTTATACGACTATGGCTATACGTGATACACGGCTATGGTTACAGGAACCTGTGCGGGTGCCAACGTCGTGTTCAGGCGATACAAACGACAGTGCTGGTAGCAGAGGAAAAAGAGAAAAGGGACACTACATACAAGTGGTACAACCGCGGTGCACACACACATAAGCGGCGATGGCTGCTTGTGCGCTCAGCTAACTAGAGAGGTACCTACCTTCTATTTTCCATATTAGTTTTTCATGATCTTACGTGACTGTGAACAGGAAAATTCCTAATTCTGAGAAAAAAGTAAAACAAAAAAATTACCCTCTTCCCTATGGATTTAAAGCTGGGAGACCAAACTCTTGGCAATAAAGTGGATATGGAGGTAAGGTATACTTGAAATTATTTCAGTTGAACGAATTACACCAGAGCAATTCCTTCAAAAAGCTACTTTACCGTTCAAACAATAAGGTTCAAAATCCAATAACATTTTAATAGAAATACGTTCAACAAAAAGAATTTCAAGCATAACCCTATACTAGACAAATAACCTCGACCACTATGGCCTAGCTGGTAGTGTGCTACGTGGGCAGTGGACACTGGCCCTGGGTTGGAATACCGATTTGAGTATTCATTTGTGTGATAAGCACGGACCTATATTTGTCCCTGAAGCTTGGATTTCAAATTCTATATCTATACTTCTATAGTTTGGGACTAGATCGATTTGTTATTAAAAGCAACAGTCATACCTACATTACGAGTGTTATAACAGACATTCGAGTAAGTAGTTACATCTCTCTTAATAATGAAAACTCTTTGCTGTTGAAAGTTAAATAAAAACGTATTCGTACTCAAAATGATGGCAGCTGGCAGGTAACTTTTCTATTACCGCTTCCGCGTTGCGTCTGTGTGTGGTTACGTCACATTATTAAGGCGTGTTACCGTTGATATTTTTCAACTTGTGGATTACCGAAATAATTTAATATCTCGAAAATTAGGCGTTATCCAGCAATGTTTGTATAACTTTCTTTGTCCAAATAGGCACTAGAATCGTTGGGTAAAATCTTTCGGGTTACTCGTTTCCCACCGTGTATACTGTATATATACTTATTTTGTAATTGTCTAACTCAATCCTCAATCGCCTGTTTAGAGCAAAAATATTATTCGTGAAAAAAAATGCAGGCTAAAAAAATTATAATGAGCTAATGTATATTGTTTTTATGATTAAAGAAAAAGAAAAATTCATGACGAAACAAATAAACACAAAATAGAGAAAAATAAAAATAACGTTAAAACACGTTATCGTTACGAAAAGGATTGCGTGCGATCATACAGTTCTTATGACGTAAATATAACAACCCCGAAAGTAATTAAACTTCCCTAAATAATCGCTAAGCCCTATCCATCAAAACTAGAGCGAACGCGGAACTGCGATATGGCCAAAGTAGCGGGACTTAGTAAAAGTTTTACAGTACGATGTGATCCAACAGATAATCAAAGTCAGGCAGTGGGCCGGTCACATCTGTCGCAGAACCGACAACCGTTGGGGTAGGCGTGTTCTGGAGTGGAGACCACGGTTTGGCAAACGTAGTGTAGGATGCCCTCCAGCCAGGTGGAGCGATGGCAAACGCAAAGTGGCTGGCAGTGATGGGAAACAAAAAACTCGTGACCGAGTTCAGTGGCGAGGAAAGTCGGCTAATAATGATGAACCACGATGACTCAAACCTGAGGTCATCTTGATGATATCACTAGATATGATTATTGTGTTGATATGAAACTCATGTTTAATAAGAGCACTCGAAAATAATTGTGGTTATTGAAATTAAACGATAGATAGCCCTTCTATATTAAAAGTGAAGTAAATATAATTAGGCTTTTAACATATGCATCATTAAAAATAGTACATTACTTAACAAGGGCGGTAAAACAAAGAATGTCTCAGATCGCAGGTATTTGACGCCCGAGCCGAAGGCAAGGGCGATAAATATGCGATCTGAGGCTTTCTTTATTACCGCCCGTGTTAAGTACAAAATTTTACGTTACCCCCTGGCCAGGAAGCGGGTTTTTTCGCGCGCGGAGCGTGCGATAATGGCCTCTTTATGGCCAGGTGTGACATAATAGTATTTTATACAATCGTTATATAATGAATGCTTTTTTAGTCGAGAACCGCGTTTAGACCACGAGGCTTGCCGAGTGGTCTAAGTAAGGTTCGAGACTCAAAAAGCTAATTATATAACTATTGTATACAATACTTTTTCTACGAGTCCACGAAAATAACAAAATAATAGAAAGTTGCCGCTGAAACGATCTCATTAGTGCATGAGGGTTACACGGTGATTAATAGCACGTGGTCTGCACATATCACAATACGTATCACGTGGGTATTGATGAATATTGAAAACAAGTCTAAATAATTATGAAATTTACGATAATATCACAAGTATTGTAAATTTGTAATAACAATTCCCACAGGGCCGGTGCCCTGTTAAGAAGAAAAAAAAAAACAGTCCATGCCCGCCTTTGGCATCATGTCAAATTTCGACCAATCACGATGCAAGATATTTTAAGTTTTTTTCTAATGATTATGGCCAGTATCCAGACGACCGTTTAAGTAGGTAGACATTTGACAAGTGCATTGACGTTTTTACGTTCAGAAGCGCGGGAAGCACTATCAATGTTGAAATATTCATAAAATGAGTCTCCTTAAACTTAATTTTTTTCATCAAATTACGGCGTTCTATTTTTGAATGATATTTCGATTCTCCGCGCAGTTGTACAATGAAATATTATATTACTCCATAGAGCATAGACTTTTAGTTCAGCTTTAAATGTATAATATTGTGCAATGGTCTATGAAGTTGTAATTGTAATATTGTAGTCGACGAGTATAAAAAGTATATTTTCACATGCTCTGTTAAGAAAAACAGTAATTCTTCGCCTCAAACAAGGGATCAAAAGTTGTATTTTGCTTCCCTCCTATTCTAGTCTTTAATTTCAATTTTGCTCATAGCACTTTCTATTTTACATCTCTGAAAAGCAGTATAATGCTCTCGGTAGCAAACTTATTTCCATCTTGGGCGTAAACACTTGAATCTATGAATTCTATTTTGTAGGTATTTTGAGCGTAGCGAGGGGTTATATTACAGAATTTTCCGTATCACTCAGGGTTCAATACACCACCCTTGTTGTTAATCTATCTTATCATCTGTGTGCCAAAAGCTATTATTCAGATCAGTTTCATGATTGAATAAGTTGAAAAGTTTCCGAAATGAAATGCAAGAAGTTTCAGACATCTCCTTTATGGTAAGACTAGCTTTGGGTAGCATTTAGTTTCTGAATGAAGTTTCCATTGCGCTTTAATGTAAATCAGGGTGCTTTTTAGTTCATTCTTAGATATAAGTTTCATTTAGTTTGAAATAAGGAGCTTTTTATGCTGCCCAGGGGCGAGATTTTAGTTCCATCTTTGCTTTTAAGACAGTTCGCGACATTTTAATAATCAACTAGTCATTTCAAAAGTATGTTAAAAACATTTAACTGTCATGCTCCCGTACTAAAAAACAATTATATTTTAAGTACATACGTTGGCGGTGGTTATGTGTTGAGCTAGATACATGCCAATTGTCTATGTGTGCATCAGCGTAGAAGCGTAGGAGCTTCACGTTGTCTATGTGTTCATATGTGTCACAACTACAAGCATGACCAACCCGCGCTCGTGAGATAAAATTACTCTACCTCTATCCGTCCGCGACAATGACAGACCTTCTTGAAGGACTAACTTGTCCCGACATTGTTTTTTTTTTTTCATTCATTTTGAAAGAAGGACATGAAAAAGTCTTCTTCTAATAGCTATTGCGGAATGTCTAGTTGCAATGTCACATCACAAACATTGCCATGATATCCTATCCATATGAACTTTGTATGATTTTCATATCGAATATCAGAGAGATTTTGTAAAAGTCTGTTTAGGTTCTTGTTAAAGTATTCATTATGACAGATCAATTTTAATTAAACATACTTACTTCGTTAAGTGTGTAGTCAGTCTGCATTTTTCTCTAGCTGTCAAACGTAACAAACCCTCAAATAATTAAATGATAACACGCTTGGGTTTTTTCTGAAGTCTCAGGCCTTCATATGCTGCAGTGTTTAAAATGCTTGCGTGTCATTGTTAATTAGCAATAAGGCATTGCCAAATAGGCATTCCAAGTTCCATCAATGGTAAATTTGGCATTGGCATTGAAACTGATTGACTGAAATTAGAGACAATCTTGAAAATATCAAGTATATTTATCGTACTAAATGGAAGAGGCTGTGCTTTACTTCCTTTCAATTTAAAATATAATATATGCGTTCTCAGTCTTCTTAAGCAGGAACAAATCTTAACTTCTCCCCTTAAGATCCATTATCGAACTTACCCCAAGTTCCTTACCAGTCATCGTAGTCATTTGTCACATGACCACATCCAATTTGTTTGGTAAACGAAGTCATATTCCGTAAATCGGGCCGCATAAGCTGCACGATAACCGTCACTCATGGCCATAATACATGTCGTAATCCGTGGTTTTAAGGGGTCCTTAAGGATGATTCACAGTAGACCGTTCCGTGTCCGGGCCGGCCCGTTTTCTAATACGGGACGCGCGACGGCCGTAGATTTCTTGTACTAGAAAACGGGCCGGCCCGCACACGGAACGGTCTAGCGTGAATCCTCCTTTAAAGCTTAAGCCACACAGAGAGCGGGCGGGCGGTGGCGGCGCGGGCGCGGGCGGCGGCGGCGCGGGCGCGGGCGGCGGCGGCGCGGGAGCTGCTTTTGGCGGTGGCGGCTGCCGCCAAAGGCGGCTCCCGCGCCGCTGCCGCCCGCGCCCGCGCCGCCGCCGCCCGCGCCCGCGCATCACCGCCCGCCCGCTCTCTGTGTGGCTTAAGCTTAATGCATTAGTAGCAGACAGAAGTTTTTGTGGCAATAAAATGTAATTTTGTACTTAAGTTTTTTGTAACATCTGGTACAAGCCGGGAGTCGAACTCGGGACCTCCAGATTGAAAGAGGCGTGCTTTACCGCTGCTCGGCTAGAGTAGCTTCAACAGTATAGTTAGAATTATTTATCTAGGACGGGTCTTATCTTAAGGACCCATCGGTCCAATAAAGCCTTTGTTTAGCCACGTGCCACAAACACTTCGAAATGAAAAGGACATGCTTCATAAATACTTTACTCGAATACTGACTCTATTGTTAAATATTATTAGTCGTGCTACGCTGCTCTATTGCTGTTTTAAATAAAAAAGGTCAACATTGATAAGTCGTATTTTTTAATGTGAACCTTCTTCCCTCGTAAGTAAAGCCGCCTTTTGGCCGAAAGAATTAATTTTTACTTCGTTTAGTTTACAGTATCAATTAGCGGTTATGCTTAACAATGAAAGACAGTGCTTTTGTTTATTAGAAGGCACAAAGAGAAGGGTAATTATTTCAAGAAAAAGAATTTCAACCAAACCAGTTGCGTTTATGCTTGGAATCACAGAAATATATCAAGATAGAAGGAACGAGTGTATGTACCTCGCGTGGCGAAATTACGTCCCGGAGACACAACTGCTCGCCGCAAACTTCAGTGTGCTCCCGATCGCGTTATGCGTGCGACGCCAGGTTTTAAAAACAAAATGGTTCGTTGCGCAATAATTAATTGTTCAAACACTTCCAAGAAAGTTGGAGCTGTTAATCAAGGTATTTCCTTTCATTGGTAAGTACAATTTGTCCTTAAATATCTGTTAATAATTAAAAAACTAAATATTTTATTATTTTCATCATAACGGTAGCGGGCGATTGTGTGTCAACGCTAGCTTTCCATTGCGGCTTTAATTTGACAAGCCAAACTTGGCGTGCGTTCAAAACCAGCAATGTAAAAATAAGCTATTGAAACTGTCGAGTCACGTTCAAGGTCGATAGTCATTTTTTCTGTCAAAACTAAAGAATAGTGCTGTGCACTGCGATTTTCTTACTCGATTATTAAAATCGAATTTGAAAACAGACGAAATAATAATTACGTTCTTATATTATTATGCAGCTATATAATGTACGTAGTGCAAAACAAATATTATTAATCGCTTTCCTCTTAGCTTCTAATATTTCTTCGCGGGACTTCTTTGATTTTTCCATGGTCTGTAACAAAGAATATATAAAAAACCGGCCAAGTGCGGGTAAGACTCGCGCACGAAGGGTTCCGTACCATTATCTATAAAACCGGCAATAAAAATTATATCTTTTGTTTGGGAGCCCCCTTAAATATTTATTTTATTCTTATGCATATTATATTAATATGCATTTGTTGTTATAGCGGCATCAGAAAAACATCATCTGTGAAAATTTCAACTGTCTATCACTTTTCATGAGATACAGTCTGGTGACAAACGGACGGACAGCGGAGTCTTAGTAATATGGTCCCGTTTTACCCTTAGGGTACGGAACCCTGAAAATGGTACACGTTTATAGGTACTTAGTTAATAACTGGAGTGGCTAATATGTACAAATTACTAAAATGTAACGCAATTTATTGGTTATCAGGTAGGTACCTACCTACATTTATATTTTTCGATTTAAATTCTGAGCTTACTCATTTCCTCTGTCAAAACATTTCTTCTATCGAAAATAATAATCATTTCCTCTGTCGGGTCTTATCGATATTTTAAATCGATGCATAGAATCGGTGCCGAGTTCTAATACTTCTAATCGATCCTTTTGAATCGTTTTCGCGCGGCTTATGTTTCTCATCACTAAATTACGCTCGTGACGTCAAAGTACCTACGCAAAATGTTACACGCTCGGTCTCCCTACAAATTGCTGAACTCTTTCCTTCTATCTTGATATATTTCTGTGCTTGGAATGCAACCTTAGTTCAACCATGTCATCCATGACGACGCCCCCCTCCACAGCGAATCACATACAAAACCATACGTATATTACCCTGAAATCGTTCTTATCTTACTATAAATACATTATTGTCTTATACGACTTTCAGCGAACTATTGAACCACGGACGAAACAATCTTTCTCTAAGTACAGTCAAGGGCATAAATATGTATACACTTTTGGACCTTATTTCAATGGAATAAGGTGAAAAAGTGTATACATATTGGTGCCCTTGAATGTACAATGTCTTAATCTACTCTCAGTAAAGTTAAGCTTTCATGTACCCATATTCTCTACTTAACTTGTCCTATCTACATATTTTTATGGCATCCAAAGGACTATTCGGCTAACCTTCAATTGAAATCGGTTTTTATATCTCACGCCATCGTTCTTACACGTTATGTGCGCATGGAAATATGGTCAAGAGCAAATAAAATGGGTACAATTTGTATCGCATTTTCCTTCAAACTTACCCGTTGTAATTGCTCCCATGAGTCCCAAGTGTATGATGGAAGTGCGCGCGCCGCAAATGTAAAATTTATTCCAATTCAATACTTTTTGTCAAATATACCCTCCGTTTTATGACGCACATTTATTGTTTTCTCGATAGGCATGTAGATTTATGTGAATTCATAAAATCAGGCAGATGATTTTTATTTAATGATTCTTGACGTGACAGATTTTACGTTGGGTGACATGCAAAACGGCGATTTAAAATTTAAAATCAAGGGTTATTTTAAGCATTCTAAAATATAGATTTTATACACATTCCATACGAACTTATATTTTAAGACTGGCTGCTACATAAAAACCTATATTTTAAAATGCTTAAAATGATCTCAAATTTTATGTCAATAATTTAAAGTGTTTAGATAGTTTTAAATATAATTTCTTTATTCTTCAATGCATTAGTGTGAGATCATTGCAATGACTGTCGAGTCTCTAATGGTTTAAATATCGAAAGACGAGCATAATAGCTTCAATAAAGCTTCGTATAGATTGACGCAATTGGACGTCGGCATTTTAAACGCGATTAGGGGATCGCGCCTCAAGCTTCTGTCAATCGACGTCTAATGGTCTCTAAAAATATGTGTGACAATGAAATATACCCGCGCGGGTATTCTTGCATGCGGTCAATGGGAACAATGTACAATTGTAGTCTTTGCATTAAACACTTCCCCACTCAGATAAATACATATAACAAATACATATAACAAGATACATTTGAAATTCGTCTTTCGTCGTCGTCGTATAATTTGTGAGACAAGAACAATTAAATCATATTTTGTTAACACAGTCACTGTTAGGAACCCGCGAAGCCCATGTAAGGTCCACGACGACACACATGCATCATGCCTCTACGTAAGATTTCCGCAACAGAGCGGAAAAACGCTGCTACGCGCTACGGCGTGGCGCACGTAACTTTAATGAGCTAGCGGACGCCCCCCTGTTCGTGTTCGTAGTCGCGTATCCGATACCATGCGTTTCACCGTATGTAGAGCGAATTAAGTAGGGCTAAGAAAAGTTTGGCAGCGAGTGATTTCAGAGATTTTTAAGTTTAATGAAGAAGTCTTTGCATTCCGCTGCAAACGAGCGCGCAAGTCTATACCCAGCTTAAGCGATCAGTAGCGGCCGCTCTAAAACTCCACTCTATTGTGTGGATGAATAGCGTTAAGTCGCTGCATAAACCGCGAGTCACTGGAAACAAATTTGCGGCCGAGTGCAAGCGATGAAGTCGATTTGATAAGATATTTAGTAAGGTAACCCTAGGGCGACATTACCCACTTTAACCCACTTCTTAGGTTTAATATGACCTACTTTCAGAGTATGAGGAATGAAAAGACGTTTTTCATTTACCTAAAGATTAAGCGGTGTCTATGGTCTGAATGTGTCAGAGCAGTTTACGCCGGCTCCACACTTCGCCATATTCATGTTGTATCTCTTTCTTTAATATGCCAAAAGAAAGAGAGGCGAATACGCAACTAGAACACGCATAGCTAAGTGTGGTGCCGGCATATTGAAATCTAATAAACTCACGGAAGTTTTCTATTTCAAATTGTGGTGCCGGCCTTAGGAAAAAAAACCATCCTGTCAAATTAGATATGTGTCCGCCAAGAAGTTTAGATACATATTGGAGGTTGCGCGCTGAACATTCGTTTGAAGCAAGAAAATATGACCTTGAATGACGTCACTGTTACCATCTTACATTAGAGTGAAAGAGATGCAAGATAACAGACAGTCATTCAAGGCCATATTTTCTAGCTTCAAACGAATGTTCAGCGCGCAACCTCCAGTATGTATCTAAACTTCTTGGTGTCCGCAAAGAGTTTTATTATTCATTTTGGGTGGGTAATTTAATTATTGTTTATTTGTTTTCTCGCAATCGAAGTGAAAAGTAGAGTGTTTATAAGCAATATTACCCCTCGAGCAATTTTCTCTCACTTCGTTCGGGAAATTAACCATCTCGCGATAATTTGGCTTACTTTAGACCCTTGTCGTACCTACAATCTACTATTAGCTAAAATGCCTTTAAAACTTGTTTGTTTTTATCTGTCACTTTTAAAATTTGTGCTTGTGAGAAAGGGACAAAACACATTAGTAAGGGGGGTAAATGGAAGCACGCAATATTTTTCAAAACTTCTTTTTTATTTTATTTCTCATAAGCGGGTTTCCGCGCTCACTTCCGCCCGTCGACCGCAACATAGTGAAAAACATTATCTGCCGCCATTGTCTCTGGTCAGCCACTGTGTGCCATTGTGCTGCCATCTGGCAGATACTAGATAGAACTAGCCCGGATTTATTGTTTATGCACGAAGGGTGAAGCGGAACTTTGCTTTTCTTTGGTGCTTCTGTCAATTTTTAATTAAGCTATGTTTTTTTTATATGGAAGGATACGTGTTCTGGGTGCGTGCTGCAGATGCGTGCTGCGGATGCCTGCTCTGGATGCGTGCTGAGGATGCCTGCTATGGAGGATAGTCGCGAATGCTCAGGCCACGCATCTTCGGGCATCGCGGTAGAAAGACAGCGATCCCACGATGCCCCCATTAAACGGCAGCGAGGGTTAACGCCTTCCCCTGTGGAAGGGCAAGTCCCACATACCCCCTACCATGGGGATGCGTAAATGCATTTCCTCTGCGTCAATTTAAAAAAAAACTTTCACATCGCAGCATAGCTGCATAACAAATATCTGATGGAAAGACACCCTTAAACTTTACGCAAACGGACAAAATTAACTCACGAATCAGTTTCTCTGACTTAATATTAATCGGTATGTACCTACGTAATCATACGAGCTTTATCTGGAAACCTGACGTGTGCAGCGGACCCTAACTAAGCACGAGCATCTGTGCTGTGCGTCTCCTATGCGTAAAAACGCCCTAAAGACGTCATCTTACGTACTACATTGGTCTGTGAGCTATATGATCCTTACTCTACGAATGTGATATCATTCTCTTTCAAAAATATACGTAGTATACTTACGTTCCTTAGATTGGCAATCAATGGATATGCATTTTTAAGAACTTTTACCGCAAACTCTCAAACTCGTCCCGACTAGATTTTACGCTGCTCTAACAAATTTTATAACTTATCGAACTATCAAAACTTTTCTTACAAACAATGAATTATAACGTCAGCTGTCTCGACATCAACTTAGCGGATTCATCGTTTAAAAATAGCTCGGAATTTAGGTTTACTTATTCTAGGATAGACAAATGAGAGAAAGCTAAGAGGCCTGGTTGCAAGTTTTAAAATATTTTGAATTAAAATTATGATAAAAGTATAATATAATACCAATAAAGTGATTAAATTATATGATGATTTCATTAAAGTTTTAGATAGGTAGTAACATAACCCTTATATATTTTATTGTAAGTAATGGAATTCAAGCGGAATTAAGATTGAAAATGGTCCATTTGGAGTGATGTTTGAAACGATATTTCTTAATGAAAAATCTAAAAATACATTTAAAATTTTATTACATTAGGTTGCAATACACTTGTTGTAGATAGTAATGAGAAATGTCAAGATACGTGTCAATCAAACAGAAAAGGGCCAAAATAGTTAAGCGTTTTTTAATTGATTGAGGACCATTAAATCAATGCACCTACTGCGCTTATTTACTCGTATGGCGCTCCTACACATTTGAGACAATGACATTATTTGACTCAAAATACTCGTAGAAACTAATATGAAAGAAATTAATGAAATGAAATAATTTATTCGTGACCATATAACACAATATTTTATACAAACAGACAAAACTAACTAATAAAATTGCCACGAATCGGGCCCGCCTCAGCATAATGCGGACTCGACTCGCAAGTCAGCGCTGGTCTTCCGGCGGGACCATTTTTGTGGATCACGTTGCCCGATGTCGAACGCTAATGTCGAAATTAAAGTTTTCAATAAATAGTTACATGTTACATCAATTTTTGGCCATTTTCTGGAGACTCCAACGTATATAATAGTGATTACATTTTCTTTGGATACTACAATTAACTGTCTGCCAAAAAACTTTTCAAAGCCAATATTAATTGATAAAATCGTTTTCTACAGAATTTGGCACGAAAATTTAAACAGCTCACCCTTAAAATACACGTATTGCGCTTTTAGTCCGAATGCAGTGATAAAGTAGACCGTTAGTAAGCCAATAGCGTAATGAAGTTTAATTTGGCGGCAGTAGCTCGTTAGCTTGGTAGATTTAGTTTGTTGTGCTACTGCAAATTCTACTCATTCCGCTGCAGTATAAAATATGCGCGCTAGTATGGAGGCACTCATTTAAATGTAGCCAATGTAGGGGTGCAGTAAAAAGCGGTACTGAGTCGACTGACAGTTGACCGTACCGCTTCCGCAGCGATACGTAAATCAGAAAGTCGCCTAACTAAATTAGTGTTTCCATACTGGCGCGGGATGCGCGGAAGCGGGGCGATGCGTATTAGGCAGTACTGGTCCGCTTCTGCGCATGATATTAATTACTACTGCGCAAATATAATACTGACAGTATGCCGTCAAGTGTGAATCTTTGCGACGTCAGTAGAGGTAAGTTTACGTCAAAGAAGAAAATGTCACATCGATCCCGCCCCGACAAGTCAAGAAGACGCCTTAATGTAAATAATATATTTAAATAATTTTTATAATATTTATAACCCATTCTCATTTATGTGCACATTGTCAATAACTAAAGTATAATAACTATGCCAGTTTAATGATAAATTCATTGAGTTGTTATGGTTATCGATCATAGAATATACCTCCTCTCATCTTGCAGGAGAACTGAGTGGCTGGAGACGGAATAGGCGATAATGAGGCTTCTCAGCTGCTACTTAAGACGCCATTTGACCTGGGGATCATCCATCCTATCCTCTATTTGTCCGTGACTAAGAGTGATCCGATGAGGGATTGCTTGGTTTGATTGAAAACGGAGTCTAATTATTTAGAACCATTTTAATACACGTAATGAAGAATTGTGTAGGCTTTCCTACGCGAAAACGCGTTGCGTGCGTAGCATTGTTTGTGCGTAGTCCTTATCAATTGAAGAACTTTAGGCCATTTTCCACATCTTTGCTGTCAACAATCAATTGGCTATGACAGTTTTCGGAAATTTATTTTAAATAAAATACCTATACGTAGGTTTATTTTATATATACCTTTCACATATATATTTGTTTCTCCAAAAAGCGTTACTTAAAATAAAAAATTAAAAAATATTATTCGATAAAAATATATTTTTGTTTCAGTAATTTTAAATTGGCGCGAAAACTGCCTATCACATGACATTTCTGGCTATGACGTCACATTTCAATAAACAAAGTAAAGCTAACTATCCCTAATAGAAGATATTTACAGCAAAGAGAATATAATTACTACGTTTTTTGTTGTGTAAAATGTTACATCACACGATGCTCAAACATGGCCGCCTGCGTTTCAGTTTTTGTAATCCAAATATGAAAAAAACACAAATCATCTTTTCAAAACTAAAACATTACAATTTATTTTAATGCAAAAAAACATACGGGTAATGTATGATTATTGTGAACCTATAACCTACTGTATCTAAGACATGAAATATTTTATCGTTTCGTTTGCCAAATAGCCAATGGGGCAGGCTGCTGCAAACATGGCCACTAGGTGGCGCCACTAGAGTATGTCACATCTCGATTGATGCATATTTAACTTTATAAAATATTGTACGTTTAAAATACCGTTATAAATAATAATTATTATTAAACTTTGTATCTTAGGCTGAGACACTGTCGGTTAATATTTCAAAGCCATTTAAATACAAAAGGTTTTGTTTAGACAGAAGGGTGTCAGTTATATTTTCGTAAACATATACTCGTCCGTTTAGCGCGATAAAATGGATCCAAATGAAAAATACGGACGTCTGACTCTGACACAGCTAAAAGCACTTTTACGGCAACGCGAGCAATCAGTAAAAGGACCGCAAAATTAAGGTGGTTGTAGTGGGAAAAATAAGGAAATTTCTGAAAAAAAAACTAATTATTATATATTAGTATGTGTTCCGTAAAATATACGTAATAATAAACATTATCAGCAAATATCAAGTTCATAGGTCTCATCCCAAAGAGAATAATAATCACGAACGAATTTCTTGGAATTTCGTGGCGCCACCTAGTGGCAAAGTTTGGCAGCCGCCAACCCCATTATTCTCTTTGGGCTGAGATCTATGAACTTGATATTTGGTGATAATGTTTATTATTACGTATATTTTACGGAACACATACTAATACATTAATAATTAGATTTTTTTTCAGAAATTTCTTAATTTTTTCCAGTACATTTACCTTAATTTTGCGGTCCTTTTACTGATTGCTCGCGTTGCCGTAAAAGTGCTTTTAGCTGTGCCAGAGTCAGACGTCCGTATTTTTCATTTGGATCCTTTTTGTCGCGCTAAACGGACGAGTATAAGTATGTTTACGAAAATATAACTTACAAGCTCCTGTCTAAACAAAACCTTTTGTATTTAAATGGCTTTGAAACATTAACCGACAGTGTCTCGACCTAAGATACAAAGTTTAATACTTATTATTATTTATAACGGTATTTTAAACGTACAATATTTTTTAAAGTTAAATATGCATCAATCGAGATGTGACAAGCTCTAGTGGCGCCATCTATGCAGAGCTTTGCGCCGCCTGCCCCATTGGGGGCGCACGTCACTTCTACTGAGTTTGAGCGACCATAAGCTACGGTGACGGCGTACCAGACTCCTGCTTGTTTGCTAATATAGTGCTATGAAAATACAGAAATGCAGATAAAAACACTTAAGAGATTTTTTTAAACGGGTTTATCGCTATATTTATGTATTTACCTTTTTTACCGACGTTTCGACACGCGATACCATAAATACATAAACATAAATATAAATACATAAATATTGCGTTCGAAGTATGTTTAAAATGTTATGGATTTTTATCCATAACTTTAAACTCTACACTTCAGTACCCTTACCATGAGTTTGCAATGTTTGCATTACCGAACTCGCTAGCGACTGCGTAAACGATTTAGTATGGACAAAAGTACAGCGCGTCTGGCGGATACGCAATAGAACTAAGAATTGCCATACTAAATCGTTTACGCAGTCGCTAGCGAGTACGACCATGCAACATTGCAAACTCATGGTAAGGGTATAGTAATGCTGCATTGCTCGAGTATGAATTAAAATGTAAAAGCTAGCTGGATCAGCTATTAATTGCTCTCTGGGGTTAGAGTTTATTATTATACTAGCTTTTGCCCGCGACTTCGTCTGCGTAGAACTCGGTCATCACGTTAGAATGTTATTTCCCTGGCTAGATGCTGGCCAAGAGCAATCCCATTAGGTATTAATAATTAAAAAAAAAATCTTCTATTTCTTGCGCTTACCTAGTTATCTCTCTTCCATTCTAACTTAAACCCCGTTAAGGGATGATTTCCGGGATAAAAGTATCCTATGTCCTTCCCTAGGACTCATACTATATCCATACCAAATTTCATCTAAATCGGTTGAGCATTTTAAGGGGAAACAGGCAGACAGAGTTACTTTCGCATGTATAACCCGCCCCGGTTTCGCACGGGTAGTCCAGTTTTAAACAACAACAAACAACAACAAATACCTACTCTTTATTGCACACCTCAATTAAAGGACACAGATCAGGATCACAGGGAGAGGATTTTTTATGATTTAAATTTATTTATCTAAGCTTTTTCCCGCGACTTCATTCGCGTGAATATCCATATCAACTTCTACACCGGCTGTCTCGCCAAACATTGCGCACGCCGGCTCAATGCGCCCACATGAAACACATGACAGAGGACAAAATATATATTATGAAGGAAGTAGGCGAAAACGCGCGCGAGCGGAGCGAGCGCGAAATTTTTCGGCTATTCTGATACGGGTGTGGAAAATACTTCATACGCATCAAGTAATGAAGATGAAAACGCGAGCGTAGCGAGCGCAAAATGAAAAAAAAGAACATTGTGATGCAGGTGCGGAAAATACTTCATACGCATCAAGTAATGAAGATAAAAACGCAAGCGTAGTGAGTGCGAAATGTTTCGAACATTATGATGCAGGCACGGAAAAGATTTCACACGCATCAACTAATGTAGATGAAAACGCGAGCGTAGGGCGCGCGAAAATTTTCGAACATTATGATGTAGGTGCGGAAAATACTTTATACTCATCAAGTAATGTAGTTGAAAACGCGAGCGCAGCGAGCGCGAAATTTTTGAACATTAATATGCAGGTGCGGTAAATACTTCATACGCATCAAGAAATGAAGAAAATCGCGAGCGTAGTGAGCGCGAAATGTTTTGATGCAGGTGAGGAAAATACTTCATACGCATCAACTATAATGTCGATGAAAACGCGAGCGTAGGGTGCGCAAAAATTATCGAACATTATGACGTAGGTGCGGAAAATACTAATCAAGTAATGTAGATGAAAACGCGAGCGCAGCGAGCGCGAAATTTTTCGAACATTCTGATGCAGGTGCCGAAAAGACTTCATACGCATCAACTATAATGTAGATGAAAACGCGAGCGTACGGCGCGCGAACATTTTTGAACATTATGATGTAGGTGCGGAAAATGCTCATCAAGTAATGTAGAAGAAAACGCGAGCGCAGCGAGCGCGAAATTTTTCGAACATTATGATGCAGGTGCGGAAAATACTTCATACTCATCAAGTAATGTGTATGAAAACGCGAGCGTAGCGAGCGCGAAATATTTCGAACATTATGATGCAGGTGCGGAAAATACTTCATACTCATCAAGTAATGTGTATGAAAACGCGAGCGTAGCGAGCGCGAAATTTCGAGCATTATGATGCCGGTGCGGAAAATAATTCATACGCATCAAGTCATGCAGATGAAAACGCGAGCGTAGCGAACGCGAAATTTTTACAAACATTATAATGCAGGTGCGGAAAAGACTTCAAACGCATCAAGTAATGTAGATGAAAAAGCGAGCGTAGTGCGCGCTAACGTTTTTGAACATTATGATGCAGGTGCGGAAAATAATTCCTACGCGTCAAGTAATGTAGATAAAAAAGCGAGTGCGAAATGATTCGAACATTATGATGCAGGTAAGGAAAATACTTCATACGCATCAAGCAATGTAGATGATTGAACAAAAAGAAATTGTTGACCTATCAAATGGCTTTGTAAAGAAGTGGTTGAATAGATATTTTTTTGTTCATAAATTAGTGGAATACCTTACAAAGTTCAAAGTGCTTTATTGTAAAACATAGGTATAACTGAATACCTACTTTGGTCCGTTCTTTCACTTTCGAAGATGGAGTAGAGGCCTTGGTTGACAGCGCACCCACCCTGGTTGCTTCTAAGAGTTATGTGATTTTCTGAGAATTGTTTTTTTTTTGCTTCCTATCCGCCTATAATTTTCGAATTTGGTCATACTTGATGTTTATTGTTACGTAGGTATATTTTACTAACGAATACCAATATACCCTAAATTTATGTCTGTTACGCGCTGAACGTATTTTATACATTTTGCTGACGGAAAACGCACCTCGAAGAACCTCAATGACACCCATATCGATTATTAAGAAAAGTAATAAGTAAATGTCAGCCATCTTCGATTTGAAAATGGATATCATTCTTGTAATGAGCACCTCAATAAACAATATTTTAGATAAAAATGCGCATACCTAATATATAGGTACATGTCGCAAGTGCTACCATGCAACCGAGAGCCCGCCGCTCTGCGTAGGTACCCTCCATCGAAAACAAAAAAAAAACCGAGGTTTCATAGTAAGGTTTGTGAATATTGATAGAGTAGAGACTGACTGACCAACATAATTAGATCTCTCATTTCAAACAGTTAATATGGTTTGAGGGACTTTTGTATTTTTGTCTTTAGCCCTGAGATGCAGAGGTATTGTTATTTCACCCCCCATTTTTTCAAATACTATCTGTTTATTATAAAATGTTTGAATGGGGTTCTATTTACTTTGCGTCCATGTATATACTTACCAATTTTCAAGCCTGTAAATCATGAACTGAAAGACTTCTCATACTAAGTTTAACCCCTCTTTTCACCCCCTTTCATCCCTAACCTATATGATTTTTATAGCCTATAACCTGGCCGAAGATCCAATAAACATATTAGTGAAGGCTGTATTAAAATCCATTCGCTAGTTTTCGCGTGATAGTTAGACATATAAACAGACAGACAAACAGACAAACAGACAAACAGACAAACAGACACGAATTCTAAAAACAGTTGAAACGTGTTCTGTTATCGATTCTTAGACCCCTCCATCGATTTTTTTACTAATATCTTCAATGTACAGATTTTCGACCCTCTTCTGCTTTATTATATGTATATAGATTGTACATATGTAAATGTTTTGCAGGGAACATAGTTTGCGTTTTACCGTCGAGGCGGGGAGACATAAATATAACTATTCATAGCAGAAGCATAGTAACAGCTAATATCTAACTTAATGCACCTAGTTAGAAGTATACTTATATAGTAAAACCAATCTTAGATTAGAGAGAAGCCTAAAATCCATTTATAACTCATACGATTCGAGGTTTTGCAGAAACCTAATTACCACGCGTAGTAACGTGATCACCTACGCAATTCACAACCGTATCTACTTGCCTCACGACTTTTGCCTGAGATAGCTTCGTCCCTAAAATCACAACAACTGCGTCATAAAGGCCAGACGTATCCTGGTTTGTCTGAAGCAAGTAGGGTAAGCGTTTTGAATAGCAGTACTGGTTTAAAATTCAATCGGGCTTCATGCGCTCGTCGTGAATATGAAATTTATACGCATTCAAAATGTGAATTCAGTGGGTGCTACTGTCAGTTATTAAGTCTGTTGGTATTTTGATTTTGCAGCTCCCAAACCAATTTGAACTAACAGGGTCACACTGACTACCTGCGCTATGTGCGTGGCTGCACTGTAGCCGAGCGGTATAGCGAAAGGCTTTTGATCAGAACTATAAGAAGTCACGGCTCGTACTATTTGTCAAAAAAAAATACGGGATGTAATCTGATATTTGAGTTTTATGATGGTCGCGCGAGAGCGTGATAAACGACAAGATATTTTAATTTTCTGATAGGTACAGTCAAGTGCAAAAATATGTATCGAATGAATCCTCTCATAAATATGTACCAAAACCTTAATTCACCGACATAAGAGCTATGGGACATCTTTTTGAGCAAGTTGTATGCACCCATATTTTAACACTTGACTGTAGTACCTACTCGATAAAAAGTGACAGATGCTTTATCTTTATCCTTACCATGAGTTTGTATCGAAAACTCTTACCGTACTCGCTAGCGACTGCGTAAACGATTTAGTATGCCGCTTCTTAATTCTATTGCGTAACCGCCAGAGGCGCTGTACTTTTGTCCATACTAGATAAATCGTTTACGCAGTCGCTAGCGAGTATAGTAATGCAAGCATTGCAAACTCATAGTAAGGGGGATGAACCAGTGGGTCGTTTATCCTGCTATCGACCATGATACGGGGCCAGAGATATTATTCACTTTGAATGGTAATTGTTTTTTTTAAATAACTTTGTTTGTTGTTATAAGTATTATTCTTCTCAGAAAATAATGTAAATAACCTAACTCTAACAACCAGTTTACTACTGCATTACAGTTTTCGACGCAAGACTGATGCATTGCTTCCATCTGCAAGATCGATTTCTGAACGTGTTCTAAGACAGTGTTGAATTAATTACAGTATTTTAACTTCATACGACGTTTCGTCTATGCCTCGCCAATAACGTACGGGTAATCGGGGTAACTTGCGTCTAACTATTTAAGGATGATTCACGCTAGACCGTACCGTGTCCGGGCCGGCCCGTTTTCTAGTACAAGAAATCGACGGCCGTCGCGCGTCCTGTATAGAAAACGGGCCGGCCCGGACACGGAACGGTCTACTGTGAATCATCCTTTACTTAACTAAATCAAACTAGAAATAGTGGTTTCCAATCAAAGTGAAGAACAATTCACTTTGATTGGAAATTATAATTTCGTTAGCGAACGCATCCGCTTGACAACATTAAATAGAAATACCTAGTGATGATTATTTAAGTGTTCTAAACCTATCAAAGTAGCCCCACTACTCTTTATATCAAGTTGATATACTGGTTGAAATCCATCAACCGTGGACCCTAGTTGGTGAAGCCTGATTGATATTCCCGTCGCTCCAGCGCCGACAGACTGTTACACAAATGACATTATTACCCTTCCTAACGTCTCTTGTTTGTCCATATCATTTCAGGGGTGTTCGCTTTAGAAGAATCACTTTCATACTCGTGTTTGGAATTAAGTTAGCGGACCCCGGGAATCCTTAAGGGTGCAAACATAGGTGGGGCTAGCATAACATGCATCTCGTCTCTACTCGCGCGCGAGATAGGCTACCTGTCACTGTCTGATTAATGCTGTCAAAAAGTGACAGGTAGCTTATCTCGCGCGCGAGTAGATACGGAATGCATGTTGTGCTAGAGGGGCTGTACTGGGATAATGCTAGGAGGATCATGATAGGTTATGGTTATGAGTGATCGGCACTGACGTACTGTACTGGCTGAAAATCAGCGCTGTGGGTGTCTAACACCTCAGCATAATGCTTAGCCAGTGTCCGTTTCACTGCAGCGGGGACACACGTGTGCTTTTGTGTATGTTTTTCTTCTTTTGTCTTTTTGTAACACTGTGTCTTCTGTGGCTATTAATAAATGTTTATTTTTTTCTTTCTGATTTTCTTAACGCCTAATAAAGCATGTCTTCCATACGAACTTTTATTTTAATTAATGGCTACGGTAGCCCAGTGGTTCAAGCATGCGGCTGTTAAGCGGCGGTCGTGGGTTCGAATCCCAGCTCGTACCAATGAGTTTTTCGGAACTTATGTACGGAATATCATTTGATATTTACCGTTAGCTTTTCGGTGAAGGAAAACATCGTGAGGAAACCTGCATACATCCGCGAAGAAATTCAAAGTTGTATGTGAAGTCCCCAACCCGCTCTGGGCCAGCGTGGGGACTACTGCCCAATCCCTCTCATCTATGAGACCCCAGCCCTCTGCCCAGCAGCTCTGTGCCCAGCAGTGGGACGTGTATAGGCTGATGATGATGAATGGCAGTTTAAAATATTGTTAGCAGCAGTAAAAAAAATATTATTTACGGATTATTTCATAAATAGACCGTAATTATTTTTTAAAGTTTTAAAACTGTCGGTAATAGCACTAATAGCAGTTGGTAACTTCTTAGTCTTATTCTTACCGATTAATTTCATGGGGAATTAATACGCATAAAAAATATGAAATTATTTTAAATCGTTTCCATAGGGGCTTATACTTTCAACTCTTAAAATATAAATTATTTTGGCAAAAAAACATGCAACTGGTGTACCTACTTATAAAGTCCCACTGGTGAAGCAATTTATAGAAAACCTTTCAAAAAACCAAAAAAAACACGTTTGTAGGTATTTTTTGTTAAACATATACAATCTCATTTTAAAACAGTATTTTCCAGTTCTTTAGCGGCACAAAAGCTTGAATCCAGACCTAGATTGAAGAGCTTTTTGCGGACGTGGTAAGCAAAAAGCTAGCAGGTAAAAGGCTGAAAGCTTGTATTGAATAAATGATGATAGTGTACTAAGACAGCCTTGTGGATACTGTCTTTTCCTTTTTACGTTATATAATATGAAGTAATATTAAAGCCAAGTTGCATTAATGTATATTTTCTTTTTTTATGTTGGAAAATTTTATTTCCTAAATTCAATTTATTAAATACAAATTAAACTACATGCAGAATGTATCCACAACGCAGGTTTCGTCCAAATCATAACATAGTGAGAATCCGCAAATAAACTTCGTCAAAATTTCCAATAATAATTTCTTTTTTTATTATTTATAATTTATTTGGGATAACTGATAATTGTATTGAAATTTACTTATGGAAGTATATACTTTTAGTTATTTATTTAATTTTTATTGCACAAACAATATAAGTAAAAAGGGCTGACTTAAATGCCATCAGGCATATGTACATTTTTGTACCAATATTATACCAATTTTGTTAGGTATGAAAGAAACCAATTTTCTTTAATACCTAACAAAATTGGTACAATATTGTTCTATATATTCTAATTTTCTCTCTGCTCTGACTGAAAATGATGATAGCAACGGATTGCAACCGTACTGTCTTCTCGAAGATCTCACGGTTAGAAATAATTGCCATACGATTAATAAATAACGGATTTATTATTTGGTCGCAGAAAAAATTGTGCTCCCGAGCATATCTCTCTAAAGCTTCCGTACGTGAGTCGAAATCACTATACAATAGGCTGGTATCAACAATTTATACCATTTTTTTTTATAAAACCAGTATATGTCTGAACCCCAATTAGACACAGTTATTAGTGCCCTAAGGATCAAGATATATTAGATAAGTGTGGTGAAGTGAATCGAAACAGGTTGTGAATCCCATATCATTGCGTACCTTAGTACCTACGGCTCAGTAGCGTACGTGGTGTATTGAATAAAAATTGGTGGCGTCCAGAAAATCCCCTATTTGTTGGTACTCTTATGAGTTTACTGCTTATAAAAAAGCTTAGTGCGTGCGAAATAACATCAAACAAATCTAGACACACGGCACCGTGTCAGCCAATTTCTGAAAGCAGAAAAGGCGACACACCGATCATTTTAATTTATCCAATTGATGTATTGAAACTTGGGTTCCTTTTACTACGGAACTAAAAAGGACGAAAATCCTGAAACATGTTGTATGTCGTTCAGAAAATTTGATAAAAACATTATTCAATTTAGGCATACTATTACATGCACATATGAATGTCAAAAAAACTACCACTGGTAGAAGAAAAGACCCGCCTAATTCAATAACTTATACGTAACATAAAGAAATAAATTATCATTAGTATTACAGCACATCCAGACTTTGCTAACATGTCTAGAACCCGACTGCGTAGCGTAGCCTAATCAAGTTAGTCAACACGGCGAACGGAATAATGAGTGAAGCCAGCGTTATGGTGTGACGTCACTAAATACGTTAGCCATTGTCGTGCATGTTACACGAGTAACATTAAGGCACAGCAAAAGCTTCGACCACCGACTGTTTTATAAACAAGTCACTACAACTTGAACCTTATCATCTAGAACGGAAGGTAGCTATTTGTGCGGATAATCTTTTTTCATACTTCCTTTTGGTTTTGAAGTGCTAATGATAAGCGTTTTATGGCTTTTCGGACATATTAAAAAATTACCACTATACTATACAAGTATGCAGTGTTGTGTTCCTGGAACCCTCCCAAGGATGTTCAGAGCGAGGGACCTAAACTTTTCCCATCTGCTGTGAACACAGTGAATCCTCAAATTTTGTAAAGGTTCGGCAACGCGCACGTGACTCCTTTCGAGTTGCGAGCGTCTAGGCTGCGGTGTCCTTTTACCTGGTAGACCGTACGCTTGTTAGCCACCGTCGTTGTATAAAAAAAGTCCATAGAAAATAAAAAAAGTTCACTTTGTATAGAAATTCCATACATTTTAACCGCTTTTTACTCTTTATTGTGACTGTATATATTGCTTTACGTACACTAACTTTTCCTGCGACTTTGTCAGCGTAGAACTCATTCTTCGCGTTAGAATTTAATTGCTATTCTTTTATTTCAGGTGCTTACCTAGTTATTGCTCTTCCATACAAACTTCCACGCCTTAAGGGACGATTTCCGGGATAAAAATTATCATATGTCCTTCCCCGGGACTCAAACTATCTCCATACCAAATTTCGTCTAAATTGTTCATTGGTTTAATCGTGAAGAGGTAACAGACAGACAGACGGACACATTTACATAATCTTGTAAGTAGGTAGTTGTAAGTATTGAGTATTTATTGAAGTTGCAAACATGTTTGATTGACTATTACCTGCAATAATAATCTCAATATTGCAGTAATTATTCAAATGTATAATATCCCCAGTTCAAATAATTACTTAATTTCCTCAATTCCTAATTATTCATTGCCAAACCGAATAATGCATGTAGGTTGCTAATTGTACAGACGACACAAGCAATGTTTTACCACTTTTCAACTTTATTATTAGAGTACCAATGGGAAGCGGTTTATAATTTTTGTACGGTCAGCTAAGGATCGCCAACCGTACAAATAACCAATTGACCATATATGGTACAGAGTGGTTACAAAATAAATAAAAATAAAAAACAGATTAGTTATATTGGGTTAGTATCACTTCGTCTAAAACGCAACTAGTGGAAATAGCAACTCGACTAAAACGCAGCTGGTCACTGCATCAAAACGCAGCTAAAAACAAGTCGCCTGAAAAGCAAATGGTCTAAAATACATATGTCAGTAGTTAAGTTACTTTGAGTTTCACACTGACTACTTTAACACTAATGTAATTGAGTTTATTTATCTATACACATATCATAAATCGTCTAATATGCGTTCGGAAACCGTAGAAAATGACTCTCATTTCAACATTCAATGAATTTATGGCAATTTTCTTATCTGTGGCTAAGGCTACAGCAGTAATATAATTTTCATTTTAATCTCACATATGATGATAAAATATTTGCCGTGCTTTGGAAGGCACGTTAAGCCGTTGATCCCGGTTGCTGTCTATGGCAGCAGTCGTTAAGCCAAGTTGGAGGCTTTCGGGCGGCTCGAGAACTTCTAACAGTCAAGTTGCCCACTCACTTGACAAAGCCTAATCCCAATAAGGTCTAGTTTCCCCTCGGGGTTGGAAGGTCAGATGGCAGTCGCTTCCGTAAAAACTAGTGCCTACGCCTAATCTTGGAATTAGGTACCGGACCCCAGGCATCCTTCAGGATGCAACTGTACTGGGATAACGCTAGGAGGATGATGATGATGATACGATGTTAAAATATTAAACGTCAAACAAAACTGTCAAAATTTAAATGTCAAAGTTGACATGTCCCTATTCTAGTATCACTGAAAATTCAAATTCATTCGATGCGAAATGTCAGCTCGATGTTTTTTTAGTATATATCGCACGAAATTTGATCACATCCGAATAGGGACTCTTTACTTTTTAAAATAACATTCAGGTATCGGTTGCCAGTTCTGATTTCGATATTTCCGCAACCGTGCAAAAAAGGTTGTATTAACACAATTATTGTATTTATTTACTACGGTTTCTGAACCCATCTTAGAGTAGTTATAATATATGTGTAGATAATAGTACATTACTTAACAAGGGCGGTAAAACAAAGAATGTCTCAGATCGCAGGTATTTGACGCCCGAGCCGAAGGCAAGGGCGATAAATATGCGATCTGAGGCTTTCTTTATTACCGCCCGTGTTAAGTACAAAATTTTATGTCACGCCCTCGCCAGGAAGTGGGATTTTCCGCACGCGGGGGTGTGCGGTAATTGCCACTTTATGGCAAGGTGTGACATAATAGTACATTACTTACCAAGGGCGATAAAACAAAGAATGTCTCAGATCGCAGGTATTTTACGCCCGAGCCGAAGGCAAGGGCGATAAATATGCGATCTGAGGCTTTCTTTATTATCGCCCGTGGTAAGTACAAAATTTTATGTCACCCCCTGGCCAGGAAGTGGGTTTTTTCGCGCGCGGAGCGTGCAATAATGGCCACTTTATGGCCAGGTGTGACATAAAGTAATGTATGCAACTGTACATAATAACTAAATCCTCTTTAATGTCCTCTTAAATAATGCTCCTATCGCTTATTGGGCCGGGCCTATAAAACCACAGTCGGGTTAAAAAAGCAAGTTGCGGTGTTAACGCCGATTTACATCAACAAGAACATGCGTGCAAATTTCTTTACATTGCAGGGCTGCAGGCTACCGAGGTAAGATGAACACGATTAAACTCTGCAATGTATAGAAAATTTACTGAAAATTGCACGCATGTTTTTGCTAGTCTAAACTACGCTTTATACGCGTTTCATATAACTTGCGTGCAATTCTTGTACTTAGCGAAAAACGAGCATGTTGAATCGACGTCCTGATTACGTACGTAATTGCTAATCATCACAGCACACACAGACAGCAAACACGTAACACCCACACTCATAGTATTACATACCAACAACTGGAAATATAATTACCGTTTGCGTGAGCAGAAAACCATGATTGAATCATTCGATTTAATTTCTAAGTATTAAAAAAAATTAAACAACCCTTCGACACAAAAAATAAACTCTAAAAATTTGTTATTTGTTAATAATATTTTTGACCTATTATAATTATTATCGTCACATGTTATGTAACTTCAAATATTTTTATTTTCCAAGCGTCGTCGCGTTGGGGGACTGCTAAGTTAGAAAAACAGGTGTAGTTGCAGATTGCAACAAAAGAATTTATTCCGAAAAATTCGCAAAATCGACACTCTTGTCCTAACCCTATTCGAAAATATCCATTCGTGAATCAATATACCATTTAGTAAAAATGTGGCTATCATTGCACACTCACAAACAGCTTCCATTAATATTGACAATGCTGGGCATAAAAACACGGAAAAACAACCCAGAACAGAAACGATCCCCAAAAAAGGTTTAAAAGCTTTTCCGGAATCAAAAAAACATGAACACTACAAAAAAAAGCTTTCAGATACTCTGTAATCCCATTGCCGTCTCTTTTATTCACTACAAATTGAAATAAGAGAAACAAAGACGAGGGAGAATTAGCAATAAAAACAAATATAGTCTGGATTGGGTGCTCTCGAATTGACACAGAAAACATTTTAGTGCAGTAACCGATCATAGTTCAGTACAGTTTATTATATTTTCCTTAGCAATATAAATACAACTCTTATGATGTTAGCGTTATCCCAGTAACGTTATCCTTTAAGAGGAGCGGTAGGGAAAGCTCTCTCCATACAAACTTTGTGCAGGATTTACTTCGTTTTTTGTTTGCATTAAAGTTATGATTTTTGGTCAGTATGCTTATTTTTCTGATAGCTATTTCGTGACGTAAATTTTTTTTTTTTTGAATCATCATCATCATCATCATCATATCAGCCGAAAGACGTCCACTGCTGGACATAGGCCTCCCCCAAAGAGTGCCACAATGACCGGTCTTGCGCCACCCGCATCCAGCGGACTCCCGCGACCTTTACCAGGTCATCAGTCCACCTTGTGGGGGGTCTACCCACGCTGCGCCTTCCGGTTCGTGGTCGCCACTCGAGAACCTTTCGGCCCCAACGGCCATCGGTTCTACGTGCAATGTGCCCCGCCCACTGCCACTTAAGTTTAGCGATTCGAAAGGCTATATCGGTTACTTTGGTTCTGCTACGGATGGCCTCATTTCTGATGCGATCACGCAGAGAAACTCCCAGCATAGCCCTCTCCATTGCCCTCTGAGTGACTTTGAGCCTTCTTATGAGGCCCATGGTGAGCGACCACGTTTCCGTACCATATGTCATCACTGGCAACACACACTGGTCAAAGACTCTCGTCTTGAGACACTGCGGAATATCGGACGAAAAGATATGCCGTAGCTTCCCGAACGCTGCCCAGCCGAGTCGGATTCGACGATTGACCTCTTTCTCAAAGTTGGACCTACCTAACTGGACAGTCTGTCCTAGGTATACATAATCGTCTACAACTTCGAGCGTAAAGCGTCCGATTGTAACGGGAGTTGGTGCTACATGGGCATTTGACATGATCTTCGTCTTATCCATGTTCATCCTTAGACCAACTCGCTCGGAGGCTTTACTGAGGTCATCGAGCATTGTACTTAAATCCTCCATGGTTTCAGCCAAGACTACTATGTCGTCAGCAAACCGAAGATGAGTGATATACTCGCCGTTTATGTTGATGCCTAGCCTTCTCCAGTCCAGATTCTTGAAAACATCCTCCAGTGCAGCGGAGAACAGTTTAGGAGAAATAACATCTCCTTGCCTGACTCCCCGCTGCAGCGGAATAGGTTTCGAGTTCCGGTCCTGGAGTCGGACTGACATAGTGGCGTTTTCGTACAAACACTTCAGTACTTCGATATAGCGGTAGTCTACTTGGCACCGCTGTAGAGATTGTAGTACCGCCCAGGTTTCGATCGAATCGAAGGCTTTCTCATAGTCCACAAACGCTAAACAGAGGGGCAGGTTGTACTCTTCAGTCTTCTGTATAACCTGTCGGAGCGTGTGGATGTGGTCTATGGTACTAAAGCCTCTTCGGAAACCGGCTTGTTCAGGAGGCTGGAAGTCATCTAGCCTGCGTGCGAGACGGTTCGTAATGACTCTTGAAAACAGCTTGTAGACATGGCTCAAAAGCGTGATGGGTCGATAGTTCTTCAGAAGAGTGGTGTCACCCTTCTTAAAGAACAGCACCACCACGCCTGTGTTCCATGCCTTTGGCGTTCTCCCTTCCAGTAAGACGGAGTCGAACAACTTCTGAAGGGCCGTAAGGACCGGTTTTCCACCCGCCTTCAGGAGTTCGGCTGTAATTCCGTCTTCACCGGGTGCCGGGTGTTTTTTGAATATTTTTGAAATATTTGAAAATTTTCACATCACGATCTTCGCATATCTAATATTTACAACCAAAAAAAATATTATATTTGTTAGTGCCAAAACCGACGAATAAAACGTGCACAAAGTTTGTATGGGGAAGGCCTTGCGCTAACCTGCGCCTTAAGGATGATTCACAGTAGACCGTTCCGTGTCCGGGCCGGCCCGTTTTCTAATACAAGACGCGCGACGGCCGTCAATTTCTTGTAGTAGATAACGGGCCGGCCCGGACACGGAACGGTCTAGCGTGAATCATCCTTAAAGTTACATCGTGAAGGATGCCTGGGGTTCGCTACTCAATCCCAAGATTTGGCGGCGACAAAAAGTCTCACAAGTTCTGTGTACAGAACTACAGCACAGAACTAGTGGAAATCAAGGACTAGTTTTTACGGAAGCGACTACCTGACCTTCCAAACCAAGGGGGAAACTAATACTCATTGGGATTAGTATTGTCAAGTGAGTGGGCAAATTGACTGTCTAACTCTCTCTCTCTCTCTCTCTTACTCGAACCAAGCGCTTGTCGTCGCCTTTTATAATGCGCACTGCTAAAGTTTGGAATTCCCTGCCGGCATCTGTATTTCCGAGTTCATATAACCTAGACCTATTTAGGGCAAGAGTGAATAGGCATTTTCTGGGTGAGACCGCTTCATCGTCGGCCTCATCTTTGCCCCTGGCTAGATGCTGACCAAGAGCAATCCCATTATTAATTAAAAAATATAAATTAAATGTAACATTTATTATTATTTCACACCTCCCCTTCATAGAAGTACTAAATAGATAAACGAACGAAGTGATTTTCCGTTTCAACTTTCAAAGTAACAGACTCTTTCAAATACCTTTTGGTAAAATATAATCTACTAACAAAAATGAACCTAGTTGAGTAAACACAAAAAAATGATTAGTATTTGGGAGGGTTTAAATTCCACTGCTATTTTTATATATATATATATATATTGTTAAATCAGACTTCCAAACTGGATAAATCTTCTTTTGTCTGAAACCCTGCAGTCATTGTTCAGGTTCTTTTTTTATTTGGAATTGTAAATTGAAACTTTGCTGGTTTAAGAAGGGGTACTTTTGTTCACTTGTTGGGGAAACATTTATTTTTAAAAGACTGAAAAATTGCGTATTTGGGAACTGCCTGTTGTACGAATTGTGCCGAAATTAAGTTAAACATATTTAAATACATAACAATTAGACAATAAATACCTACAATATAGAGCGTGTATTTTTTTTCTTCCCGGACAAAAAACATCCCAATTCCCTCTAAGTTACAGGACAAGCAAGCCATCTCATAATTTCTTATCATTTCCAATATAATAACATTTTCCACTTTCAATGCATAATAATCCACTTACCGGCAAATACATTATTAACGGGGCCATCTGCTATCGGCTTATTAGAAAAGCAGGAGCTGTTTACTTGATGTAATGCAAATATTAATATTTCATGATCGGCTACCACGGGTGGCGAACTCGATCATTCTTCGCCTGGAGGTAAATCTAATGAAACATTGACGTTTTGGGTAGGTTAATACACCTAGGTACGATATAACATTTAAGTACGACATCCTTGTGATATTAATATTACTAGCATTTGCCCGTGAATTCGTCGGCGTAAACATCCACTCCATATTTTACCCCTCGATGGGATGATTTTCGAGATAAAATTATTCTATATTAACCCAGGCTATATATACTCGTTGTCATAAGTAAGTTTCATTATAATCCGTTCGCGTTCAGCGTTTTTTTGTGATTATTTGATATTATGAAAAATGATTAGTATGTCAAATGTTTTTTATGGCATTTAACATTTTTAGCATATGATATTATGGCAAATAAAACTATGAGCATATGAAAATTATTGCAAGTAAAATTATGGAAAACGAGGGGCACCCACCGAGGGGCATAAACCTATAGTGTTGTGTCAAATAAGAATTCGTTGGTAGTGCATCAAGTTATCGCCCAGGATGCTAAGTCGTGATGAATTATGAAATTTATGTCACACCTGGCCATAAAGTGGCCATTATCGCACGCTCCGCGCGCGAAAAAAACCACTTCCTGGCCAGGGGGTGACATAAAATTTTGTACTTACCACGGGCGATAATAAAGAAAGCCTCAGATCGCACATTTATCGCCCTTGCCTTCGGCTCGGGCGTCAAATACCTGCGATCTGAGACATTCTTTGTTTTATCGCCCTTGGTAAGTAATGTACTATTAAAGAGCTGGCGAATGGCGGCAAGGTGTGCAAAGTTATTAACGTTTTATTCCTTTTATATTACAATTTTTATGGACCTCGTTGAACGGGAATTATGAATTCATTATCTTTATCTCTATTTTACAACCAAAAATTACATCCCAAGTTGAATATTGCATCTCTTTTTCTCGTGCGCGAAGAATATAAAAGTGTCTTATTAATGCCCTTTCCGGCATGCCTTTAAACGGCTTAAACAATAAGCTCCTAAAAATTTAAACATGGACTTTGACATTCTTTCAGACAGCGCGCGAGCTATCTCGCAGCGGGGTAGACTATCCGTCTCTTTTTAACTGCCTTCAAAAAAAGGAGGTCCTGAATTCGGTTGATTTTTTTTAGGTTTGTTAGGTACCTCAGAACTCCGGTAATACATATTTTGTTTCTTTTATTGTCCCTACAATTTGGTCCCATATAATTTAAATGAACACCTCATGACGAAATCCATAAGGAATCGAAGGAAACTCCTCCAATATGGTTAAGTTAGGCGATAGAAAACACGAATATCTATGGCAATCTTGTGGTATATCTAATTATAACGCCATCACCATCTAACAAAATAAGTTATTCATAAACTCGGGAGATAAAATATTCCCCGATGATTCGAGCGCCGAGAAAAGTGTCATAAGACGAAGTGTCAAAACAAATTTGACTGGAGGCCAAACTTGGCAACTTTGGACAATTGCAACTATACCGTTGTTCACCGCTTGATTCCCAAATGAGATGGAGTTTTGGTATAAAACAGGTAATTTGAAGTAGGATGGAAGGTTACTAAAATATTAATAAATTGCAAAGAAAAACTAAACCCTTCAAATTAGTATGTATGTTAGCACTTTATTGCACACAATAACAAGTTAAAACACGTACATGTCACAAAAGATCAAGGGTCGTTATCAAGTCAAAGAACCACATTCGAACCCGCGGGACCTCCAGATTCGTAAGAAGGGTAACTACATACATACCAACTAAGCTATAGCGGTCGTCAGTATTCCGTTTAGAGGCGCCAACGTAAGGTCGCTTCTTCATTTTTCGGTGCGGTATCAGTAAATTGCCAGAGGTCAGTATCAACTATCAGTCAAAGCAGTACAGATTTTTAACGTAACCGGAGCAGTACGCATGCAGTGATGTTTTCATACCGCCCCGGTACCGCGCAATATAAAGGCTATTACACATACTGCGTAGGATTAATACTGGCAATGAACTGACAAGTGCGTAATAGAAAATACCGCATACAGATTCCACACCCACTAAAACCACTGACTTAGCGACGCGGCATCGATGTATGTCGACATAAAATCATGCACGTCCCAGCTGAAATATTTATCCCGAAGTTTCCAACTAACTACTGAAGTTAGTTAAAATATTAAAAAATATATTCGCACAGAAAACGCTCCGAGTGCAGTTTAACACGGAAGATAATATATTAACCGCAACATAAAACTTTGAAAAACCACCTAATCTGCTTACCTGACATAATTTTATGAAATATAGTCTCCATCTTGTCGAGGAGCACTCATTTTGTTGACTTATGTGTCGCCATGTTTATTTTCACTGCTAGCCAATCCCAACCTTGCCGCTTAGTATTAGAGTTTAAAATTGTTTAACACTGGTTGCTAAAATAGAGAAATCATTTGGTGCATAGAGTGGTCATTAGCAGGAGTGCAATGGCATCACGTTTACCCTTTTGCAGCGATAGAAGGCTTTGTTTGGCTGATTAAATACGGCTGATGCTGCCGTTGTGATTACGGGCTAGTTTCAGCTGTTTGCAGGATTTACGGCTTGGTAAATGCAGTGACCAGATTAAGGAGACTTCCAGACTTGGCAAGGCTTGGTATTTTCTTCTTTGATGTGAGCTGACGGAATACTGTTAGAAGTCAGAGGGCCTACCGCGTATCGAAAATGAAGGGAGTTCGAATATCTCTCTCTCTTTTGCTCGAAGTAGCAAGCGCGACAGGGAGGGAGGTATTCGAACTACCTTCGTTTTTTAAATAAAAAACATGTATGAAATACTATTTTTTATTTAAAATCTCATAGGAGGAAATGACGTAAATGGCTTCATTTTCCTTTTTGATAATAGGTCGCGAAACTCAACGTAAATTGGATGAAACTTTAAAAAGCGCTGCAAAATTTGAGCAACATCGTGGACTATGCGAGTTGTTAACTGGCAACTGGCAAATGGCAACGCATATAGGAAAAAAAACGGACACCCGTTTCTGAGAGTCTATTCGGATGACTTCATTGATTTGGAATTGATTTCGTCGCGCGCATTAATACTTAATCCTTATTTTGGAATTTTGTTTCTTGGAAATGTTCCATTTATGTGTCATACGTACGTAATACGTGGCCCAGTAGTGCGCGCTTGCCGCGTGCGGTATGCGAGGTTAAGTCATGATGGGTGACCGCTTTGAGTGGTTATTTGGAAGGCACCGGTAAGCCGTTAATTGATTGTGACGTTTCCTCGCCTCTTATTGGAAGACGTACGCATTACAAATATAAAACTGATTCCATTTTAATACGCTTAGTCGAAGTCGAGTCTTGTGTCGAATGCAACACGAGACAGCAACATGAAAACAAAAAACTTTCCTCGATAGCATGCGACTAGTTTTCCTACCGTACAAGTTTTTTTTGATACCCCTGTATCAGTTTGTGCCGTTGGTGGCAAACAAGCGTACGATCCGCTTAATGACGCTTGCAACTCGAGGGGAATCACATGCGCATTGCCGACCCTTTAAGAAGGTATACACTCCTTTCTTGAAGAACCCCATACTGCAGTCCCTTAGTTAGGCGATATATTACCTAATAGCATAAAGGAAAGCACAGAATTTTACGGCTATATTTTCCGTTCTCAAATTAACATTATATTAAAGTCCCGTTGTTAACTCAAAAGGAAGAGTAAATGCATTAAAACGTCTTACCCTTATATCTCAAGTCTCTATGGGAATATTGGAATGACTTAATAAAACAAATCTCATTAAACTATGAAGAGTTGAACTAGATATGAACTGAATCAGGTTCATCGCCATTTTATTATTACAAATCAGGAAACTTACCTAGTTTCCAATCCCGGTGCTATAATGTCTAGTTATTTTTCACGATGTTTCCAAAGCTGGCACCAATCTTCTCTTTATTGCTTTTCTTGACTCGAGTTGGAGTTTACTGAGCAGTTTCATTTATGCCGGGATTTTAAAATTTAAAAACTATCAATTGATAGTAGAATCCAAATCGAATCTGGTAATAAATGCACCTTGAACACCTGCCTGTTTTCACATCGCAGGAGAGAGTGCATGAACCAAGGTGATTTATATAAAGTACCCTATACCATGATAACCGAAGGCAACTATGCTAAGCTTACCCTTATATGTATAATATTATATATTTACCCCAAATATGATTCAAGTTTGAGAGACGGCCAATCACAATATACATTATTAAATAGGTATACAGGATTTTAAGTAAATTGTGTTACTTTTTGTTACTTACTATTGTGCTACTTACAAATTCACAGTTCTTTAAATTTGGCTCAGCTACTGTTCTGAGACGTGATCGTTGCTAATTGCTAACGACTTCGATATTTTTTTTTTGCAAAATGGGTCTGTGATCAATAGTTAACGGCTTATTTGCATGTGAGTTATGGTTTTAATCGCTTATATTTATATAAATGGAGCTTTGTGTGTGGATTTGTACTTTTGATATGTCCACAGGAAAGACACGAACCTAAATCTGTTTATAACCCAAATGTATAAATAATACGCAATCTTGTATAAACAAACATAGATGAGAGAGGGATACGATAAATACGTAACGGTGTCTCGGCTAATGGACGGAGGCCAGAGGCAAATTTGTGTTTTTACCTTTTCGTACCGTCGTTACCGTACGATGTTTTGTGACCGTAACAAATGATTTCTATGATTCTGTGCTGGAAACATTATACTTGTAGCGATTACGTTCCACATGAATAATTCTTCTCTCTTCCACTTAGACCTGAATAGGTGAAATTATCACGGCATGCTTAACCTACACTAAAAAATATATTTAGTTGTTCGTCAATTCTGAAGAAGCAAATATACTATGCTAGGTTTGATTTAAATTTTCGTGAGTCATGTTAAAACTGTATTATACTAAACGGTTAAAACTCACGTATTAATTGTAACTTGGCGGGGCGGAATCGATATGTGACATTTTCTTCTTTGACGTAAATTTACTGACGTCGCAAAGATTCCCACTTGATGGAATACTGTCAGTATTACTTTTGCGCAGTAGTAATATCATGCGCAGAAGCGAACCAGTACTACCTTCGTATCGTCCCGCTACCTCGCATCCCGCGCCAGTCAGGAAGCACACATTTAAATGTAGGGACGTATTAAAAAGCGATACTGAGTTGACTGACAATTGACACTGACATTTGACAGTTTTCTCATATCGTACCGCCTCCGCACTGACAAATCAGGAAGTCGCCTTAAACATAAATTTTGCCCAACAATTTAATAACTCCGGAAACAACTCGTCTCCCCACTTAAAGAACACCCAAACAATAAAAGATGTCGGAGATTTTAAAAACTCTGCCATATTCATGAAGGCCGTCAAGCCGAGAGCCTTAACTTTGATGACCGATTCTTTAACCCTACTCAAGTCGAGAAAGTCATACGAAAATTAAGAACAGGAGTGTCTTAAGGTCTTTTGCTTGGCCCTCGTGTAATAGATTATGTTAATTACTACAGGCTTCATTTGCTTTACATTTGGGGTACTTATGGGAGAAACTTGGTAATTGGTGTAACCTTATTCAAGAAAGTTCGTTCTGAAGCAAATTACACGAAATTTGTAGTACTTGTAAATGTGGCGGAATTTTCACGATTTAATCACGGTAACGGGATCAGGGAGTCAATCTGAGTGATATATTTTGCATTCTAATTCAATTTCAATATGGTTTGCGCTTTTGGATCTATAGATCGGCGTATGTGTAAGCGTGATCTAATGAAACCTATCACGGAAATCCTTGCGTCTGTCGCATGCGACCGTGTAGGTGATCTAATGCGACTACGAAGTGGGGGCTCCATGACTGGCGATGCAGACGGAGCAGGCCTAGACGGAGATAGCGTGAAATACTTGATACATTTCTCAGCAATTGGGAGAAAGAATTACGCAGTAGGAACTGTGATGGTGATCATGAGAATAGGCCTTTGGCCAGCACCAGCAATGGTTCACTCAATAGGCTATAAAGTATCTTTGCCTAATTTTCATTTATCCTTAATGTTTTTGTTTCTGACGCCGTTCACTTTCCTGAGGACAAATAAACATTTTCGAAGAATGAAACTTTGTAGCGGTTCGTTCGGGAAATATAAAATCCGACAAAATGAAATTGCAATGCGAAAAGTATCTCATCTCAACTCGACCTCGAGGCTTGTGACTTTGTGATTGATTTGCCGCGCACTATTTACCTAACGATTTGGATCCTTTCCGGTGTTTTGATGGTTTCATTAAAACAGTTTGATTACTATTTAGAGATACTTAAAAAATTCGCAAATCGCCGATACCGCATCTGTCTCTGGGAAATTAAACATTATGTCAGAGATAATATGTTCCATTGATAAAAAAGAGTAGTTTAAATATAGTTATATCGAAATGTAGATAGTCTTTCTTACTTTGAAAAAAAAAATTATATGGCCAATTAACTGTCGCCCTTATTTTCAAAAAGGGTATACAGAGAATGAAATTCAATGCACATTACCACTTTAAATGTCATGTCGCAGTAATAGGTTTATAGGTTATTATTTCATGGACAACTTTAATAACACTTATTAGAAGAAAGGGGGTGGTGATATTCTAACCCGACACTACATTCCTATGTCATTTAGTCGTCATATTATACCAATAAGCCAAGTCAGATACCTACATTGTGCCAAACCCTATACGACTTTTTGTCTTTAAACGCGACCCCCAACGATTTTGTTAAACGGACTGACGAATATACAATCAGTAATCGCTTTTCCCGAGCGCTCATTGAATCTCCTTATCGCACGGAAATAATTTAAGTGCTAATCCCCATTTAACCATAAAAGAAAACTTTTAAATGAATTCATAATTCAGTTGTGGGTTTAAATCTTCCGAAGGAATGTTGTTCGGGGAAAGTTAAATTACCGTTGACGTTGGAAAAAACGGGCGGAACAAGGTTTTTGGTGTGTAAACATCGGATTATCTGAAAGGAATACAATAGGCTTATCATAATTGAGATGTCCGAAGCTCATTTCTGTACAGATTTCGTATTCTTTTCTCGTTCTTTGGAATTGAGCTTTTTCATGACCTACGCTGATACACAAAGGCCAATCCAAAATCTACGCAATGACAAGAGGGGTAAAGTAAAGATTTCGAGCGTACGTAAAAGTTGATCTAAATTACCTGTCGTTTTTTACATCAACTTTAGAATAAAATATGGAATTAATAAGTTTCAAAGACAACATCGTTTTACTGTGTGTAGCAAGACGTCATATTTTGGTTTTTGTGTACTTTTATACTTTATTTGCAAAAAAACAAAGCGATCCAATGTATTACCGGATGGAGGCTTTCCGTATGTCCTTTCTGAGCGAGTATATACTCGTATGTTTAATTATCCCACATTTGTTAAACACAGTCTTTGTTCTCATGATCATGAAGCTCTAAAACGGAAATTATAGGAATCCCTCCTTAATGAAACGCGCTTTTTTATATGGTGGGTTGCTATTTAAATCTACGTGGAATGGAAGTTAATTGAAAAGAAGCCTTGAAAACGAAGTCCATCTAATTAAATTTCTGTTCCCGACTCTTGTCTTATCATGCGTACCTACGGCAAATAAAAATAAAAATGTGTTCCGACCCCAATAAAGATATTGCGTGTCAGTCAAATATAAGTAAATGTTTTTTTCATAACGTTATATGGCCTTCGGGTATTTATTTTTAGGCTGTTTGATCTCTGAATCTGTTTTATTTAGTTTCATGAAAAATATTAAAAATTCTGACGACCTACATAGGTACTGCTTTCGTCTCATTTCCACCGGGCGGTTAAGGCGCTACACTGAGAAATTTAGATATTTAAAACGCTGTTCTGCCCAGACGAGAAAACAATAGGGACCGATTTTCAGATATATAATTCTTGACTATATGATTGTGGTACTGACAATAGCTGAAACATGATTTCTTAAAATTTTCTCGATAGAAAATAAATCCAAAGTTGAGTCTATATTTTCCTTTTTTTACTCAGCCTACTAAAACAACACATTATTAAAAGACACGATTAAATTAATATGATGGTATTTTACCTCATCTAGGTACTGACAAGAGGAAATTAATTTATCTGCACACAGTCAGATATTTGTCGAGATTTGTCTAAAAAGCCATTCTCGGAGAGGGTTCCATCCCTTTTTGTCGTGAGCGAAAAACATAGTGCATCTCTTTCAATCGATAAGTATATCGCCTTAAAACAGACACAAAAAGAAACATTCATCGGTTTATTACTCACTTATTTTACTCTGAGGGTGTAGGACGTGTAGGTAAGTAATGTTTGGTGACTAAACACAATTGAATTCAAAACCATTCAATCTTTAACAAAACTTATAACATCGCCGGCAAAATATACTACGTAATATTTATTTAGAAATATCTTGATCTAGTGTCATACCAAAACAGACACACACAAACAACTTAAATTTTCACAAGATATCCAATTCGTTAGCAATAATGGGTTAAGAATGGATAGGGATAATTCAAGCCAAGAGCGGATAATTCAATCATCGAATTACTTACTAAATTTGGTGCTTGGTTTATTTTCTTGATTCCCACACTGTTCTTCATGAGAAAAACAGGAAACACTTGAAGTAGCCGCCGTAAATCTATTGCATTCAGACTTAATGTTCGAAAACATGCTTTTGGAAACTTGAAGACAAATGGCTTCGGTTGGTTTTATTGCACATTTCTTTAAAAGTTCTTAAGTTTTAGATTTAAGAGTATCCATTGCCGGCGTGGCTTTTCAGCTAGTCTTGTAAAACTGCGGTCGTTTGGTTGGTAATGTTCTGTTGCTGACTAGAAAGGCAATTTTTGTCGACAATTTTGAGACATACTACACAGCGACTTGTCGCCGTATTTATACGGAATATTTAGAAAACCGTTAACATTTTAGTCACTTGCCGGTGAAAAAAGATCGTGACAACACAGACACAATATAGTCCCTATTCGTCCCGGTACCGCCGCATACCGGATCTACCCGAGTAGATCGGGGTCAATCTGACCCAGGTCGGGCCTAGCTGAGTTTCTTGCTGGACTCTCCTCAGCTAGGCTAGGTTTAGTGAACCAGCGACTACCAGTAGCTCGATTCCACTGACACCTCAGATTCGGTTGAAGCCGATCAACCAGTCTCACTGGAGCGCTAAATTCTTAGAGTATTCCAGTGTTTAAACCGCCCGCGTGGTCGTTTCGGAGGTTTCTCCTGGATTTTCCCCAGGCCACTTTAAAACCGTGCATTCCTATCGTTTTATTAGGCACGGGCTATATAGCCACAGTCAGGTTAAAAAAAATGCTTCGCTAACGTATGGACCAGGGTATATGGCACCTATGCCACCACTCCATCCGAGCCTTGAGCGTCCAACGATACTTTATTTAAAACTAGCTGTTGCCCGCAACTTCGTCTGCGTAGAGCTCGGTCATCGCGTTAGAATTTTATCGCTATTCTTTTATTTCAGGCGGTTACCTAGTTATCTCTGTTCTATACAAACTTCCACTTCCTTAAGGGATGGGGTGAAAACTATCCTATGTCCTTTCCTCGGACTCGAACTGTATTCACACCAAATTTCATCTAAATCGGTTCAGCAGTTTAAGCGTGAAGGGGTTACAGACAGACAGACAGACATACTATAGCATTTCTAACAACAATCTACAAATCCTGAAATCAGTTTAGTTTCTCTTTGCGAAATGAAAGTCTCTCAATTTAAAAGAAATTGCTCCCCATACAAACTTTGAACCCTTTTTTAAGACATTTAGGGATGAATTTCGAAAAACGCTGAAATTTGTTTTGTTGTATTTAAACAGACTGTAATAAATTTGAAGTGTCCTACTTAAAAAAATGTTGCTCCCCATACAAACTTTGAACCCCTTTTTAACCCCTTTAGGGGATGAATTACAAAAAACGCTGAAATTAGTTTTGTTTTATTTAAACAGAGAGTCTCTGTAAGAAATTTGAAGTGCCTCACCTAAAAAAAAATTTGCTCCCCATACAAACTTTGAACCCCTTTTTAACCCCTTTAGGGGATGAATTTCGAAAAACGCTGAAATTACTTTTTTTCTACTATTATAAGGAACTTTCATACAAAGTTTGAAGACTCTAACTTAAAAAAAAAATATTGCTCCCTATACAATATTTCACCCCCATTTTCAACCCTTTAGGAGAGGAAAATTTAAAAAATGCAGATATAACTTTCATTGTCTTATTTTAAGGAGTCTTTGTACAAAGTTTCAAGTCTGTAACTTAAAAAAAATATTGCCCCCCATACAAACTTTGCACCCCTGTTTTATCCCCTTAGGGGTGGAATTTCCAAAAATCCCGTCTTATCCCTTGCCTCCGTTATACACCCTAACTACAGTGTAAATATCAAATTTCTAGGACCGGCAGTTTCGGCGCGGCGGTGATGAGTCAGTCACCCTATCATCTTTATATATATAGATAACTAAGATAAAAACGTATTTACAACGTTTGCCAATAAATATTCAACGTCGACGCCCGAGTTAGTGGAATTGAATAAAATTGTCGAGTTACGAGTAGTTGCAGCAGTAACACAGTTTGTGTCTACGATAAGCAATAAATATGATAAACCTGTTCCATACTTCACCAAAATGGCCAATACTTTTAGTTTCTAGAGATTTCTCCTGGGATCTAGTTGGTTATTGTTGGACTAAAAGCGTATTTATTTATTTGGGGTCGTCAAGATAATAAGTTAAAAAACCGGCCAAGGGCGCAATCGTTGTGCAGTTGTGCACCCGTTACATTATGCGGACTTAAAATTTTGTAAACTTATTTATTCGCAAGTTCGGCTATTAATTAATTATTGACCCCAGAGGCAAACTAGACGTTGTTGGGATTAGAACGGGTTCTCGCGTTGTTTTCGTTCACTGAAAAACTACTGTCAAATATCATATATGAAGAGTAGGTATATGGTGCAATTCCGGGGTCGAAATTAAGACGACCTGATTAGTCGCGTGACTTACCACTCGGCTGCGGTGGCGTTATCGTACAATTTAAGTAAGTAATAACATAAAGGTACTCGTATGCTGTACACATATGAATTGGACATCTTAGCACCCGCTCTCCAACCTTATTGGTGTATGAGTTTTTATCTCTTCTAGTTTTGGAGCGTTCCTAATGGTGTACGCGTACTGATTGGCCGGACGGCGCGGCGCGGCCGCCGAGATAAGCGCGCGATTTGTTTTTTTTTCTCTCTTGTACATAATTGTCTATCAATAATAGCCGTTATTACGCACGATATTATAATCATTTAGTATAAGTAAATAGTTCTTTTATATATTATATTGTTCGTTAGTAAGTATATAAATTGTAAATAATCCTTACGCGATATTATTTCGCCGTTGGCGGACCGTCTACAGTCGTAAAGTACATTTATTCTTTCCATATTTCGCACACAGCCTCTCACAGTTCCACCAAGGGATTTCAAGTGTCACCACTGCCAGCTTTGTGTGCCGACATAAGCAAAAGGCGCGTTAGAGAGATAATAATCTCTTGACAGTCTGGGAATACTGCAGTCTCCCACAGCGAGAACGGAATTTTTAACAAAAAAATGCTTCCTGGAAATCATACCCTAAGGGGTTAAATAGGGACGAAAATGTATTTTATATGAAGATGGAGGTACGATGTAAACGAATTCCACGCAGACAAAGCCGCAGCAAAAGATAGCATTCAATAAATTTTATTCTCTTTGCCTACCCTTTTTGAAACAGGCGTGAATTTACGCATGTCACTTTACAAACCTACCGCAACATTGCACACAGCATTCGAAACTGTCCATACGTTCGTTGCATCCTTTGTGGATCGCTTTTTAACCGCCCAAAGCCATGTCAATTTGTTGTGTGCAGATGAACAAATAGTTCTAGGTACAGTCGACCAAGAAAGTGGTCTACCAGTTTTGACAAAAGTTTCTGTGAGATCTAATCATCGCTGGGTTGACCTTTCTAACGGAGTGTAAGAGTTGCACAAATATACGTCTTATCTGAGATGCCTGACATATAAAGTCATGGGTTATTTTATTTTGACCATTGTTATCAATGCAATAGGTTATTTTGCAATAATATTATATATTCTTCTCTTCAATTAAAACCATTACGATCTTTTTCAAGAAAATCTTTTTGCAACTGAAAAAGAAAGTATCACGGACAAATAGTGTCAAGTATTATTGTCAACGTAATATTCAACAATCGTGTTATTATATATTATTCTAATTTCTTGATTTCCTACTGCTGTAATGCCTCGTAATTTAACAAGAGCCGAACGAGCTAATAATAAAGCACTTCATAACGAGGGCTTCAATAATAGTAAGATTTCTAGACATCTGAACTTGCACATGACATGACGTAAATGCATGTAATAAATAAAAGGAGCAATTGTCACTGTCATTATATTATTGCAAGGGGAAATCGACCTTGTTGTTTCATGACGTTCAAATGAACCTCGACCGTAGGGCGGTAGACCACATTTTTTGTTGACTGTACCCCACTCGTTTTGTTTTGAGGGTATTTATTTCATTTGGTGTAAATTGGGCGATTTTATAAAAAACAAAAAAAAACCGTTTTATTATAGCAAATAACCTTATCTATAAGTTTGTGATAAAAGGATTATAAAAAAAATGAAGACCCCCTCCTAGGCCCCAATTAGTAGCCCCAAAATTTTAAGCGACACGGTAATGACTTTGCATGCATGGTAATAACTATAGCACACGGTAATGACAAATGTTCTTATTTCCTGAACACACGGTAAGGACTATATGCAGAGTCCTTACCGTGGAATCACTGTCTTTACCGTGGATTCAAAAATCCTCGGTAATCCATGGTAAGGACTACCTTGGTAAAGACAAAATCTACAAATTTCCAGTTTAGCATGAGCTAAGTTCAATGTTCCAGAAAATTCTACTGATTACGTCACATTAAATCAGTTAAGTTATGAGGTAAAATAAGATTAATATAAACCAAGAGTGTATTTACCGAGATACGAGACCCACGAGAAAGACAATTTTATATGACAAAAGCCACGGTAATATGTTATTTACACGCACATACATGTTTATGTTCACGCGAGCGATGTTATTTTGACTCTGATGTCTGTCTAGTGCTGGACGTGTGCGGGGACAGCGGCGGGGTATATGTAGAACTATATAGTGAGGACTTACAAGTAAGTTCATGTACTGCCACGGTGAGGACGATTTTAGTGGGGACAAAAAGTCTAATGTTGCTGTTTAAGTTATATTAATACGATTTAATATGTGCATTCAATAATGTATGTCGTAACTATTAAACTGTTTAAGTAAATAGTAACTTCAGCTGTAGACATGCATTTAATGGGTTTTTTTACAGAATGATTACCTAATATGGGAAAGTAGACACCCCTTGGTAAGGACATTTTGACCCTTCAGAGCAAAATAACTTCGACTTTACTATTATATATGAAAAATATGAATGAAGCCTCAGTTAGGGATTATTATGTATTACAAGTTACCTTAAGCCACGGTAAAGATCCAACTTCATTTAAAGGGTGATATTAGCGCGGACATGCGATTTACACCAAATGAAATAAATACCCTTGAAGGCCTGGTTAGTTAAAAGATTTAATAAATAAAATAAAATAATTCTTTATTCATGTAACAATCCCATCATTCCAAACATGTTCAAAATTAAAAAATTAAAATGGTAAAATTAAATTAAAATGGTTAAATTAAATTGAAGGGAGTGCGTTTTCATTTTCCAATTTTAATCCCGAAAGTCGGTTAGATAAATTGGTTTGTATATATTATGTATTGTAATGTAATCCACAAAACATGGTTTCCGAATCGGAAGTGTAATCGATCATCCAATCAAAACGGAAACATTAAACCCGTAGGTAATTCAATTTCGAATGTAACCTTAGGCATCTGTCATATCGGGAGTGAACTGATATAATATAAAAATATCTGGGCGGCCGAGCTTTGCTCGGCGTTTTCCCGGGCATGAGACCTAGCTAGATCGATTGCTCATCCCCAAAAGCCCCCACATACCAAATTTCATCAAAATCGTTAGAGCCGTTTCCGAGATCCTCGAAATAAATAAATAAATATACAAGAATTGCTCGTTTAAAGATATAAGATATACGAGTAAGTAGTGCGTATCCACGACGACGCGCCCCTCCACAGCGAATCTCATACTAATCTGTGCGCAGTTGTACGGATTGGGCTGTGGAGGGGCGTTTGTGTTTGAGTTTGAGTTAAACTAAAATAAATGTTCGAACTCGAACAAATATTTGTGTGACATGGTTTTGCCAGGAACTAGATGGCTATGTACGGCGCTATATAGGTATTTTGCGTTGATTGAAACGGGTTAGCTCGCGCCCAGCTCATAAAACATGTTTGAATTAAGTTTGAGTACCAACCGTACGTGACAAATTGAGCCCCAGAGTTTATGTAAATCGCACACTCTTGGAATGTCATTCTGCTGTCGACTGGACTATTATTTTTTATAATTCATATAGGTAAATTAGCTGCGAGTAGCTCGCGCATGGAAAAAACAAAACAACGGGTTGCACTCCGGGAGTGCCGGCAGAAGTGAAAACTAAATGACATGATAAAGTTTTCACTTAAGGGGAGGTATCCCCAACGCAAATGTCCCGCTCTAACACGCGTGAGTTTACAATTAACCATCCCGCTCTCTACGCAAGCTCTGCGCGCAGTTTTGTAAATATTTAGCTATAGTGATTAAGCCAATCATTTTATCAAAGCAAACCCTGCGAATTTGTCTATAACTATTTACGATCTTTAATTGAGTACAAAAATTAAATGTTAAATATCAGTAATGTAGCCGTAGTATTGAAAAAACATTCCAAAAAGAGGTAACTTCGCGATTTTTTTCTATCGAGTGAAATTCATCAGGTCATGTAACTGACTGCGATTTTGACTAGACAAGATCCTTATGTAACACATATATTTTTTTTAGATTTTAAGACACTATATTCTATGTCTCAGATGGTTTTTAAAAACTCAAAAGTGGTAATACACGGCCTTAATACGTTTTTTTTTTTATACTACGACGGTTTCAAACAAGCGTACGGTCCACCTGATGGTAAGCGGACACCGCAGCCTATAGACGCTCGCAACTCTAAAGGAGTCATGTGTGCGTTGCCGACCCTTTATAAAATTTGAGGATGCACTGTGTTGACAGCAAAAGGGACCAATTTAGCTCCCTCGCTCTCAACACAGTGCAACCTCGGGAGCTCTGGCAATCTTGCTCACCTTCAGGAACACAACACTACATACTTGTATATAATGTTGTTATGGCTGTGGTCTTCTGCAAGGCGGAGGTACTTCCCCAGTTGGGCTGCTCCAAATTCGAGCAAGATAACATTTTGCTGTGCCCTACCTCTCTCTACGTTTTTGATAACAGCGCCAGCGCCACCTACGAACAATACAAGGCACTAACTGTACAGAACGCCAGCAGCGTCATCATCATCAGCCTATATACGTCCCACTGCTGGGCACAGGCCTCCTCTCATAGATGAGAGGCCAGCAGCGTAACTTAACACAACCTGCAGAAACTTCGTTTGTTTGTTCATAGGTAGCGCTGTTACCAACTTCTACATCAACATTTTTTCCCATCATAAAAAGTGTTCAGCGCCGCTAAACAAGTTTTCACTTCAAAAATCTGGGAAATAGTCGGTATTTTAGACACGGGTCCCACTAGTACATTCTTCAGCTGTAAATAAAAAGTAAATGCATTTTTATTTACGAACATTTCTACACAAGAGGGTTAACTTGTTACATCAAAGCTGCTTGTCACGATTGTTACAGCTCCATCAAATCTCTATATCGCGACACATTAGAACCATAAACTGCTTTTACGCTCAAGATCAGTCCTATCGTACAGAATATTTAACGCAGCGGCTCGACTCTATTCTTAACAGCTTGACACGCGCTTGGAAATCGGTTTAACTTAAGTATTTTGAAGAGAGTCCACCTTTTGTACGTTTTTAGTTTATGAATACAACAAAGTACCTACGTAAACAGGTTTACGATCCATGCAGACTGGCGACAGCCGTTGTAAAATGTTTTATACATCTGCCATTTCAGATATAATAACTCATTTGCATATTCTACATGGCGCGTGGTTTGGGAAAACAAAAAATGTTTTCAACACCTGAAATTAGGGATTCTGATATATACGCGGTCTCTCGAGTTGCTGTAATTTGCAGAGGTTATAAACCTTTTTTAAAGGAGACCTATTTTTGGGGACTTTATGATACTTTCAGTAAGTAAATGGTCCCTCATTTCACATTCTGAGAACGTAAAGGTAAACCTATTGCTGTTATGTGCGCATTTAAGTGTGTCATGTTAGCTTAAATAAATGAGGCAGGTATATGTAGGAACCACGTACAAATGCTACTAAGGGTTACATCACGGCTTAATAACATGATGTTGATGATCGTGGTTATATAAGAAGTAGGTACTTTGTACAAACCTCAATACAGTCCACTGACTATACGTGACCCTAATTACAATACGCATAAAGTGCACTCCAGTGAATGTGTTGCCGATTTACCCCAGTGCAATTAGACCAATTTTCGTCCAAACACCTTTCAGGATGACGCTCACAAAAGTCCCAAGGCCTCCCAAGTGGTATAGCCGAGATTATGACGTCATCTAATTTTTGTATGAAATCGGAATCTCATCGTGTGTGGTATCAAATGAAAGGGCTTTTTGAGCCGGTTCTAAAAATATAACACATTATTACATTTCCGTCACTTATTTCAAATAAAAATAAAAATAATTTTCAAACACATAATAATTGCAAGTAAATTTTCCAGTAACAAATGTAACCATTTAAAATACTCCGAAGGAAACAGCCAGATTTCCACTGCACAGGAAATCCTAGTGTGGAGGTTGGGGCACTCAACGTCATAACTCCTCTCGTTTTTTATTTATTTTTTCGTCCAATGGATCAAATTGATACATATGGCCTATAGATCAATCGTGCCGATATTCATGCTTTTAACATCATTTGCAGCATTTTACTGTATTTCGGGGTGTACCACTAGTACTGGTGCTAGAATTTTAATTTTAAATCGCCTATTATAATCGTCGTTTATTATTATTTAGACAAACAAACAACCATCATAATTAAATATTACAATGGTGTTGAAGAATGCTCCATTGATTTATTATAATATAAGCTCCTGACGAAATTCTAAGAGCAACGCAAGATGCGTGTCTATGTGATTCGCATGTATCATGTAGGATATTAGTTTTTAAGGTGAGACGCTTTCCATACAAAACGTATGCGAATGTCAAAATACGTTTTGTATGGAAAGCGTCCGACCTTAAGCACTTACTCATAAGCTTTGTACAGAGAGGCAATAAAATAGTAAGTATGTCTCCTCAAAAATAATTACGCTTTTTTTAATTCTTCTCCTGAAACTCCTAAACAAACGGTCATCATTTCGTCATAATCACCCCGTCAACTCTTCCAACGCCGCGACAATTTCAAATTAAAACAAAACCTTTTATTTCCCCCCTGATTCCTGATCGATTTATAAAACAACAGCGGGGCGCGTGAACTCTGTTACAAAAGAGGCATTATTGAAACACCGACTAACCCTAGATGATGAAAAATATGGGTTTGAATAATGACTAATACCTAATACTGCTGAGTTCCCATATTTTTTTAGCCTGTTAGAATGGAAGATATACCTAACAAGATTTACCTTTGCTCTTTTGACAGCTCCTGTTACGTAACTTCAAATAGGCTTTCTTATTTTTTTGACAGCTGTCAAAAGAATAAGAATAGCATGACTGACCACAACCACTCGATGACCAATGACTATAATGCAGTTTAAAAAGAGCAAATACATTCAATCAACGAGTTCATGTTCACTATAATCGAAGAAGAAATAATTCTGACATAACTTATTCTGATTTATTATCGTTGTACTCGTATAGTATAGTAATAACAAATTCAAAAAATCAGATACCTAATGCAATTTCTATCTATTGTGTTTCAGGTCCTTGAGAGTATACTGAAAGGAGGAGCAGTAGGTATACAGACCAACAGAGAACAGGTCCGAAGAAACCTAGTGAAGAGGAGACTAACTCAAGTGTTACTCCACCTAGTGTGAGAACTAATGAGAGAATTAAGGGTTTTACCGGTGAAGAGGTATATTTAAGAAAAAAAATGTTAGATTTGGGAGTTGGGGAAGTAAATAAGAATAAGGATTGTTCACTATTGCTTCCAAAGAATGCCACATTTCCAAATTTGGAGACTTTGAAACGCTGTCCTGCCCAGACTAGCAAACAGTAGGGGCTGATTTTCAGATATATGATTCTTGACTATATATGATTGTGGTACTGACAATAGCGAAACATGATTGCTTAAAATTTTCTCGATAGAAAATAAATCCAAAGTCGAGTCTATATTTTCTTTTTTTTTCCTCAGCCTACTAAAACAACGCATTATTAAAAGACACGATTAAGTTAATATGATGGTATTTTACCTCATCTAGGTAATGACAAGAGGAAATTTAATAAACCTGCACACAGTCAGATATTTAACGAGATTTGTCTAAAAAGCCATTCTCGGAGAGGGTTGCATCCCGTTTTGTCGTGAGCGAAAAACAAAGGGTGTCTCTTTCAATATCGCCTTAAATTGAAACCACTAATTTTTTATGAATATTTCGAAGATCAATCCAGACAATTGGCGTCAATTACCTTATATGGTCCCGTATTTTCCAGCTAGACGTTATGAAAATTTTCTTAAGAGGTGCGGTGATGCCACGACGCTTATTCAGCACTTTCCCAACTTAATTACGAACTTCCCTGACTGCAGATTACAATATCCGTCAAATGTAAGCCGGATTTCAAATTAAATTATTAAAGAGTTAAACTTTATTCCGAATTCGTAAACGGTTAATTGAATTTCATCTAGCAAATCTAGAATTAAAGTTTTGGCTCACAAGTTAGTAACTATGTGCAGAATTTCCTATGTAAATTTCAAACAGCAGCATTATTTGATTAATATATTTCAGAAATAGAAAGAGAAGATTTCCATCATAAATCACCCATATCGATTGTTAAGTTATAGTACATAACTAATACGGCAATGCTAATAATATGTTTGTATGTATCTACACAAAACACAGGTACAAATAATAAAAAAACCTAATGATAACCGCCTGCCTCGATAGCATTTGTAAATATTACTGGCAGGTGTCCCGACCTCGTTGCAATAGTTCAATTCTACTGTACATCCACATGTCATCCCATCCATTCCATGGCCTAATTCTTTACACATCAACATCAATAGTTCCATCGCCTGCTGGGACCGGTTCATTTACAGTTTTACCCGTGAACGGGTTCTAGCAGGTGTACGAGTACACACACAGTAAACTTCTTCTCCAAAGGGCCTCTACAAGTTGGAGCTATATCCCCACGCACGCCTCTCAAATCACCGGACCCTTAAAACCCCGAGATTAAAAAAAATATAATACACAAAGTCCTCAATGCAGTAACCAATTTCGAGACAAAATGTGACAAAGATTTTTATTAACATGCATTTTACATATCTACTAATAGTTTATTGGTGCATTGGTAAGCGATTGACGTGAAAGATCAAAGATTGAGCTCCAGTGGCATAAAATGCTCCATCGCAACGGTGAAAAAAATACAATTTTAATTTCATACCCGGATTAAGCGGAATGTAAGCAGTACCTACCCTTATTTGCCAGTGTTGTTGGATTTATGATATCCAATCCATTTGTTTTCGACATTTTGATAGAAATGAAACATCCTACCGTTATTGAGGAGAGAAAGCTTTTGGAGTTCCACGGTCATGGTTTAGTAAGCGGGTTCTTATGGGATGGAAACCAATTTTATTAATACTTTTATTGGTTCCCTTGTATTCAGTTACCTCGTATATGTATTTAGTCCTTTCTCCTATAAAGGTCATAATAATTAGGTACATATATCGGCTGAAAAACGGCGACAACCAAGTTAGCACAAGGTCCTCGAAGCACTTTCCAGGTTACCAGGTACAAAGTACATTTCAACTGAATTACATCATGCGGGGCATCGTTAGATTGCTCTTTCAAAATGTTTTAAGGTTTTTCAAACCATTTTTTTTTAAAGTTATAATTTCTGTTATGCACCCTAACCAGTTTCTTTTCAGGATTTCCAGACCAAAAATGTCACATTAACTACCCGCTTACTCTTAAAGAACAGTATTATTCAAGTGGTTTTCAGTTTCAAAGTACCCGATAAAGCTATTGATGCCGAACGCTTATAAATGGGACCGGTTTAAACCTTTCTGAAAAATACCCAAGTTTTGATGAGTTTATAACTTCAACTGTGGCTGATGTGTCGATTTGAATTTGAAATGATTTCGATCGATATAACCTTGTTATTGTTTTTTTCTCTTAAACCCTAAAGTCAAATTAACACTGTGTCTTCCATACGAATTTACAAGAGCTGAAAAGTATAGGCCCTTGTGGGCATTATTTTATATGATTAATTTTAACTTGAACTTTAGTAGTGTTTACTAGTAGAACTGCTATTGCGGCCTACTTGCAGAAAACGAATATATGAAAATGTAACACTAAAATTTTATTTATTTATTCATCTATTTTTTTTTATATCTTACGAAAAGTGCATGCCCATCGCCCGATTTGAACCCGGGCGCATAGACTTTGTAAGCCGTACACTAGACCACTGAACCACGCCTGACTTGCTCGTTCACATCGAATTTTCAAATACCTTGCTGACGTGCCCCCGTCGCAACAATATATTGTCTTGACCTATCGCCAGTCAGTTTTTGTGAACTTGAACTATTCCAAATCCAATCATTTTTAATTCATTTTACGTGCTTGCTTTCAAGCGCGGTGAACTAACAGTTTATAAAGAGTGCTCGAAACATATTTAGGTGATTGGGGTGTGAGAAATATACCGAACCTTTTTTCAGCGCCCGCCATTCCGGGCCACATGGCCGCGTTTCGGGCGATTCCGGGCCATTCCGGGCGGTAGTGGGAGTGGGTAATCCGGCTCGCTTATCCGTCGAACGCGATTCCATCGATGAGGTTTAGGTTCGAAACCGATAGCTTTATTGTTAATCCGGACTTTCTTTCCGGGAAAGAATTAGTGAAAAATTGGTGGAAGGAAAACTTCAATGGATTCGTTAGCTAATCTCTCGTCAAAATAATCTAAGGCAATGTGCACACTGTATTAATATTGCTTATGTATGAGCGGTTATACATATATTCCAAACATATATTTTTATAAGAAATAAAAAAATTATTTGATAATGTGGGTGAATACATTTTTGTAGTTTAATTGGAAAATAAAAAGAACGCTCTTTCGTGTATGTTCTTCAACTATTGTCTCAAATAATAAAACGGCTACAAATGCTTATATAACTTACCGATATATTAAGTAATAGTTATATAAAACAGAAATTCAGACAACGATGGGTAAATAGAGGGCAAACATTTAAAAAAAAAATTTGAAGCACGGTTCGATCGTTTACTTCTTTCATCTTTTTATATATTCAATCATATCCATCTCATCTTATTACTTACTCCTCAGAGACGAGAGGCGAGAGGAGAGACGAGACATTATTCCGGTCCGGAAAAACTCAAATTTTCATTTTCCTTTGTCTTAAAAGTGCACAATATGCGTCTGCAGTTCTGACATACCACGTCTTGTGTTTGAAATACTCAAATATAGAACTTAAACTTCAGGACATAGACGCGACGACAATCGCTTTTACCAAATGCAAGAACAATAAACCCACGAAGGCAGTTTCAACCGCCGCCCTTTTAGAAAATTAAAATGGCGGTGCAAAAGTGTCATTTCTTTTATCCGGCGTCGAGTTAGGGTAGCCATGACAAAAAATGACAGTGGAATAGCCGGAGTATAAATGGTATAATCTAGATTTATTATAGCTGGTAACATTGATAAGCTGAATAAATGAGAAAGGATTCTAGCTACGGTAGGTTGGTTCACGTTTTTAATTCCTTTCATTTTATGTGAAATAGGTAATTCAAACGAGCCACTGTGGCCGAGGGGTAAGACACGCGACTTTTTCAAAAAACTTAATGCGAAAAATGTCATTTGATACTGAACAGTGGATTTTCTGTAAATAAAACACATCGTGAGGGTTAAAAAGGGGTAAACTTTTTATATTATATCAGTTTGTTCCTGCTTCGTCTTAAGGAATTATTGTTATTAGATTCCTATCCAGTTCAATTCAGTTTAGTTCAGTTTATTAAGGCGCAGGGGTGGGCAAGGCATTCTCCATACAAACTCTGTGCACGTTTTATTCGTAGGTTTTGGCACTAACGAATGTAATATTTTTTTGGATGTAAATATTAGATATGCGAAGAAAGTGATGTGGAAATTTTCAAATATTTCATAAAAATGAAAAAATGAAAAAAAAATTAAAATAATATCAATGAAAAAAAAATTACATCACGAAATAGCTAACAGAAAAATAAGCATACTTGACCAAAAATCATAACTTTAATGCAAACACAAACGAAGAAAATCCTGCACAAAGTTTGTATGGAGAGAGCTTGCCCTACCCCACCGCGCTTAAGCAAAAATAATAATTTTTATAGGGCTATAAGCCTATAAGGTTTTGTATGAAACTACTAACTTATGTCACGACAGCTATTACATTATAAAACTAATCACGGTGTTATAATCACTTATTAAATGGCACCCTACCGTACCTAGCCGACTTAGAACGGCACGCAGTACGTCTTAATTGGCGGCAATAACTTGCTTTTAATTAAACGCTTCTTTGTAAGACTCCAGCTGTGGCCGTGTCGAGAGCGAGGTAGCGTTCATAGCTGAGACGTTTTGCGCTACATCCCTTTTCTTTTTCTTTTTTTATATACAACGACATGGCAAACAAGTGTACGGTCCACCTGATCGTAAGCGGACACCGCAGCCTATAGACGTTCGTATCTCCAAAGGAGTCACGTGCCCGTTGTCGACCCTTTATAAAATTTGAGATTTCACAGACTTCTCGGCTGCATATCCGTTGAACTGAGTCTGGCTACGTTAACTCTACCAAGCAAATGAACTGTCAAACAAATAAAAATTGAGTATGGCAATGTTTTGTGTCTGTGACGGTCACAGATGAATACTTAGTTACTTATGTCGTGTTTCCAAATTTTGCCGTTTGGCACCACTGTATGGCACCATTATATCGGATACTAGGAACCGGCCCTAATTCATTTTAAGATGGCGGAGGGATAGTAGTCTACATATCATAAATATTGTCTTCACATATAAATAATCAATATTTGTACATTTCATAATGCATTAAAAAACTTTTTTTTTTTTTCAAATTTTGTACGAAAAACTTCTAATTGATTTTTTATATTATTTTTCCCGTTTTTGGTACACCTTAAATTATCAAATATTGCGTTTTGTTCGAAAAAGAAAAAAACATGCATTTAAGGATTCAGATGGCGGCGCGATAGTAGCGCCAGTTCTGCAAACTCGGGAAGTTAAGCTGTCATACCTGGTGGTGGTTGTCAAATTGTCCTATCTTCGGTGTTGTCATGTACAGATTCACAGATAAAAGATAAAAATTGCTGGGGTAAAGATATTTTAGCCAGACTCTATCGAACTTGTAGAGGAGGACATACCATTGTTTTTATTTTTTAGCTTAGTAGACAAAAATATTCTTTGTAATCAAAGACGAGCTCACAATAAGTACTTCAGGAGAATCGGTTGTGAAATGCGACCCTTAGAGATGAACAAACTGAAATTCGGCCGCAGAAACACAAAATCGTTGATAATTTTTTTTTAAATATCCAAAAAGTGACTCTATAAAAAAATTCACGAAAATCGGTTGATAAATGCGTCCTGTAGAGTAGAACAAACCGTTAAATAAAATTAAAACAATCTAAATCTCATATTCAGTATCACTGTCGCACATGACATCCAACCTTAAAAGTAGGTCTCCACTATTGCTTCCCACCCGCGACAGACTTGGGATACGGACACAATATCCTACAGGGCTACATAGTCCAGCACATATTTCCAGGAATCGTCATTCAGAAACCGCGAAAAACACTCTTCTTGCATATTCTCAAAAAAAAACATGTAAATCGGTCCAGCGGTTTAAGCGTGAAGAGATAACAGACAGACAGACAGAGAGACAGGCACACTTTCGCATTTATAATATTAAGCATGGATATGGATTTCTCTAGCATCCATAAATATTTGAACCCATACAAAAGAATGCTATTATCAGTCTGCCAAGCCCGGGCCTTGTTTCATTTCAACCTGTCAAAACGAGGAAACACACTGACAGCTGTCAATCAAGCGAGCTACATTTTTCGACTGCTTTTCGAAACGAAAATGTGCCCGTCACTAACCTTTCTCCTAGGGAGTTTATTTGCCTACATTTTTGAAATTGAAATAATTTTGGTATTTGTTGCACGCGCTCACTTCCACTTGCGTCAACTAACGTATTCAGAACGAGAGCGGGCGATGTATTTGTATATACCTATATATATGTGCCACGTCGAATTCAAATTAGTATGTGTAAGTCAACTAGCTGAAGTACGTATTGATATGATGTTTGGGTATTTATATATAATATCAAGATTTTAGGGTTAGGAAATATACAGTCAAGAGGCATTAAGCAAATGGGTACAGATTGTACGATTTCCCGTATAAAGTGACCCGTTTTTATTTATTTTTTTACGAGTATCGCATAGGTACGTGTACCGACAGCTCTTTCTACAATATTTCCCAAAAGAAAAACAATAAATCCCGAAATTATTATTATACATAAAATAAAAGTAATATGGCATTTTCACACCAAAGATAAGAAGCAACTAGATATATCGTTTCAAAAACTCAGTCAATATTCAATTTTCAACCAACACAGAGAATCCAAAATAGGAAAGCAAACACCAATGAACGCCTTTGCACTCAAAGCATCTCACAGATGAGACCCTGCCTTATTAAGACCGGTCTCATTACAGAACTACAGGTGCCTTATAAAGGAAGCACAGCTACAAATAAAAATAGTGACTTTTGTACCAACTTACTCATACCGGTGACGAAAACTGAAACTAACATCAAGTCATACAAATTCTCCTACTGCGCTATGACAGTAGCGCCACTCCCGTTGCGCCAGTTCAATTGGTGTCGTTGTACAAAGAAACAAAAGACGCCAGCTTCATACTTCGATGGATTCCGTTGCGTGTGTCAAAAGAAAAACCCGGCGTTCGAATTTTGAAACGTGTTCTGGGCCAAAGACATACTATTATTATTATTAATCGTTTATTTCAGGCTTAGCCCATATTGCATAAATTAATAGATCAAACAATTACAATTAAATTACATTATTACAATACATTACATTATATTATTACATGTCAAATCAAAATAAAATAAAATAAAATCTAAAAAATAATTCACAATTTAACATTAATTCATTAACCTAAAAACATGCTGCCTGGATTCCATATGAATGGAGATCCAGTGCCTCCATAGTGGGCTGTGAACATCTTCGGTAATGGCTTTCAGGAGGCTGTTGGGACTGTCACGTACGCGGCGCATCAGGGAGGCCACTCGTTTGCGTATTATCGCACAGAACCCGTCCGTACGCTCCTCGCAAAACATACCTGACGCGCTACAGTACCGTGGAAGTCCCAACAGCATCCTGAACCCATTATTGCTGCTGTCTATGGCAGCAGTCGTTAAGCCAAGTTGGAGGCCTTCGGGCGGCTTGAGAACTTCTAGCAGTCAAGACTGACAAAGGGGGGTCGAAGTTGCACCACGTCCGTGGGGAAAACTACCCACCGCTACCCTACACGTGACCCCTGGGTGGTGGTAAAAGTGCAACAAAACTGGCAACCGTACCTGTCTTCTCGAAGATCTCACGGTTCGAAATAATTGGCATACGATAAATAAATAAATAACTACAACGTTGTGTGGCAAAAGTGATATGGTTACCATAATTTAAAGTAGATATCTGGTTACAATTTTTTATTAATAGTTTGAAAAATAATATTCCATCTATCAACTAATTGCTCTGAAATGGTGATCAATTATAGAGCCAGAAAGAATTGTGTGTACTCTTGTCTCTATTTCACCAACTTATTTCGTAAAAACAAACAGTAAAGTTGCTTGTCCAACGAGAGAGCCGAAGCAATGCGGAAAGTTTTATACTATCTGCGATAAAACAAATGACTATTTAATAGCGGCCAGCATCTCGTATCGTCTCTCCAAGGAGTCTTGACGATGGAAAACTTCCATAAAAGCAAAACTACAGCATTTACACTCCCATTTAGCCTGTATTATTTAAGTTCCAAAGAACGAAGTTCTCGTTGTAAATCGGCCAAGGAGTCGAAAAGTGGTCAACCATTTTCTTGGGTTACTGTACAATATCAAACTCATAAGTGGTACAGTTAGAGAAATAGGAGCATGTGGTTGTCTAGAATTGTTTACAGTGCCAATAAAGGCGCTAAAGTCTGGCTAATGAAAGCTGTGACTAATATTTAAATAAAAAATAAAACAAACAAGAAACAAGGTCTTTTTCCGGCTCAGCTGTAATCTTCAGCAAGACCTCGTCACAGAATTCCAAAAGGATTACACAATACACTTATCTACAGTTTCGGGAGAAATTACAGGGATAAATGAAAGAGGTTAGCTCCTACGACTTGTTATTTATTCCCTCCTTATACAAAGCGAGTATTAAAACCTAAATTACCTATTTACCGAAGGTCAGATCATACAGGTTTTTTAAGAAGATTGTTCAGTCGATTGAGCTGGTCGCTTTAGTGGTTCATGAATGATCTGATCTTCTGGACAACTAAATTAAATGTTAGTCCCTAAATATTCTGTGCTATCATCTAATATTTATTTAAAACTTTTTAAATGGCAACTATAATATCCACGTCAAATGCGTCAAACGTCACTTAATTGTTGAGTCACTGGAGAAAAACATTGCTTGACCCTTTACGGGTCAAAATTGATGAAGATATATATAACAAATCGCATCATAGTTTATAAATCCGCTGAAATTGTAAATATCAGATTCTGAATATTTAATCATTAATCTTCTTTTGGACAATTTTATTGCATAATATTCAACTGAACCATGAAACACTAAAAGTTTATTTTGTTGCCCAAGTATCATCATTGTTTTGTCACATTATACAGAGTGTTGCAACACATAGTTTTTTTTTTAATTTTCTGCTTTTTTCTAGTCTCGGGCTTCACTAGCCAGACTCTATCAGACCGTCCTGCGTGCCTGAACGTAATAGTCCTGCAAGCTGTATGATAAAGCGAAACGGGAATATACAGTTCAAAGTCAATATCTAGGTATTTATTTTATAATAAAACCAATCTTACAATTAATAACCCTGTCCTAATAAACATTGTTACTGTGTATTGCACCTATTATGTTTACGTCTTACGCCAGATGCGATTATCGCTCTTTCATACGAACTTGGGGGTATTAGGGATTATTTTCGGATTCAAAAGTATCCTATGTCCTTCCCCGGGTCTCAAACTACCTCCATACCAAATTACATCTAAATCGGTTCAGCGGTGTAAGCGTAAAGAGGTAACAAACACACTTTCGCATTACAATTATTAGTATGGATGTATGAATTAGGCACTCTAGATTGCACTGCAGTCTGCCATGCACTTCTTGGGTCAGTTGGTTACAACTTGAGGGGCAAAAAGTTACCATATTCATGGTACTTTATCGCACCTACCTACTAAATATGCACTTGCACTTGCTGCATCTGTGCCCTACACTATGCATCCCAAAGCCGCAGCCTCCCTTGTAATGCTAATGTCGAGAGAAACATTGCTCAATTCAGGAACTTGCAAGCAAGGGCTGAAAAGGGTATTGAAGTCTTGTACAACTATCCTATGAAATATGACCTCATCATCCTCCTAATAATATATAGATATTTTTTCTTCAGCAACGGGTAAATACATAAAATCACGCCAGGATTTGCGCACGGCTCGCAATAAGCCTATGAATGGCTCTTTCTCAGTTACTACACATTTTAACTCGTAAAAGTATCCGCTCGGTTACTGTAACATTTCGCTTATGAGTACCCACGTTTAATTAGTTAACAGTTAACACTTAGTCGAAAAATAAAGTCTCGTCGCGTCTATAATGCGCATTTTAGCATTATTAACACAAAAAGGCGTTGGCGTTAAACTGAACGTTACACAGCGCTACAAAGGTAAGCAGTAATTTCGAGAATCTCGAATAAACTCCGAGCGAGATCCACGTTTCTACACTCAAGCTAAAGTTATACCTCTGTTAACTCATTATAATAGTTCAAAGTCTCTCCTCAGAAGGAGTTTCATTCTTTTAGGACTAGTTCTTGAGAGCGTTGAATTAAGTAATTATTTGTGAATCAGTTACTGTATATACCTACTTGTTCACATTCATTGTAGTTCGCGCACGAAGGGTTACGTTCCATTATTTTTAAATAATAACGTTAAATAATATCATGTAGAATTTTGGTCAAGTCCGAGTCGGATTTTGGTTTTCCCATGTATACATTTTGATACCCAGCACCTGATCTTCATCAATGAGCAAAATTTTTTTAAAGGCTTTTTATAGGAGCCCTTAAATATTGAATTTTATTATGTTTTAGTATTTGTTGTTATAGCGGCAACAGAAATACATCATCTGTGAAAATTTCAACTGTCTAGCTGACACGGTTCATGAGATACAGCCTGGTGACAGACGGACAGAAGGACGGACAGCGGAGTCTTAGTAATAGGGTCCCGTTTTACCCTTTGGGTACGGAACCCTAAAAAGAAAGAGGAAATACGTAATATTTTATCCCTTATTGTCATTGTGCGAAAAAAATACGTGTTTCTATTTCCTTGTCTTTACATCAGCCGTGTTTTTGGTATCTATTATATTCCATAATTTTATTGGTGTTTTATTGGTGGTTCTTTATGTAATTTTTACTGTGTTTTTAAAGTGTTATCGGAACTATTTCACTTTTATAATTAGATTCTAATTGGGGACCAGAAATTTAATTGTGGTACTATTACAGTATTTAATGATAATTGTCTAAGAATGCTATAACCTACCTGATTAAACTAATAAACCGAATTTTTCCATCTTTTTCTTTTAACTGTGTTTTATAGGATCACACTAACCGAATTTTTCCATCGTTAACATTAACACGATAAACCAAATTGTTCCATCGTTGAACTTTTAATAACCGACGGTCTGGTCACCCGATGATGAATGTGTTTCTCAATATCTTTCCTCGCAATTCACAACCTATCCTAATTAGTCTCACCACTAGTCCAGTGTAACTTGAACCTGAAATTGTTGACCAAAGCGAGTGAAGCGTCTCCAGATTGGGCAAAAATGATGCTGACAAAAGTACAGCGCCTCTGGCGGTTAGGTACGCAATAGAACTAAGAATGGCCGTCTATGTACTACGGATATACCTATACTCATCTGATTTAAAACATTGCACGTTAAAATAGTAATTTAGTTAAAACTATACTGAGGTAATTACGTGTTATTATATTGTGGTACTTAAAGTTTATACAAGTTTAAGCTTGCAGACGGAAGTAGTTTTATAGTTTTTTTACTGGCCAGAGTGAAGCTGTCGTGGGCGTTGTAAATTTTGTTCCGCGCTCTAGTGGTCACCCGATGCGATATTGAACGGTACTAAATATGTCCCGTTTTTATCCCGACGCGTGGACGCAATAACGTGGGTGTTCTAGGGTTCCATGTTCTACGAGAACATGTCTATTCTTATTCATAAAAAATAAATAACTAAAATGTGTTTTGTCGCTTTCTTGCAAACACTGAAATCAAAGACAAACGAATTTTATCGGAATTTTAGCTAAAATAGGGTTGATTAACGTTTATGGATAAGGCCTTAAGAGTCAATCTCGGAGTCAATGTTATTTATTTAAATGTGATGAAGACTAATATTTGTTCCTGGATCTTGGATGTTTTCTATGTATTTATGTATCTATTTATCTATTTAAGTATGTAGGTATATCGTCGCTATTAGTACCCAATAGTACAAGCTTTGCTTAGTTTGGGACTAGGTTGATTTGTGTAAGATTATCCACTATTTGTAGGGCTGTCAGATATTTATGCTGTCTTTGTTATGGCAGATATTGGTGCTGGTGACACAAAGATGAATCAACAAAAAATACACAAATTTCCTAAAAAAACAATAAACTTTAACTATTTAAACTTTATTGCACAAAAAATATATAGTGTACAAATAACGGCCTTAATGCCAAATGGCATTCTCTACCAGTCAACCACGGGACAAACAGAGACACTCAAAAACGGTGCAGGAAAATGTAGAAACGTTGAGAAAACAGACGTCAATAAAATTAAAATATAACACAACACAAGGTAAAAAAAAAACAACGGGTTGCACTCCGGGAGTGCAGGCAGAAGTGAAAACTCAATAAAGAAAGTAAATAACAAAGATATTCATACCCGTCTCCGTATCGGTATCGGTATCCGTAAATCCGTATCCGTATTTATATTCATATTCATACTCATGTTCATATTCATATTCGCATAATCCATTCACATATATACATAATATGTCCCCGAGTATCATTGTGTCTTACGCATCGTAAGACCAGCTGAGTTTAGCTGAGGTGACCTCTCCTAACATCACAATCATGATACTAGGAGGGGTCAAATAGCTGGTCTTACGAATCGTCGCGAGTTTAACAATTTTCCCCCATCACAAAAAGTGCTCAGCGCCGCTAAAGAAGTTTTCACTTCAAAAATGATGCACGAGATTAGGTGTAAGTTTAGTCTTTTTGGTGGTATGTATACAATGACAATTTTTTGATGCGATTATAAAATTTCTGGGAACGCAATAAGTAAATAAAATAGCTTTAACTGCTGGAATAATAGGTATGACTGTTTAGGTGACCCGAGATTGATGATCGATACATTTTTTTGAGTGTTGAGCCTTATTTTAGGTTTCGAAAATTTGGTGATATCAAAAGTTATTTAGGTGATCATTTTATTTGTTCCCGTTATATAAAACCATTAAATATGTAATCAGTTCCTAACAGCTGCAAAATATGTAGGTATACAACATGTAAATCTCCAATAAGCTACTTTATGTTCTTGCTATATGAAACAAACTTGAATAAAATGAACTGACAATTCACGAAAACAGTGCAGACTTGTCAGTGCATATGTTTGTCTCACATTTTGCGATCTACACGTCATAATTGAAAGAAGAACGGTGGTTTGTGTCAAACTGTAATAGTACATTACTTAACAAGGGCGGTAAAACAAAGAATGTCTCAGATCGCAGGTATTTGACGCCCGAGCCGAAGGCAAGGGCGATAAATATGCGATCCGAGGCTTTCTTTATTACCGCCCGTGTTAATTACAAAATTTTATGTCACCCCCTGGCCAGGAAGTGGGTTTTTTCGCGCGCGGAGCGTGCGATAATGGCCACTTTATGGCCAGGTGTGACATAAAGATATTTACGTAACAAGAGTTGTAAGCAAAACAATGTATGCTTGAACGTAAAGTTCCAAGTGCCATACTGAATGTAAACCTATTTATGGCACATTGACAGTAAATCTTATTCTGTAACATGCAATGTAAACCTATTATGTCACAATGTGTGTAAATGATTTTATGGAAGACAAATTGTAAACAGAACTTTGGTGCATTAAGTGAAAAGATGAAACTGTCATATACGTTGTAAGCATGTTTTTGTCATGTAGTGTGTAAACTTATTTAAATGTAAAGATATTTTTGTCACACTCAATTGTAAAGATATTTTTGACCTCGACTGTACCATCTACCTACTGTGACATCTTAAACTTCCCGTGGCAATTTCCCACATTTTAAATTGAATAATGGTAATAAAGTTATTCTTTTCAGAAATCATAATTTACTATAATTTTTTAGTATGGCAATGGGGAAGTTTATACGGGAAGGTTAAGATGCCACAGTAGGTAGATAGTACAGTCAGCAGCAGATATATAGACGCGGGCGAGGTGCTCACAAAGACGTTTACGTTTAAATCTTCTTAAATTTATTGACAGCTAAGTTAGCATTTAGACATGGGCTTTCAGTACGTCACAAATATCTTAACTGTTCAGTGTCAATAACACTTTCACTCTATTTTAATCGAAAAAATAATAACAACTAGAAAGTCAGTGGTAACTAAGCATCACTGACGTTTGTACACACTATGCTCATCACAAACAGGTGAACCTGAACAGCTGGGGTGCCACTGGTTGCTAAGCAGTTAATATTTCAATGGTAACTAAGCATCAACAATAGCCAAAAACATCTGAACAAAATGAAAGTCTCTTTACAATCTTTACACCTCCGTTTATATATATATATATATATATATATATATATATATATATATATATATATATATATTTGACCATAGGAGAAGGAGAACCATTACATCTCTGTATTATACGAGTAATACAATATTATGCTATAATTATAGGTATTCTAATATATATCATTGTAATAGGATTGTTGACTCAATTTATTATCACTACAAAAGAAACAAGGCAAAAAAATATGCCAAATGTTGAAAAGTCTCTTCAAATATCTCAATAGGTACCGTTCTAATGTTGCTAGTTAGAGAGAGTAAGGCTGGAAACAGTGCTCGACCGACGGTTAGCGCGTATGGTCGGTCGGGCGTGTTTGGCCACATACGCGCTGACGGTGAGCATCGCTCTGAACGCACGTATGCTTCCATGCAGCGATAGCTACGCCTGACCGACGATACGCGCTGACCGTCCGTCGAGCACTGTTTCCAGCCTAAGCAGTAACCGCTACAAAACCGTGACGTCGTGACGAGGTCCGTCCGTGGACCTCGAGCGCCATAGTACCTAAATGACGATCGTTCCAAAGGTGCGGTTTGCGGAAAAGGGACAAAATATGGTCATATTACAGTTAAAGCAATCTTTCATTTCATGTTTGACTAAAAAATAGGTAGGTAACCAGCAATTTGAGTCTAAAGAGTCTTCACGCAATACTAATAATATCGGGTAATGTTGATTACTGGCCATTAAATACGTTCCTGACAAAGGCAGACTATTTTGAAAATCGAATTTGTAGCTCTGACGGGCATTCTGCAGCCGGATTGTAGAATAGTATTATATGACTTTAATTGACGTGTAGATCGCAAAATGTGAGACAAAGATATGCAATGACAAGTCTGCACTGTTTTCGTGAATTGACAGATAATTTTATTCAAATTTGTTTCATATAAGAACATAAAGTAGCTTTTTACATATTTACATCTTGGATACATATTTTGCGGCCGTTACTGAATAATATTCTGGGCGACCGAGCTTTGCTCGTCGTTTTCCCGGGCATGAGACCTACCTAGATCGATTGCTCGATGCTCGTTCACGAAACCCCCACATACCAAATTTCATCAAAATTGTTAAAGCCGTTTCCGAGATCCCCGAAATAAATATATAACATATATACAAGAATTGTTCGTTTAAAGATATAAGATATATTTAATGGCTTTTATATGGCTACTATATTCTGCATCTTTTGCAGATTACTAATTGGGTATTTGACACATGTTACATTTTTTAACATGGTGTCACTTTATGGATAGTCAACCATCAAAATATCACAATGATTTGAAAATTATAAAATTTTACTAATAAAAAGATATTTCACATCATAAATTCGGTAAATTATTTTTGAAGTGAAAACTTCTTTAGCGGCGCTGAGCACTTTTGTACTGGGGAAAAATTGTTAAACACGCGACAGATTCTAAGACCAGCTAGTTGACCCCTCCTCGTATCGTGATTGCGATGTTAGGAGGGGCCAACTCAGCTAAACTCAGCTGGTCTTAGATGCGTAAGACACAATGATACTCGGGACATAATATTATGTATATATGTAAATGTATTACTACGCTACGGTAGCCCAGTGGTTCAAGCATGCGGCTGTCAAGCGGCGGTCGTGGGTTCGAATCCCAGCTCGTACCAATGAGTTTTTCGGAACTTATGTACGGAATATCATTTGATATTTACCGTTAGCTTTTCGGTGAAGGAAAACATCGTGAGGAAACCTGCATACATCCGCGAAGAAATTCAAAGTTGTATGTGAAGTCCCCAACCCGCTCTGGACCAGCGTGGGGACTACTGCCCAATCCCTCTCATCTACGAGAGGAGGCCTGTGCCCAGCAGTGGGACGTAGATAGGCTGATGATGATGATGATGATGTAAATGTATTATGCGAATATGAATATGAACATGAGTATGAATACGGATACCGATACCGATACGGATACGGATACGGATACGGATACCGATACCGATACGGATATGAATATCTTTGTTATTTTACTTTCTTTATTGAGTTTTCACTTCTGCCGGCACTCCCGGAGTGCAACCCGTTTTTTTTTTAAATTACGAAAACCTCGGGGTTTACAAGGTGACCTCACGTGTAGATAGATATACGTTTGTTATATACCCCATATTTTAATTACAAATAAATCCGCGAAACACACCCACAACCCCACAAGCTATGAAATTTGAAGCACTAGGGCCTATCTAGCGGCGAATTCATGCGCGGTAGCGACCGGTATAGCCCTCATGGGATTAAAGGTTTTTGAATTATCACTGAAAAACCGTGATCCGACACACACTTGGCCGGTTTTTTATATGGAAACTGTCAAATGTCGTTTATCATTTTTGACAGCTTCCATTGTGAGGACGAGTCGGTTTGTGAATAACAGCCCAGGTTGATATCATATCAATGTCAAACTGCAGGCGGTGACGGATATATCCATGTGGCGTTGCCCAATGGTTTGTATACATCCGTTGCGGGCGACGAAAAGATAAACTTTTGCTGCCAGGCCACGCCCCTAGGGACAAAATTGTATGGACGTGAACGCACATAATTATGCGTTGCGGGACTGAATGCATTAAATATCGTTATTTTCATATAGGTACCATTATTTTCGTATATTTTGTGAAGCGCTATAATAACGTTATAGGCTATCCCCCTTATTCATAAAACTTAACAAGCCTCTGCTAACTAAAATGTTGTTTGTCCCTTTCACACAAACGTACATGTCAAAGTGATAGATTAGTGGCTCTGTGAGCTGTAGACCTCGTGTTTTTTTTTTATTTTCCAAAAACTATGTTAGATATTCAATTGAACCTGCTTACAAAATTTCACGAGAATCGGTTGAGAAATGCTGTAGAATAGGACAAACCATTGTTTTTTTTTATTACTCGACATAAATATTCTATGTAATCAAACAACCTGCTCACAATACTTCACAAGAATCGGTTGTGAAATGCGACCCTTAAGAGGAGAACAAATCGAAAATCGGCCCGAGAAACACAAATTCATTGATAAAAAAAATGTTTTTTAAATTTCCAAAAAGTGACATTATTTTACTAAACGGTTAAAACTCACGTATTCATTGTAAAGTTTAAATTCAAGTATTCCAAAAAGTGACTCGATAAAAAAATTCTATAGAGTTACCGAATCTGCTCACAAAATTTCACGAGAATCGGTTTAGAAATGCATCTGTAGAGAACACACCATTAACAAAAAAATTTTTTTTGAAAATTCACTTGAATAAAATAAAAAAAATGAATAAAATGAACTTTATTCTGTAAGTAGGCCGCAATGGCACTTTTACAAGTCAAACCCTACTAGCGTTTCACAGAGGCCACTGCCGAGAAGAAACGCCGAAAGAAACTCGACAGTCAGCCATTTTCTCACAAAAATATGCTTATTACAATGATAAATGATAATACTTAACCTACTTAAGATCAAGAAATCTAAGTATCTATATAAAGCAACACAAAAACAAAGAATAAAATGAGGAAAAAAAAACCAGTTATGACAGTGTGTAATTCTGCAAGAAAACATTTCGAAACTGCATACCTTAGCATTATCAAATTCTATTTAGGAAAAAAAAAAATTGAATCCTTTAGACTATAAATTTAGTTATAAATCTTTTGATATGTTTTCTTGCAAGAACTGCGTCAACTAGATAAAATTAAAAAATACACAATATATGAATCTTTACTCTATTTAAGTATCTGGTTTGGGCCATGCTTTTCTGTCTGTTAGATAGTCCTCAACCTTGTAATAAGCCTTCGACATCAATGATTTTTTCAAGTACTTTTTAAGAGCTGGAAAAGGTAAATTCAAAACTTCATCAGGTAACTTATTATAAAAACGGACACATTGACCTACAAAAGATTTGTATACTTTACGGACACGAAATTTTTTAGTGGCAATTTTATTTTTATTTCTAGTATTAAAATTATGTATATCAGAATTTTTACAGAAGGAGTCTATGTTCTTAAGGACATAAACAATATTCTCATAGATGTACTGGGACGCTACAGTTAAAATGTTGATTTCTTTAAAGAGTTCTCTTAAAGATTCACGTGAGCCTAGGTTATATATGGAGCGAATGGCTCTTTTTTGTAACACAAAAATTGTCTGTATGTCAGCTGCTTTACCCCAAACCAGGATACCATACGACATAACACTATGAAAATAGCTATGATAAACTAGGCGAGCTGTTTCTACATTGGTAAGTTGCCTGATTTTTCTGATAGCATATGCGGCTGAACTTAATTTACGCGCCATAACGGCTATGTGGGGACTCCATTGTAGATTTTTGTCTAATGTTATACCTAAGAATATTGCTTTATCTACTATTTCTAAGCACTCGTTATTTAAGAGTATACTAGTTTCCACTGGTCTAACATTAGGCAAAGAAAATCTGACACATTTAGTTTTCTTAGCATTAAGTAACAGATTGTTAACGGTAAACCAGTCAAGTACTTTGTCCAGTGTGCCATTAACTCTACTATAGTCAACTGATTTTCGGTCAACCTTAAATATTAAAGATGTATCATCCGCGAATAAAACTATATCACAAAGATTACTTACTATAGACGGCAAGTCATTTATATAAACCAAAAATAAAAATGGACCTAAGATAGAGCCCTGAGGCACTCCTAACGTTACTATTGCCCCACTAGACTGGGTTCCATTTACAACAACTGCTTGAGTTCTATTGCTGAGATATGAAGACATAAGACTTAACGCATTAGCAGACAAACCATAATGTTTAAGTTTCTTGACCAAAAAGTTCTATGTACTTAGTCGTAAAACCTGCTCACAAAATTTCACGAGAATCGCTTGAGGAATGCGACCTGTAGAGGAAAAAACGGCCGCAGAAAATATGAAATCATTGATAAAAAGTTGGTTTTTTAAATTTCCAAAAAGTGACTCGACAAAAAAATTATATATAGTTACCGAACCTGCTCATAAAATTTCACGAAAATCGGTTGACAAATGCGACCTGTAGAGGAGAACAAACCATCGCAGAATTTTTTTTTTCAAAATTAAAAAAAAATTACATAACATATAAATTCTATGTAGTCATAGAACCTGCTCACAAAATTTCACGAGAATCGGTTGAGAAATGCGACCTGTAGAGGAAAGAACGGCCGCAGAAAAACACGAAATCATTGATAAAGTTTGTTTTTTTAAATTTCCAAAAATTGACTCGACAAAAAACGTTCTTTTAATTTTCGTACCTGCTCACAAAATTTCACGAGAATCGGTTAAGAAATACGACCTGTAGAGGAGAACAACCGGAAACCCGGACATACGAAAACATTTTTGTCGAAGCTAAAACTGAGACCTTCGTTTCACACGAACTTTAGCGGCCTGTTAACTAATAGAGGTTTGATGGACGTTTATGAATAAGGGGGTATATCTTTCTCGCATAGAGTTTCACCCTTTCGAGCGCTGCTGTGTTCTCTGTGACATGTCTGTGACATTGTATTGTATGTCAAAGGACATTGTCGCCACCGCCGCCATCTCACACGAATACCTACGTATTGTCGTCAGCTAGTCTTTGATTTGATAATACACAAATAGAAATATGGTAAGTAGATGGATAATGAACTCATAGATTTAGTATCAAGGCCACTATTCAGAAGAGCTCCTTTACGCCGATTTCGAGTTGAACGACAAAATCGCCCTGCTCCACCCCGATCTTACTGCTGCGGATCGTGTCATGTTCTGAAATGGGGGCTTTAAAGTACATAATTATATTTGTGAAGTCGAATGTAAAATAACTTATGTAGAAATTGTCTTATGTTTTAGACGAGTAATACAAAAGAATCAGACAATACAGATATACGCCAATCGAAGGACTCGGAAAAATTCTTAGATGATGATTTAGTAAGGCGAATACGTCAGAAACTGAAATATAAGAATGCAACTGTTGGTGAGCAACCATCACTGTAAAATTTTGGCAACATATAAATTTAACTTACTTTAGTTTTTAATATTATATTTGATTACAGATACAGGACCGGGTGACTCAAAAAGAAAATTGGACAATAATTTGAGTATCGACGCCAGTAAATATAATTTGCCTCCATGCACCTGTGTCCACAATCAATTAACAGTGGCATTTAGATGCTCAATCAATCAAGTACCCGATGAAAACCTGGACGAGTTTTGGGAAGAAATACAGAGTGTAATACAAAAGTATGCCAAATAATGTAGCATCACTTTTTGTAAATGTCACAATTATAAAATTTATAAAATAAAAACATTTTTGGAACATAACTTTGTATTAATTGAGTCAGATTATAGGTATAAGAAAAAGAAAAGAAACATTTATTCGTGACAAACAAAACACTTACAAATAGGACATTACAAAACCGGAATTTTGCCACGAAATGGTCACAACTCAGCGTTATGCTGGCAGAGCCAGCGCTGGTCTTCCGTTGTGACCATTTGATGAAACGACCGCACAGTGACGAAACAAACACACAAAACAACAAGAAATAATACAGAAATACAAAACTCCAAAAAAAGACAACTTAAATCACTTTGAATCGTCATTCGACAGATAAAGAAGAAGATTTTCGAAAGACTTGGTATAAATGGTATTATTTCAGTCAAAATTATACAGGTGTCCCACGACTAATGCGACATGAAGGTAAAGGGCTTTTTTTTATTGAAGATAATCTCATCTTGCAAACCATTATCCTATCAAAATAACATGTATAAACTCAAAAAAATAACTTATTTTCTTCAGCTTCAGCTTTTACAAAAATGCTTTTTATAGACTCGATAATTACATTTTTGAAGTGAAAACTTCTTTAGCGGCGCTGTGCACTTTTTGTGGTGGGGAAAAATGTTTAAACTCGCGACAGATCGACAGATTCGTAAGATGGCGCTTTGCATCATCTTTTATAATGCGCACTTCTAAGGTTTGGAATTCTCTGCCGGCGTTTGTGTTTCCGAGCTCATATAACCTATACGTAGACCTTTTTAAGGCACGAGTGAATAGGCATCTTCTGGGTGAGCTCGCTTCATCGTCGGCCTCATCTTTGCCCCGTGGCTAGATGCTGGCCAAGAGCGATCCCATTTTTAATAAAAAAAAAATGGTCACAATATAGTGGAGTAAAACTGACAAAAGTGTTACTTAAATTCGCTAACACTTGCAGTAGCCGGCGTAGCCTAGCGGTACAGGTCGCGCCTTCTGTGCATGAGTTCTTAGGTTCGAATCCTGGTATATCGGTGATCATTTTGTGTTTATTTTTTTGTATTTTTGGTTTTATGCCTTTTCTTGTATTATTTAGCGGGAAATAATACCTAATTTAAATAAAATAACATTTTTAAGAGTTTTAATAATTGAAATTACAGTTTCTTTACTTGTGTCTGTTCACAGTTGGGGTTTTATTTGTTTATTTGATCTTGTTCATCAAATTATCGATAAAGATAGATAAGACGGACACGTGACCTGATCGAAAAACTGTTACAATGTCATTGAGTTTTCACTTCTGCCGGCACTCCCGGAGTGCAACCCGTTGTTTTTTTTATTGTCGATTCAGTTTTTGAAATTTTCAAAACCAAATAAAATGATGTCGTGTGTTTCTGCGGGCGGATTTCGGTTTACTGGGTTCAGGTCATATTTCTCAACAGATTATTGTTTTTTTTTGAGCTGGTTCAGTAGCTCAAGTATAAGTTTATTCGAAACATTAACTAATTCGAACGCGTTTGCGTTTTGTCTCAAAATGTATGAAAACGCTCTCACCGAGTTTGAAATACGCGCGTTCATCGGTTAGCAACAAATGTTATACTCGCTGTTTTAGTTTCCACTAGTGACCACCAGAGGCGCTGTTCACGTTTTCATACCACTTTCATACATTTTGAGACAAAACGCAAAAGCGTTCGAATTAGTTAATGTTTCGAAAAAACTTATGCTAGAGCTACAGTAATTATATTTTTTTTGTCGAGTCGGTTTATGGGAATTTATAAAACAATATCTTTTTTAATTTTTCCAAATAAAAAAAACTCACCGAGCCAGTACTATACATCTGTTACTCCTTATGACCTCAGAAATCTTTCGCATTCCTCCCGGACACTGTATAGGAGACGCCGTCAGTGCTTCTTTCCAAACAAAATATTTGCCATTTGTGAGGGAACCAGGTAACGCACACAACATAAAAAACTGCGTACACTTGCAAAACATTTCCCATTACCAAATACTAAGCACCCACACTAAAACAATCACGCACGCACAAATTTGAGTAGGTAATAGAAGTTGACCTTACTAGGGTTTACACTAAATCCATTATCGAATGGCCAAATTGACAAATGTCGCTAAGGATCATTTTGACATCTTTCATAGAAATATTAAAATTCCCATAGCAGATACTTGAATTTGAGTAAACCTCTTTTTTCTTAAAGAAGTATTTTATCGCCTAGTGACATAGAAGCCTTGAGAATAAGGAATAGGTATGAAAACGATCGACTTTTATTTTAATTGTCATGTTCGGTCGCGTGTACGGCATTAATTCCTTATAGGTAAATTTAGTAATTTTATATAATAATCGCAGCCGTATCATATTCTATAGAGAACCATCGTGCTTACAACAATATTAATTTCTTTGACTGCCTGCCTAGGTCAGGTACCTACTATGATACGAATTAATCAAAGAACGAAGGAGAAAATAATTGAGTTGAAGAATGCTGGTGTATGTGTTACTGATATTTCAGATGAATTAGGAATATCAGTGAGTATTTATAACCGAATTCTGCATTATTTTATTTTATTATCGTAGTATCGCGACGATAAATTGTGTTACTTTCTTTCAGAGGAACACCGTATATCATTGGGTAGAAAGGTGGCGATACGAAGGCAATTTAAATTGCCATGTATCTATAGGCCGTCCTCGCAGCACTAATGCCAATCAAGACACGTTTATTGTGCAAAAGGTGCAAGCGGATAGATTTGTTAATACAACTCACATTGCTGCTCGTTTGAATGTATCTAACAGCACTGTAAGGCGACGACTCAAGGAACGTGGTCTGAAGTACAGAATACCGGCCAGAAAACCCGTTTTGACTGACAGACACAAAGCGCTCCGTTTACAATTTGCAGCAAGATATCTGAATTATAATTTCAGCAACGTATGTTTCATGGATGAAAAAGTATTTTGCTCCTCCGACAACGGTAGGGTTAGTCTATGGAGGGTAGATAATTCAAGGTATAGCGAGCGAAATATTATTTTAAATGAACGAAGCGGGCGAATAACAAATGCGTATTGGGGGTGGATGTCAAAAAATGGTCCCGGAGAATTAGTAGAAATTTCTGGCAGAATGAATTCGGTAGCATATAAAGAAATTTTGGAAGAATCATTCTTGCCCACAGCTCAAATTGTGTACCCTGAACAAAACATTCAATTTATGCAGGACAACAGTTCAATTCACAATGCCAGAGTTGTCCAAAACTGGATTAATACTCGTGAGCAAAGAGGAGAACTCACCCTAATAAAAATGCCCCCAAAGAGCCCCGACCTCAACCCGATAGAGAATTTGTGGGGGAAAATGGTCCAGGAGTGGGATTCTACCCAAGCCAGAACGCGGGAAAATTTAAAAACCCATGTACATAATATATGGGAGTCTTTCAGGGGCAAAACGCTTTGCGAAAATTTGGTGGGATCAATGAGGGAGCGCTTACAGAGCGTGCTCAATGCTGAAGGGGGCTATACGCGATTTTAACTTACATATCTTATCGTCAACATAATTCATCCGTCCATCTCATTTAGAAAACTAGTAAGTAAAAATGGTTGATTTCTGAAAATAAACGGTGGAAAGGAATAACCACTGAAGCGACATTTTGGTCGAAATCGAGTTATACAGGATCACACAGGATGGATTTTCTTTTTGGGTCAGTGAGGATAGTTACGCGAAAATGGTCTTAGGAGACCTTCCCTTAATTTCCAATTAATGAAGACTGCCGTTTACAGATTTCAAAAGGTCAATTTTGACAAACTTTTTTTTGATACCTTCCGATCCTATTCCTATCCAGGATCGAAAGCTTGTATGGGACCAAAAAAAAATTTCTGCCTAGAAAAGTCACAAATCGAGGAAAACTTTTCCCATACATTTCCTATGGAAATAGTGAAATTTTATTCATATCAAAAACCCCGTTTTTTGCTATTTTTAATGCTGTTACTGTAATGTATTCATCCAGTATTAGGTTCCTTAAACGTAACAGGACTCATTGGCAAGATAGAAAAATGTGAGACTTCTTAAAATCTTTTACTTAAAAATCGAATGAATATTAAATTTGAAATCAGGGTATAATGACGTTTTTTCGAAAAAAAAAATTTTTTTTTGGCTTAAAATTCAAAATATATGTCAAATTTGAAATCCTTACCTCTGAATTAGTCCAAATCGAGTATAATGACGATTTTACGCAAAAAATTTTTTTTTTTTGCTACGGGCCACCGTTTACGAGTTATTATAAAAAACCAACAAAAGGGACCTTTAAACCATATTAATGGGTGTAGTTTCATTGGATTTTTAGGTCCTGGTTGGTTACCGCACGGTGGTATCGCTTCCTTTCAAAAAACACAATTTATAAAGGTCTGTAAAATTCAAAAAAAATTGCTTCAGGGGTTATTCCTCTCCACAGTCGATATAAATAATTAGGAATGTCTGTAAGCATTTTGTTGTGTTGTGTTTATAGCACATAAAATTAAAAACTTAAGTTAAGTATAGGCATAATTTACGGTTGATACCTTAGAACCTTTAAGCTTTTTTTGTTACAAAAAGGATGTTTATTTTATATTCATTTGAAAAAAAAAACGCTCAATGTAATTCTTTTTACCGGTGGTAAAATAAAATAATAGTCATAAAATATGTTGTAGCTGTTTCAATTCTTTTTAAACCACGCTTGCTTGAAATTCACAAGATCCATCCGGATATATACTGGCAGGTATGATGGTGGTATATATTATATATACCGCCATCATACCTGCTAGTCCGGCCGCCAAGCAGCAGTGCATGCACTATATCGATCAGGCACGAAGGTTACGATAGCCGGGGAAATTACTGGCGCAAGGAGCAAAATAAATGAATTGACGTATTCTATCTTTGCCTTCTCGATTGCCAACGCATCTGCAGTGTGTTACAGGGGATTTGAGCGGTGGAGAATAGTGGCGATCACTTAATCGGGTAACCCATTTGCTTATACACAAAGGAAAGCTGGTTACGGAAATTGGAATTGTTTATTAGTTATTAATTGAATCCTAATAAAAGATTTGTTTCTGTTCTTACTTTCGCCCATTGCCACGCTTCTGTGAAATTGTAATGCTAGCTGTTATGTTCCATACATAAACAAAAAAAACACTAATCTTCTAATAAATAAAAAATAAATAAAATAAATATCATTTAATTCAGACCAATACAATACCAGAGCAATCCATACAATTGTGTTAGATAAAAAAAATCTTACGAACTATGTTAGTTTAAAAAAATATGAGATAAACGACAAAAAAAACATAAAATGAGGCAGGTAAGCATAACGCGTCGTGTTCCATTGAGAGAGCGAAGAGAGTCCGCAGCACTCTCTACTTCGTTCTCCCAATAACCACCTCAACCCATACTTTGATGAAAGGCAGTCCAGTTTTACGGCCAACTCCCTGAGAAAGTTATTGCTGCTGCCTCGCACTCGCTCTAGCATGGAGGCGACTCTTTTTCGCGCCTTATGGCATAAAATTCGTCTAGTCGCGCTTCGGCTAGCAGTGCTTCGGCAGCTGCAACAGCATCCTCAGGATGTTATTGTATTGAACGCGTAGCGCACTACGCGTCGCATTATAGGCCCGTTGAGTGAACCTCACCCACAGGGTGCACCTGTAAAGCGCCTGACAGTAGGCTCTAAAGAGCGTCATTTTAACTGGTTCATTACAACGTGCAAACCTGCGGGCGAGCATATTACCTCTCACTGCCATCGCTCTTCTCTCCCTTTCCAAGTCTATAGATCGTCATTCAAGTAGTCTGTGAGCATGTGGCCCAAATAAGGTATGTTGGGGTAAGACCCAGAGATTATAATTTTTGTGGTCGGTATTTTTTTTTAATTTCACACTTTTAAGTGAATCATTACCATAGTGCATCTCATAACGATTCCAATGAGCTCAAACACGGCTAAGCTACACCGTTTTATTACGGAGTTCCGTTGCCTACCTTCCGGCTTCAATTAGCAGACCAGATTGATGGTTACATTAGATGAGGATCATTTAAGTTAGCTTCGTCATAGTCGCTTCAGTATCTTGATCGATATACAGATGTAGTGCAAAATGATTTTCCTTCGTACTTTATCGGAAAAGTTCGTATTTATCGTGCTCTCTCAATCAACCCATCTTACAGCCGTAGGGGTAACTTTGACATTTGACACTAAACAATAAATATGAAAACGTCACTCATTTAATACAATCATTGATTGACAGTTCGGGTGCCATCGTATTCCGATTGAGATCCGAGTTTTCCCGAAAGAAAATCATTTTGCAATACATCTGTATCTTAAGGCTTGGTCACACCGCTTGCGCGACGTAAGCGGGACGCTGCGCTGCGCGTCAAAATATATGAAACCGTCCCGCTCGCGTCGCGCAACTTGTGTGACGTCGCTAACCTCTGTTAGCATACATTCGGGCGCACAGCGATCGCGTCGCGCGGACGTCGCGCAACGCAGTGTGACCAAGCCTTTAGTGCCACTCATGAAACAATACGAGTTTTGGATGACCATCCGTGGTCTTCTTCATCAGTTCCTGTTCACCAAATGCTACGTTCTGAATGAAAATGCTCAATTCGTAACCGAAAATACTAAAATCGCTGTATTACTTGAAATCTTGAGGAGCTCCCTCAATTCCTCATGGATCCCATCACCAGAACCGGATTCTGGTAACAACGAGACCAACCTTGAAGCATATGCTTTCAAAAAGAAATAATTTTCCAACTGGTTCATAAATGACGGAGTTCTGAAGTAACACACATAAAAATAAATATAGTCCCTGAAAGATAGATCAATTTTAGAGTTTGTTAGTTGCCGTTTCTAATCAATATTCAACATTACTTATTGGCTGTAAACTTTTCCTCCAGTTTGTTCAGATATTATTGACATTTTGACTGCTTAGATACGAGTGGTTTTCCGACTGCTAAGGTGCTAATAATTCTTAATGTGTGTCAAATTTTTTGAATACTGACTGCTAAGGTATTTCTGACGTGCTGACCGCTCACAGGTAAATGCTAGCCTAGCAGTCAATATCTTTTTGAAAATTGAAACGTATACCTCTTTCTGAGCACCTCGATTGTACGGCTACTTCTGCTGCTGACTGTACATGAACAGTATTTTATTGTTTACTTTTATCTATAAAAAATCTTTCTCGGATTGGCGTGTTAACTCGTCAAATTTGAGTACAAATTATAATCACGCCGTACTGAAAGGGTTAAGTGATTTGTACACAAATAATTATTCCAGTGGAGACTAATAAAATTAAGTTGTATATATAATATCATTTATTTATTTTTGACTAACTTATTTATGAGTAGTATATTAAAAGAAGGATTAAATACGATTACCTATAACTTGATAGCGATTTGTTTAACTTCTTCAATCACTAACTGGTAAACGAATTGGTGAAGTACAATCGTCTACAAAAAGATGTATCCATTTTTTTCACCTTGAAATGGATGCACGTTGTAGATATCATCATTACTACGAAATGTCTTTCTGTTTCATTATTACTAATTTTACCCATAACAAACAAAAAAACAGGTTTCTAGACGAATTGTTACTCAGATATCTTGTAATCGCAATACATTTTGTTCATAATAGTTACGAGTATAACAGCAGTAATTGTACAAAACTGTGTCAAATATATTCTCAGGTACATAGGATAGATATGAATGATGTGTTAATAGCAAGCCATATTATTAAGTATACACCTACAAACATACACCAATACATACATCATAAAATTGCTTATTTACCAATTAAATATATCGTAATTTTAAACATGTCATTTAGTATATTATTTGTATCCGTCGACATATTCCCAGCTACGGTCTTGGTGCGTAAACATGGCACGATGTTATCTAGGTATATAGATAGAACAATAACTCGGCGCTCGGCCTAAACACCGTGGCGGATGATATCGGCGCAGCACAGCTGTGCGATAACAAACAGGTGGAAGAATTTAGGATAATATGGAATAGAATAAGGAATACGGGATGGAACGATTTTAGGATAAAAAATGAAGAGAAAAATAAATCATAATCTAATTTTGGGACTATTAAATATAAGATCTATAAATACAGGTAGGGATGAGTTGTTGTATTCTATGGAAAAATATATGCCAGATATAATAGCACTAAATGAAACTTGGCTAAAAAGTGGAGAAGAGAAATGTGCACCAGTCGTCCCAGGGTACACATTTAAGCACACGCCGCGTGCCGGGGACAAGCGGGGAGGCGGAGTGGGCTTCTACGTTCGGCGCGGCGTGCGCGCGCGTGTACGGCCGCACCCGAGCTCGGCTCTAGAGCAGATGTGGCTGGAAGTGTCCCTGCCGGGGGGGCTTCGAATAGCCGTCTGCTCGGCGTACAGACCCGAGTCTCTGCCTGTAACCAGCGCCATAGACGCTCTGAGCGAATCGGTAAGCTTATTCGCATACTGTAACCATGTTTTTATATTAAGCGATTTTAATGTTGACTTGCTGCAGCCTGGTAAGCCTCAAGCCACTGAATTATTGACCTTTTTAACACAACATAACTTGCAACAGTTAGTGCAGAAACCTACTCGTACAACGGACCACTCTGCGACTCTTTTAGACCTAATTATCACAGATTCTGCTCCGTTGTGCCAAAGTATTGATGTTTATCATAACCCCTGCCTAAGTGACCATGGTTTGGTTATTGCTCTGTTTAAAATACAAAAACCGAAAGAAATAAAACGTTTTATCGAATGTAGGGCTTTACAAAAAATTAATGAAATAAAATTTGAGTCTGACCTTACTAATCTACCATGGAATGATGTGTTGGAATGTAGCGATATTGATGCTATGGTTACTTGTTTCTATAACTTACTGTACACATTGTTTGATAGACACGCACCGATCAAAAGGATCTGTGTTGGAGAAAAACCGCGGGCGTGGCTAACAGATAATGTGAAACTCATGATATCTCTACGAAACAAGGCCCTGGCCAGAGCCGAAATTACAGGAGCGGCTACTCATCGTGATTATTACAAGTCTCTGCGAAATTATACGAATAAGGCAGTCGAGAGAGAAAAACAAGCATTTTTCACATTTTATGTTAATAATAATATAAAAAATCCAAATAAAATGTGGAGTTATCTGAAACGTTCGGCTGTGCTGGGTACAAACAATATCGGTATTCCGCACCATTTGAATAAACCAGACAGCATTAATGACTTTTTTCTTGAGATCCCAGGAAACGGACATGTTGACACAGACACATACTGCTATTTCATCACTAAAAAATTCGGAAATAGTGAATTCATCTTGACTGAGTGCTCTGAAGATGAAATACTGAAAGTGATTGCTAGTATTAAAACAAATGCCTGTGGAGCAGACTCGATTTCAATGCAAATGTTACGAATGACTCTGCCTGTAACGCTGCCTTTAATAACATCGATCGTTAACAAATCCCTAACATCTAAAAATTTTCCTGAAATATGGAAATTGGCGAAAGTGAAACCACTACCTAAAGGATCCAAGGTAGAATCATATAAGGACCTCCGGCCTATCAGTATCTTACCAGCCTTTTCTAAAATCGTAGAAAGAGTGGTGTGTGCACAGTTAACGAAATATTTAGAGCAGAATAACATTTTACCCAAGGTACAATCCGGATTTCGTAGCGGCTACAGTACAACCACAGCACTTGCTAATGTTACAGATGACTTACTGGCAGCGTCAGATGAAGGAAAGGGCAGTATCCTAGTACTACTAGATTTTTCGAGAGCATTTGACTGCATAAACAAGGACTTACTGTTGGCCAAAATGGCGTATTATGGTGTATCGTTTTCGGCACGCAAGTGGTTTTTCTCATACCTCTCAAATAGGAAGCAATATGTCCAGGCCGAAAATGAAGAGGGTCGAGAAGTGCGATCCTCAGTAAGATCTGTTAGCAGAGGGACACCGCAGGGATCCATTCTTAGCCCAATCCTATTTGCGTTGTTCACTGCTGATCTTAGTAACAGACTAAAGCACTGCGCCATTCACCTGTATGCTGATGATACGCAGGTATACTTGTCGTTTGATCCTCAGGACACCGTGGAGTCAGTGAAACGTATTAACGAAGATTTAGAAATTATATCTCAATGGGCCGCTAATAATAACTTGGTTCTTAATCCCGGGAAATCTAAGTTTTTAGTCTTGGGTACAAAAAACCAGTGTAAACGTGTAATGAGTCATAAACCTAAACTATTCATCAATGGACAGGCGGTTGAACATGTACACTCGGCGAGAAACTTGGGTCTCCTATTGGATGAGGAAATGCGTTACATCGATCACATAAATCTTAAAATCAGGAATGCATTCTACAGGCTTAAAGTTCTTTATGGCATTAGAAAATACCTATCTGAAGCAGTTAGGCTTGTGCTGGTCGAATCACTTGTGCTGTCGCAGTTCAATTACTGCGACGCAGTTTACGGACCACGAATCTTTGCTAAAACCGCGCATGCCATTCAAAGAGTACAGAACGCATGCACAAGGTTCTGTTATGCGGTGCCAAAAAGAGCTCATATCACGCCATACCTCAATGAAAAGGGCATTCTTAAAATGGCGTGTCGTAGAGATTTACATTTGGCCTGCTTCGTGCAAAAGACTGTAGCTACCAAAAAGCCTGACTACCTGTTTGACAAAATAACTTGGATGAAGGATGTGCATCACCGGAATACTCGCAGCAAAGTTCAAAATAAAGTCTCACTTCCTCATCACAAAACTATCGGGTTCAGAGGGAGTTTTAAGTTCGCAGCAGCCAAAATTTGGAACGACTTGCCTCCTCCTTTACGCAAAGTCATGTCCCAAAAAACGTTTAAACACAAACTGCGGAGTTTACTGTTAAATAAGCAAAGAGACCTTGAAACCCCTAAAGTGTAATATGTCTTGTTATAGGCCAATTGTTTGTGTAGTTTTTTGCCCACTTACCTTCACATATATACTTATGTATGTAAGCACTTCATTGTACACAAAAATAGGTTAAAACAAAATATTTATCGTAGTACAACACACACGCACACACACACACACACACACACACACACACACACACACACACACACACACACACACACACACACTCACACACACACAGCTAAGCATATATATTCTATTTATTTATTTATTTATTCTCTTATAAATTCTGGTTTGCTACGAAAATGTATATAATCTATTTAAGCACCCGCTAATTTGTTGATTTGTTAAAGCAGTTGTCATTAGGGGTGAACTGAAAACCAGCGCTGGGTGCACCTAGTGTATCGCGGCATATGCTGAGTTCGCTCCTATTGTCACACTGTAATGTGCGCGGACTTATTGTTTCTGTGTCAGTATTTTTGTATAGTGTTGTTTTGCTTGTACATTATGTTGTGTGACAATAAACTTTTATTATTCTTATTCTTATTCTTAGATATCTTCCTGATTTCATGTATTGGCCCAGGCTAAGTGTTGTTTTCTCCAACAATTGACATCCATGTTGAAAACACCTCTGTCCTGACTTTTTCTCAGCATGAGGACGTGGCACGATTGTATGCACTATGTACCTGCAAAACATAACATTAAATAATGAGATGAGAGCGTAGGAGGTATGTGTGTATTTTTGAAATTATGTCCCTAATTATCTACTATATACCTATTTCAAAGACAACACGAAGAAGAAAGTGGGCTTCATATTCGTTTATCGTATAGCTCACGTAGTTCAATACTCAAACGTTTATATTGATAAGTAATCAACTGTTTTCGTTGATATTCATTTATGTATGAGCTGCATAACCACCCGGCAAAACCAGGCAAAACAGACTACCTACCGAAATAAATCAATTGATTGGAATATAAATATAACATCGCATCGGTGTGAACAGGGATAGTAAATAATGAATTAAAAAATACTTACTTTACTCGGCGGCGTATCTGATAACTGCTTTTCACAAGAATAATGCAGAAAATCTTATAATTAATTACGATTGTTTTATTTTCAATATGTTGACACGTTATTGACACACGTGTTATTTAATATTTAAAAATAACCATGGCAACCATACGACCATAGAGTATTATAAAATCTGTGACAATAGTGTTGAAAATTAAATTTTTACGATAAATTGTAACGTTCCTTTTCACGTTCAGCTTTGATTAATTGTATTGGGAAAGATGAAAAAAAACGAAACCTGCTTGAGACGGATTACACAAAATATGTCGACATCAAATATAATAGGAGGCATCTACGCCAAATTCACGCGAAACTGGTCTTTTCTTTAAGTTTCCTCCCCCTGTCCATCACTCGTGGCCATTAGGTATTTTGAAGTAAACTGTCACCGTATTTAGGGACAATAAGAACTACTTTCCATGAGAATTTATTTGAAATATGATCTTTACGGTAATCGGTCAGTCTGGCTATCCGATATTGGACTTTGGAAACGCTTTTTTAGGGACAATAAGAGCTACTTTCCATGAGAATTTATTTGAAATATGATCTTTATGGAAAATCTTAGGATTGTCTTAGAACAGTTAGAACCTTGGCTTTCTAAGAAGACCAGCTGGGGACCCCTCGTAACATAGCAATCACGATACTAGGAGGGGTCAACTAAGCTGGTCATAGAATTTATCGCGAGTTTATACATTTTTCCCCAGTACAAAAGTGCTCAGCGCCGCTAAAGAAGTTTTCACTTCAATAATTTAGATATTAGTTAAGTTTGTTTTATTTGATAAACGGTCGGCAATGCGCATGTGACTCCTTTGAAGTGGAGGGCGTTTATATGCTGCGGTGTCCGCTTATAATCAGGTGGACCGTACGCTTGTTTGCCAAGCCGTACAGTGCACCACAAAAGTTGTTTACTAGTTTTCGTCTCTATTGCACGTCAACGTTCAAAATTGATGGAACGCTTTCCTGGCTGACTGTACAAGGACACGTCAGATGCGTGGCAAGTTTTTTCATAACGCCCCGCCACATGTCCCCGCCACACGGGTTTATTACTTTCGCTATCTATTTATAGGGTTCCTCAGTCGTGTAGACGGAAGCATACTCGTAAAAATGGGTCAGTATAAAATAAAAATACAAATAAAATACATGTAGGTCTAAAATAAATGTAAATTAAACTTTTTTTTTCAGGTGACTTGTATTTAGCTGCATTTTGATGCAGTGACCAGTTGCGTTTGAGACGAGTTGCTATTTCTACCAGTTGCATTTTTGACGAAATGATACAAACCCGTAAAAATGACGCGACGCGGTATATTCACGGAGGAGATATATACTTTAAAAAACCTTAGTTGAGCCCCTCCGATGTAATCTAAATAAAGAGAAATGATAAGTAGGTTTAACTTTAACCTACTGAGGCCTGACCTTCAAAAATTTACAAATTAATCACAACCTGGGGCCTATTGCATAATAAATTACAACTAATATTACAAGCGGAAGTCTACCGCTTGTAATATTATTTGTAATTTATTATGCAATAGGCCCCTGTACATATGTATAGTGCGCGCCACGAAGGCGCGTCCCTCCACAGCCCGCGCCGTACAACTGCGCACAGATTAGTATGAGATTCGCTGTGGAGGGGCGCGTCATCGTGGATGGCGCGCACTATAGTTGATATTTAATATTTTTCTATGTAGTACCTATATGCCACGGGGCCTCACGAGGGTAGGATTCGTACAGTCAACAGTAAATGTAGATGATCACTTTTGTACCTATGTTGTCCCAGTAACGTAAGGAATGCGTCAAAGTAATGAAAGTGACAGGGTACTAAAATAACCATCGATTTATGCTGTTTATTGTAATACAAAGTAACTTGATATAATATAAGTTGGCCGAGTAGCATCAAAGTAATTCGGCCAGAAACCTATTTTCACCTCACTAGCTCGGAAAGCCCTTTTTATTCTTTAAAAACAGATAGCAAAACTGCATTTTATCCACATGTGTGCAAAGTAATTTTGAAATCCGAACGTGTTCCTAGTTACTTTTTTAAAATAATAACATGTAAGGCCGTGTTCCCACTATCCGATACAATATCGGTGTAGGATTCATTACCGATAAAAATGTTTGGAAAACTGCTTAGTGCTCACACTATCCGATCCGATATCGGTCAGATTCGTATCGGATCCGATATCGGTTAGTGTGGGTGGACACAAAACAGCCAGGACAATTTTCCCCCATCTGATTTTTTTTCAGGTGGTGTGAAAGAAATCAGTCCTTGGATTTCAGATTTTATATTTATTTTGAATTAATTTTTTTTTATAGTTATTTTGAATTATAAGCAAAAAAATTTTTTTTTGCAAAAAGTCGTCATTATACTCGATTTCGACTAATTCAAGGATAAGGATTTCAAATTTAATATTTATTTTGAATTTTAAGCAAAAAAAATATTTTTTTGGCAAAAAATCGTCATTATACTCGATTCCGACTAATTCAAGGATAAGGATTTCAAATTTTATAAATATTTTGAATTTTGAGCTAAAAAAATTTTTTTTTGCAAAAAATCGTCATTATACTCGATTCCGACTAATTCAAGGATAAGGATTTCAAATTTTATATTTATTTTGAATTTTAAGCAAAAACATATTTTTTTGGCAAAAAATCGTCATTATACTCGATTGCGACTAATTCAAGGATAAGGATTTCAAATTTTATAAATATTTTGAATTTTGAGCTAAAAAAATTTTTTTTTACAAAAAATCGTCATTATACTCGATTCCGACTAATTCAAGGATAAGGATTTCAAATTTTATATTTATTTTGAATTTTAAGCAAAAAAATATATTTTTTTTTTGCAAAAAATCGTCACTGTACTCGATTCCGGCTAATTCAAGGATAAGGATTTCAAAATATATAACTATTTTGAATTTTAAGCAAAAAAAAATTTTTTTTGCAAAAAACCGTCATTATACTCGATTTCGACTAATTTAGGGATAGGGATTTCAAATTTAACATTTATTTTGAATTTTAAGTTGGAAAAAATTTTTTTGCAATAAATCGTGATTATACTCAATTTCGACTAATAAAGATTTCAAATTATATTTTTATTTGAATTGAAATTAATTCATTTTTCACGCAATTTTGCTTTATATATTTACTTTAGCATTTGTTTTTGAATTTTTCTTAATTTTTTTGCGTTTTTTTGTTCAAATTTAGTTTTTATTTCCTATTTTAAAGAAATGAAAAATTGGAAGAAACCCAATTTTTTTATTGTTTTACTTTTGTATTTTCCTTTTTCTATTTCCTCGCTTTAGTGAGCTGAAAAGATTTGTGTTACACACGGCTGCAAAGTTATTTTACCTCGTGTGTTGCAACACTCGCTATGCTCAGGATTCTAATTTTGAACCACTCGCTTCGCTCAGGATTCTATTTTCGAACCACTCGCTTCGCTCGTGGTTCAACCATAGAATCCATTCGCTAGCTCGTGGTTCAACCCTAGAATCCATTCGCTAGCTCGTGTTCCAATTCCACACTGTTAAAATACAACTTTGCACCCTTGTATAACAAATAACTATTTTACGCTGAAAGTATTAAGGTTCGCAATCCAATAACATTTTTACCTAAAATTCCAACAAAAAGGTTTTCCTGGAAAATTTCTTGTGCTCTGCCTACCCCTTTTGGGGTCACAGGTAGGGTTGCCAACCGTCCCGCCTCAGGCGGGACGTCCCGTTTCCAGCACCCTACAGGATGCGTCCCGCAAGGGATGCATGCGGGACGCCGATTGTCACGTTTTCAGGCCTCGGCAGAATTATAAGAACTGGAGCGAACATTTTGTTTCATTTCAGCAAAGGCAAATTCGATAAATGAATTGACATCAGGGATTGGTCGCTTTTATTCTTATGCTTTTATGACCATAGAGTGCGCGAGTCCCGCATTTTTTAGCGAAGTCCCGCAATTCTATTACAAATGTCCCGCAAATCGGAGCACATAAGTTGGCAACCCTAGTTACAAGCGTTAGCTAATGTATGTATGTATGTGAATATGTGATGAAATAAATTATCTTTGCAATCATTACGTAAATAATTACCCGAGGGCTCAGAGAATGCAACGCGAAGCGCGGTATTTCATTTTATACGTTATGAGGGCGTTGCGTTTCCGCTCATAAAGCGCAGTCGCTTCCCATTACCAAGATGCACTATGTGAGTAAGAACTCACATACATCATTCACATACATACATAGGTACATAAACTAACGCCTGTAACCCCAAAAGGGGTAGATGTTGACTCAAAAAATGTATTACTTCAATAGAAAGAAGACATAAAACTATGCCAAATAGTGAAAATCCTATTCAAATATCTCAAAAAATAACGAAGCTACAACGGTTAGAATGTCCGTAGAGAGAATCCATAGAAAATTCGCCATAGAAAATGACGATCGTTCAATACAAAGGTGCGTTTTGCGGAAAAGCGACAGAAAATACTCATTCTTAAAACTTTGAAGACTTATAATTACGTAATTATTTCTTTTTTCGCCATTTGATTGAGAATTTGAGCCTTTATGTAGAAAATTTGGATTTATTGATTTTCTTTTATAGTTTCATCATCCCTATTACATATTCACAGGGTTAATTTAATCACATACATATTCAAGGGGTGATATTTTTGCAAAAAACAAGAACGCTTTCTTAGCCTACTATACTATTAGGTACAACGTTTGACTTCAATGTTTTATAATGACTCTGTGATATTACAACGGATTAATCAAAGCTGCGCCTACGGGGCAGTTTTATAATTAGTTTCAAATGAAGAAAGTTTCAATACAAGCCTCGAGGTTGCAGTTTAATCACAATGTTTGATGAAACTTTAATACTACAAGCTACGTAATTAAACTATAACTAAGAAGCAATCAAGCGGTTTAGAGTTTACTCTCTCGACTTATGAATATTTAGAACTAGCGACCTGCCCTAGCTTCGCACGGGTGCAAATTATACATATAAACCTTCCTCTTGAATGACTCTATCTATTACAAAAACTGCATCAAAATCCGTTGCGTAGTTTTAAAGATCTAAGAATACAACGGGACAGACAGCAGGAAGCGACTTTGTTTTATACTATGTAGCAGTGGCGGCGCGTTCTAAAATATTCTTAGGGAAGCCGGAAATACTTGGCTTTTCCTATTCTTCATGAGCCGTAGTAAAAGAACTGGACTGGCTCGGAATTAGGCAAGCCGGTGGGAATCGAGTTGTATGGACGCTCCGCCACTGCTATGTAGTGATAACACAAATACATTTCAGTTATTTTACGTAGTGTCTGTTAGTATGCTCGCGGCTAAAAATGTTGTGATACAACCTATCCTACGCATAGGAGACCTCAGAGAGGTAAAAAAATATAAAAATAATTACATAAATATCTTTTTCACGCCACTGCTCGGAAATATGGCTATAGATGGCGGGAATTGGGGCGCCAAAATTGTTAATAGTAGTAGACTCATGAACAGGACAACTATGAACCTAAACTACATCTAAACCACACCTAAACCGCTACAACAATTTAATATTGTTGTAGCGGTTATAGTAGTGCTATCGTCCAATCAGAACACGCCCGTACTTCATATGACACAAAATGAACCAATCACAACTCGTAAAAATTAGGTATTTTTTGGTGTCGCCGACTATGTTATGACAAAGAAGGTTATTGATAGGCGTTTTTAAGTCTTTTATGTACTTTGAAAGGTTTGCATTGAACATTTATTACATAAAAACGCCTTTGAATTATCTAATAACATACTGGCCATTAAGAACGTAAGTAGGTACTGGAAAAAAAAATAAGGCGGGAGGGAAGGATTGTGTTGCTGCAACCAACAAACTATAAAAATGGATTTGATTTCCTCTCAGTAGACGTGAAAAGCACTATGTTAAGCCTCGGCCGAAAGTGCAAAAGATGGATCTCGTACTTTCGAGAACGAATTAACTCGTCCATCTATTGCTTACTTTCTAGCCTCTACAACAATGTACTATTTTTTCATTAGTACCCATGTATTTAGATTTTTCTTTGGGGCTGGATATTCATATACCCCGTTTTTTTATAGATTTGAATTTTATCGGTAATTTTCGCCTACAATTATTCGTTTGACTGAGACATCAGAGGATAATATTGTACTAATTCCACTTATTTCAGTAGCTTATCACGTCTTAAAAATAGTACGCTGCATATTTTCCCGTTTCAAGATTGTTTTCCCTGAAATCGCATGACGACAATCGCATGACTTTTCTATTCTGAAAAAAACGATGTAGATTTTCTCTCTTTTTTTTTTATTAATAATGGGATTGCTCTTGGCCAGCATCTAGCCTGGGGGCAAAGATGAGATATTTTCTTCAACGAAAAGCTATAATAATTGTTTTCATTTTATCCTGTATAAAATATCCCCAGTTAATAGTTGTATGCTTAACAAGCTATTACGAGTATGTATTTGCATTGTATTTAAGAAACAGTTGAACTCAGCTGTTCGACTGCATAACAAACGAATATCGTTAAAATTCAATTCAAAGTGCTGCTACCGGAACAACTGAGAGCGGGAATGTAGCTAAGAGAGGTTTATTTACATGCAGTGCATGTTGCAACTTGCAACCAGTTACAGACAGTCATAAAACTCATAACATAAATGATGCTTGCGTTGTCTTGCTTGTCATGAGACATAATCTTCTTTTTACAATTAGATGTATAAAGTTTGATATTTTGACAAAGACCGGTAAAATGATGCTGACATATTGTTAAAAAAAGTAAAGGTATTAAAAAACCCTTTTTAACAAAATCACATCTTGCGTTAACATAATTTAATCGACCGGTTAACGTTAAATAAGCCCCGAGACCCTGTTAATTGTATGTTTTTATACTCTGATTATTAAATAAATAAATAATAATAATAAGCAATGGTCAACTCAATGCAACTTGTCATATTTCCTATCCGAGATGTATTATTGAATTTAAACGGAAATTAATCGGCCTATTATCGGCATATATAAATCTTATATCTATCTATCTTAGATTGGTCTGATATCGGCATTTCTTCAACTAATGCAACGAAAAGCCTAGAAAGAATAGGAGAATCTTAAACGTAACGACGGTTTTAAGTGTACGTATTAAGTACCTATGTGTTACTTATACCCAAGACGAAAATAATTTTGCTATAGTGTGACACACATATAAATGGTTTATTTATGCTATAACAAGAGTAACAACCCGCATAACAAACCCTCGAAAGGTATCGTATTTGTCCTAAACACCGATCTTTTATATAACTTGAGCAATAAATAAAAGGGGAACGGCGGGAAGTTTGGTGGTCCTGATTTATGGAGCTGAGTTCATAACTGATACATTTACGCGTTCCCAACTATGTCAACAGGGAAATAGGTCACGTTTTATTGAAACCTACCCTAGCATAAACTCGACACAAATTTCTCTCATTTAATAAGAATTAGAAAAATATATTTTCCATATTTGCCGATCTGATTGGCCCGTCCTGATTCGGCCAATTTCCGACCCGTGGGCCAAATTGGCGTAAAGTTGATTCGCGTCATTGTGGGCAGCCGCCTCGCCTAAATTAAAGCCAAGAATTTGCAAATAGGGGAATAAAACTCATATTTGCTTAAAAATATTCATAAAAATATTTTGTGGAACGAATGAGCAGTGAATATTAAATGTCATAATAATCTTCGTGTTGTAGAGAGACTAGAGAGTAGTTGTAAGACTTTAAAAGTAATTTTTCATCTCATTCCAACCATCGGTCTGATCCATAATCTACGTATGAATTGGTGTAGGCACTCTCTTTATCGGAAGCGGTTTTCTGCACTTCTATCTCAGAGAATCTAGACTGGGTAGAAGTTATTGCGTTAAGGCAGCTTGGGTAGGATGGGGGCCAGGTGACGCGGTTGAGTGCCAAGACTGCTCCCGCGGCGCCTCTAAACAAGACGGAGCCAGATTTCTTTAAAGCATTATAACCGGCGTTCATGTTGCGAACGCAAATTGTAGGTTTGAAGTAATCACAATGGTCTACATAACATATGCAGTAGCCAAATGCGCCCGCTGAAGGTATAAGACGCTTAGCTATGCCCGTTAGTATAAGAACGGCTTTTAAAAGCTATCAATACTCGTACAACGCTGCACATGTTACGTTTTATCCCTAGCATTCGAACATATGTTAACTCCAAGTTATCAAGTTTGCTCGTTATTACTTATTTGTTAGCGTGGAGGTATCGAGTTGAAATTAAAACCTTATACAGTCCCTTTACAGTCCCTTTATTATTTATCGTATGGCATTTATTTCGAACCGTGAGATCTTCGAGAAGACAGTACGGTTGCCAGTTTTTGTTGCACTTTTAGAACCACCCAGGGGTCACGTGTAGGGCAGCGGTGGGTACTTTCCCTACGGACGTGGTGCAACTTCGACCCCCCTTTGTCAAGTGAGTAGGCAACTTGACTATTAGAAGTTCTCAAGCCGCCCGAAGGCCTCCAACTTGGCTTAACGACTGCTGCCATAGACAGCAGCCGGGATCAACGGCTTAACGTGCCTTCCAAAGCACGGGAGCGCTCAGTTAGTAACCACTCAAAGCGGTCACCCATCCATGTACTGACCGCGGCCCATGTTGCTTAACTTTGAATAACGCTTGCTGCACACAGGCGCCGCTGGGCCACGAGCGCTCCGCTACAGTCCCTTGAAACGGTAAAATAAAACTTCTAAATTAACGTAAAGAAATATATGGCCGTTTATGCCGCAAAAAACGTATATTTCGACACTCTCGAGGGAATCATAACTTTCCTTTGACCTAGAACTATGAAATTTGGCAAGTAAAAAAATTGAAAAGTGCATATTTGTTATTAAATCATAAAAATTATGCATAAAAAGTACGTAATCAATCATCGAGGTTAAACAACGGTATGCGCGATCATAAATTGTATATGTGCCAAATTTTTTTTAGAGCTAATTTAGGTATGAACTGGGGAATCTCTAACTTTGTAGATTATTAATAATTTAAAACATGTATATAAAATGGCATAAAGACGATATAATAAAAAAATATACATAGAAACAACGCTATACATACGACTCAGCAATCAGGGCTGTTATTCACAAACCAACTGGTCCTCGCTTGTCACCTCTCACCTCACCCGTTTTTATATGGAAACTGTCAAAAAGTGACAAATTACATTTGACAGTTTCCATATAAAAACGCGCGACGAAGCGCTTAGTAAATCGCATAGCAGAGCATACAATGATGACACGGCAAGCTAAGGTGCTAGTTTTTGATTTTAATCTACATAAAAGTCTTTCACAAACATATTCCTAGTCAGTTTACAATAAGACTTAAGAGGCTGACAAGACCTAAAAAAATTCCCGCTCTAACACGCGTGAGTTTCCAATTAACCATCCCGCTCTTTACGGAAGCTCTGCGCGCAGAATAGCAAATAAATAATATTGAAATAAAAAAAGTGTGGATTATTTGTGAAATATGACTCGTTGGCGGTTTAGGTATGAATATGTTGACTTCATGTTGACTAAAAATAAAGACCTAGAACCGTTTAATGATGATTTTAAGACCAATCTTTGCAATTATTTTCTATCGAGCCGATTTCGTCTAATTAATAATTATGTATCGAGTCCGTACACGGTCTTTGAAATATGATGAATATATTAACATATATTTTATTTGATGTGCTTAGAACAAATAGTTTTTCTTAAAAAACTGCTTAAATAACATAAATTTCAACAAAATTAGGTCTTGTCAGCCTCTTAATCATCTATTTTATGAATTCTGTATTCTGGAGATAATTGTATGCAGAAAATTTTAACTAGCAGAAACCATCTAATCAAAAATTGGAATTCAATTAAAACTTTAACGTCGGCAATTTATGGGCAGACTATGCTTATGTGCTCTGATTTATGCCACGTCTCGCTCTCTTTTGGCATTCACCCCGTGCATGACAGAGACAAATGGCTTTATCTAAGCGTTGCGTATTTATGTCGTATTTGAGTTTTTTGGGAGAGCCGGAATCGAACGGTAGTTGAATAAAACCAGTACACTGAGCGAAAAAAAATACTAATTATTAGTAAGTTGTAGTGAATCCCAGGACAAGGAGATTATATACTAACGGTTACAAAACAGGTTTTGATAATAGTAGTTATTTACTAGTACCAAAAAATTTGTCATTGTAACTACTAATTACTACTAAACTGTTTTGTAACCGTTATAATCTCCTTGTCTTGGTGTTATTAAAACATCAGCGATAATAATACTGAATTATATTGAAATTCAAAATTTTACATCATTGTATAGCAACGACAGAGAAGTAGAAGTAAGAAAAAACATGTGTTAACACACAATAGTACATTTTGATGCTAGTGCGGAAGGTATGTCATTTTGCACGAGTCCCGAGTTGTCTTGGCCCGAGCCGACGGGCGAGGGACAAGACTCGGGACGAGTGAAAATGACACTTCCGCACGTGTATCAAACGACGTTTTTTAATACAGTTGCGAAAAAATATCAAAGAAACTAAAATAAAGCAGTAATTAAAAGATACAAAATACAATACTTTTACTTGCCATTGTGGGCTTTAAGTATTTACCTGGTCTATCTGGCGTAGTTTACATACAGACATACACTTTATATAACAATCGTATAAATCACACATATCACAAAAATATTATTAAAACAATACGACTCACTACAAAATTAAATCTTGAAATCATGTACAAAGAAGCGGGAATTAAAAAGTCGGTTTAACTTTTAATTGATTGACTTTTTTCAACAGGCCATGGTTGTCAGCATTCAGCCAAATCAAATACTATTTTGGAGGAGATTTTATGTCACATGGTAGTTTAATTACATGTAAATATTAATAAATCATTATTTTTCATTTTATAATTAATTTCTATTTGATTTTTAAGTAACTAAATGTATTTTTTGGCGAAAAAAGACAAGCGTTCATTCACATCCGGCGCGACGGTCTTCCATAATACTCTATTAATTTGAGGTCTCGTATAATACTGTTTCCGGTCATTAATTTACTCAATCAGTCAACTTTTTGAATACAGTTTTAGATGTTTTAATATTTGATAACCATTTAACTTGTTTAATATGCCTTTTTAATGTTTTAAATATTATAGAAGGTTACTTTTAATGGCCTTTGCTTTATTAAATAAATAAGTAAAGTGACTGAACCTAAAACCCTTTGGCTTGGGTCAACAGTAAATTTAAAAAAGTTGGAAAAGTAAAAAGCACTAGTGCGCGAAATCCAACTTTGCGCACGATATACAGCTACATAAAGTACCACTTTTTGAGCAACTGTATTAAAAAATCTATATCTGAGTATTGCCATACAAACAATTCATGTTGGACAACCTATATGTTTAATATATTATTAAACACTTAGGATTCACTAAAACTTACTAATAATTAGTATTTTTTTCGCTCAGTGTAGACGGTCGCAAAGGACGTTATCATACTTATCATAGACATTTGGCTACTTACGTAAAACAATTCCTTTATCTCACAAACTGTTCTGTCTGTAAGTAAACACTTTTGTTTTTTTTTATTATAATGAACTCTGAGACGGTCCCTGGAGGAAAGGTGAGGACGTTTTAATGTACCTACGTTTTTCTTGGAAACTCTTAAATTTTACTTTATACCGTAAAACGCACCTTTCTAGCGTTATTGAGCCCTAAGAAATCCGGGGTCTTTATGATATCTTATCCCAAGACTTGGCGTAGGAACTAGTTTTACTAAAGCAACTGCCATCTGACCTTCCAAACACGGGGGAAAAACTATACCTTGCGATTAGACCGATGTCCTCACAATGTTCTAATATTTTCTTCATAGAAATAATGCGCCCCTGTTAATATTATATGAACATTGTAAATATTATTATAAAGCGGGAAAGCTGCCAGCAACTCAAGTAATTTTGAGTAGGTATTGCATCTATTTTTTAAGTTTTTGTTATTAATGTACCATAGGTTGGTTTATTATTTTCAATTACTTTTACTTTGCTTATGATAACTACTTGAACTAATGTGTTACCTACTAATCACTATCCATCAACCAACCTGACGTAAATGTCAAGTTGTGTATGTTGTAAAGTTTATAAACTTTCAACAAATCAACAGCTACATACATACAGTGCATTTCCATTTATATCACCCGACAGATATATTTACGATATGAAATGATACCGCAAAACAAGATGTCTCAACAAATAGCTTCGACGTGATGTTTTTCAATAAGCCTTCTTTGTAACACCACTCCAAAATCACTCTTATCCATATGTAATAGAATCCATTTTTCTAGAATAGACATTTCTATTTCATCTAGCCGGATATCTTGGACGTATCAAATTGATGTCTGGTAAATTTGAACCGATGTCACTAAAGATAAGGTCGGTTTTTCTGTAGCAGATTTTTATGCGATAAAGTCCATCTGAACGTCTTGATCCTAATATATGAGGTAAACATGCAGTAGCTCAGCTTTAACATAATTGAAAAGATTCTATTTTTCATCATGTGTGATGGCTTTGAAATAAAAGAGGAACTAAACGGAATGGTTTAAGTCTGAATTATTGTTAAAACTTTAAAACATCGGTTTCTTTTGTTTTTATATGCGTACTATACGACCACTGTATGTGCATGTGAGACGCCGAATTAACTATGACTTAACCCCTTTACTCATAAAGATTAACAAACCTCTGCTAGCTAAACTGTATTTCATCCATTTCTCTCAAACACACATATCAAAATGACAGATAAAAACAAATGAATTTTATCTAAAAAAGGTTTGATGAAAGTTTATGAATAAGGATTTTGGAGTTTAGGGCCTTACCATATCACACAAGACACAAGCAGTTGGCGAGCGAATTGCAAGTGAATTGATACGGATGTTAAAATTGATTTGGATGTTTCGCGGTTGCTGATGCAATTGCAAACCCATATATACGTAGGCTGTTCCATAAGTCTTGCAATGGAAGATTTCTTTGGAGTGGAGGAGGCATTGTAGCTAGAGTTGTATTAGACAAGGAGAAGACTGCCAATGCTACCCGGCACACTGAAGTTTGCTTGCCTCAACTCATCTGCGAACTGAAGAAACTGCAGCCAAACTCGCGTCTGCCGGGCAGTTGGCGCTTTCACCATGATAACGTTGATAACGCTCCTGCTCGTCGAGCGACCAAAACTCAGGAGTTTTTTGAGCAATGTGGGGTTTACTGTGCTGGACCACCCGTCTTATAGCCCCGACCTTGCTCCGTGTGATTTTGGTCTCTTCCCTCTGATCACGAGCCATTTAAAAGGGCGACGATTTGCGACTGATGGCCAGCTATTGAGTGCATGTGATGAAGCCTGAGCCAGTGTCACAATGGACCAGTGGAAGATTATTTTTGATACTTGGTGTGAACGCATGCATAAGTGAATTAACAGTCATGGTTTTTATTTTGAAAAAGCTTTATAAGAAGTTACACTTTTTGCAAGACCTACGTATACAACAACCTACGTATGCAACACTCCTGTACCGCTAACATTTCAATGATATTTTAAGTAATTAATTGTATATACATACCTAATAGCCCTCCTTTAATCTTCCCACGTCATGTTATAATTGTTCTTTACCTAGCGAGAAACTAAAATAGAAGGGTAAGTAATTCCTTATAATAAACGAATGTACTCGAAGGTCCTGAATTCAAAGTCACTGTTTAAACCTTTGTACCCACGCAAGGTCCGCCAGTCGTTTAATAAGTTGGGTTACTGCGTGTGATGTTTTCTGCTTGGAACCCGACTATTCATAGATCCAGGAAACAATTTAGTCCGTGGCGTGGGTTCGTACAAACGCGCCCTTAAATTAGTTGTGTGTACTTTACTTACATAATATTACGGCGTTTATAATGTTATTTGTTTTCAGAGTTAATAATTTATTTATCTAGAAATAAACGGTTCAAAATAAACGCCATATAATAAATATAAATAAATAAAAAATAAGAGTTAATAATGCGGAGGAAATTTTTGAGCATTTTTTTATAAGTAAATATTTTGTGGACAATATTACACAAATATCGACCTAGTCCTAAACTAAGCAAAGCTTGTACTATGGGTACTAGGCGATGATATACGTACTTATATAGATAAATAGATACTTAAATGCATAGAAAACACCCAAGACTTAGGAACAAATATTTGTGCTCATGCCACAAAGAAATGCCCTGACCGGCATTCGAACCCGGGACCACCAGCTTCGTAGGCAGGGTTCACTACGAACTAGGCTCAATTGGCAACAGGCTTATCTTATTTAAGGCGAGGTTCTTCCATTGCAAATGTCCCGCTCTAACACGTGTGAGTTTGCAATTGACCATCCCACTCTCTACGGAACTGTGCGCGTAATTTTCGTAAATTTTTAGTACATTTTTGGGTGAGAAAAATACATGGCTTACTATATTAACAATATTAATCCCGACATCCCTCATACCATCAAATACGTTTATTTTAGTATTATTTTCTACTCATCATGTTACCTAAGATTGAAATAAAATGAGTTTTAAGATAGAAAATAGAGGTATGTTTGGAATTTTTTTCTATCGAACAAAGTTTTGCAAATTGTGTAACGGACATCCGACGGCACTAGATAAAGGTCTCAAATATAACATCGTATTTTTTTTACATTTTTAATATGTAGTATTTCGAAATAAAACCGTTTACCAAATCAGATTTTTACTATAACCCGGCCTTAAAGGATAAAAGTATAGTGCGTGTCATCCAAGAAGGCACGCCCCTCCACAGCCCAATAGGTACCTACATAAATTAGTATGATATTCGTTGTGTAGGGGCGTGTCCTATGTTGGACAAATAAACTCTTTAAATCATTGAAATAATTTACCAAAAATTCTACCTATTATTAAAGTCGGTTGGAAAAAGAAGTTCAACATTAATTGGCCGGCCCGGACACGGAACGGTCTAGCGTGAGTCATCCTTTAAACGTAAAACAAAGATAACGACGAATTGAAAACCTCCTCCCTTTTTTGAAGTCGGTTAAAAATGATACGTGTTATTTTAACCAAAAAAGTCCGGTATGAGGTTTAAATTGAGAGAGTGGTTTGAAAAATTAACACAAAATTCTGGAGCATGTGCCTGGCTTAGTTAATAATGAAGGGTTTGGTTGATTTACGCCGGTGTGCTCTTAATAAACAACCCTAACGCTCTGTATTAATGCTGATGTCTTTATATAGGTACCTTCTAAAGCGGTTTATAGAATATCGAACGCATACGAAATTTTCAATTATTTATGTAACATTTTTAACATCTCTTTATTTCCATTTTACAAGCTTTTATTTTCATTATTCATTTATTTATAAACTGCAAAAGCTAAGTAATAGTTATGCTTTTAAGTATTAAAGTTGTAGAAAGTAACGGATCCATTCTTTGCTTTTTGTATACGCGGATTTAATGTAATCGGAAATTTAAAAAAAACCGTTTTAAGCTTGAATCTCATTCAGGAGTAAAGGAGGAATGACACGATATAATTGATTGATGAAAATTCAAAAAATAGATGTCAGAGTCTGGCTACGTTAACTCTACCTAGCAAATGAACTGTCAAACAAATATAATTTGGCAACACTGTGCATTATACGTCATATTTCTATGGAAACGTCACGGAAATGTGACGTGTGAGGTAGTGTTGCCAAATCAAATATTTGTTTGACAGTTCATTTGCTTGGTAGAGTTAAAGTAGCCAAACTCTATCTCTGTGCTCAATAGTAACAAAGAGAAAATTTCGAGATACGTGTCAATCCACACAGCAAATAGCATAAATAGGTTATTGTTTTTTACTTAAAACATTTCACAAACGAATAAAAAGGTTAAAATAAATATATTTCTGTCTTAGGACTGTTTTACGCCCAATCCCACCTGTGTTCCACATACACATTAAATTAAATGTACGCAAAGCCTAAAAAAGTAAATTAGAGCAGTTTAAACATGTGTTACTTTAGGCAATTACGCTATAATTAGACGGGACGGGTTACACTTGCGTGAATTTTTACGTGAAAAGAGTAAAGGGTTCCGTATTTGAGGACTATTATACGGTGGGAAATGAGTAACCCGACAAATTTTAACCAATGATTCTAGTGCATATTTGGACACAAAAAAAATTATACAAACATTGCTGGATAAAGCCTAATTTTCGAGATATTAAATTATTTCGGTAATCCACAAGTTGAAAATTCTCAAGGGTAACACGCGTTTACAATGCGACGTACCCAAACACACACACACACGCAACGCGGTAGCGGTAGGTAATAGAAAACTTACCTGCCAGCTGCCATCATTTTGAGTACGAATAAGTTTTTGTTAAAATTTAAGTTTCAACAGCAAAGAGTTTTTATTACTAAGAGAAATGTATTAACTACTTAAGTATGTCTGTTATAACACTCGTTATGTAGGTATGACTGCTGCTTTTAATCAAAAATAGTAATCAAAAGTTATCAATTTATCACTATTAAGTAACTTGTTGCTTTAGTTTTACTTCGGTTTTCTACCAAAGAGTCGGCAAGTGTTCAAACTTCTTTTTGTCAATAACTTAGGTAAGTACTGGTCAAAAATTAGTTTTAAAACGTCACTAACGTCGTCGTTCATGAAGAGCAAAATTTTCTTTGTCACTCCTTAAACTAAGGATTCGTTCACAAGTAAGTAGGTACCATAGTAATTTTTTTTTGTCCAAAAAAAAATTTTTTTTTAATTAATAATGGGATTGCTAAGTGGGTGGGTGGGTTTATTAAGTTAATATTGAGTATTGGACCCATGTAATTGCATCATTGTAAATGGGGGCTTTACTGGTGACGGAGTTGACACGCAAACGAGGCTACCCTAACTAGACGATAGAGCACTTGCTATTCGTTAGAGCAGAATAGCATGATTCGGCGTTTTCTAACTGTGAAACATCGATTCTGTTCAATAGAAAACCTTCTGTACGTAATACCTAACCTAACCTTATGCAGCCTTAACCTTCTGACGTAATTATTCCGTGGTACCTATAAGAAGTGATCTAAAAATATAGGCGCAGGGTAGGGCAAGGCCTTCCCCATACAAACTTTGTACACGTTTTATTCGTCGGTTTTGGCACTAACAAATATAATATTTTTTTTGGTCGTAAATATTAGATATGCGAAGATCGTGATGTGAAAATTTTCAAATATTTAAAAAAAAAAAAACAAAAAAAAAAAAGTAAAAAAAAAATTACATCACGAAATAGCTATCAGAAAAATAAGCATACTGACCAAAAATCGTAACTTTAATGCAAACACAAACGAAGTAAATCCTGCACAAAGTTTGTTTAGAGAGAGCTTGCCCTACCCCTCCTCTTAAGGGTTAGGTAAATAGTTAAAGGTTTCCTTACACGTGATCTTTCTTCCCGGAAAATATATAAACAACATTGAAAATATCACAACGGAGGAGAAAGTTTTTCACTCGAAGACGGATGGTTTACCGCGTAAATTGAATCAACTGTCCAATACATCAATCTTCATAATTCATTTATTGCAAACCATGGTAATTGTACAGTTGTTACAAAATAATATTTCAGACACACATGGCACCCTGTTAGGGTATGGCATGTCATGATACTTAAAAACTAGTTATATGCTATATAATTTGTTACATATAGTTGTTTAAGGCCTTAAATTTAATTATGTCGCGTGTAAATAGTTTGCGATATATATCTAATTTATGTAGAAGGGTGTGGTATGGGTTATTTGTATCTTCCAGTTATCTCCAAGTGTTGTTACTTCCAAATCATAGTATCCATCACCATGAGAACATTTAAATGACTACTTAATAATTTTATTGTTTACACTTTTTAATGTGCAAATTACAGACAATATGTAATGTTCATGCCATATTGTCTGTATTTAAGACGACTTCCTACATTTTCGGCGCGGAGACGGTAGTTTCGATATCAAAAAGCTGTCATTGTTAACTGTCAATTGTGTCAGTAAAGATTCTTTCCTGTACGCCTACATTTAAATGAGTGGTTCCTGACTGACGGTGCAATACTGCCCCACTTCCGCGCATGAACTTAACACTTTGCCCGCGGATATTGTCCATGAATCTAAAATATCATGATTCATATATCTTCTGAAAAACACCTTATGGATGCTCTACAACAGATCATCCATACCGGTATCTTATCATGGGCTGACTGTACAATCAGTAAGTATTACTTTTCTTTTTAAGTAGGACCTATTAAATATTAAATAATGAAGACACTGAAATTCGACTCCACATTTAAACCAAATAATTATATTACTACTGCGCAAATGCAAAACTAACACTATCCCGAAGGAAATTTGTGCGACGCAGTAAACTCATCGCATACGGATCAGGGGGCCGATTTTTGAGTGTCGAACACTCGACTTTTCACTCGACATCTGTCAAATCATCATAGTTTATTGACAGATCTCGAGAAAAGCGACACTCAAAAATCGCCCCCCTGCCCTAAGAAATCAGGAAATTGCCTAAGCAAGTGGTAATTTGGGCGATCTACATACTTTGACATTACATTTCCTGTTTTCGACCACGTTCTTTCTTTTTCAGGTCAATGTAGACTATTTATTACTACACTTGAAAGGAAATGGTGCCTTATACAGTTAGTGTGGTAAAACAACAAGCAAAATTTTAAATTCAACGCACCACAGCGAGATACAACTTTGTCTCTGAGGCTACAATACCTAATATAAAGGCGCGGATAATGACTCGGCATTTACCTGAATATTTCAGCAAGCTCTCAAGGCTTGAGACTACAGAGAATTTTGCCTTTAATAATGTACCGACCACTACACTCGGCCATTCCGCCATCGAAGGACCTCAGCTCGTATATTTAGCCCTTTAAGCACAGATGCGTAGAAATACATAAATGCTTTCCTAATTATTTATCTGTAATGTTTTTTGCCTAGTAATAATATACCAGTTTGTTGACCACTCAAGTCCTTAACCTGAATATCCTCTACAATGATCTAAAGAAAACCCAAACAGATGTCTCGACTACCCAGAATATATAACTACGCATGGCGAAAAATGATGACGAAAGCAGCCTTCCTCAAATGAAATGGGAAAAGGCTAGGCATAGAAGCAGAAGATTTGTTGCCTGGTAATATTTGTACAAAACGTGTACAGTCAGTTACAGATAAATTTACTCCACCTGCATAGAAGTTTGCATGCAGAAGGGGTCAAGCTTCTGTGCAGCTGACATGCAGAGGACCATGGGTTCAATGATGTAGATAAGACATAGAAAATCTAGGAATATAAGAGAGAATGTGTACCATTAGCCAACCTACCAAAGCGTATAGGTAATAAACGCAGAAATAGGTATTATTGCATGGAAGGATTAACTACCTACACACGTTTTGGTCCAAGCCTAGCATACCTATATTTCAATGAAACATCTTTTTTCACACTGAGCGAAAAAAATACTAATTATTAGTAAGTTTTAGTGAACCCCAAGACAAGGAAATTATATACTAACGGTTACAAAACAGTTTAGTAGTTACAAGGACAAATTTTTTGGTATTAGTAAGTAACTACTATTATCAAAAACTGGTTTGTAACCGTCAGTATATAATCTCCTTGTCCTGGGATTCACTAAAACTTACTAATAATTAGTTTTTTTTTCGCTCAGTGCAGTTCTAACAGAAATTCATGTACGGCCACTAAACTTCCCGTCATCATTTATGTTAGAGTACCCCTCTGGCTGGCACTAAAAACGACCTTACTCGCCATGTTTACTATGAGTGAGTCGTAAAAACTATTCTCGTTTATGAAAGTTACCACATTTTCCGCAGCTCATGTTGTCAGAACTTTAACTGAAATTCCAGTAATACTGGATCACGATAATTCTAGTTTTTCATAAAACTGAACCACCCTCTTTTAACAAAAATGTTTTTTGTTTTGTCATAATTGCTCAAGAACACAAATGGCAAACAAGATTTATCGGTATTTTAGATTAAATACGTTTAATGAACGTTTATGAATATATCCATCTATAATATAAGATATCAATCAATTGTTCTATTATCCTATTATCCTTTAAGGCGCAGGGTAGGGCAAAGCCTTCCCCATACAAACTTTGTGCACGTTTTATTTGTCGGTTTTGGCACTAACAAATATAATATTTTTTTTGGTTGTAAATATTAGATATCTTCGCATATAATCGTGATGTGATTTTTTTTAAATATTTCAAAAAAAAAAAAAAATTACATCACGAAATAGCTATCAGAAAAATAAGCATAGGTACTGACCAAAAATCATAACTTTAATGCAAATTGCAAACACAAACGAAGAAAATCCTGCACAAAGTTTGTATGGAGAGAGCTTGCCCTGCCTCCTCTCCTCTTAAGTATTTCTATTATAAAATTGGGCCTCAGGGGCTGAAAGATAAATCATAAGTTCCCAAAGCTTCGGAAAGTAAAGCAAGGAGCTTTGATTGAAAAGCCGCAGCTTTACTTTAAATGCACGTGTAAGCTCAGTCGACGCGAAATTAATCAAAAAATTAATTAAACTTGCAACAGATACAATGCGTTTGCTTAGGCTCGTTGTCCACTAAAATAGCTTTGCTCGCCCTTGTAGCTAGGGCTTAATGTAGGCACGTTGCACCACGTTTACGATTACAGGCCCATTCTATTTATAACAGACCCATCAACGTTGATATGATGTCGGCAGCTGCCTTTTCATAGGATTTTAACGAATACCGTTTACGTTTAAATTTGGTGTATCTCACCCTAAAAGCGCAATTTATTTTCTTGCGTTCGCTAGGTACTTTTTAAAAGCTACCACATTACGTACATACATACTGTATACATTATACACACATACATATAAGTAGGTACACTTGTAGGCAGACCACATGACAATTTAAATTCAGCGCCACTTTTAACAATTCTTGCCAAACCCGGCGAGGAAATTCTGCCAGCATCTTTCAGCACCTTCCTTCGAGGGACCCCTCATTTTAGTCTATTTTTATTTAAGATTGCAGTACCTACTTACTTTTTTGTTCTTTTTGCTATATTGGTATATTGAGCATTTTCACTTTAAAGTGTACCCCCTACTTTTTTTTCGGATTTCGGTGATTTTCGGTATTCTGACTCAGAATCACGAGTACTATTGATTCAGATGAAGAAAAAAAATGTCCTTGATTTTCCATACAAATTTTCTGTGTCAATTTTGTGACGAGCCATATAATCCTGTATGAAAAAGCGTCACAAAACTGACTTTTTTTTGAGGGACACTTTTTTTCTTTGCGGAAATGGATAGTACTATTGATTCTGAATCAGAATACCCAAAATCACCGAGATCCAAAAAAAAGTAGGGGGTACACTTTAAAGTGAAAATGCCCATTTAATACCTACATAACAATTATTACATAAAAACGATTTAGAATATAAAGTTATACACATGGTGGAAAAAATTATGGGCCCTGGAGGGAAACTACCTTAAATCCTTGAGATATCTTATTTTACTTAAGGCGCAGGGGTGGGCAAGGCATTCTCCATACAAACTCTGTGCACGTTTTATTCGTAGGTTTGGGCACTAACGAATGTAATTTTATTTTTTGGATGCAAATATTAGATATGCGCAGAAAGTGATGTGAAAATTTTCAAATATTTCAAAAAAATGAAAAATTTAAAAAATTAAAAATAATATCAATGAAAAAAAAATTACATCACGAAATAGCTTACAGAAAAATAGGCATACTGACCGAAAATCGTAACTTTAATGCGAACACAAACGAAGAAAATCCTGCACAAAGTTTGTATGCAGAGAGCTTGCCCTACCCCTCCTCTTAAAGGAAACATTCTTTTATTTTTCAAAATAAACAAAATTGCATTCATAGATTTTCTAAGATTTTTGTAAGAAATTGCAAAGCTCATCATTCAGTGTTAAGCATATTTTGTACGACAGACGGGTGTAAGATCGAATGTATCTTGGAGAAATATTCTTTAAGAGTGACTGTCTTGATTAGTGGAACAAAAAAGCGAATGTATATTTTTTGAATTTTAGATAATCCTTGGATGCAAGTTTTGTTTCTTTTAAAAACAAAAGAATGTTTCCTCTAAGTAAAACGAGCTAAGTTAATGATTTAAGGCAGTTTACCTCCAGGGACCATACATTTTTTCCATCCTGTAGTATATACCTAACCTAGTCTTTTTTTGTGAACGGAACCCTAAATGTCCAGTAAACGTGCTCTTTCATGCGTAATACAGCTGCCAGACTATAAAGAGCAAATGTTTGCATAAGTTTCCAACGGCGCACGCGAATAGGTGAAACGGTCATCGTGAATGCTGCACTTCGCTTGGAATATTTACTTAGCCGAATTCACAGTTTAACAATGAGCCAAGAGTACTCGGACGCACCCAGAGAAGATGCTGCGAAAGGGGTTAAGCCGGCGGAGGCGTCATCGCGTTACCCGAAGAGGCAGAAATGAATACCATCACTGACATGTTTGTTTTGCAATCAATCGAACTGTGGTTATACAGAGTGCACCTCGATGCTATAAGTTATAGTGTAGTTCTAATATTTATGTACCCGTTTTCCACTATTACTTTTTATCTCTTCAACGCCATAGTGTAGTTCTGATATTTATGTACCCGTTTTTCACTATTACTTTTATCTTTTATGTTTTTAACGCCTACCGACACCAATTGACATTCTTAAGTCTTAACTTTTTGTTTGTTTTGCAGTTTTGTGTTGTGTTCACCATTTGACAGTTAAGTCAACTGACAGGACGTCAAACAAATGTCACAGTGACGTCAGCAACGTTCTGAAACCTATATTTATTATGTCATATTTACACGACTGCCTAAGGAGTGTAATGTTTTTCTCACCGTACTATTTTCATACTAATTATTGTCCTATTTTGTGGTTTTGCGTTGATTATTTTAAAATTTGTCTGTTACATCCTAATTGTATCTCGGTGTCGGTTTGGCCTGGTGTGTATTGTGTTTGGTCAACCGGCGGGCTAAACAGGCCCGTATTTTTTTAGTAATTAGTAGTTTTTTTGATAATTGCATATACTATATATTATATCTTTATTTATTTTATTTATCTATATAGTTTATATGTCTATTGATGGATCTAACGCATCTTTTTTTTCCGCTTGTGACTTGTCTTCCTCTTTTCACTCGGCCGACGAGTCGATCGAGCCGAGTACTCTTGGCTCATTGTTAAACTGTGAATTTCAGAGCAATCCTAATTATTTAAACGTATGCCACATTAATGCTCAGAGCATTTGCAGCCACTATTCAGATTTTTTAGACACCTTTTCCTCATGCGATGTTCATGCTGTTCTCATTAGTGAAAGCTGGTTAAAGCCCAGTATCGCATCTACTTCTTGCAACCTCCCCGGGTTTGTCCTATTGCGGAATGACCGTACAGGTAAACGCGGTGGGGGTGTGGCAATATATATCCGCTCTGACATCCCATATAAAATTGTTAAGTCGTCCTCATCTCTCTATTCAGGTTCCATGGAGTATCTAGTAATTGAGGTTAAGCTGCGTGGTGTCTGTATTATCTTAGGTGTTATATATTGTCCCCCTACAGTGAATTATTTTTCTTCTTTCGAAGACCTTCTTTCAGATGTCGGTTGTGAGTGTACACATCACATAATCATGGGCGATTTTAACACGGACTTGCTAAGAGACAATTCTAGATCACGTCAGTTACGGTCGATAGTTGAAGATGCTGATTTTTCTGTAGTTCCCCTGCAGGCTACACACCGTAATACTGACTCTCCTGACTCGTGGCTGGACGTGATTCTAACGTCTTCGCCGGACAATATTGTTAACTCTGGCCAACTGTTAGCACCGGGCTTCTCTCACCATGACCTTATTTTTGTAACTTATAAAATTAAACCACCCAAACGGAGGCCCGAGGTAATACATGTGAGAAGCTTTGCCAGACTTGATCAGGATCTGTTGAGCCGGGATGCTGCTTCGGCTGGCTGGGCGACCGTGTTTGATGCACCGACAGTGGATGAAAAAGTAGATAATTTCAACTCAACTCTCCTAAAACTGTTCGATGCTCATGCGCCGGTTCGTGCGGTTAGGCTGAGGCGACCACCCGCTCCATGGATCACTAGAGGTGTTCGAATGGCCATGTCAAAACGAAATAAGGCGTTCCGTATTTACAAACGGGATCGGTGTGCAGAGAATTGGCGTTTATTTAAAGTTGCCAGAAATCGCTGCAACCAAATGGTAAGAGCAGCGAAGCGACGATACATTCATGACAATGTTCTTTCTTCTTCTCTGGCTGATACATGGAAGTTTCTAAGATCTCTTGGTATAGGCAATTCTAAACTAGATATAGGCTCCTCCCCATTCACTTTAGATCAACTAAATTCTCACTTCTCTAAAACATCCACCCTAAACGATATAATTAAGTTCAAAACCTTATGTTCTATTGCCTCTCTTCCTTCTCCCGATATCTCATCTTTCAGTTTCTCCCCTGTTGCAAGTGAAGAGATCCGCAAAATTATTAAATCTATTAAGTCTAAAGCTGTTGGCCATGACAATGTAAGTCGACTTATGATTCTCATTATTCTTGACGCTGTACTGCCTGTTATAACTCATATCGTGAATACTTCCTTACTTACTGGGATCTTTCCCTCATGTTGGCGTAAGGCCTTTGTCATCCCACTTCCTAAAATTAGTAATCCCAGTTCTCTCAATCATTTTCGTCCCATATCAATTCTCCCATTTCTTTCTAAAATACTCGAAGCTGTGGCCCATAAACAGATTTCATATTTTGTCCATTGCAACAAAATGCTTTCTCCTTTCCAGTCTGGCTTCCGATCTGGTCATAGCACTACCACCGCGCTTTTGAATGTTACAGAGGATATTAGACTTGGTTTGGAATCCTCTAAAGTAACGGTGTTAGTGCTTATAGACTTCTCAAATGCTTTTAATGTTGTTGACCATGACCTACTAATTGCGACGCTTACTCATTTGCGGGTCTCTTCAAAGGTGGCAGAGTGGTTCTCTTCCTATCTCTCCAATCGTGCCCAAGCAGTACGTGCTAACCGCACATTGTCCGAATGGTGTGAACTGAGTACCGGAGTGCCACAAGGTGGTATTCTTTCTCCTTTCCTCTTCTCAGTATTTATCAACCTCATTACCGCTAAGATTCAAAGCTCTTACCATTTGTATGCAGACGATCTGCAACTGTACGCTCAAGCTGACGTCAATAATATTAACAGTGCCGTTTCCTTAATTAACGCAGATTTGGATCACATCGCTGAATGGTCTAATAGTTTCGGCATTTGTGTCAACCCTGCTAAGTGCCAAGCTATAATTTTAGGTAGCCAGCAGCAACTTTCGAAACTTGGTTCAGTTTCTGTTGCACCGATCCGGTTTGATAACGTTGACATTCCCCTAAGCACACAGGTCAAAAACCTTGGATTAGTTTTAGATTCGAACGTCTCCTGGAATGGTCAGCTTTCTGAAATAAGTCGCAAGGTCACCGGAACGCTGCGAACCCTCTATAAATTTAAGAATTTCCTTCCGGTTAGTACGAAGAAGTTACTGGTTCAAGCGCTGGTGCTGCCAATTATCGATTACGGTGATGTGTGCACTACCAATCTCACTCAACAATCCCTCAATAAACTGGACCGTCTCCTCAATAATTGTATACGCTTCATTTTCGGCCTTCGTAAATATGACCACGTTTCCTTCTTCCGCCGTCAGCTCAATTGGCTCTCCATTCGTCGCCGTAGGTCCCTTAGAATCCTTTGCACCCTTTTTTCAATCCTGTTTGAGCCTTCTGCTCCAGGATATCTCAAAAGTAAATTTGTTTTTGATACCCCTCGCCCAGGACGTGAGCTGCGTACTTCCCGTGTTCTCAAATTATCTGTACCTTTCCACCATACTAGCTTCATGACTCATTCCTTCGCCGTGCAGGCAAGCCGTCTCTGGAATTCACTCCCTCTCACCATCAGACAAGCCCCAAGCAAGTTTGCTTTCAAGCGGATGCTACGTAAGCACCTGCTTAAACAAGAATTCGTATAGAATCCATCCTTATATCAATAGTATGTATTAAATATGTAGTAGTATATATATTGCAATATGTATGTATTTGTGTATTGTATATATTTATGTTTATATGTAGTGTATTTGCAATTAATTTGTTTTAGTGTTCCGTGTAGTCCGTTTTCATACTTTTTACTTTGCACCTTTTATAAAATCTCTGTTTAGCCCAATGGTTGGCTGGTAGAGAATGCCATTTGGCATTAAGCCCGCCATTTGTACAATTCTGTGTATTTTGTGCAATAAAGTTTAAATAAATAAATAAATAAATAAGTATAACCTACACCATAAATTATCCGGCCGCTTTTTTTTTAACATCGCCGCAACTTGGCAATGGATGTTCGGCTTACAGCCAGGTTTTAATTAAATTTGACGCAGGTACCCGGCCCCTAGAGGCGGTACCCAATCTCTTAATGCATCTGTGGTACAAAGCCTCGGGTTGTATGCAATTGAACCAACATAGGGGGTTTTCCGATAAGGTTACAAGGTAATAAATACATATGTAGTACGAAGGTGTTTAATATGATTTTATCCGTACATTGAGATACGGCTAGTTCTACAAATTGAGGAATTTTGATTGGTCAGGAATATATGTGTGTATATGTCCTTATTTGTTTGTATTTTTTTTGTGTACAATAAAGTTATTACATACATACATACATACATATATGAATTATTTGTGTAAAATGACACTATGAAATAAAAGTTGATATTGGTTTCTAATTGGACACTAAAAATCATTGTTCTCAAGCAAATATTTATACGACAATGCCTAAAAATAGTCAAAATTTTTGTCTTCCCTGTGGGGCGAAATTACATGTACGAGTATATGGTGTCCGGAAAAGTTAAAACGGGTTTAGGGGCTCTTATTTTCTCTGAGATTTTAGCGAGTTAACAAAGGCGACGCGTATTTAGTATCATCCAGTACCATCCTGTGATTAGATTCGCCGTCTGGATGACACGCACTATATTTATCACAATGGGCCTCATAAGAAGCCTCAAAGTCACTCACAGGGCAATAGAGAGCGCTATGCTGTAAGTTTCTCTGTGTGGATGCATCAGAAATGAGGCCATCAAAAGTAACCGAAATAGCCCTTAGAATCGCTAAACTTAAGTGGTAGTGGGCAGCTTACATTGCACGTAGAACCGATGACAGTTTGGCCCGAAAGGCTCCCATGTGGCGACCACGGACCGGAAGGTGCAGCGAGGGTAGAGTAGCATCCCACAAGGTGGACTGATGACGTGGTAAAGGTCGCGGGAGTCCGCTGGATGCGGGTGGCGCTGGACTGGTCATTGTGGCTCTTTGGAGGAGCCTTATGTCCAGCAGTGGACGTCTTTCGGCTGATATGATGATGTTGATTTTATTGAGTGCGCGCGACCAACGTTAGCGTAGCGGCAAATCAAGACATGTGTGCTACGCCTCAGCGCGTAGCAGCATTCTTGCCCATTTCTACAATATATTATCGTCTCTGATGACCCGTCATAACAATAGTACATTACTTACCAAGGGCGATAAAACAAAGAATGTCTCAGATCGCAGGTATTTTACGCCCGAGCCGAAGGCAAGGGCGATAAATATATGTGATCTGAGGCTTTCTTTATTATCGCCCGTGGTAAGTACAAAATTTTATATCACCCCCTGGCCAGGAAGTGGGTTTTTACGCGCGCGGAGCGTGCGATAATGGCCACTTTATGGCCAGGTGTGACATAAAATACATAATGTCATCTGCATGTATTGTGTACTAAGTTTTTTATATTAATTTTTCAAAATTGTTTCTTTGATCTGTCCAAAAATAAGTTGTCTCTATGAACCTCGAGGTCATATTGAACTGGTAAGTAACCATCTCACAATCAGAAATTCTTTCTGAATATACAGAAAATGGGTCTCGAGCTCCCATTTGCCTAAACATTCAATCTGTTCTCTACGATGTTCGGAATAGGACCCATTCGGTGCGGTATTCTGAGTAGCTGTTTATAGGGATTAGGGGGTTATTTTGCGTTTTAGGATAACGCATTGAGCGTGTCTACATCGGAGTCATGTGTTAGTGCATTTTTAAGACGTCACATTGTAGGTTGAGAAAAACTACTATAACATAGAACGGTAGATGGAATGTTAGTGTGAATTGTGATGGAGAAAAAAAACGCTAAACCAATAAACCAACCAATAGGCTTTGCATAAGCATAAACCATTGCGACTACCGATCTTTGTATACTGTGATGGCACGAGTAATTGACGGAAAAGTACCTACTAGAATAAAGCTGCGACCACACCGCTGCTTAACGGTGCGTTAACGTAATGACGAGAGGGATTAAGCTGAGTTTCTTGCTGGACAGTCCTCAGCTAAGCTATGTTTAGTGAACCAGCGACAAAACTCCCAGTAGCTCAATTCCACTCACACCTCAGATTCGGTTGAAACCGCTCAACCAATCTCACTGGAGGGCGAGTGTGCGTGGTCGTCTCGGAGGTTTCCGCTGGATTTTACCCAGGCCACTCTCCAACCACGCACTCCTATCGATTTATTGCCCCCGGCCTGCCCATCCATAGTCAGGAAGAAAAAAAAGAGAGGGATAGTCTTATGAGTTAAAAACGTCACACATGAGGCAAGTCACTGCATTCCGTACCGTCACCGTATTTTGAGTAGGTGGCGGTGTGGTAGCACTGGTAGCAGCTTAAGGCGATATATCGATTGAAAGAGATGCCATTGTGTTTTTCGCTCACGACAAAACGGGATGCAACACTCTCCGAGACTGGCTTTTTTAGACAAATCTCGATAAATATCTGACTGTGTGCGTGCAGGTTTATTAAATTTCCTCTTGACAGAGTTTAGAGGAGGTAAAATACAATCATATTAACTTAATCGTGTCTTTTAATAATGCTTTGTTTTAGTAGGCTGAGTAAAAAAAGGAAAATATAGACTCACCTTTGGATTTTTTTCTATCGGGAAAATTTTAAGCAATCATGTTTCTGCTAGTATCAGTACTACAATCATATAGTCCAGAATCATATATCTGAAAATCAGCCCCTATACTGTTTGCTAGTCTGGGCAGGACAGCGTTTCAAAGTGTCTAAATTTGTCGTTGTCACGCCTTAACAATGCTCCTGCTCAAAATCAAATGTCGTTCAGGCATAAACAACTCGCAGGCGGCAAACAACCGAGCTAGATATTTTATTCATGCCTGAATGTAACGGGATGTTTTTAAAAACTACGAGTAAATTATAGAGTAATTAGTACGGGAAGTAGTGTCACCCAATGTATGGGAGGTCCACATTTTGGTATCGGATGAATTCACTTGGCACAGATGTAATATACGTAAATATAAGTTAATTTAGCCCGGTAGCCATCCGCCACCCCCTGGGGGGTAGGTTCTATACACTTTGTCGCTAGGATTAATATTTAATGAGATTTTAAAAGGAGAATGTAAAATTATATGAATATTTAAGTGGCTATTAATTCCTTTGTTTTTCAATATTTTTAAAAACAAAAAATACTATAAGTATGCACTTAATGAGCTCTATTCATTGATACCCCACTCGATGGGGTGTGTCAAATTTTTTTTATCGCGCCCTCCTTTAGCTGTATAGGAGCCCCCCTTGAAAAGCTGTAAAAATATTTTTGAAAAAATTTTATAGCTTTGGATCAACAAGATGCATAAATGGTGAAAATTTGAAGACTATAGCTCAATCCGTTACCTTTTGAGGGTGGCCCCCATGCAGCTAAGGAAGAGCATGTATGAAAACAAAAGAACTACCCCATAGAGCCCCCATCAAAGAGCAACATTTAGAGTAATAGTCTTCAAATTCTCACCATTTAAGCATCTTGTTGAGTCTGGGCAGGACAGCGTTTCAAAGTGTCTAAATTTGTCGTTGTCACGCCTTAACAATGCTCCTGCTCAAAATCAAATGTCGTTCAGGCATAAACAACTCGCAGGCGGCAAACAACCGAGCTAGATATTTTATTCATGCCTGAATGTAACGGGATGTTTTTAAAAACTACGAGTAAATTATAGAGTAATTAGTACGGGAAGTAGTGTCACCCAATGTATGGGAGGTCCGCATTTTGGTATCGGATGAATTCACTTGGCACAGATGTAATATACGTAAATATAAGTTAATTTAGCCCGGTAGCCATCCGCCACCCCCTGGGGGGTAGGTTCTATACACTTTGTCGCTAGGATTAATATTTAATGAGATTTTAAAAGGAGAATGTAAAATTATATGAATATTTAAGTGGCTATTAATTCCTTTGTTTTTCAATATTTTTAAAAACAAAAAATACTATAAGTATGCACTTAATGAGCTCTATTCATTGATACCCCACTCGATGGGGTGTGTCAAAATTTTTTTATCGCGCCCTCCTTTAGCTGTATAGGAGCCCCCCTTGAAAAGCTGTAAAAATATTTTTGAAAAAATTTTATAGCTTTGGATCAACAAGATGCATAAATGGTGAAAATTTGAAGACTATAGCTCAATCCGTTACCTTTTGAGGGTGGCCCCCATGCAGCTAAGGAAGAGCATGTATGAAAACAAAAGAACTACCCCATAGAGCCCCCATCAAAGAGCAACATTTAGAGTAATAGTCTTCAAATTCTCACCATTTAAGCATCTTGTTGAGCCAAGGCTATACAATTTTTTCAAAAATATTTTTGCCTGTTTTTAAGGGGGGCTCCCATACAGCTAAAGGGGGGCGCGAAAAAAAAAAATTGACCCACCCCATCGAGTGGGGTATCAATGAATAGAGCTCATTAAGTGCATAATTATAGTATTTTTTATTTTTTTAAATATTGAAAAACAAAGGAATAAATAGCCACTTAAATTTTCTTATAATTTTACATTCCCCCTTTAAAGTCTCATTAAATATTAATCCTAGCGACAAAGTGAATAGAACCTTTCATGTAGATAATTTTATTTAGATTACTTATACCTAAGAACGTTTTTCACTATCGGTCACCGTTTAAGAGTTTTTCATGAAAAACCGAAAAATGGGACTTTCAACGCCCCCCCCCCCCCCCCCCCCCCCCCCCCCCCCACCCCCCAGGGGGTGGCGGATGGCTACCGGGCTAAATTAACTTAGATTTACCTATATTACATCTGTGCCAAGTGAATTCATCCGATACCAAAATGTGGACCTCATGACACTACTTCCCCCACTATATAGCCAAAATACCTTTCAGAATTTGAATACCTAGTAAATAGAGATAAAATATACATACCTAGTTTGTGGACCATATCTACAGAGAGATAGAAACGTACCTATCCAAAACACTATCTAAATTCTGCGTCTCTGTTTGCCTGATGTTGCCTTCTCCGCTTATACCTCGCTATTTTATGTTCTAAACGGTTTTGTATCAGATCGCAGCTATTTGACGCCCGAGCCGAAGGCAAGGGCGATAAATATGCGATCTGAGGCTTTATTTTTTACCGCCCGTGTTAAGTACAAAATTTTATGTCACCCCCTGGCCAGGAAGTGGGATTTCCCGCGCGCGGAGCGTGCGATAATTGCCACTTTATGGCCAGGTGTGGCATAAAGAGTATTTGTATTTATCTTTACGATGCGATGCGCGTGGCAGACTTCAACCGTGGTCGCAAATGCTCGCGTGAAGCAGTATAGGCCGCAATATTTGGACAATCATGCGCCGAGAAATCTATTTAGTTGGCATCTTAATGAAGTGAATACCACGGTGCTGATTAGATAGAAAAAAATGTAATGGAGGAACTTTCAAGCACGAAGAAAACCTCGATCACGGTTAAAATTAGGTACAGTATATAATAACTCGCATTTTAAAACAATATCTACTACTACTAGGGATTTAATTTTAGATTTATGGTTTTACCCTCTCTTTTTTTCTTCTTTGCCGACGTAAATAACGCGCTTGTAGGTTGTGGGAAAATTCATTTTCTAACATGCTCGGAAAAATAATTGATTGAATCAAGCGTTACTTCACCTACCCGTTCCTACCCGACCCATGCGTTCCTGCGTTCTTTCAGCGGTATAGCAAAGGAATATTGTCGGATTTATGCTCGGAAAAGTAGAACACTTTTGCGATAATAGATTGCAAAGCCCATCGTTGCGGGGTGTCGCGAATTTATAGTTAAGTAATGGGCTTTATATAGGATTTTGTCGGCGAGCTCTGAAACTTCTGACTGCCCCGCGGTGCCGACATTAAAACTGGCAAAACACTAAACAATAGAACAATAATTGGTGATAATGTTGCTAATTCAAGAATAATCATATCTCAGTTTCATTAAATCACCGCCTCTATTTTTTTTTAACTCACCACGACGCAGATAAAATACTGCTGCCAATATTTTTACAGTTCTTATATTAAATTGGATTCAACGCCAACCACAGATCCGATAAAGCCTTCATAATAAGTGCTATTACCAAGCTATTACTACAACGAAATGTCCTGTACTTGTAGTGGATTTCCTTTAATAGGCCTTAAAAAAAAATAGTGAAATTGTGACAATAAAATTGAGGTTACAGTCAGTTTTTGTTATTGTGTGAATAGAAATTGATTGGTTGGAGATTACCTAAACTTATTTGTCGACTTGAAGATGATTTGGAGTGATGTTTGTAACGATATTTCTTTAATGGAAATTCCAAAAAATGAGTAGCTTCCAACAAATAAAGTCTATTAGTAGGCCTCATTAGTCCTAATAGGTACTTATCGAATAACGAAGAGAAAATTTAAGAAACGTGTTGATTTACACAGAAAGTATCCTAAATAAACGAGCTATTTCAACACGATAAGCATTTTCAGTTAATTTATTTCCATACCTAACTTGGATTTGGAATACCTAACAAAATAATTAGCATCGCGTTTTATTTGTATTATTTGTGAAAATAAGTAATATAAAAATGTGTGTGTGTGTGTAAGCACAGTGAATAATATAATATAAGCACGACATTTTAATATTTGATATAATATAAACTTGAGTTTAAAAAGACCTAAGAAAATATTACTGGAAAATTAATAACAGTGCCATCTGCTGATCACTAATGGCAACTGCCCCATTAGTTGAAGTAAGCGCCATCTAGTAGAGAGTAGCTGTAACTTTACTAACAGCGTCATCTAACGTGTTACTGATACACTTGTTACAATGTTTAATGAAGCTTGACAGTGCCCGTAATTTTGGACGCGCGTGGCTACGTTGGTACGAACTGGATCTCCTAGAGGGAGCTTTTCTCATTACAATAGTAGTGATACCTCTTACATCCACTAGGTGGCGTTTAAATACATTTTATGTTTCTTTTCATTTATATTGACGATTTCAAAATATTTTTTCTGGTTTATAAAATTGAATTGATGTCGCTACTGCCACTAGGCGCTTTCTTTTAATATTGCAGTTTGATTGTTGATCGTACGGCATGCTCTCGTCCGGAGTCCGGAGCCTTCGCTCTCCAAGCACATTCTGCATCTGCTCAATCTGCTGAGCACTACACCGGTAACTTACATTTATAATGTCACATCTGGCGATAGTGGCAATACTGGCAATTACCGCACCCTCCGCGCGCCGAAAATCCCACACCACGGGCGGTAATAAAAAAGCCTCAGATCGCATATTTATCGCCCTTGCCTTCGGCTCGGGTGCCAAATACCTGTGATCTGAGACGATTGTTGGTAATAATTGGTAAGTAAAGCACGTTGAATATAATTATAATATTTATAATTAACCTTTTCATCGCACTGTCAAACAAAAGCTCTCACCCACTCCATACAAACTTTGTGCAAGTTTTTCTTCGCTTTTGTTTGCACATTTATGATTTTTGGTCAGTATGCTTATTTTTCTGTTAGACATTAGCTGGCGAATTTTATTAATTTATTTTTTTCCAATTTTTGTTATTTCTTTCTTGAGGTTCTTCGTATATCCAATATGTACAAGCAAAAAAATATATATTCGAGAGTGCCAAAACCGACGACTAAAACTTGCACAGAGTTTGTATGGAGAAGGCCTTGCCCTCCCTGCGTCTTAAGGGTGAAGTTGAACCCTATAGAATTTGCTTGATATCCCACTGCACACCGTGACGTATATCCGTCGTTGGCGAATATAGGCGGCATCGAGAGTGCCTGCTGTTATAGATTGATGCAAGAAATTCTGAGAAACATAAATAAAGAAAAATATATAACTCAAATTTATTCTCAATAAAGTTGAAAAAATACACAGGTATTCTTTAATTACACTTAGTTTAGTACTTAAAAGTATTTCTCCAACGGCTCCCCGAGTATGGTCTCGAGTTTCCTAATGGCGTCTTTAGTGGTGGTTTCTATGTTGGAGTCGCCGTCTTCTAGAAGTTCTGCGAGGAATGGCACGCTCTCGGCCAGGAGCGGCAGCCAGCTGCTGCCGAGCTGCGTTGCCATGGCAACCAGACAGTCCAGGGCCAGTAACCTGAAAGGATATTAATTTTGTATTAACCCTTTGACCGCCATAGCGGTAGTGTGTTGTCGTACCCACCACGCCAAGCACTGTTGAATTGGTGTAATGTCTAAACCAATAAAAACAAATTAAAACAGTTCATAAATGATTTTATTCATGATCAAAGTACACCTTCACTCCGACCTTTTAAGTGGTTGTTGGCGTGGTGGGCACGACGACACACAACCACTTTATAGGCTCTTGGCGGTCAAAGGGTTAAGCAGTAACGCTGCTAACGCAAAAAAGAAATAAAGGAAAAATTGAAAAACTTAGGCACCGAGCAGAATTCGAACCTGCGACCTCCCGGCATTGAGGAATTTGGAGCCGGATAGTAATCGCACCTATAGCTCAGTTGGCTAGAGCGACTGGCCGCGCCGCGAGTGCCGGGAGGTCGCAGGTTCGAATCCTGCTCGGTGCCTAAGTTTTTCAATTTTTCCTTTATTTCTAAATTTGCTGAAAGGATATTTAAGTTATCATCATCCTCCTAGCGTTATTCCAGTACAGTTACATCCTGAAGGACGCCCGGAGTCGGCTACCTAGTCCCAAGATTTGGCGTAGCCACTAGTTTTTACGGAAGCAACTGCCATGTGACCTTCCAACCCTTAACCTTAATGAAATCAGTGAGTGAACTTGACTGTTAGAAGTTCTCTAGATCTCGAAGGCCTATAATTTGTCTTAAGCTTAAGCCACACAGAGAGCGGGCGGGCGGTTGCGGCGCGGGCGCGGGCGGCGGCGGCGCGGGCGCGGGCGGCAGCGGCGCGGGAGCCGCCTTTGGCGGCAGCCGCCACCGCCAAAAGCAGCTCCCGCGCCGCCGCCGCCCGCGCCCGCGCCGCAACCGCCCGCCCGCTCTCTGTGTGGCTTAAGCTTTAAAGAGAATATTTATTTATATATGTGCCCCTCCACAGCGAATCACATACTAATCTATGGGAATTGTACGGAATTAGCTGTGAAGGGGCGCGCCTTCATGAACTTCAGTGAACAAAACAAGTCCTTACCTTATTTCAGCATCATTATGTCTCGTCTTCAACAACACTTGATAGTTCAACAGTTTCCACAGCGAGTCATCTGCCGTAGCCACCGCGAACTGGGCAATACATGGGATCAACGTCTCTACAGCCCTCTCCTTAAGGCTCACAATCCCGCCGAGCTGATTCTCAAGTTGGTCAACCACTGGCTGCATAAGCGTGTCAAATCGATCCTTATTCAGGAAGTTCTGGCTGTCGTAGAGGAACACTATGTGCAAAGTCTTCATGATATAGCTGACAAGGGTCACGCATTTGTCTTCATTATCGAAGTAGAGGTCTTCCGTTTTAGTTTTGTTGCAGGCATCGAGAAGTTCTGCTGCGTTTTTGATGAAGTGACCCGCGAATAAGACGAAGAGGCCTTTTAGTTTGTCTGCGATTGCACTGCTTACTCTAAAATTGGAAAAATATAAGTGAATAAATGCTATGTGTGTATATGTACGGTCAACCAATTTGATTTCTGGGCCACTTTGTACCTTGTCACAGTGAAAATCTATATGAAAGTCGCTAGAGATCTCATGCAAATGTCACTGTGACATGGTACGAAGTGGCCCAGAAATCAAATTGGTTGACTGTACAACTCATACAATGACAAGATTTTCAAATAGTTTACGTGACGCAGTTTATATGAAAAGTGTCAATATAGATGATTTGTACAGATATCTAATCTGCCCGTAAAATTTCATAGTATAATTTTCAGTTAGGTACTATTTCAAACTGTGACTCTTCAAATGATTTCATTCTTACCTGTAGAAAGTGATGACTCTGTCCCTGTGCCCTTCAACATTAGTCCTTATGGCCCAGTCGTAGATCTTAAAATAGAATGGCCTGAAGCTCGTCTCAGATAATTTCAGCACCAGACTCACAAGAGCATTGACCACTTCGTCTTCAGCAGCATCTATGATACTTTCATCAGCTTTGTCCACAGAGTCACTTCTCAACTGAAGAGCAGCCAAGAAGAAGGCAGTCAAATCCTGTTGCAATGCTGTGAAGTCACTAGAAGTTATATTCGCGAAGCTCTCAGCTAGCACTGCCATTACCGGACCAACGGCATCATAATTTTCCTTGTCCAAAAGCAATTGATAAGTCGCGTTAGCCACAGGAATCAGAACTCTGGGAGGAATCGAACTGGCTATCTTCTTCTTAACTGTCATCAATTTTGTAACTATCGCAGACACTTTCGCGCACTCCTGGTCGACGGATTGCCATTTTGCCAGCAATATCGCGTACTCGTACAAGATCTTCTGTAAATACGGACTCAAGAATAGGGGTAGGCTTTCTATAATTTTCGCTAGAGAAGTCACTGTGCTTAGTAACACGAGTTCAGGAGTTTCTACTTTACGCTGCATTTTTAATACTTTGATCAAAGCCGGCATAAATTTGTGAAGATATTGCAAGGCGTATGCCTTCATGTTTGCACATAGTTCTGCTAAAGTGAGTACGACTGAAGCCATAACGTTGCTTGAAATGTTTGGTTTGCATATGTTTTCTGTGACAGTCTCAAGAACAGGACCGAATTCTTCTGGATCGCCTTCTGCTAGCATTCTCGCTAATAACTTTAAGGACAGCATAGCAGTTTGCTGATTCAGTTCCATATCTTGAGCGATCAATTTATTTGACTCTTCATTAGTAACATCAATAGTTTTTACAATGTCTAGGAGCGCTGGCAGCAAAGAAAATACCAAACTTTTTTCAACATCTTTGAACATATCCGAGTTATGTTGGATTTTATTGTTAAGTAACTCCATTGATTTCCTTCTGACTGTCTGTAAAGTGTGCTTTAGCAGGCCTCTGACTACAGACAGGAACATTGGTGCTGAAAGCAGATTATTCGTATGGTCTAGCAAATCATAGCTATGATGCAGCATCACCCTATAATACTTGACAGTTTTTTCGTCTGTAATTTTGGAAATGCTCTGAATGAACGTCAATACGTTAATAATGTAAGTTTTGTAATGGTTCTCCATCGTTTCAATATCGGTGGCCTGCCTGCTGTGATGTATGAATCTTGACGAAGCTAGGAAGCTATTCATGAACGTGATGAGAATGTATTTGTAATGACGTAGCTGATTTGGCCTATGTCCACTGACGCTGAAGATCTCAGTGGGATCAACATCAGTTTGCATGGAATTGTCGTCTTTCTGCAAAGGCAGCGTTTTAATATAAGCCATCAATTTTATGAACGTCTCCATACAAATCTCCGGCGCAAATTCTAGAAGCAGGTTTTGTCCAAAATCAAGCCTGTTCATTGGTGATTCTCTCTCAGCTAACGACTTTGGGCGCTTGTCATCTTTCTCTTTTCCCTCACTGAAGTGTGCCACATGCGTCTCTAGTAAAAGAGCAAGGAAGGTCCAAAGGAAGTGATTAGGTCCAATAGTTTCCATCAGTTTCTTGTAGAGTGGTAGCCTCCTATGTTCTGGCACGTGCAACACCGAATCAGCAAATATTCGCAACACAGGCACAACACGCTTTTGCAACTGCTTCAACTCTTTCTCACTATAATTTTCTACATGTTTATCCATTTTAACCAAAATCGGTATCAGGTTTTCTATGATTCTGATGATGATTTGGAAACTGTAAGCGTCATCGTGTCTTAGGACAGAAGAGCCCATGAATGTGAATATTTCCATGGTGTGGTGTAGGACTTGGTCTGGCAGCATGTATGCGGCATGGGACAAGAGGATCAACGCATGATGGTGAGTTTGAGGGTTCTGAGTGCCTCTAATACATTGAACGACCAATTCAATATCAAATATCGATTTGAGACTCTTCATTTGATCTGTGTCTTTCTCATCAACAAATTTCTTGCAGTAATAGAAGAGAGAAGACAGTACAAGTTGCTTAGGGTACTCAACATATGACTGCTCTTCAAACCTCTGACATTTCTTCAGAATTTGGAACAAAATCGACACGAACGAGTTATCTACGGTCATTTTCTTCTTACTCTGTACATATTCTAGAATGGTGACGCCCAAACGCCATTCCTCTGTTTCTGTTAGCTGATAAGAAAGCATGGACACTGAAACAGTCTTCTTCTTTTGACTGACAGAGGTAGGATCTGCAGCATTTAACATTTTCTCGAGTATAGGTTGGAAGTCGGCGAAATTCAAATGGATCTTTCGCATTGCTTTAGAAGCCACGCTGGAAATGAGAGGGTTGTTGCTAAATGCCCCAGCGGAAGCGATCAGAATGACCAATTCCTTGGTTTTCTCATCTGGGACCTTCTTGAACACTTCCTCGTCAATCTGTTTCATTATCAACACAGATGGACTCTTAAACGACAAATCCTCATCCATTATACATTCTCTGCATTCTCTTAAAGCAAATGCTATGGGATCCCACACAGTTTGCTTGGTAAATGTCGAAATTGTGCCCGAATCGATCCGACTACAGATATTCCTGAAGATCTTAGATTCATAGACATCAAATGTGAATTTAGCATTATCCTTGTTCAATTTAAGAATGAGTTCAAACATGTTGAAGGATGGGACAATCAAAGAGAATGCTTGTACATTGTTGATGCTCGCCATGATCCTGAGAAGCTCACTAGATATGTGGGCTGGTGTGTCTTTGACCACAATGCTGAAGAGTTTTTCTAAACACTTCTTCCTGAATATTTTATCTGGTGACTGAGTAAGGATTGTGTCAAGCACTTGAGATATCTGCACAGGGTCCAATAATATTTCTTCTTTGTGGTCCAATAATTGCTTCATGAGCTGCACATATATCTGGTTATTGTTGGACTTGTCCTTCAATAAAAGCTCGACCATATCCATACTGTATGATCTAATCACAGCACTGGGGTTGTTGAGATTGAAAATGATCATGAGTGTGATGACATCGGAATCATACATCCATTTCATATTTTGCTGCTTTTCAATAAAGCTGAACAACAATTTGAGACTTCTCACCTGGAGTTCAGGATTAATTACGTCATTTGGATCATTGGCGTATAAAATATGTCCGCAAGCGAAGTTTGCAATAAACTCGAATTTTTCCCTTGAATCAGAAAAGTATTTATCAAGTAGATTTTGAAGCAGTTTAGAGTAATTCTGACTGTAGCCCTCGAGATCACATCCTGTAATAAAAATCTCGAACAATCTCCTGACGAGAACTGTCTCTGCGTCCTTGCAAATGTCACACCAGGGTTTTGACAAATTCTTAATCTGCATGCTTTCAACTATTCTGCTGAAGATGTACTCCATAACTTCAAAGACAATTATGTTTTTGTGTGACGTTTTTATGAACATTGGCATCACAGCCTTTGAAAATGATACACCTTTAGTAACTGGGATTATTTCTCTACCCTGTACTGATTCCAGAAGCAAGCCTAGAATGTCTGTAATCTCTTGGACGGACGCCGTTTCGAAAGAGCATGATTTCAAAAGAAGATACATGAAGATGTCGAGTATGTTGCTTTTGTTCAGGTGTAATGAATCAAGGAAGACAAACTTTGCTGATTTCTTCACGAACAACTCATTGTATACCATTTGTAATAAAAATTCATGTTTGCTGCTATGTGACTCTTTCGGGTTAAGATTTTTCGTCAGTTCAAACCTCTTTCCCCAACTCGATGTCAATATTGTCCATGTTGTCTGGGCAGAGTTTTCGTCATAAGGAAATAGATATGGTGTCAGTGCTAGAATAGTCGTTTGATTCACAGGTAACGCATCTAGAGAACATAACTTACTAATAGCATTCTCAACAACTGCTTTCCATTTCGAACCACCTTGTTTTAAAATTGATATAAATGCATCAGTAAGTTCTGTCTCACTGAATATTTCATTAAGATTAGCAGTTGAGATGTTCAAAACAGCAGCTACCACATCGGGATGTTGGTCCTGAAGTCTATTCAGCAGGGAATCCCTCACAAAATCCTCATTTTCTTTTTTCAAACTTTTGAATTCTTCTGCAATGTATTCAACAGCTTTGACTCTTAATTGGGGGTTCACATGGTTCAGATTCTCGAAAAGATATGTTCCTCCAACTTTGTGAGCTATAGCTGGATTAAAACCAAGAACTTTTATAAGTTGCTTATTCCGCTTGATGGCTGCCTTGTCAGTAGCACTCAGCTGTTGTTTTACCACTTTATCAAACGCTTCTGGGTATTTTATTTCCATGCTTTTGAGAAATTGGGAATACCAGTTGAGTATTTTAAAGGGGAACGAGCTTTCGTCAACAATTGTGATATCATCATCAACTTTTTCAGCATTTTTTTGTTTTTGTGGCTTGTAGGACTTGATTACGACCCTGAAAGATACAAATAGTCTGTTAGCAACAAAATAGTAAAACTGAAAAAATTCTAATTGATTGAACAAGTTGATTGATGAGTACATTAACAGAAGCCACCTGGTATATCGCTATTAGTTAAATCTATTTTCTTTTTAGGGTTCCGTACCCAAAGGGTAAAACGGGACCCTATTACTAAGACTTCGCTATACGTCCGTCTGTCTGTCTGTCTGTCACCAGGCTGTATCTCATGAACCGTGATAGTTAGACAGTTGAAATTTTCAAAGATGATGTATTTCTGTTGCCGCTATAACAACAAATGCTAAAACCGGCTAAGTGCAAGTCGGACTCGCGCACGAAGCCTGCCGTTTTTATAGATAATGGTACGGAACCCTTCGTGCGCGAGACCTACTCGCACTTGGCCGGTTTTTTATACATAATAAATTAAACACAGTGTGTGTAGTGTGTGTACAGTGTATGACGGACATTTTTTAAACCTATGCCCATTTTGTAAACTTACTCACGTTTTGCAAATAAATGATGACCTATCTTAGCTTAAAACTTTTTTGGAGTTAGACAAAAGTTAGTGTCAAGTATGACCAACACATGCTATGTAATGTCTAAGAAACTCACATCAATAAACTTCTTGTAAAAAATAGCTATGAATTCTAACCCCTTGAACATAGAATGATTATGTTCAAACCTATTTTAGTTAAATTTAAATTGCGACTAAAATTTCTTTGGCACTAAGAATTTACGGAAATAAAAAAAAAACATGGTGCATCCTAAAATTTGATTAAAAATAATTTCACAGAATTATTTATTTCTGGGAAACAATCAATTGATATGTTCAAACTATTCCAACACAACTTAGTTTTTGAAAAAAAAAACCGGCCAAGTACGTGTCGGGCCACGCGCAAGGTAGGGTTCCGTAGTCGTCCACCCGTTACATTATGTGAACTAAAAAGTTCGCAAACTTATATTTACTATGTTTTTGACAGAATTAACAACATTATCTAAGGTATCTATGGAAATTGTACGAAAGTTTGCTTTTGCAAAGTACATTTCTGAAGTTCGACTATTACTCGTTAACTAGTAATGTCTACTTAGCTGTGATAGTTTTCCTTTTAAATTCATCGTATATACTACTGCCATGATTTTTTCACATACCTACCATTTAACTGGCAGGGGGGGGTGACACTTGACCATAACAAAAATTATCACTTCAAAGCTTAATATCACGTTAACCAATTCTTTAATCAAATAATGCTTTTAAAAACCATATAATATTTTTAAAAGAGCTATCCAACGATACCCCACACGATGGGGCTTGGCAGAAAAAAATTGCACCACCACTTTACCAGCAGAGGAGGAACCCTAAAAAAAATTTTTTTTTAACATTTTATTCTACTGTTTTGTCGGCGTCATTGATATGTATACTCATGCCAAATTACAGCTTTCTAGTACTAACGGTTACTGAGAAAAACGGGGGACGGACATGGCGAAACTATAAGGGTTCCTTGTTTACTACGGAACCCTAAAAAGGGTCTGTGACATAGAGACAAACAGACAGACCAACATCTTTCACACAAACAAACATAAAAATAAGATAGGATTTTGCTCGTTGCCACGTTGGTGAACACACATCTCTGCGCGACGACGAGCTGAATCCACTACTGAACAAAACCAGTTGCCTACTGTCATGGCATCAGTACCGAACAACATCTTTGAACAAATATTGATTGGCGAAATCATCATAAATTTGATGGAAAGCTATTTTTAAATAAGAAGAAGAAACAAGATAAACACTCACTCAATAATTTTCCCAGGATTCTGGTGAGTCAGGTCAAGATTATCAATCAATATGACCGGCATTTGACTGTACATCATAAACTCTTCCGACTGCTTCTGCATCTCGTGAAGAATACTCTTCAAAAAGGCCTTCACAAACTTATGCACTTTTATCTTACTCGCCACTTGTCTCTTCAAGTGCTCGCAAATAGTGCTTACAATATCCACAGAAATGTTATACAATATCGGATCCAGCAGATTTTCTAGATGTGGTTGATTATTATATATCAAATTTATAAGCAGCATAGTATCATATGTCACATCTGAGTTTAATATCTTGTCCACTATGATCGTAAGCACTTCAGTTTTTATAGCGGTTTTAGTTGATATATAACCAAATATCATCAAAGATGATGACTTGAAGTCAGGAATAGGAGAATCTAATCCGCGTACCAACGCCTGTAGAATAGGATTTATAATATCCTCACTGACTTTTTTGCAGGAGTTTACAGTTCCAATTACTGTTGAACAGAAGAAAGCAAATACAGTGTTTAGTTGAGTTGCTCTCTCCCCAAATTCCTTAACACAGTCGCAAACATACTGTGATATAAAATTCAACAAAGCAGGATTATGAACGCATTGCTTATGTAAACCCTGTTTTGATAGGGGTGATCCAGATTTTTTGATGGGTGCAAGCCAGCTTACCAGTTTTCCTTCTAATTTGAGTAGCTGGACAACGCGGACAAATATCATTGTCTCATAATATGGCAGAATCAATGATACAACTGCATCTACATTATACTCATGTATACTATATCTATTCACCAGCCATTCCAATGCTTTGTGTGATGACTGCAGCAGTAAGTATGGTGACAATTGTATGAGAAACTTCTCAATTGTGGTGTTTAAGTTATCATTTACCTCTTTATTCTCAACGGCTCTTTCAAAATCAATTGATGATTTATCAAATAATGTTTCTTCATAGAACTGAAAATTCTCGTTTAAAGCTATCAGCTCCTGCAGACCGCTGATGCCGATTTCGTAGAATGTGTTTCGGTCCTTGGATGCAGCTTCTCTCGGGTCGAAGAGAAGAGATGCTTTCTTTTTATCATCTTTGTAAATAGAGGTTTGAGGAACAGCTAACTTCTTTAGCTGCTCTGCTAGCGAGGTCATCGCCATTGTTGTATTTTATTATTCTGTTGACAAAGAATTAGCTCAGTTAACACGTTCATAGAGTGTCGGCATAATTTATAACCTGTTTTGCACATGTGTATTTTAAAGAACTATTATGAATGTCCACGGCGTTAACTTACCACGTTTTCATTAGTTATAGAAGTCTCGATACAATTGATTTAATTAAAAACACGTGTTAAACTGCAATACTTCACAATAAACACGAATAACTGAATAACGAACGCGAACCGAATAGTTTAAAATCGAAATAATCAAATGTCAAAATTCTCAAAGTCGGCCACACAGATATGACAGATAAGATATCAGACAGCATGTGCACGTAGGGCACGTTCGAATAAAACATGATAGTAGCCTTTTGTACACTTTGGAATTGAAAAATAAAAGCAAACTAGCTGAGCGCTCCCGTGATTTGGAAGAATTGGAAGGTACTTACGTTAAGCCGTTGATCCAAGTTACCACCACCGATTTTCCACAGATGTCTAAAATAAGCGGTCGGCAGCGCCCTTGACTGTTTTTTTATTCGTAAGCATCCATAGACTTGGTGTTCGTTTACACCATCGTCATTGCCGTGTCCCTTTAATAATAATATCTACTTTGTTTATTGCACATAACCAAAAAAAAATCATAAATAAATAAAAAGGTAAACAAATAAATAAATAAGTAAACCAATAAATAAATGAGTAAACAAATAAATAAATGAGTAAACAAATAAATAAATAGGTAAACAAATAAATAAATGAGTAAACAAATAAATAAATGGGTAAACAAATAAATAAATGAGTAAACAAATATATAAATAGGCAAACAAATAAATAAATGAGTAAACAAATAAATAAATAAGTAAACAAACAAATAAATAAGTAAACAAATGAAATAAATAAGTAAACAAATAAATAAATAGTAAACAAATAAATAAATAACGCCATTGTCAAAAATTAATATTGACGTAATATATCTGTCACTGATGTAAACATCGAAATATAGAATATTATTTTGTGTTTTCTTAAGTTTCCTGTTGTTATGGATATATGTAGCCGACTGCCGACGTGACGTGACCACTCGGCCGAAGTCACGTGGTCAGCGCACAGTAGTTTTTTTTAATCCATTTTTGAGCCCTTTTTCTACAAAAACATGGAAAAATAAGAGTTTTATGCAACTCTCCAGTATGAGACGAATCCAACGACATATCATTTATTAAAATCGGGTATTATATATATAGATAGATACACACCGACACCATATCTACCTATTTCCTTATGACGAAAACTCTGCCCAGACAACATGGACAATATTGACATCGAGTTGGGGAAAGATGTTTGAACTGACGAAAAATCTTAACCCGAAAGAGTCACATAGCAGCAAACATGAATTTTTATTACAAATGGTATACAATGAGTTGTTCGTGAAGAAATCAGCAAAGTTTGTCTTCCTTGATTCATTACACCTGAACAAAAGCAACATACTCGACATCTTCATGTATCTTCTTTTGAAATCATGCTCTTGCGAAACGGCGTCCGTCCAAGAGATTACAGACATTCTAGGCTTGCTTCTGGAATCAGTACAGGGTAGAGAAATAATCCCAGTTACTAAAGGTGTATCATTTTCAAAGGCTGTGATGCCAATGTTCATAAAAACGTCACACAAAAACATAATTGTCTTTGAAGTTATGGAGTACATCTTCAGCAGAATAGTTGGATCATATATAGGTGGATCATCTTCAAACTGACTTTTTTCAGAAATAAGAGACGCAATCTACTATATTTTGAATAAGCATGCTTAAATTAGCAAGTTTATTATACTTAAAACTTATATAGATAATTTTATTTTATGAAAGGCTATAAAGTTTGAATGTGGTTTGAATGCAAGAAGAAAAAAGTCAAAAGTGTCAAAACCAAATGTCATTGTCAGTTGGAGTTGTCATTTAATTTCGTCATTCGCAGTCACTCATTCGCCTTTGAACTTTATTTTCTATTCTTATTTGCGTAATAATCGTCCTTCCTCGCTATCAGTGTTGAGGAACAAACATTCGCTGACAAATTTAATACAAACCTCAAAGTCATAATACGATACCATTCATAAATACTGTTTTGGCGCTCAGTCATAACATAACTTCGCTTGCTTCGCGTCGTGTCGTTCTTTGTTCTTGCTTATAAACTAAAGAAGGACAATGGCATTGTGGTTATTCAGTGCATTTTTGCTTATAAGCCCGTGCTTATGTTACAAGCCTGTAGTTTTAATACACGGTGTGATGACAGGCAGCGGCAGTATGGAGATGATATCGCACAGAATTCAAGAGGTAAACAAGCGAATGTTTACGCATTCTGCTACCTGAAGTGTTCCAAAGATGATGACTAGGTATAAATAGTCATTCATAAATAGTAAACATTGAAAAAAAAACATGTAACTACAGTCTATTCATCCTTGTGTCCTATATGTAAACAAACTTTTTTTGAAGATCTTTTTTAACACACTTTTCTCTATGATTTCAATACTTTGTGAGCTTGAACCCGTCGTCTACCAGTCCCTGGGATCCCAGGGCAGATAACAAAAGAATGGCATTGTATATTTTTTTCGCCTGGAGAGGATGGCTTAAGTATTTTCATTCATCATAATCATATCAACAATTAAAGTGATGATTATTGCGTAAAACTAGAGAAAAGGTTGATAATGATTACAATACAATACAAAATACTCTTTATCTACACCCATATAGTAAATCCTCTTTTATAAGTTCAAATACCGTAGATAAGACCCCGCTTTATGATATACTGTGCGGCTGTTGCGTGCGTCCCCTATTTGATCACGAAATATAACACTTAAATGAGATCACGTACAAAATTAAGACACAGCTGCGGGCTGGCGGCGGAGGCGCGGGCCGGCCTGTCGACGCAAACATGGCGCACGCCGGCGAGAAGTGCCCACACGAAACACATAAAAGAGGATTTAATATATGGATGTAGATAAACTAGTGTATGCAACTGTACATAATTAGGCATTAAAACACTCGTGTTTTAATGCCCCTCATTATGTACCAGTTGCATAAACTACTATTATTGCACACCTCACATAATAAAGCAGCACATACAAAATATTAATGTCTTCAAGAGAGTTTGTTTACATGATAGGACACAAGGATGAATAGACTGTACAACATCAATCTCGTGTCAATTTACAAACAAATTTAATTTGTTACTTAATTTAAAAAAATATCCCACCATACCAACCAGTCAATCACTGGATGAGAAATTGACTGAACATCACATATTCTTTCCAGAAACATCCCAACACAACCGTGTACAACTGCAACAGGTTTGAGAGCTGGTCCAGCTTAGAAAACATGTGGCACCAAGTGTTGGAGATTGGCCAGGATGTGGCCAACATCTCCGCCCAACATCCCGAGGGCATCAACCTTATAGGTGACTTACTTATCTTCTTTCTTCTTCGTCGGTTCCTCAAGGATGAGGGTTTTGCACTGTGCAGTGTGTGAGCAGTTCTATACCATTGCTCTCCCAATCCCTCTAGTTTGGCCTAGTTCTATCACCCCCATGATGTTGATGCCTGTAGCATCACAACTTCGATTTAAAAAATGCAGAAACATACTACTAGTTATTGCCCGCGACTTCGTCCGCGTGGAAATCGTTTATCGCGGTAGATTGAAGTAATTGCTATTAACTTATATCAGGCGCTTATCATGAATATGGAAGACAATACTACGTGGCATTTGTAGATTACAATAAGGCGTTCGATTCACTTAAGCATAACAAGATATGGGAATCACTCAAGGAACAAGGAGTCCCGGAAAAATATATTAGGATTATAAAAGAAATCTACTCAAAGAGTACAGCAAAGATCAAATTAGAGAGAATAGGTGAAGAATTTAATATAGGAAAAGGAGTCAGACAGGGCGATCCTTTGTCGCCAAAGATATTTATAGCAGTCCTCGAAAGTGTGTTTAGACGGATGAACTGGGAGAGCTACGGGCTCAATATTAATGGAAGAAAACTTAACCATCTACGTTTTGCAGACGATCTGATTCTGCTAACAGAAAATCCCAAAGAACTTCAGTACATGCTGGAAGAACTAGACACACAAAGCAAACTGGTAGGCCTGTCCATGAACATGTCAAAAACTAAATTAATGACAAATAACTCCAAAGACCTAATCAAAATAAACGGAAACACAATAGAATATGTATCTGAGTATGTATATCTTGGACAAATAATATCACCTTCAGATCAGTCTAACAAGGAAATTGAAAAACGAATATCAAATGCATGGAAGAAATTTTGGTCATTAAAAGAGGTTATGAAGGCGAAAGAAATACCAACAAGCCAGAAATTTAAAGTCTTTAATATGTGCATGTACCAGTACTCACCTATGGATGCCAAACTTGGGCACTTACGGGAAAACAAGAAAAGAGGCTTGCTACATGTCAAAACAACATGGAAAGAAACGTGTTAAACATTAAGCTCAAGGATAGAGTAAAATTGTCCATAATTAGAGCCAGATCAAAGTGCGGGAGAGTGGTCAAAAAGGTCAAGCAACAGAAGTGGCGGTGGACTGGCCACATCATCAGAGAAGGACTAGGAAAGTGGACAAAGGACCTCATAGAGTGGTACCCAAGGGGACACAAAAGGAAGAGAGGAAGGCCTACTCTTAGATGGTCAGATGACCTTAAAAGGATAGGCGGAGTGGACTGGCTCAGGAAAGCGAGAGACCGCGTCACCTGGAAGGACTTGGAAGAGGCCTATGTCGGAAGACAAACTGAAGTTGTCGATGGAAATTGAAAATAGTATTAATATAATTGTATAAAAAAATAATAATAATAATTAAGGTATATGTTTTTAGTAGATAAGAGTATTAATGTTAAAGAATAAAACTTCAGTAATAAAGGCTATTTTTATTTTATTTTTATTTATATCAGCAGTGCCGGATTAACCCTTAAACAAATTAAGCAATTGCCTAGGGCACCACGTTTAGGGGGGCACCAGAAACACCACGAAAAAAAGGTCATTTATCTATTTAACGAGCTCTAAACAACGACCGGTCAAATCATAATTTATTTTTTCACGACCTTGAAATATTTTTCGATAATTTGTATGGCTTTGGGTAAACCGCATGCTTTAGGCTGCGCTTCCACCAGAGACGCGCGAGGATGCGCCCCCACACACTTGACACCTCGCAACGCGCCGAGCGAGGCGTCAAATATACGTAAACACATCCCCGCACATCTCCGGCGGAAACGCAGCCTTAAACTATGAAAATTTGAAAACGGAATTTTCAGCCATTTGGCTTGAAAACCTGTGACAGGTGACAGACGTACACGTGAAAGAACTCCAATTGGACCCTTCGGTTATGAACGAAACCCTAAAAAATAAGTAGAGTAACATCGTGGTTTGCGTAGTTATTTTTTTTTAGTGTCGTTTTCTACTGGGTATTTATTTATTCGGAGAACCAACAGCTGCTATTTTACATTACTTATATATGGTTTTTTTATGCGTGCCTGCATCATAGTGTTCGAAAAATTTCGCGCTCGCTACGCTCGCGTTTTCGTCTAGATATGTTATGGCTTGATGCGTATGAAGTATTTTCCACACCTGCATCATTATGTTCGAAAAATTTCGCGCTCGCTACGCTCGCGTTTTCGTCTACATCTGTTTTGACTTGATGCGTATGAAGTATTTTCCGCACCTGCATCATAATGTTCGATCAATTTCGCGTTCGCTACGCTCGCGTTATCGTCTAGATATGTTATGACTTGATGATGCGTATGAAGTATTTTCTGCACCTGCATCATAATATTTGAAAAATTTCGCGCTCGCTGTGCTCGCGTTTATGCGGATGGGGGGCCCACAGTCGCGGATTGCCTAGGGCATCAAATAGTCTTAATCCGGCACTGTATATCAGGCGCTTAGCTTCTCATCGTTTTTTCATACGTTCCACCCTTAAATTATTTCCGGGATAAAAAGTACCCTATGTCCTTCCCCGGGACTCAATCTGAAGAGGTAACGGACAGAGAGACACACTTTCGAATTTATAATATTCAAACTCATAATTTTGTAAAAATAAATGTAGCCAACATAAATAACATTGACATTAGTTTTATCCTTGTAAGAATAGGTAATTTATTTGTTATTGAAATTCTGACTTTAAGAATATTTGCATGCTATCAAGAAGTGGCTGAAGAAGGCTGAACAATTGTGTTAATCTAAGACCTGTACCTGTACACCCTTTTTCTGCAAATGAATTATTATCTTATCTTATCTTATGACTCACAGGCCAACCAAATAATGTTGGCATCAAGTTTATATAGCCCTATTGTTGAACAGGTTACTCCCAAGGCGGCCTGATAGCCCGAGGCATCATTCAGACCTTCCCGAATGTGTCTGTCAGCACATTCATCTCTTTGAGCTCACCTCAAGCCGGGCAGTATGGAGGTATTTACAATATTTTCATTTACTGAAGAATACTAGCCATATTTAAGAGATGCTTTCCATTAAAGTCTCAGTGGCTTAATAGTCTCTTGACCCGAAATATTTATTTTGTACACTTCGTTTGCAATTTAGAGGCCTTTTACACCTCTAAAATTACTTGACTATAGGGACTTTACGTCTCCGCTTATATGTATATTTGACCACAGAGATTCTTTACATCTCTGTATTATAGGATAAGTCCAGGAAATATGTGCCCAGGTAATTATTTGTTGATGTTCCATGAGCTCTATATAACTCAACATTTAAAGTCTGTGACCATACTGTCAACGAAATTGATTCCTGGGCGACTTCGTACCTTTTCACAGTGAAAAGCTATATGAAAACTGCTAGAAATCTCATATTTATGTCACTGTGACAAGGTACGAAGTGGCTCAGAAATCAAATTGGTTGACTCTATGTACAAAGAAAATGTAGTGATAGCGAAGCAATCTTGCTGGGCCTGTTATCCGAACTTCATATAGTGCCGTCCCTTTCACTCTCGTGTTATGCACTATATGAGTGAAAGTGACGTCACTATACGAAGATCGGATTTCAAATTCCGAAGAAGACCCCCTGTTTTGAGCCTTGCCTACACTTTATGTTCCAGCTGGCTTCCTCCACTTAGTGTTCCCCGGGCTACTAAAGGAGAGTGCATATGAGCTGTTTTACTCGCGAGTCGGCCAACACACAAGCGTCGGCAACTATTGGAATGATCCCTACCACCAGGCCTTGTATGAGAGCTACAGTGTATTCCTGCCTTATATCAACAATCATATTCAGTGAGTACTTTTTTTATTTTATTTTAAACCGACATTTATTTCGTATCACAATATACAATGTAACTAAAAACATAACATAACTAGCTGTTGCCCGCAACTTCGTCTGCGTAGAGCTCGGTCATCGCGGTAGAATTTTATCGCTATTCTTTTGAGTGTGAGACCAAATTATTAATATTATGCCGTACAGATATAAATCGGTCAACCCAAATTCTCAACCCCTCTAAAAATCCCATTAAAGGTTTTACTTCTTAGGCTATTTTTTGTGTGAGTTGACACGTATCTTGTCGTTATCTCTTCGTTACAGTACATATTTAATTATGGACCTGTAGAAATTTCGTTTCAAACATCTATCGAAATCCACAAATCCTGAAATCAGTTTAGTTGTATTTAAACAGACAATCTCTTTGCGAAATGAAAGTCTCTCAGTTTAAGTAATTGTTCCCCATTCCCCATACAAACTTTGAACCCTTTTTTAGGGGATGAATTTCGAAAAACACTAAAATTAGTTTTGCTGTATTTAAACAGATACTCTGTAAGGAATTTGAAGTCTCTAACTTAAAAAAATTTTGCTGCCCATACCCATACCATAACTTTGAACCTCTTTTTAACCCCTTTGAGGGATGAATTTCAAAAAACGCTGAAATTAGTTTTGTTGTATTTAAACAGAGAGTCTCTGTAAGAAATTTGAAGTCACTCAATAAAAAAAAAATTTGCTCCCCATACAAACTTTGAACCCCTTTTTAACCCCTTTAGGGGATGAATTTTAAAAAACGCTGAAATTACTTTTTTTCCATTATTATAAGGAACTATTACACAAAGTTTGAAGACTCTCACTTTAAAAAAAAATTGCTCCCCATACAATATTTCACCCCCATTTTCAACCCTTTAGGAGACGAAAATTTTGAAAACGCAGATATAACTTTCATTGTTTTATTATAAGGAGTCTTTGTACAAAGTTTCAAGTCTGGACCTTAAAAAAATGATTGCCCCCCATACAAACTTTGCACCCCTGTTTTACCCCCTTAGGGGTGGAATTTCCAAAAATCCCGTCTTATCCCTTGCCTCCGTTATATAACCTAACTATAGTGTAAATTTCAAATTTCTAGGACCGGCAGTTTCGGCGGGGCGGTGATTAATCAGTCACCCATCAACTTTATATATATATAGATTAAATATAAAGCTAAAACTACTTACAGTACTTATATTTTTTATAACTATACTTATGGTATTCTCAGTGAAAATGGACCTTAGTGCGTTTGGCGCTTACGTCATTATTGCGCCGTTAACAGTGTAATTTGTATGAGAGCATCACTAAAAAATAGCGTAAGCGCCACCGGGCTAAGTACCTTTTTCCCTCAAAAATACAGGTTTATAAAGTATAAGCCGCGATGAATACGAACAAATATGAAATAATTTAACTAACATGTTGATAATGGCTTAATGACATACGCGTACGTCAAATCATATACGATACGTATTACGCATTATAATTAAATATCTTCATCTCTTTCTATATTATGAGCAAACACAATACAAAGCACGTAAAGCTTGTAACGAGAAAATTCGACGATTAGCTCAGCCGGTTCCATGGTGTAATGGTTAGCACTCTGGACTCTGAATCCAGCGATCCGAGTTCAAATCTCGGTGGAACCTGACTTTTTGTATTTTCTTTTATTATTTTTGGTACACATATTTGAATTTGAAATGTTTTGAATGGTATTTATAATTATTATTTTGTATACATATTTAAAGTAGTCTAGATGAAATAAAAAATGTCTTGAGTTTTTAGTACTGCGTAGTATTTGTACTATGCTCAATTAAGGTCAAATGTATTATTTGCTTATTATATTATTTATTTCTTCCAGGTCAGCGAAAACCCAAGATTTCAAATCGAATTTGCTGAAACTTAAACGTCTTGTCCTAATTGGTGGACCAGACGACAATGTTATTACTCCTTGGCAAAGCAGGTAAATAAAAATACATTACATATTTACATACTTATTTTTGTTTTTGCTACTACTAAAAGTAAGCTATTTATTTTATTTATTTATTTGCATCAGGCAACAAGGCAACAAGCCATATTTACGTATACCTTACAGAAGTTACAGAGTTACTTTCACTTGCATATTTTATCGAAAGAGGAGAGAGAAACTATGGCTGCTATCACAGCAGAGCTGGGGGCCGATTTTTGAGTGTCGAACGCTAGACTTTTCACTCGAGATCTGTCAAAAAACTATGATGTTTTGACAGATCTCGAGTGAAAATTCGAGCGTTCGACTTTTAAAAATCGTTTCATTTTTTTTTTCAGTCAATTCGGCTACTATGACGCAAACGAGACCGTCATAGAGATGCGAGACCAGCCGATCTACAAGGAGGACAAGATAGGCCTTCAAGAATTGGACAAGAAAGGAAAACTCCGCGTCGTGACTGTACCCGGAGTCAACCATTTCAACTGGCATATGAATGTTAGTATAGTTGACGATTTTTTACTACCATATTTGGATTAATTTAATGTATTTATAAAACAAAACTTAGTTCGAAATTTGTCCACAGTCATGTAATGGCGCCACCATTAAAGTTTGCATTTTCACATATTTTTTATAGAGGGCGCTGTTATCAATTCTTGTGAGATACTTTCACATATTGTCGGTAGATGTCGCTGTCATCAATTCTTATGAGTAATCTGTAATATTAGGTAACTATAAATAAGTGAATTATTGGCATTTGGAAGTAATATTCGTACATTACGTATTTAGTAGTACGTTGTTGAACAGTAGCGCCACTTTTTTAAACAGCTGAATAATAAGTATGCATGACGATATAAATTAAAGAATCAAAGTTGTATTTTTGTAATACGTAGATCTGAGTTGTACAAGCTTCCACCGTACAAATATTCAGCCATATTTTTTTACGGTTTATAAATTGTAATTTATTTTAGGATATTTAGGCTAGCTTATAAACTGTAATTAATAATTATAGTAGTAGTGTAATAGGAGTTGAATTTGTTTACAAAACTCTTTGAATTTAGAGGTTCTAATATCATCCAGTTATTTTTAAGTTTTACTAAATAATAGCTCAATTTTAGAAACTAAGCTTGAATGTGTGATATTATTCAATGTCAATATTTTTACAATCAACTCATTTAAAATAATGAAATAAATATCAAATATGAAATGTAAATGTAAATGTAGGTATTTTTTTAATAATTACCAATACTTAATACATATATATTTTTTTTAGAATTTAAGACATTATATTTTATGTCTCAGATTGTTTTAAAAAACTCAAAAGTGGTAAAACCCAGCCTTAAAGGGTAGCGGACGGCGGTCCCTGCCTCTCGCTACCCTTTCGCGCGGTATCAGTTAAACGGTCGACCTATAATATTCTATGGCAGGGGTCGGCAACCTTTTGGCAGCCTAGGGCCGACATTTTCGCGGGCCGCACTTCAATAATTTTGTGACTATCAGACCAAAGGTGCCACATTGTTGGTTGTCATTAAGGAGGCTTGCGGACCAACTGTTTGTTTGTTTATTTGTTCCAAATTAATACTTACAGACTAGCTACACGTATTAATTATTTTGGCAAATTAAAATAAGTACATTGAGAGAAACCTTACATCTAATACATAGTTACACACTTTCCTGAACTGAGCTTACAGTAACAATTGTCTCTAAGTATCGGCCGGCGCATGCGTAGAAGCGCGGTTCAGAGGTGTGAAAAATATCAAGTTGGCTGTCGCTGGCCAAGATATCGTTTAAAAGCTTCAAGGCCCGATGTAGGGGAGAGTGGGTCAGCGAGCGCGTGTGCGTCGTCGGGACAGCAAATAAGGGGCGGCGGCGAGCGCGAAGTTGCTGGTTGGATACAAGCGGTACCCGCAGACTAATCAACTCCAGCATTGAAGCGTTACTTATAAAACCCCGAATGAGCTGGAAGAAATATTTAACCAGATACATATCTCTCCTGGTCTCTAGAGAGGTATAGCTCACCATTCCCAGAACATAAAGCGTGGGGTACATGTAGGGATAATACCCATACATTTTTTTGTAAAGAAAACGGATAAAAGTTTTTTGTATCTTTTCAAGCATCAGTATATACTTTTGTTCGTGCGGACTCCATATGATACAATTAGTTTCAAGACGACTGCGAACATATGCATTGAACAATACCGCAATGGCATTGCGATTTGAGAAATGTTTAGCCTGTCACCCTCGTGAAGACAACCACCCCATTTCGTTTGCCCGCAAATGGCATATCGGAATCGTTTGTTCATCGTTAGTTCACGTTTGTTCAGTAGGTAAAATCGTTAGGTTAGGTTATCTTGCTATAGGAACTAAAAAAAAACAACAATTTTGGTTTGGGGTGGTTAGCGTGAAGTTGACCACCCCATTTTGTTTTTTAAAAAAACCGAATTTAGAATCGGGTCCTAACGATTTTACCTACTGAACAAACGTGATCTAACGATGAACAAACGATTCCGATATGCCATTTGCGGGCAAACGAAATGAAACTGAGTTTATTGCACTTCGGAATGAGATACCCCAGTCAACAAGACCTACAGTATGAATTTTCGTTTTTATTTTTTTGTGTCTAAACTATTGAGGTCCTAACGATTTTAATGCCTGAACAAACGTGAACTAACGACGCCCGATGACTCCACATATTTGGTTTTGGTGATTTCGGGGTGGGGTGGTTAGCGTGAAGACAGCCACCCCACTTTAAGTTTTAAAAAAAGTATGAAAGAGTTGGGTCCTAACGATTTTACCTACTGAACAAACGTGAACTAACGATTATCTTGCTATAGGAACTAAAAAAAAACAACAATTTTGGTTTGGGGTGGTTAGCGTGAAGTTGACCACCCCATTTTGTTTTTAAAAAAAACCGATGTTAGAATCGGATCCTAACGATTTTACCTACTGAACAAACGTGAACTAACGATGAACAAACGATTCCGATATGCCATTTGCGGGCAAACGAAATGGGGTGGTTGTCTTCACGAGCATTAGCCTGTCTTATAACAAAGCCTAGAGATCTTCTCGCTGCGTCACAGGTCTTGATAATATTTACTGTTGCCGACCGCTGTTCTATGGAACTGCCACTTCACTATCGTGTAGTTGTATTGTATCATTAATATTAATGCTCTAGATATCCGGTTTGTAATCTAGTCAAACATCCGATTTAGTGAAATATATTTTTGTATTGCTTACATACTTTTATCGTTTTTTTTTTCCTCATTATATAGGTAGTAGGTACACTGAGCGACAAAAATACTAATTATTAGTAAGTTTTAGTGAATCCCAAGACAAGGAGATTATATACTAACGGTTACAAAACAGTTTAGTAGTTACAAAGACAATTTTTTTGGTAAGTACTAGTAAACGACTACTATTATCAAAAACTGGTTTGTAACCGTCAGTATATAATCTTGTCCTGGGATTCACTAACCCTTACTAATAATTAGTATTTTTTTCGCTCAGTGTACCATTTTAGTCTGTGTCATTAAGTTCTTGGAAATTATACTGAATTTACTTGAAAGCATCATACATACATTCCACAAATTTCATAATTTTTTAAGAAGTCTTTAGATTAGATTGTCGACTAGCCTTTGTACAATAAAAACAATGTTCCTTCAATTAAAATTTCTAGAATGCCCGTCACTCTACTTCACCGCCAGGTCCATACCTCAAGTAGCCACCAATCCGTTACATGTGTTAGTAAAGTTGCCGGCAAACATCTTGAACCTGCGCAGTAGCCGATTTACATATACGAGTAGTTTGTACAAAACTGTAATGCCAAGTGCTGTCAAATAAACGCAAGCAAAAATCTACCTTACAGTCAGAGCTCAAAGTCGAGTTCTGCTTGCGTTCGTTTGACAGAATTTGGCCTTAGAGTAGTGTACTTACAAACTACAAATCACGCTACTGCGCACTAAAGGTTAGGTTCAAGATGTTTGCCGGCAACTATAGTGCAGAACACTAACGGGCTATCGAGCCAATCGATGGTATATGGTCGTAAAACTCGTAAAATAAGTGTGCGTGTGTCGTTGACACTGACGTCACTTGGGTCACAATCTGGATTGACAGACGTTGTTTTCTTGAGACAATGTTTGAATCGTCTGCAATAGATGTAAAGGCCTCTGTGATGTTAGCTCCAAACACAACGTTCTTGCAAAGAATTCTGCGAAAAGCCGATAAGATGATGTTCCCGAAACTTGTCTGTCACAGATGACATCGTTCAAGGTGAAGTTATTAAGTAGCTCTGCTATATGATTTCAGGATGAGACCTTAAGTGTTAGTAGATTAGGTCTACTTTTAATCGGTCACGGAAATGGAAATATTCATTTTTGTTTTCTTGTAGATATAGCTGATCAAAGATCAAGCACGATACTCGAGAAAATGTAATTCTGATAAGATTAGCTAACTGGAATCAATGGGATATAAAGATTTAGGCACAGGTTACAAAAAATGGATAGACTAGGTAGAAATTATCTTTCATACCAAGTCAGTTGAAAAAAAGGCTGGCTGAACTGATCTCTACCGGGAAGAGCTGGAAGAAGCCGCGAAAGACTGACAAATGGAGAACTCTTCTGCGAACCCTATAACCGGAACCGTTCCTGAAGATCTCATGGTTCGAAACAATTGCCATAGGTACTATAAATAATTATGATCAGCGTCATACCGTACGTGCCAGTGTGTCACGTCTTCGCTGCTGTGTTGATGAATTTGACGACAAACTAGAAAGAATAATTGACACAATAGGGATGATGACTCAAAAAAATGTATTAATTCAATAGAAAGAAGATATAAAACTATGCCAAATAGTGAAAATCCTATTCTAATCTCAAAAAATAACGAAGCTTGAACGGTTAGACTGTTCGTTGCTAGAGAGAGAAAGTGCTACTCAACAGTGACGTCACTGTTGAGTAGCGCCATAGTAAATGACGATCGTTCAATACAAAGGTGCGTTTTGCGGAAAAGCGACAGAAAATACCCACTCTTAAAACTTTGAAGACTTAACTATAATTACGTAATTATTATTTTTTTGAATCCCTTTTTTCGCCATTTGATTGAGAATTTGAGCCTTTATGCAGAAAATTTGTATTTATTCATTTGCTTTTATAGTGTCATCATCCCTATTACAGGTATATTCTGACATTTCAGACTCTCTCATTCATAAAACTTGAACCTCTAACTAAAACGTGTACTTATTGTCAATTTATCTTATCTATCTAGACGAGGACCCTGGCGGATGCACTTCGACCCAATGGGACCTTTATCAATTTGTCACAAATAATATTCAAAACGTGACACAGATATAAGGAATGATGGAATAGTTACAAACGATTTTTACCGGCAATCTAGCCAAAATAGGTTTGGTGAACGATTGTGGGAGTCAAACTATAGTGTTTAACAATCATTTAGGCATAAGTAAATTATAATAGATATGATATGATTCACCTATGTGAAAATCGCATTTTAGATGCTGATAAGTACCTACCTATACGGATGTTGCCAATGTTGCCATATCAACATCCGCATCAAATAGAGTATCGTGCGCGTATCTTATCTGATAAAACACATTACAAATATTACAATTAATATTCCGATTCACGTAACTATTATAGTTGCCCATGTTATGTTATCATGCAGATTACCTGTCACTTAAAAGGTACGAAGTGCCCCAGAAAACTTTTTATTGTGTGCAATAAAGTGCTTACATACATACATACATAAAACCATACACGTCATAGTATCTATCGACTACTACAAACAGTCGAGTGTTGGGTATAGGTACAGTCAAGTGCAAAAATATGAATGAATACCGAAACCTTAACTAACCGACATAAGTAAGAGCTATGCGACATATATTTTGGTGCAAGTTGTAGTGTAGGCACACATATTTTTGCACTTGATTGTACACTGTTGAAAATTGTTGCCTCGATTGTCTGTATTCGAGACGAGACATGACGTACTTACACCCGGATGTTGGTATGGGAATTCACGCGGATGAAGTTGGGACCAAAGGAATAAGTACCTACCTACTTACCTATGCAGACATGAAATTAAGACTTGCCACGTGGAAAACGAAAATTTATACACGTTGTATAATGCTCACTGCTAAGGTTTGAAATTCCCTGCCGGCGTCTGTGTTTTCGACGTCATACCTGAACCTTTTTAAGGCCAAGAGTGAATAGGCATCTTCTGTGTGAGCTTGCTTCATCGTCGGGCTCATTTTTGCCCCCTGGCTGGATGCTGACCAAGAGCAAACCCATTTTTAATTAAAAAAAAAAACCCTACGCAGGGTAATGCCCGTCCGTTCGTTCTGCGAAAGATCCTGGGAACTGTCAAGAACGATGATGGCTCTTGGATTATCAGGAGAAATGCCGAGATCGAAGAATTGGTGGCCGAACCGAATATCATCGGCGAAACAAAGGCACACAGACTTCGCTGGTTCGGCCACCTACTGAGAATGGGAGAGGATCGAGCCGTCAAGAAAGCATACTTGGGGCGACTGAGTGGGCGAGACAGTGTGGATGCGGATCTGCGGCAGCTTCAGGTCGAAGACTGGCAGGAGGCTGCGCAGGATCGGGAAAGGTGGCGTGCTCTCGTGTCGGAGGCCAAGATCCTCTTTGGGTCGCTGCGCCGTTAAAGTAGTAAGTAGTAGTAGGGTAATGCCCGTGCGTATGTGTTTTGTTTCGAAAAAAAGCTATACTAGAGATACAGATATTATCCTCATTGCGATGTCGATTAACAGCGGAGACGACAGGTACCAACCAGGAATGCAGGCGCAAAAACTGGTAATGGAAACTGGAATTCCAAGGAAGGGTCCTAAGGGCGAACAGCCTGCGATTCGCGATGAGTCAGCCCACATGGTATCTTATCGATGCACGTGTTGTGAATGATGTGATTCATGTAATCGGTGACATGTATGGTGCGTAAATTGCGTACCTTGTCCATGTTGAAATTATATACCTTATGTGCCTTAATTATCTACGTAGGTAATATTATTTTCTTTACAGGCGAATATATCACACACGTTCCTATGTGTGTGATATTTCAATGAACCAGCCTGTTGCCTCCCAGTAAAAAAAAAAAAAAACAAACAATGAGATTATTTTGTTAGGTATGTGCCCGGAGATCTCCGGGCCCGAGGGGTGAAAATTTTGAGGAAAAAATGTCCACCATGTACTCGTATTAAGGTCATCTTTTTGTATTTTTTCCTGACACAATTATTTTCCTCTTGAGTATAAATGGGGACAAGAGACTTCAATTAACGGATAAATTTTAATTTTGATCGTTAAAGGGTTAAATGGTAGTAGATACCTAACTATGAATAATATGAAAGGTATTAAGTATATAGCCAGCTTGCAGCGTGGCTTAGATCGTGTTTCAACCGAAAATTATCTTACAGAGATGTTCAAGACAGACAATACATTATTTACTTCCACAATGAGTCAAACTTTTCTACACAGATTTAAAGTGTGCCAACACAGTTTATTAATAACAATCCTTACACACTGTCTAGACAGTGGCAGTTAACACGATCTGTAGGTACCTATACCTACTAACACTCCCGTCAGATTACGCATGTTGCCAATGCAATTGTCCCGAAAAAAACCGGCCAAGTGCGTCTCGGGCCACGCGCAAGGTAGGGTTCCGTAGTCGTCCACCCGTTACATTATGTGGACTAAAAAGTTCGCTAGCTTTTGACAGAATTAACAACATTATCTAAGATATCAATGGAAATTGTTCGAAAGTTTGCTTTTGCAAAGTACATTTCTGAAGTTCGACTATTACTCGTTAACTAGTAATGTCTACTTGGCTGTGATCGTTTTCCTTTTAAATTCATCGTATGTACTATTACCATGACTTTTTTCACATGCCAATATCATGACAATATTGTTACTTATTATCTAGTTTATAAATTTTAATTCAACGTAAAGTTTAGATATTGTACATGTCACAGTTCTTCAGAAGTTTCTTAAAATGCTAGCTAGATGTGTGTCGTGAACCCACAGCTTCTCTTAAAATACGTTAATTCTGGGAGACACATAACTTAACCCGTGATTCAAACGTGACGTATATACACGTCGCCGTATCCCTAGGCGCCGACGACTCATCGGCGCTAGCTATAATCATCAGGCAAGTTGCCAAAGCGACTGCCCCGAAATTATCAAAACAAACAGATCAACGTACTAATAACTAACTAGTCATTCGTAAATATGGAGTATTGCCAAGCAGTTTGCCAAGTGATACTGTAAAAGCTTACCTAGGTGATATTTTTTCGAAAAAAGCTTGCTTGAAATGCTATAGAGCTAAGGCACCCTATGCGTATAGGTAGTTTTATTATGATTATCTTTTTTTAGGGTTCCGTAGGAACCCTTATAGTTTTGTCATGTCCGTCCGTCCGTCCGTCCGTCTGTCCCCCGTTTTTCTCAGTAACCGTTTTTTTTTTTTTCGTTAATACTAGAAAGCTGTAATTTGGCATGAGTATCAATGACGCCGACAAAACAGTAGAATAAAATCTTTAAAAATTTTTAGTGATATTTTAAGCTTTGAAGTGATAATTTTTGTTATGGTCAAGTGTCGTCCCCCCACCCTGCATGCTAAACGGTAGCTACTAGGCATGTGAATAAAATCATGGTAATATCTAGTATTTATTTAAAGAAATCAAAAATAAATTCCTTTTCTTGTCTTCTTTTCTGTGAAATGAAAATATATCGTGCGTCGCCGAGCTTCTTCCTCGAAATCAAAATAAACGTAGTTAATATAGTCTCACAGATCGTTTTGTATAAAATATACTTTATGTCACACCTAGCCATAAAGTGGCCATTATCGCACGCTCCGCGCGCGAAAAAACCCACTTCCTGGCCAGGGGGTGACATAAAATTTTGTACTTACCACGGGCGATAATAAAGAAAGCCTCAGATCGCATATTTATCGCCCTTGCCTTCGGCTCGGGCGTAAAATACCTGCGATCTAAGACATTCTTTTTTTTATCGCCCTTGGTAAGTAATGTACTATAATACCTACCTACCCCGTGACTCGTAAGTCGTAATAAACTATTCTATTTAACTATAAGGTACCCATATAGGGTGATGGCACCAGTTACCGGCACTTTAAGGAGGTTGTGTACTTTCATCAATGATAAAAATAATATGGTTGAACTTAGGACAAAAATAACTGAATAAAAACGTTAAATATATCTCTGAGTAACAACATATTAGCTTTTTGTTAACTGAAGAGACACGGATAAATAAAAACATTCTAATAACCAAAAATATAGGCAATCTCCAGTTATCGGCAGCCAGTCTCCAGTGTACGGCACCCAGTAATCGGCAGTCTCCAGTATTCGGCACCCAGCAATCGGCACTAGCATAGTGCAAGTATTTTGAATAGGTACTTTTGTTTTGATGTATTTTACGGAACAGGATAAGAAGTTATCGTTGAATGAAACGAATAAATAAAGAATCGAACTGTAGAAAGTTGCTTAGGGTGTTCTGTTTCTTTATATAACCTAAAAGAAACTTTTAGGTTATAAAATGTATGAAAATGAAAAGTGACAGGAAGAAGTTGAAATGTTCCGAGAGAGCTAGCTTGGAAAGGTAGATAAACAGTAAGTATAGGCTAGAAAGACTACTGTAAAAAAACAAGCTTCTACGTTCAGTAGTTTTGTTAGGACGTTGATTTTTAAAATTGATTATATTAGATTAGTACTGCAGTAAGAATGAAAATCATGTATTTCTCTCACTATCTGCCCTCGTATTTATATATTCTGAGTCATTGCGTCGGGCAAAATCTATGTATCTACGAATAATTTATTAATGGCATATTAAGAATCATTATTATCAACATCTGCCGATTACTGGAGAAAGTGTACTTTCACGGGACCAGTATTCGGCACTATGTTTTTTAACAAGAATAAGCTAACATTAAATTGTTTTAATACAACATTATTTGAAGGATATTTATAGCTATACATAACGTAAACAATAACACAAACATCTTTCATAGTTATTAAATAATCGACAAGAATGTACAGTCACTCTCTTAACTATTTCCTTAAGGATTATTCATTTTCTTCATAAGCACTGTTTTTCTCATCATTTTCATGTTATCATCTTTAAACAAAACCGCCTGTGTCTATGATATTGTCTTGGATGAGAGTAAAATATACACTGTCTATGGTCCAGTGTTGATTAATTGGAATAAATGTCAGGCAGTCCTAATTTTAATCTAACTTGTAAAAAAAATGCCGATTACTGGAGCCTGCCGATTACTGGTGCCATCACCCTATATACACTTAACGTTTATTGAGGGCAATATCAAAGGCCTACACTACAAGTCTACAAACTAATATGATAGTATCTATTAAAAAATATAAACAGAATTATTCGTAAGTAGGTGCGTAAAAATACTATCTATTAGGATCGCATTTATGGCCAAAAATGAATAAGCATCACTTCAACACAAAAATGCAGGAATAATATAATCTTAATGCGATAAGCATCTTCGCAGTACCTTAGACAGTATGGGGAAATAAGTACTATCTAAAATTCCCCGACTAGGTACCTACCTACTACCTACCTATTTTCATTGAAGTGAAGTGAACAGAGGTAGGTATAATACCTATGTAATTAATAAGTTAATAACATTCGAGCGGTGCACTTTACTGTCACTTGTCAGTGGTTGTTATCGCGATGCTATCTTGCCTGGGAAATTACTGAAGAACTACCCATATTTTCCCTGGCGCCTATTTAATACTTATACACTCAGGAGCAATCAAATCGGGTTCATTATTAGGAAAAATCGATACAAAGTGTAGGTACTTGACCCATTTTATTTGGTCCTTTTTTAGGGTTCCGTAATTGCTGGGCGAAAATTGGGAAAGCCGGTGGAAATCGAGTTGTACGGGCGCTCCGCCACTGATAAATATGTAGTTATATCTACGATCATACGACGTGTCTAAACTCACGCACAGGTACCTACATAAGACCTATTCATATTTAACGTGGAAATTACATTATTGCGCACCTTTTCATATACAAAACCTGAAATCCCGAGAAAATAGGCAGGTTGTTCTGATTCACAGCACAAATAAAAATATCGTTTATCATTGGCGTATAATACAAACATCTTAAATCAAAATAATTGGATATCGAATTAATCTAATAACACTCTATTAATACGGTTTATTTTTGTATGGCGTGAATATCTCGTTGCCTATGCGCCGATATGAGTCACATATGAACCTTGGAAACGTGTTAGCATGATACTTCGATATCGAAATATCTTATACGCGTAGCAAATTGTATGTATTTACGCCTATATTCCAATATATGCTAGTGTGATTCGGTTAAAGCATACTAAATTATGTCATCTCACGATTTTTAACACTCGTGTCATGTAATGTGATCGTCTGACTCGTCATTCTGTTAAATATTATTCTTGTTGAGTGTAGGTAAACAAACAATTTTATACGGAAATGTTTTGTTTATGTTCCAGTAATTAAATAGTCTAAACACGTATACGTGCATATACACATGTTTTTACTATTTATAATTAGTAGTGAAAGCATTTTTTCGTCTCTGTGGTTTTGTACGATTAACTAAGGTTAACCTTTAATGTGAAAAAAAGTTTAAGCTCAGGACGCTGCAGGCGTGCATTTTTTTCTGTTAAAAATGGTAATGCTCTTGTCCAGCATCCAGCCAGATGGCAACCATGAGGACGACGGTGAAGCGAGCTCACCCAGAAGATACCTATTCACTCGTGCCTTAAAGAGACAGATGCTTGAGAAAGATATGCTGTAATCTCTGTTTACAGAGTTATCGTGTCGCTACTGCGAGTTTGTTGCATAAGTTAAGATCTTCTTTATTATATTATATCACAACCTATCATATGTGTAATAACATCTTTGCATAAGAGGATGTGATTCATCTCATCAAACTATACACATAAACTGGGTTTAGGACGTATCTACTTATATATACATACAAGTGTACTGCTTCATAGCCTTCATACCAGCCACTGAAATTCTCTCTTCCTCTCCTTAAGATAACTGCCTATGTTTTTTTGAAAGACGTACTTCCTTACTTTAACGGCGCAGCGACCTAAAGAGGATCTTGGCCTCCGAAACGAGAGCACGCCACCTTTCCCGATCCTGCGCAGCCTCCTGCCAGTCTTCGACCTGAAGCTGCCGCAGATCCGCCTCCACACTGTCTTCCCAGCGATACCTGGGTCGACCAACCGGGCGGCGCCCACTCAGTCGCCCCAAGTATGCTTTCTTGACGGCTCGATCCTCTCCCAATCTCAGTACGTGGCCGAGCCAGCGAAGTCTGTGTGCCTTTGTATCGCCGATGATATTCGGTTCGGCCACCAATTCTTCGATCTCGGCATTTCTCCTGATCCTCTAAGAGCCGTCATCGTTCTTGACAAGGTCCCAGGATCTTCCGCAGAACTGAAAGACGTGATATAAAAATATAAAGATGAATCAACGTAGCGCGATCATGTTCTATTTTTGCCCTCACAAGTTTCTTATGTCATGTTATGCTTTATACTTTAAGTAAGGTAACTGTTCCAAACTATCATCACATTATCTCAGGCATATCATCCGACTCCTATCCTTATACTAACCAGCCACGTCAAATAGACAACTGTCCCCGAAGAAATTCTATACATTTCCTTCGTCTACTTACCTCGGCTGGTTAATGCATGAATCATCCCACAATTGGGGCGTGAGAGCCCGGTGAGTCATGCGCTGCCTTGGTATGCGACGGGTTTTTGTTGTGGACCCCAGACGGTGGTAGGGTTAGGTGGCAATAGAAATAAAGGATTATCTAAATTGCATGTACAGTCAAGGGCACCAATATGTATACACTTTTTCACCTTATTCCATTGAAATAAGGTTCAAAAATGTATAGGTACATATGTATGCCCTTGACTGTACTCTTCTCAGCTAGGCTAGGTTTAGTGTACCAGCGACAAAACTCACAGCGACAGCGTAGCTCGATTCCACTGACACGATCAGTGCCCTTAACATGAGTTGCAATGTTTGCATGACCGTACTCGCTAGCGACAGCGTAAACGATTAAGGCTGGGTTGCACAAAACCGTCTGTAATCGTAAGCGCAAATCTGACTGTATGGAAAGTTTGACAAGATCACTGGAGCGCAAATTCTTACAGTGTTTTAAGCCGCCCCGCATGGTCGTGTCGAAGGTATCCCATGGATTTTCCCCAGGCCACCGCCTGTGATCAGCCAAGTCTGTGATCCATTTTCCTGGTGGTGTCCTAGATTATACCGGGGTCTGCTTTGGCCTCATCCCAGGATTTGGCGTAGGTATTACTTTTAGGAAAGCGCCTGCTATCTGACCATCCAACCCGGAGGGGAAACTACGGTTTCCCCAATATGATGGGTGTTTAGCTAGAAAAGGCCCGTTCAAATCCGTACCGAGAATATGATGCAAGAGGCAGTAGGGAAAACCCGTGAATATCCGGGACCTCGAGGCGAGCCCACGGTTTTGAAATATTAATTTAACAAAAGGATATTGGTAATAAACTTGACCCCTGGCACTACAATAATAAGTTGGTATAGTTCGTACAAATTAACGCACTTGGCAACTTACAGTTTTGTACGAATTCAACTTCAATTTATTTCAGTCACACATAAGTTTACAGTGTATTTATACCAAAACATTTACCAAAACACACACTACTTAGTCCATAACCAGGGAAACGCTGTAAGATGACGACATGTGTTACATAATAGTTATGAATACTCAGTAAGTTTCTTGCAGTCAGTGGGATCATGATGATTTTGACGTCACAAATGTGAGTATTCGAGCAAATATTTGTTTTATGTATCGTTAAGTACAGTTGTGCGGTTACGGTGAGCCAGGGAAATACCAACGTCCTGTCGAGATATATGTCGGTCAAGGTGAAGATCTGTATCATCGTCATTTTAAATTAATGTATTAAGATTTCGTAATCTTAATATCATCATCCTCCTAGCGTTATCCCAGTACAGTTGCATCCTGGAGGATGCCTGGGGTCCGCTACCTAATCCCAAGATTTGGTGTAGGCACTAGTTTTTACGAAAGCGACTGCCATCTGACCTTTCAACCCCGAGGGGAAACTAGAGCTTATTTTATTTAGGCTGTGTCAAGTGAGTGGGCAACTTGACCGTTAGAAGTTGTCAAGCCGCCCGAAGGCCTCCAACTTGGCTTAACGACTGCTGCCATAGACAGCAACCGTGATCAACGGCTTAACGTGCCTTCCAAAGCACGGGCGCGCTCAGTTAGTAACCACTCAAAGCGGTCACCCATCCAAGTCCTGACCGCTGCCCACGTTGCTTAACCTTAGATACCGCAAGCGGTACGCAGGCGCCGCTGGGCCACGAGCGCTCCATTTCGTAATCTTAATATCTGCTTGCAAAGAATATTTGATAAAATAAATTGTTGAGTAAATTTTTAGCTAATAATAGTAAACAATTGTACCTACTAGAAACATTCCCAGAGACATAGAAACATATAGATAGGTTTATCGAGGGGTGCGTGGTCAAACACGATAAGTCGCGTGAAGAGACTTATTGAAAGATTGTAGAGTTCTTATTTCAAAAATCTATAATCTCGATTTATCGGTTTTATTCCCTCGTTATTTCGGGGTCAGACTCCTACATGCAACTTGACAATTGCTACTTGACAATGACAATTCACATCACGTTTTCTGTGTTGACAAACAACAATAATCCTAGAAGCTGCTAACGTTATAAGCGCTAGTAAATGTCGGTTATTGAACCAACCCGTTTTTGGAAGTTCTGTCTATTTTCGACATTTTCTATCAGAAACAAAGATAAGATTCTGAGAATCACATCTTATTCCTGATAAACGAGGCATATTTATAACTATTTTGCACATTGCACGTGATCGTTTGTGTAGAAAACGTTCAAGGAATCCGTTTATATTTAAAATTATGAAAAAAATACCTATTGAAATAACCAAAATAGGAATTATAATATATGGGGTAATTGTACTCATTCAACAACAAAAAAATTCGGCGTTCCTCATTGGCCAATATTGGTGGCCCAAATAATGTCGTAGAGGCGATATTTATAATGCTCTACATTCGTTTATGTAGGTTTGTTTCGTTAATAAATATATTACTTGCAGATGTTGTAGAATATATAAATAGTGATTACCAAATATTACGGTTTATCAAGTATTCTGCGAATGACTTGGCAATCGGAGCAACAAACTTCCCAACTACTATTCTGAGATTCGCTATCAGAAACATGCAAGTACAGCGATATAGTTTCGATTCTTCAAATCAATGATACATTAGTCCAATATACCTACGTGACGACTTTAGTGTAGTTGATAGTGTCAGGGCATTTATTAGTGTATTAAGCACTTTAGAACAGTAGCTCTAGTATAAGTTTTTTCGAAACATTAACTAATTCGAACGCGTTTGCGTTTTGTCTCAAAATGTATGAAAGTGGTATGAAAACGTGAACAGCGCCTCTGGTGGTCACTAGTGGAAACTAAAACAGCGAGTATAACATTTGTTGCTAACCGATGAACGCGCGTATTTCAAACTCGGTGAGAGCGTTTTCATACATTTTGAGACAAAACGCAAACGCGTTCGAATTAGTTAATGTTTCGAAAAAACTTATACTAGAGCTACTGTTCCTGAGTCTGGGATGATTTCTATGGATTTTAAGAATTTTAGTTACGTTTATCATATCGTAACTAGTAAGTACCAATAATACAAGATTTGCCTAGTTTCTGCTAGGACCACATAACGATTTGTGTTGAGAAAATCCACTTATATTTATTTTATATAAGTATATCTGTCGCTATTCCAAGTTAATAATGTCGTTTGTCTTACTATAAATGCTAATTTAATCATAAATCATATCATAACAATATCACAGAGATATCATTTAATTTATTCTTGCGTTGTTCGGCTAGGGAAGTAGGGACCGCGACAAGCCTCATTTCTGGCTGATATTATGTTCTTATCAAAGTTGATAAGAATACGTAGAACTAATACACTAAGAATGCATTGCAGATTACCTGTAGTGTATAGGAAGGAAGCCAATCATATGAGGAAAATGTATAAACGATTGCTCATTGAATTAAAGCTTTACTTCCTATCTAAGTCAGTGTTTGTAGATAAATTTACTACGTAAACTTAGTATTAACAACAAACAAATATTGTTTATTGATATACACCTCAATAAAAATACAAAACAGTTCAGAAACATATAACGTAGCGAGATATTAAGCAGAAGTAGACAACAGGCGGTCTTATCGCTAAAGAGCGATCTCTTCCAGACGACCTTTGGATAGCGGAGAGTGCTAAAAAAACATAACCAGGTGGTTATCTCAATTATAAGTTAATACAAAACATATCTGCATGAAATAGTCTGGATCATTTTTATCGAGCTCAACATGTTTCCCTATCCACAGTATCCACACCGCGATCGTTAAACATCTCAAATTACTTGATAACATTATCAATTAATAATCCACTATGATATTGATATAGATCACTTCTCCGGTAATTCCCGGACAACGTTTAGTTCATATGTTCATATAATACAGTCTAATGATTTGACTCTAATCTACCTAATGAATATTGATTGCTGATGTGATGATTTTTATTATTCCTATTTGTCCGATGAACAATCTCGCATTTATTTTCCTTCGATTTCTAATAACGCTACGACGATAAACAAGCATACGACCTGCCTGACGGTCAGACCCCGTAGCCTATGGTTGCGATTCCAAGCGCGCTGCCGAACAGTTTAAGGATTAGTTGTAAGTATGGACAGAGAGGTAGTCCCTCAATCTCAACAGTCGACGGGAGTTCAGGCGACATTTACTCGCCACCAGAGACAACGCCGCAGGGGTCGGCAAGTTCTCTCCATACAAACTTTGTGCCGGTTTTTCTTCGCTTGTGTTTGCGCTACGCTTATGATTTTTGGTCAGTAGGTATGCTTATTTTTCTGTTAGCCATAACCTGGAGATTTTTATTTTATTTTTTTGTATTCTTTTTTTTTGAAATTTTTGTTTTTATTTCTTGAGGTTCTTTGTATACACTTGCTTTGGTTCTGTGTAAAAGCAAAAAAAATAATACTCGGGAGTGCCAAAACCGACGAATAAAACGTGCACATAGTTTGTATGAAGAAGGCCTTGCCCTACCCTGCGCCTTAAGGCAAATTTACACTGAACTGCCGTTACCACCAGAGAACATGATGTAAATTCATCCCTCACTCTAAAAACTGCATCCGCAGTGAGCTCTGAGTTTATTCACCAGGACATTTCTCAACCGGCTGTGATTTCGGTGATCCCTTTGAAGACATCGCTGGCGGAGCGGGAGACCATATATGGATGTAGTAGAGCAGATGAGCAGGGTTAGCATCCTTTTCAAAATGAACCCCAGAAACCTAAGTACATCGTTAATTATACGCCACCGAATTTACGGCGGGGATACTTATTACGCTGAAAAATGCCCACGAGGAAACCAAAGCACATCACTAACAAATATTTAAAAAAATTACCTTATTATGATTTGTTTACTCTATTGAATCTTTTTTAATAATCTCTGACATTAGGAAGTAAACTACCAATAAGATTTATTAGGAAGAACCTCGATGAAATTGATCAAAGTCACAGAAACATTGGGTCAGTGACTCAACCTTGTTAAAAATAAACGTCTAATTTAAAATGCCATGGCCAAGGTTATGGTTGAATCTGCCGAGCGAGATACAAATAAATGAATAAGGTAGATACAGATAGAACATAAGCTTAATTGTATTGAACATAATCATGTAAATTGGGGTATTCGACAGACGACGTCTCAATGCTAAAGAGCGATTTCCTCCAGACAACTGACCTAGGGCAGCGAAAAATATATCAAATTATAGTACATTCTCAAAAAAGTCAGACTAATAATTGAACAATCTTTTGTGGTCTCATAATTGATAAAGTATAGCGACATATGATAATATCAATGTATATAAATAATATGAGTCAATTTCACCAAACGGGCATTTTTGTCAAATTCCCATGGAATTTTGAAATACCAATAATATATAGAAAATTTTATGCTGATAATTTGATAAAAAAATTGATAAACACAAATTTTCTTACGGGGTACTTATACATATAAAATTACGGAAGTTATTGCAATTTGAAAATTTGACCAGGGCACGGGAATTTATCTGTCCATGGGAATTTCCTTTTCTTAGAAAAAATTGTACTAAAATTATTATTTACCATCTAATATATCAAGAATTATAAAGTTCAATTGTATCGAAGTTATTTAGCCTAATTTTACCAATCATGGGTTCAAGTTTCAACCGAGGAAATTTATAATAACCAAAAATCTATATTTTAAGTTAAATTTCTCTTTATACAATCACATAGCAACTCGTTTGCAGAAAATCATACAAGTATTAATATTTATAACTATCACTAAATGCAGATGTACATATAGACGCTCGCAACTCCAAAAAGTCACGGGTACGTTGCTGACCTTTTATAAAATTTGAGATGTCCGCTTACTTGTTTGCCACCGTCGTTGTATATAAAATGCGTATGTATCGATATATACCTACATGATTTTATGTACATAATGTTCATTGACTTTGTTTATTGATTCTTTTCAAATATTTAAGAAGCTAAGTGTAATTGTAGAAGTTGGCCTGTTTTTTTAAATAAACGCATAAACTACAACTCTAATCGATATACTTAGTACAAATTATATTTATTTATGCATTTCATCCATAATTATCGTTATTAAATGCAGTTTATTAACAAAATAAGTGACCCTTCCCAATTCCCGTGCCCCAAAATCAGCTGTTTTGGGTAAACAAGCTATGGGAATTAGGACACGGGAATTGGAAATCGATATAAAAAAAATCATAAAAAAATCAAATCACATGTTAATAATATTTTAAGTTATCGTTTATATAGAGACACCAAAGTGCTTTATAATGCATACATATGTTAATGATTACTTATGTAAGAATTTGAATTTCTAAGGGCCACCGAAATTGCAAGCAAAAGCAAAAAAAATGTCGCCCACCCAGAAACCGAAGTACTTAGGTGGTTTACTCGAACTTAATGCGGTTTGCTATATATAATTTTTTTATCTATAATAGCTGACATTTGAGAGCACATGTGAAGCAGGACGCGAAGCTGATCAAATGTAAACGATGGCTGCCAGGGACCTTTGAATTTTGCCAACAAAATTTAACTCTCGCGCTCGGACGATTTTTAAACATCAATTACAAGTTATTCACCACAGTGAAGTGAATAGTGTCTGTGCTCAGTGATAGTAAATATAATCGAGTTAAAGTTTTTGACACGAAATCAGTGATTCTAATGTACAGTTTTTGATAGGAATTTTTGATTGATTCAAAACTAGATGCCGGACAGGGCACGGAGTCTTAATTTGAGCGTTTAGGTATTTTTTAATGTATTTTAAAAACAAATAAGTCAGTGAATTTGAGTGGACCTCAACGTGGAAACATGTATTCTTTATGAAAAAAAATAAATGGTACGTATTATCTCATGCTACACTACGATTTTCAGCTCGGACACAAAAAAAAACGAGTTTAGAAAATGACCCATATACTAATATATTTAATTGTGTATGTACATTGCGTACACTACGTAATAAGTCAGATCGTGACTAAAATAAATAAACATCAAAACGTAAAACAAGTTATCGTGCAAAAAATATTACACAACAAAATCATTACTATGCCGTAATCAAAACATACAAAAAGTTAAGTATGTTTTTAAAAATCCGTTAGTACAAGGTGGTTTACCTGAATTCGGCGGGGAATAACAATGTTCTTTACAATCATACCTGAATCGAAACACTATGAATGAGTGACGCATTACGTGGCATTACTAAGGGGATTCCTTTGCGGAGTGGGAGGGGGCGGTGCGCGCACGCCGGCTATAAAACGCGCGAGCACGCGCTAAACCTGAATCATTCTCGATACAGAATTCAGCCAGTGACAGGCCTAAAAAAATAAAAAAATACTCAAATTCTCCAACCAGTCGGCGCTTTTACAAGAAAAAACATTCCATTTTCAAAAATGAAGATGTACTCGATCGTTGGGAACAAGAAGAAAGTCACCATGGAGACAAATGCTACGCGACTAAAGGTCGTTGGCAACGGCTGCGTCATCATAGTGAAAAACAACACTGGACACATCGAGGTCATTGGGAACGATTGCAAAATTGACGTTGTTGACAACTACGGGACCATCAACCTTGTTGGTGCCAATGGACTAGTGACAGTCTCCAAGCGGTACAAGAATGACGACATACAGCTGATCGGACATTCCTGTCACTTACTTGTGGATGGGAAGGAAAAGTCTACCTTCGAGCCGTTTTCTGCTCAACTGTCTCCCTTCAGCAAGAACTTGGATGACGTCATCGAGTCGATTTTCACATTCGTTATGCGATGAAGATTTTCAAAAAGTGCTTTGGGACTTCCGTCAATGCTTCATGTGGTGTCATGTGAATGAAACTACTTATCAATTTATTGATAAGTGACGTGGTTCAGTGCGTGACAAGTTTCGTATCTGATACGACGCCGTAACCCGTAACAGTAAAGAGGCCGCTTTTTTTGTTAGTGTGCGTACATAACATTTAATGTCAATAACTTGCCATACAGATGTGATTTGGTGCCCAGAACAAGCGAGTTAGAGGAATTTGAACCCTCTGTATCTACAGGAATTAGATTTCCACTGCTAGCGAGCATGCTGCTGTCATTGAAATATGGAACGTAACTTACTGTGGAAAAGGTTCAAATTACTTTGACTTTGAAGAATGGACGCCGACTCCGGCCCGTCGGTTAAAAATGTTCCTATCTATCCTTACTTTGGAATTCATTGATCTAGAGATTCGTTTTTTTTCTGCTTTGGAATATGTTGTTGTTTTTATGCTTAAGTGATTTGTAAAAAGTGTAAGTTAGAAAAAATCTTTAAGAGAGAATAAAAATGCGATTGAGACCTATTTCTACGTTTTATTATGTGTTATTTAGTTAATTACCCTGTAGGTTCAGTTGGTTAAGCTTTAGAGAACTGTTTCTGATGCTGCATATTTTTAGAAAAATTTATAACACGAATCAGTTTTGATTGTCAAGGGAATATAAATATTTTACACGACTAATGAAACAACATAAACTGAAACTTCTTAGTATAAACGAGTCGTAAAATATAGGTAAACACGATCGAGAGGAGAACATAAGAAAGAGAGATTTTTTTTCTAATAGATAAGCGTGAATACGAGTAAGCTTGTTTTCTTTCTCGATCAGATAATTTATTTATAGGTAATTTCAACCGCGGATATGACAATGTGCACAGAAATGAGTATGGCCCAATTGTGTCGTTAAACAGCACCAAAACGTGCTATTTAGTTGAGAATGACAAAAACCACATATCAGATGGACCATCGGTACACAGAAAAACTCACAATGCCTCTATTATATCAATTATTAACCATCAAGGAGTGGTGACAGCGTACTCTATTACCTAGGGTTGACAAAAGTTAGATAACAAAAGTATTACACATTGCCAAAATATGGTCAAGAACAAAAATAACGAATTTCCCTACACACTGACTTGTTTTAATTGCTCCTGAGTCAATTTGTGCACGAAAGCATATCATGACACACATATATAATTTTATATCTATATATATATATTGCGTATCTTTATATCTACATCAGAATCTTAAGCCTGACCTGTAAACCTTACACCTGCCGTTTACACCTTGCCTACACACATAAACAGCTGCATTAAGCTATGTACAATATTGTACATTGTGCTAAATATTATTAGTAATTTTATCGTAGTTACACTTACAATACAACATATCTATCTTATATCTTTAAACGAGCAATTCTTGTATATTTATTTATTTATATATTTATTTCGGGGATCTCGGAAACGGCTCTAACGATTTTGATGAAATTTGGTATGTGGGGGTTTTCGGGGACGAGCAATCGATCTAGCTAGGTCTCATGCCCGGGAAAACGCCGAGCAAGGCTCGGTCGCCCAGATATTTATTCTTAAATCAACAAAAGATTATAATACACTATCGGCAACTCACTTGTCATTTTTCTTGAGTCGCAATCGCAAGCATCCATAGGCCGTAGGTAGTAGGATGAACGCTTGTTTGCCAATGCCACCATGGTCATAATAAAAATATGTATGTATAGGTATCAAACTCCAAGATCGTCTTATTCGATGGTGTATATATATCATCAACAACAACATGTGATTACTTTAATTATTATTTCCGATCGTTATCAGCGCGGTGACAGCCCTGAGTTTACAAGGATAAAGACATTCCGTGACTCCCGGTAGTTTGGTCCTAGTTAACACATTTGCTGTAATTACCATGCCATAACTTCAATATATAATTGAGAAGGGTGACATCGATTTCGGTTTAGTTTGAGACAAGTTCTAGATAATAAACAAAATGTTGTTATGAAAACAATTTGTAATTTATTGACAGTTGCTACCTATCTAATGTTAGTAAAATAAAAGGTACTTTATATGTATAAACGTATCACATACCAGCCGAACTATAAAATAAACTAAAATAGAGTAAATTATCTATGGATGTACAGTAACACAGATAGGTAGATACAGATATATAAGTACGAAAACGAAAACGACGTGAGTATTTGTTTATTGATCAGTCAAAATAGTATAATAAATGTAAACAAATAGAACTAATATCTTTAGACTGTATTTAGCTAACATCCAGCAGGTTTTTTTTTTTTTTCATCTTTCCCTAACAAATTAATGTGATCGGGTAGAAAAATCAACGATCATTTTTGTCTTTCTTTGCCATCTTTGCCGATCGCAAAAAAACACGCTGCATGGAAAAAGCAATTTCGGGAAAAATGTCTAACAAATCTCTTATTGATGTCCCTAAAAGGTAACTTTTAGCTTGCAAATGCTGCATTTTGTTATTTACAAGGTAATTTTTTTATTTTAAATAATTTTTGAGTCTATTTTAGGTATTTCTGGAATAAGAACTTACCCATCGTAGCATGAACCACCTAATCCCGGGTTGAAATCTATTTTAGTTTATTCGAATATACAAATTTAATCAATACGATTAGGTAACACTGTACTTCCAAAGTCCCAACGTTTCTAGGAATATAATCTCATAAAAAATCGGGAACAACCCAATTTACATACAAAGTTCCAAGAATCTTTATTCCCATTGCGTAGGCGCATATTTCCCGACAGAAAAAAAAATACGCTGCTAATATCAACCTTATATCACGTTCTAAAGAGTTGAAATTGCAGCGACCAAAGTATAAACTTAATGCGTTACGGCATTGAATGTGGAAAGTAACGAGTAATGTCCCGATTTCGTGCCAAGTACATTACAGGAAGCTTTAAAACAGGGTTTTCCTCTTATATTGTCGAGAGTAAATAAAAAGGAAGTAGGGCGAACTACCTAGTACGAGTATGTCAAGGTTTAACGGCATTTATTTGTAAACAAAATTATTATTAAATGTGCGGTGTTGTATAATTATAACTATCTCAAATACACTAAATTTTGAGGTTTTCATGTATTGTGTTGTTATTTCATTCTAAATAATAGTCTACCTTTTAACGTTACAGGTACAGTCGAGTTCATAAATACCTTATTTTTGGGGGAATAACGTTGCTCAGATACAGCTTGCCTCTGAGCTATCATTTTAGCATTGGATTGCGAACATTGAATAACATTTAACTTGTATGAAAAACAATGAAATTAAGACAGGAGGTGTTTTTAAGAAGTTGCAGAACAAAGATGCTCCGTTTAGAGAGCACAATTAAACCTTGCATTTAAAGCCCCATAGACAGAGAAACCCTGTATATTTGAACATTTGAACCTTTGGGAACATATATCTATCTATGACCTCAACTGACCATAATCTTTACGGGGCTATGAGACATTAAGGCTGGGTTGCACCAAACCGTCTGTAATCGTAAGCGGTGTTCGTCAAATCTGATTGTATGGAAAGTTTGACAAGTTTCAATGGGATGACAGCTGCCGGCGCCATATTTGACGATGACCGGCCTGTGTTCGTATGTTGGTGCAACCGACCCTAAGCGCCAGTTGCACCAACGTACGAACACAGACCGGTCATCTTCAAATATGGCGCCGGCAGCTGTCATCCCATAGAAACTTGTCAAACTTTCCATACAATCAGATTTGACGAACACCGCTTACGATTACAGACGGTTTGGTGCAATTAACCCAGCCTTAGTCTTACCTTATTAAAATTGTAAGATTTTTTCCAAGCATTATGATTTTTATGAAGTTAAATTTAGATTTTATGTTGAGAAGGTTAACCTTGTCAAGTCCTGTTGTTTTTGTAGCCTGTATAGAAAGGTTTGTTGACAAGTGGTTGTTATATCATATAATCAAGATAATATTGAGGTTGGAAATAAAAGCAGATGAGTAATTATTTGAGTTTGCTATGCGTCCGGATTTCCCCTGATTCGACCTTAATAACGACTATGTTTGTCCGCTGTGCATCCAGAGTAATGAACTTGACTTGGGAAATACTTTCGACGAAATATGTACATTTTTGATAAAGATTTAATACCCTAGGGGTATAGGGTATAGGATAGGGTGAGGACGAGTCAGTTTGTGGATAACACCACTAGTTTGACCACATTCTAAATGTAACCTTTGTCTATTCCAGACTTGGTTACAAACATTACGATTCAAAAAATGGAACAAGGAATTTTCAAGGCATGATAATGATAACAGCTGACGTGAATCTGATAACTTTGACGGTCAATGCCTTATAAGGTAAGAAATGTGTAGTGTTGAGTCACATGTATCCTGTCACAGCCAAAATACTAGTGAATAACAGTGTAAATACACGTGAGGTTGATTAGATAGAACTTATCAGTCATAGTGAGTGACATAGTGAATGAGTTAGGAGACACTGCTTCGTTTTAATTGTTTGTAATAAAACCCTACTAAACACTACATTACTAAAACTGCAGCTTGATTGCATTCCTTTAATTTAAATACTTTATTTATTTAAAAGATATCAGCGATACTAAAATGAAAGTTCCGCGACTCAATAATAAGAATTCTCAAAGTCAATTTTCCGCTTGAAACACAAGAACAATAAACGCATTTATGTTAATTGGTGTAGTAAATGAAAATAATGTGTCAAATTATGTCCAATTTTACATATTAAACCTTCTGTTGATAGGAAAATTTATCAGTAAAACTGAGCAGTTTTACTTTCCCGGAAAGTCTCCATAAAATGTCCTTCCGTTCCTTGTCACCCTACGCCCGAAGAGTGGCCATTAGGTAAATGGGTGAAAACCACTTGGACGGCGAACCCTGTATTTGGATGCGTACTACAAAAATTGGCTGCGGATTGACACGGTACAGTCGCGTGCAAAGTTTTTATAACATTTTACAAAAAAAGAGAAACACTCAATTCGGGTAATTGTCTCTCTTTGTCTTGTCATATGTACCTATTTGAAGGACCATTACATTGAAATAGTTTAAAAATCAGGTATTGAAATAGTCACCCGAAAATAGCGTAATCGTTACAAACATTTACTTAAATAAACTTTTTAGAATGTATTAATGTAGTTCTCCTCATAGGTTCCGATGTCTGCGGCCCTACGAGTTATATTTGCCCAATTATGACCTAAGTAAGAGGCAAAATATCTAGTCTAAACTTGCTCTTAAAAACTTGATTACATGAGTGACCATTTAAAACCAGATGGATCTTGTGGCATACGGATGCTATGAGAAACGGGTTTATTGGCGTCCGGTCGTTTAAAGAAACTATTATTTAGGAACGGGTGTTTTGGAGACGGGGTTTTGACACACGGATAGCATGTTCCAACACCATTAGTCTATAGGTAGACCCCATTAAAAAAAAAATGTGTTTTTAAAATACACAGGTAATTTTCACAGCGGAAGACAGCGATTGCTCTAAGTTTTTTTTGCTGCGATTACCATTATAATTATGTGCATTGTAGTTCCAGTATTGCTATGACTATGACATTTGCAGGAATCCCCTAGTATCTAGGCTAGTTTATATAAGCAATTCTAGAAATAATGGCTTCCATTATACCTACACGTGTTCTTTTGAATTCAAACAAAATGTTTTATGTATGTAGGTACGACTAGGAGTAAGAAGTTAAAAGTGGTGCTAAAATTGTCACAACTTTAAAGCCGATGAAAATACCTAAGTTTCTTAATAGGCAATCAATTTTTTTTTCGTTGTTCAGTGTTCATTAACTCACATTTCTAGTTTGTAACTACCTTTCACCGTTCAAAAGCTACGACCTCTTCACAGACGAACCAGACCGACGTGTTTTAACTAATAAGTATTACCTAGTTAGCATTTTTTTGGACATGGAATTAAAATAGAATTGGAAATTTATTCTGTTCATATTATGCTTGTGACTGTATGAGTGAAACTCATATCGAAATGGTCACAGATAAAAAACAATATGCCAAAACAATCATATCAATGGTAACTAGATAAGGTTTTATGTACCTAATGTTACGTAGTGGCCTTGCACGCGGGTCAAACGAATTAAAGCCTTATATCAATGGCATAAAGATATACATAGACACATGAGAAAGAGATAAGTTTAATGAATAACCTCTACCTATATGCGGAACACATATAGTTTTGTACGATACAATTTACAAATATAAACAATTCGAACGTAGCAATTTTGCAAAAAACTTTGTGGTTACGCCGGTTGCGCGACTAGTGTCAGTTTACGACCAACTGGAACGACAAGGTCTTTTTTTTAAATTTACGATAGGTATATAATATTACTGTACAGATTACAAAAACAGTGATTGGAACACTACTTTTTTACAAGCGTACTAGTAGAAGAGCCGGTGACACTGAACCTAGTATGATAAGATTCCCAGATGGCATATATATAATTAGGTGCGTCATTAGTCGGGGAACACGAAACGGCGATGCTGCAATGCGAAAAACCTGGCGAAGCCATTGAAAATTAAAATTGAAAAATGATGAAAAATCCGGTTTCTAGTATGATAAGATTCCCAAGTTTCGTTTGTTCCTCGAAACAGGGGAGGGGTAGGACTATACGATAGTGCAGTGCTGCAAGCCCTCCTGGCTGGCCTTGTCAGTGGCAGCAGTATGATAAGCGACCACTTTTCTGAGGTATCTAGTATGATCGGATTCCTGAAAAAAACAGGGCTCATCTGAAAGATCAGCACTTTCTGTGTAAGAAAAACCACTGCTGCATTTTCCAAACAGTGGAGAAGGTGGTTGCTGCAGCGATTAAAGGAGCCGACAACACTGAACCTATTTCGATAGATTCCCAGATGATATATATATAATTAGTCGCGGCATTAATGGGGGTACACGAAATGGCGATGCTGCAAAGCAAATGAGCAGGCAAACCTATTAAAAATCAAATTTAAAAAAATAAAAAATAAACGGTTTCTAGTATGATAAGATTCCCAAGTTTCGTTTGTTCCTCGAAATAGGGGAGGGGTAGGACTATACGATAGTGCAGTGCTGCAAGCCCTCCTGACTGGCCTTGTCAGTGGCAGCAGTATGAAAAGCGACCACTTTTCTGAGGTATCTAGTATGATCGGATTCCTGAAAAAAACAGGGCTCATCTGAAAGATCAGCTCTTTCTGTGTAAGAAAAACCACTGCTGCATTTTCCAAACAGTGGAGAAGGTGGTTGCTGCAGCGATTAAAGGAGCCGACAACACTGAACCTATTTCGATAGATTCTCAGATGATATATATATAATTAGTCGTGGCATTAATGGGGGTACACGAAATGGCGATGCTGCAAAGCAAATGAGCAGGCAAAGCTATTAAAAAGAAATTTTGAAAACATAAAAAAACCGGTTTCTAGTCTGATAAGATTCTCAAGTTTCGTTTGCAGCAACCACCTTCTCCACTGTTTGGAAAATGCAGCAGTGGTTTTTCTTACACAGAAAGAGCTGATCTTTCAGATGAGCCCTGTTTTTTTCAGGAATCCGATCATACTAGATACCTCAGAAAAGTGGTCGCTTTTCATACTGCTGCCACTGACAAGGCCAGTCAGGAGGGCTTGCAGCACTGCACTATCGTATAGTCCTACCCCTCCCCTATTTCGAGGAACAAACGAAACTTGGGAATCTTATCATACTAGAAACCGTTTATTTTTTATTTTTTTAAATTTGATTTTTAATAGGTTTGCCTGCTCATTTGCTTTGCAGCATCGCCATTTCGTGTACCCCCATTAATGCCGCGACTAATTATATATATATCATCTGGGAATCTATCGAAATAGGTTCAGTGTTGTCGGCTCCTTTAATCGCTGCAGCAACCACCTTCTCCACTGTTTGGAAAATGCAGCAGTGGTTTTTCTTACACAGAAAGTGCTGATCTTTCAGATGAGCCCTGTTTTTTTCAGGAATCCGATCATACTAGATACCTCAGAAAAGTGGTCGCTTATCATACTGCTGCCACTGACAAGGCCAGCCAGGAGGGCTTGCAGCACTGCACTATCGTATAGTCCTACCCCTCCCCTGTTTCGAGGAACAAACGAAACTTGGGAATCTTATCATACTAGAAACCGGATTTTTCATCATTTTTCAATTTTAATTTTCAATGGCTTCGCCAGGTTTTTCGCATTGCAGCATCGCCGTTTCGTGTTCCCCGACTAATGACGCACCTAATTATATATATGCCATCTGGGAATCTTATCATACTAGGTTCAGTGTCACCGGCTCTTAAACTATACGGTCCACCTGATGGTAAGCGGACACTGCACGCTCGCAACTCCAAGGGTGTCACGCGCGCGTTGCCGACCCTCTATAAAATTTGAGGATTAAGGCCGTGTATTACCACTTTTGAGTTTTTAAAAACCATCTGAGACATAGAATATAGTGTCTTAAAATCTAAAAAAAATATATGTGTTACATGAGGATCTTGTCTAGTCAAAATCGCAGTTACATGATTTGATGAATTTCACTCGATAAAAAATAATCGCGAAGTTACCCCTTTTTGGAATGTATTTTCAATACTACGGCTATATTACTGATATTTAACATTTAATTTTTGTACTCAATTAAAGATCGTAAATAGTTATAGACAAATTCGCAGGATTTGCTTTGATAAAATGATTGGTTTAATAACTATAGCTAAATATTCACAAAACTGCGCGCAGAGCTTGCGTAGAGAGCGGGATGGTTAATTGTAAACTCACGCATGTTAGAGCGGGACAGTTGCGTTGGGGATACCTCCCCTTAACTGTGTTGACAGAAGAAGGGACTTTAAGTCCCTCGCTCTCAATACAGTGCAGCCTCGGGAGCTCTGGCTACCTGGCTCACCTCCAGGAATACAACACTACATAAGTACTTGTATAGTAAATAATGTTATAATGGCCGTGGTCTTCTGCAAGGCGGAGGTACTTCCCCAGTTGGGCTGCTCCAGATTCAAGCAAGTTGACATTTTGTTACAAAAACAGTTACTGGAACACTACTTGTTGTTTGTGTTTGTTTGTTCTTGGTTCCGCTCCCGAGCTGCCCGCTGTGATAAAGGGGACCTGTATTGTATAAGCCCTGTTGTATGTCTCAAGTCTCTAGCTATCAAAATCCCGGGACTTTTTATACAGTGCCTGGAATGTAAACCTATATTCGTAAATAATGCCTTTTTGTTGAAGTTGATGATGTTGGTCCATCCTTAATCCTAAATAGGTTCGGTAAAAAACGAATCATAGGTACTTATACCTTGATGTGGCGGCAATCTCAACAGGACTTAGAATGAAAGCTGTCTTGAAAAGTACTTCGATATTATCCTGCTTTGTTTTCTACAAACGGAAAGAGATACAACATCAAAAACGTTTTAAAGGTCTAATTCAACACTCGTGCGGTTTTTTACGCGTTTCGCAACTGGGCGATATACAATTTACCTCAACTCTCGACACCTCACTCTACCACACGTATCCAGTAGTACTTGACCCCCAGATTATTTAACAACTATAAAGAAGCTGAGGTCAGGCTTAAGGCCGTGTATTACCACTTTTGAGTTTTTAAAAACAATCTGAGACATAGAATATAGTGTTTTAAAATCTAAAAAAAATATATGTGTTACATAAGGATCTTGTCTAGTCAAAATCGCAGTCAGTTACATGACTTGATGATTTTCACTCGATAGAAAAAAATCGCGAAGTTACCCCTTTTTGGAATGTATTTTCAATACTACGGCTACATTACTGACATTTAACATTTAATTTTTGTACTCAATTAAAGATCGTAAATAGTTATAGACAAATTCGCAGGGTTTGCTTTGATAAAATGATTGGCTTAATGACTATAGCTAAATATTTACAAAACTGCGCGCAGAGCTTGCGTAGAGAGCGGGATGGTTAATTGTAAACTCACGCGTGTTAGAGCGGGACATTTGCGTTGGGGATACCTCCCCTTAAGCTGGCGTTTCTTTGGTGAATTGATTTGTCCTTGATGGTATCCATTGTGAATACCAGGGCAGCAACGGTTTGAGGTCGACAGTCGGACTCATTACTATAGGAAATCCCCGGCACTGCACAGTTTGGTAAAGTACAGTTATCTCACAATCAAATAGTTGCACTTTGATCAGTGATTATTTGATTAGGTACAGTCAAGGGCACCAATATGTATACTTTCAGTATTTGTTTTATGATAATTTCTGCACCACCCACTGCATAATTAATGTTCTTTTTTCCGCTACCCAAAGGTTGTCTGGAAGAGATCGCTCTTTAGCGATTAGGCAGCCTGTTGTCTACCTTTACCTACATGTTGCTGTATTGTTTCTATATGTAACTGATCCTTTTGTGTGAGGTGTACAATAAAGAGTATTTGTATTGTATTGTATGTATACACTTTTTCACCTTATTCCATTGAAATAAAGTCCAAAAATGTATACATATTTATGCCCTTGACTGTAATTGTTGTGATTTGTATAAAAAATATTAGAACTCGCTCTATAGGTTACTATTACTACTCTGTTTTTAACTGGTGCCGAAAATGACATGATGGCGTTACGTAATGCGTATTTGTGCCATTAGAGTTTTCGCGTGTTCATTTTGTAAGCTATAAAAGATTCAAAACCTACTTAGGGTTTTATGAATTTGTTATTGAGTTTAATAAAACCTTTTGTCAGGAAAGAGTCTCGGCTTGGATATCAATCTGAAATCATATTAAATCGGTACCTAGGTCTCGCGCTCTCTTTAAGTTTTTAGTTGCAAAATAAAAGGCCTAGTTTGAAGTGACGCAACTGTCACGTCTATCTGTGTTATGACCGCGAAGATGAAAGCGGATGTTTCATGACTAAAGCACTTGTTTGTTAGGCAACTTACACAATCTTATACAAATGGATCTAGTCCCAATCTAATGAAAGCTTGTACCTACTATGTCTGGTACACATAGTATACCTAAGCTTTCATTAGTTTGGGGCTAGATCCATTTGAGTGTAAGATTGTGCACAACACGAAGGCACACATAAGCTGTATAGGCCAACACTGGTTTTAACTTTTAAGGCCAAACAGTCATATAGCTAATTAGTCCTACAAAGGAGCTTACTATTACAAAAGAGCATAGGTGATTTCTTACACACAGCATAAACTAAAGTAATAGTTCGCACTAAAGTTCAATGTGAAATTACACCAATAAAAATTGTACTACGACAAAAAATATTTGCCGGTAGTTATTGAGATCTTCTCTCTTTACGGAACACACACCATGTATTTTAAGCTTTAAAGAAACTAGGCGTAGGTCCCAATTCAAAAGTTCGTGTTACGACTTGTCACTATTCGAAATAAGAAGTGCTATTGTTGCACAATTAGTTTTAATGCTTCAAGTTTAATGGCTATTTAGCCTTACGCGGCTGTCCAAGCATATTAGACCGATAATCTCGTGTCACTGTATAGTTTGTAGAAAACTGTAAAGCCAAGTGCTGTCAAATTAACGCAAGCAAAAATTTACCTTACAGTTAGAGCTCTAAGTCGAGTTTTGCTTGGGTTCCTTTGACAGAATTTGGCCTTTGAGTTGTGTACGAACTATACCTGCATGCTCTATTATTAATAAACCCTAAGCCGTCCTATGCTACACTACATGTACACGTATAGGCCGTTTGGGAACTCTACTGTCACGCATGCAATAGACCATATTCGTCCCGGTACCGACGCATACCCAACCAGATTCAGCCCAGCCAGCCCAATCCAGGTTGGGCCTAAAGTGTCATTATATTTAAAGTGTCACATCACAAACCGCCATATTGAAAAATAACCTAACTTATGAAACCGACTTATTAATCCGAACAAAACCTTTATATACTCGTAAAGCTCTTCCGTAAACCGGTTTTTGTAACTAAACCTAAATAAAAAGGCGCAACTACATGATAACGGTTTGAAAAATTAACCGGTTTTCGAGCCCTGGGCTGCGTACTAGAGGTAAAAAACTATAAATTTTCTCTTGCCTAACGGAACAGAATATAACAGCGATAAATCGTTGATTGACCCAATTACTTAAATTAAGGTTTTGTTAACATTATTAACCGCTTACCTACTTAGTGTTTTACTGAAATGTTTAAATATAATAAAATTAATAAATTAGGTAATAAACGAATGTAAATTCCGAAACGTCATTACGATCGTGTCCGGGATTCCAACCAGAGGTCACAAGAAGCGTGATGTGACGTCATAAGATACCTATGAGTATACTCATTCTATGGTTTATAGGTACTATTTTACCAAGTTATAGCAACGGTACTTTTATTGTAGAATGCCATCTGCAATGGCTGGGCTATTGGGTGAGACAACGGACGCCTGCCTATTAAAACTTAAAACAGTCTTACATTTAAATAATGTACATATTAATATTATGACATTTATGACTCTATGTTAGCCATAGAATGGAAAAAATGATTTATTTATCATTATCAAAGACATGCGTAAAATCTCACATGACGACCATTAAGAATTGATTAGAATTTAATCAATTACAGTCCTGTCGTGTGAAGTGGATCGCGAATAACCGTGGCGTAGAGCCCATATCATCTAATCGGTAAATTCGGCGCTCCCCGCACCGGTTCCATGGTGTAATGGTTAGCACTCTGGACTTTGAATCCAGCGATCCGAGTTCAAATCTCGGTGGAACCTTGAACACTTTTTGTGTTTTTTCCTTTATTTTTGTTTATGGTTAGATTGTTTGATGGCGATTTAATAATGAAATAGTGATAATACTTCAATGTGAATATTCGTATTTATTCTCTTTCTCGTCCTAAAATACTGCTGGGAAAAGAGTAGGCACCTATAGTAAGGAAAATAATATGAAATTAATTTTACATTTTATTTATTCACGTTTTTATTACAAATTCTATTAGATGTTAAGTTTACAATAAATTAATTCAAAATTAATGAATTACAAAACATAACTTGTATAATGAATAATGATATCGTAATGCTATTTGTTATTGTTTTAACTCGTTTTACGCGAATATAGGTCATGTCATAATCGCAATATTAATTAGTATAAAATACGTAACATAACCATCCTAACCCTAATAAAACGCTACCAACTAACCTACTAGCCCCGCCTTACCCCGAGAGATTACCAGGGTTTAATGAAAAAACATCAAATTCCGTAATTGATGGTATCCACTTCACCGAAGTAACGGGCAACTTGGGGACGCGAGGGACGCAATTTATTAATCAGATATAATAATTCACAGGTAATGTTTAGTGTTAGGATATGTGTGGGTGTGGGCAGTGAAGGGTTGAGGGCCGGTGAAACAAGTTAATAGTTTATGAGTTTTTTTTCGTTCGGCGAAGCGTTACGTACTGAGTTTCTTATTAACATTATACTTGGTTATAACATGTTTAAACTTATTTGCACTTGTACTTATTATTATAACAATTTAAGAACTATGTTTGTGCTCGATACGGTGCGGCTGGGTACAACGATTATTTTTAATTTGTCAATAGTTATTTACAATATTCTATCTTTCGGGACAGTTTTCGATTATTATTTTGAAAATAATACAAACATTTATGCAAAACTATGTTCTTAAGAAAATCTGAAAACGCACCTAGAATGTAGGCAAATAAATTATTGAAATTACTTAATATTTTCATCAATATTTTTTGTTAGGAAATAAAAAATACATAAACCCGAATGTATTAATTAATATTTATTATGTCATATTAATAGTACCATAGACGAAAGTAAGTAAATCGTGAAGTAAGAAACACTCTTATGTGTATACCTAAATACTGCTTAATAACTTATTAAGCAGTATTATAGGTATTCAAGGACGTTTTACAAATCAATTTTCATAATCATTTTATATTTTATCGAGAAGTTTATACGTAATAACATAGAGCCCACATACCATTATGTACAAAAAAAGATAAGTAGGTACAAATCGAATAGTGAATAGCGGCCGCTGTACGAGTATGTCTGGGATTTTCCATTACCTGGATTAAATAAAAATAAACAAAATACTTAAATAAACTACCTGAGAATGTTACTTGACTTTAAATAAATAAATAAATATTTTGTAAACAAACTTACACAAATCAACCTAGTCCCTAACGAAGCAAAGCTTGTACCTAACTATGGGACCTATGGGTGCTAAGAGACGATATATATACATACTTATATGGATAAATATAAACTGAAATACACAGAAAACATCCAAGACCCATGAACAAATATTCGTGCTCATCACACAAATAAATGCCTTGACCAGGATTCGAACCCGGGACCTCCAGCTTCGTAGGCAGGGTCACCAACTAAGCTAAAGCGGTCATCAAAAAGTACACAAACTACTAAACTATGGGTTTATTTAAATCCACCGGCCTTTAGATTGTGTGTTCCCATGGGCCGGTAGCGAAAGAGTTAGTATTTTTAATTAACTAATCAGTTAATTGAGGTGTGCCGTTTAAATGCTAATAGTCCGACCGCTCGAGGATTGAATAATCTTTGTATCACGGAATAATGGGGTAAAATCCAAAAGGGGTGCAGTTTACCTAAATACTGGGGAGAATCATGTTTGTGCAATTAGAGGTTAATCATATTTTGAATACTTGCAGTTCAAGTTGAGTTACCTATTAAATATTTTATGTCACACCTGGCCATAAAGCGGTAATTACCGCTCCGCGCGCGGGAAATCCCACTTCCTGGCCAGGGGGTGACATAAAATTTTGTACTTCACGCGGGCGGTAATAAAGAAAGCCTCAGGACGCATATTTATCGCCCTTGCCTTTGGCTCGGGCGTCAAATACCTGCGATCTGAGACATTCTTTGTTTTACCGCCCTTGTTAAGTAATGTACTATTGTCAAATTATACACCTACAGCGTGTATGTTTGGAACAATCGTATACTATAGGAATAGTTATTAAGGACCCTAATACGCATACTTTCTTATGTTTTATTAAAACAATACCACAGAATAAGTAATAGTACAAGTACAGAAGTTTCTCTGCTAACAAATTCCCCGTTTAGGTATGCCAAACGTGCCTAAACGTGGCCATCTCTTTCTATCGCACGCAACGCGCTCTTTCGAGGCCCCGCCCTCAGCGCTAGGGTTACCACCAGCGAGAACCTATTTTAATATATGTACTTTATTATTAGTAGTGTTGTTTACAATACAATTACGAATAGTACTTTTAAGGTTCCGTAGCCAAAATGGTGGAAACGGAACCCGTCCGTCCGTCTTTTCGTCTGTATGTGACAGCCGATGTACTCGGAGACTATAAGCAATACAAATACAATTAAAACATTTAGCAGGAAGGTGTGTTCTACTCGTATGAACCGCTGCGTAAAAGTGATGTGAAATGACGAAAAAATATTAAAGTAGGGGGAGGGAGCACTCCATACATGTAACCAGGGTATACAAAGTTTTATATAATTTTTAAAGGCATCACTTTAAAACATAGAAGAGGTTTCTTAGAACCAACGTTTTCATTTATGTCAACCGTTGGTGAATACCAAACTCAATGACCGTTCTTACGTCTACGTTCTTATTATTATTGGTGCAACCTGCTGCAATAAAATAATGCTGTGGTTTTGACATTATTATTTAACACGAAACTACACGAAAAGAATTATTTTTTATGATCGTACAAGCGCGTGCGCGTGCGATCCGTAACGCTGCTCCGCAGCCATTGAATAGTCACACAATGTGTGAGCCGGCGGCCGCATGTACTTTGCGCGGCGCGATGACGTCACGGTAGTAAGCCCCTCCTGACAATACGTCATTATTTTTTTAATTATTAATAACAGTTTACAGTTTACAAGTTACTTACTGCTGTCTTTTTTTTTTCATTTACGAATCGACTGTTCGTTATTATCATTTCCATGGTGAAATAGTGATCGCTCGAGTAGGACTTTGAATTCCGCTGTTCGACTCCAAATATCTGTGGAGCCAAATCTTTTGCATTCATGAAATTACAGTTAATTTAAAATATTTAACGCCTACAAGGAAGACTATTTATTGTAAGATCGGCTCATACACAATTTGTAGGTGCCAAATTAAGACCCTGGCACATTATAAGGCACGATAAAGTCCTTAAAATACTATCAGAACTTCGGTCCTCCCTGCACAATTTTAATGTTCAGCGTTATACTGCAAATCGAAGCTAATTAAGAATACATTATTACTAAAAGTTCAGGTTTCACCGAGATTTGAACTCGGATCGCTGGATTCAAAGTCCAGATCCAGTCTTAGATTTCTTGATCTTAAGTAGGTTAAGTATTATCATTTATCATTGTAATAAGCATATTTTTGTGAGAAAATGGCTGACTGTCGAGTTTCTTTCGGCGTTTCTTCTCGGCAGTGGCCTCTGTGAAACGCTAGTAGGGTTTGACTTGTAAAAGTGCCATTGCGGCCTACTTACAGAATAAAGTTCATTTTATTCATTTTTATTTTATTTTATTCATTTTATTCATTCAGAGTGCTCACCATTACACCATGAAACCGTCTGTTGGTAACTCTAAATAATGTAGCAACTATAACTAGAACGAATTAATAAACGCACTTGAATAAATAATTTTCATGGCTGCGTTTTTCTTTTTCAATCACTGAATGATAGTAAGAAATAATTGGATATTGAATAATTTAATGACCTATCAGCCGGTTCCAATGTGTTAATGGCGAGCACTGTGGACTTTGAAACAAGCGATCCGAGTCGATCCGAGTTCAACTTTGGGTGGAATCTGCCTTTTATGGCCTGACTATATAATTAATTAGCTTATTATGGAATTAATTGACACGACATTTTTCGCAGTGTTTTTTTGAAGAAAAATGAGTTTTTTTTCGGAAATGTGACTAAGCTATTTTTTTCATCCATAAAACCTCTATAATATATGTAGTAATAATCTCTGCAATATTTCCTATTTCATAGGATTTACAAGGTTCTAAAGAGTCGGATTTATTGGTATAAAGGCGCATCAATTTCATACCAGAAAGTTTAATTACTTAACAAGGGCGGTAAAACAAAGAATGTCTCAGATCGCAGGTATTTGACGCCCGAGCCGAAGGCAAGGGCGATAAATATGCGATCTGAGGCTTTCTTTATTACCGCCCGTGTTAAGTACAACATTTTATGTCACCCCCTGGCCAGGAAGAGGTATTTTCCCGCGCGCGGAGCGTGCTGTAATTGCCGCTTTATGGCCAGGTGTGACATAAAAAAAGTAAAGGTTCCACCGAGATTTGAACTCGGATCGCTGGATTCAGAGTCCAGAGTGCTCACCATTACACCATGGAACCGGCTGATTATTTATTGCAACAATGCGTTCGTACTTTATAATATTTAATTAGTGTCAATTGTATAATTGATGACTACTACCTAGTACTGAACCAGAACAATGGCTGTCAGCACTATTTGTTCATTTGGTAATCAACTGTTTATGTAGAATATTAGGTATGCGTGCATATATGTATTATTTTATGCATTCTCCATTTCAAAAGCCATAATTGTAAGTAAAGCTTTTACTAACGATTTCATGTACTTTTTCGGGAAATCGATGCCTATTCAGTATTCAATCGGGCAATGTCCTCAAAATGATGCATATTTTTTAAATTCTTTAAGTACTTCGCAATGTTATCAAATTACCTTGCATTAAGTAACAAGGCACTAAGTCCGCCAATTGTACTTTTTTGTACCTGTGCAATAAAGTATAAATAAATAAATTACTAACAGTTACCATTTTCCGTTGACTACCCCTCGAACAATTTTTTAAATTTTTATTAAATATTAAATTTTTATTAAATAAGAGATCTTATTATAAATTTAAAAAATACACAAATAAAAAAATCTCCTATTTAAATATTGTGAAATAGGCAACTAAAACTTAATGTTTAGAGAAATGATTTTTTTTCCTGATTGGTCGATTTTAGTAAAGCTAATACTAAATAACCCAATACTAAATGTGGTGAAGTATTTTGATTGATCGAATTAAAATGCCTCGTAAATTGATTGGACTTATCAAGGGGGAAAAATATAAGTATATATTTTTAGATCACTTTCCTACGTTGGCAAAATAATAATAAATTCCAAGAAGACTATTTGAATAAGAGCCAAGTTCATGATAATATATATGTGTGTCGCGCTTGCTATAGATATAGTTAGGTATAGACACACTTAGCATACGTTTCGGTGAAAGTATTTTCAGACAAGCCAGTGGAGTTGCTTCGATCTCTCGCGCTTGGCAGACGGTTCCATGGTGTAATGGTTAGCACTCTGGACTCTGAATCCAGCGATCCGAGTTCAAATCTCGGTGGGACCTGACCTTTTGCTAGGTTATATACTTCCTGTGATGTATTTAATTATTTAAATTTAAAAAAAAAAAATAAAAAAAACGTAGTAACACGATTTTTTTTCTTACTTGCGATGTAATGTAATTCGCACATGCAAGTTCTTGAACCGTGTAAATGGACCTTAACATAATTAAACGAAAGATAAGAACATTTGGAACAGTTCCAATTTCGTTCATTCAATTCAAGGAAATCATGGCACTAATATTCTTCAGAAGATATTAATGGATTTCTTATTAAAATATAATTTTACTTTTATTAGTCTCAATCAAATATTATTTCGAAGATTTCGAAGAATTCTATTAAGTAGGTACTCGTATATTCTTTATTTGAAATATAATAGTCAATCAAGTATAGTAATCAAAAACACGATACAATTTATAGAATAATAAATTACAAGCTAAGCTAAAACTAAATAACTAATAAATAAAACTCTCCCCGCATCGCACCTGGCCACAGAATAGTATAAGTACTACATACAGAATGGCCACGAACCCCCCGCACCGAGGTCAGTTACCTCGTCCCTGACAGGCCCACCCGGTGCCGATCGGAAGCCGTCGCGCCTCGCGATTCGACCGCGCCACGCGCTACGCACCCGCGCAAACAATCGACGCGTGTACCGACAGCGCACGCACACATACTTACCCACAGCTAGAGCATACAATACCGGACCATACTCAATACCGGGATTGAGTTTCGGTATTCAAATCTCAATCCCGGGATTTCGGTATTAATACCGATGTTTCGGTATTTTGGTGTTTTTCATTAAAAATCTTTGTTTTTTTGATAATTCGTTTAATAACCATCAATAATACTTCCAATTAAATTAAAATAGTTATTTGGCTGCATTGCTCACATAATAGAATTAATCACAGCAAAAATAAACCTAAAATATTTTAAGTAGCTACTAATTAAAGCAAAATAAAGTAGGGAATCGCTTAATTTACACTCACACATCACCATAACTTCAAAAACATCCGCCGAACCATTGTACGACGTGCTTTAGTCTAACCTTTTTATATTATTTAAACTTTTCTACAGTCAAGATTTGAATAGCTATTGTCAAACGAAATAGAACAGAAAATTGTAACGACGGATGTCACTGGAAAAAATATGTCTTGATTAATACACTCGATTTGCAAGGAAAAATGTGATTTCATTCATTATAACGGAAACTCAATACTTAAAGGCCTAAGGAAAGTCAACAGAGGCCAAACATGGTCCTTCGAACGGGATTCCAGCAAAAGAAACCATTAAGAAACTGGCAGAAATTCACCTGAAATCAAACTTATGGTCTCGCTGCTCGGGACAATTATCATCTTGCCAGACCAGCTAACGGAGCTGGTCTGCAAACGGATCCGCGAGCGTTTCCGTAGGGGCGCCCGGTAGCAGCAGCCATATCTTCTGTTTTGAACGGAAGAAGGGCAGGTGAACTGATGAAAACAACGGACGCTATCAAGTGAAAATGTAGAAACAAAAGTGGACCTGTAAACATCGACAGTTTCGGAGCTCAGGGCAAATCAAGCAGCAGGTTCGACGAGCGAGTCGTAACTGCAGCGGGTCACGGGTAGACCCGCAGGGTGCTCTGCGGCACGAGCTTTCATCAACTTCGAAAAGAAGGAAGGGCAGGTCCACGGGAGTTATTTGTTACGTACGGGTGGATAGCCCGACGCACTGCAGCCGCCTGATGCGAACTAGGACTACAAATAGCCTTAAAATGGCGAAATACACTATTAAACAAGTAATTTCACTCGATATTAACTGCGATTGTTCATTTTATCGAAAATAAACTACGTGTTTCAATTTTATGAATTTTAAAAGAACAAAAATTACTGAATTCCGGTATTTCGGTATTTCGGTATTAGTCCTTGGAATACCGGTATTGAAATACCGAGAAAATCATCTCGGTATTACCGGGATTTCGGGATCCCGGGATCCCGGTTGCATGCCCTACCCACAGCGCTTACGTTCCTTGAGTTCCTTCGCGTGTCAGAGACAGAGGTGTGACCTGGCTCAATAGGTCCCCATTATGCCGGCAGCATTACCCCGCTGAACGGCAGGGCCGGCCCAAGGGTAGGGCCGATGGGGCGGCCGCGCCAGGCGCCGGATGTCGATGGGTGCCAAGCGCGGGATGTCAAGGGGCGCCAAACTGGCAACGTCGAAAAATTTCAAACCAAAGGGCGTCCAAAGACCAACTCGCCCCACCCGGATCTAGGGCTAGGGCCGCCGCTGCTGAACGGCGATGGAGACCTATTGAACCAGGTACGATCCGAAGCGAGGGTCACAGCCCCTTTCTCGCAGGCATCGGCCTTGCTCATTGAAGAGCTGGTGGGCCGCCGAGTCCCAGGGTCCCGCGGTTTCGATGGCCACAGGGACGAAGCTGTACGCCGATCTTGATATTAGGATTTCAGAAAGTAAGCAGGTATTGTTGTTAAAAGTGGTTGTTTTTACTTCGACGTGTTTTTTCTATACATTTTTTTAAAAATATTGATTAAATACTTAATGCTGGCGAAGAATGCTCCGGATATCCTGGACGCAACGTCGCACTAACGAGTCTATCTTACAGGAGCTCTATATAACCAGGAGGGGCTTACTACCGTGACGTCATCGCGCCGCGCAAAGTACATGCGGCCGCCGGCTCACACATTGTGTGACTATTCAATGGCTGCGGAGCAGCGTTACGGATCGCACGCGCACGCGCTTGTACGATCATAAAAAATAATTCTTTTCGTGTAGTTTCGTGTTAAATAATAATGTCAAAACCACAGCATTATTTTATTGCAGCAGGTTGCACCAATAATAATAAGAACGTAGACGTAAGAACGGTCATTGAGTTTGGTATTCACCAACGGTTGACATAAATGAAAACGTTGGTTCTAAGAAACCTCTTCTATGTTTTAAAGTGATGCCTTTAAAAATTATATAAAACTTTGTATACCCTGGTTACATGTATGGAGTGCTCCCTCCCCCTACTTTAATATTTTTTCGTCATTTCACATCACTTTTACGCAGCGGTTCATACGAGTAGAACACACCTTCCTGCTAAATGTTTTAATTGTATTTGTATTGCTTATAGTCTCCGAGTACATCGGCTGTCACATACAGACGAAAAGACGGACGGACGGGTTCCGTTTCCACCATTTTGGCTACGGAACCTTAAAAGTACTATTCGTAATTGTATTGTAAACAACACTACTAATAATAAAGTACATATATTAAAATAGGTTCTCGCTGGTGGTAACCCTAGCGCTGAGGGCGGGGCCTCGAAAGAGCGCGTTGCGTGCGATAGAAAGAGATGGCCACGTTTAGGCACGTTTGGCATACCTAAACGGGGAATTTGTTAGCAGAGAAACTTCTGTACTTGTACTATTACTTATTCTGTGATATAACTACGAAGCTGTCACCATTTGTACTCAAAGAGTCCTCAAATTCTTCGGTCACATGGTCAGGCGTAACGCGGGTGCGCTAGAAAGGCGCATAATTACTGGGCGTGTCGATGGAAGGAGGTGCAGAGGACGTGCACCCAGGAGATGGACAGATGTGATCCAAGAACTTACCGGATCCACATTACAGGCAACTGTACAAATGGCACAAGACCGAACAGCCTGGAGAGCAGTAGTCGAGAGAGTCGCCCATAGTCGTCACGTCCCTCAGACATGAGGTTATGACCAAGAAGAAGAATAAACACTTAATGCCTCAAGGTATTCTCTACCAGTGAACCGTTGGGCCAAACAGAAACTTGCAAAGGTGGGTGTAAGAGACAGACAAAAATACCATAGGAGTCGTAACACTATAACCCTTTTACTGTGAATGCCCTTTTTCCGTCTACTACTGTATCTTTAGTACAGTCAGCAACAGAGAAAAGGTACCCCCCTTCATAGAAGTTTTATATGCACGGGGGGTCCCTTTTGTCTGTTGCTGGCTGTACAAACCTTTTTTGAAACAAAACAAACGAACGCTTAGTCTCATTTTGTAAGGCAACGCGAACAGCGCCTCTGGTGGCCTTAGGCGGTAACTATTTTTGCCATATAAATTAAGACTAAACGTGTTCGTTTGTGTTTTGTTTCTAAAAAAATATACTAGAGGTACTGAACTAATCGTTTACCGAATTCACTGAAGAAAACTCAATATCGCCTAAAGATTCGACCGCAAAAGCCTAACGCCTATTCTAAATGCAGAGATATTATGTCAGGCGTTCGACATATGCTCCCCAGACACCCAAGTTTATCCCATTGTAACTTGATAAGATATTTATTGGCGGGTAACATTCCAAAATGGAGCCTCCGTGTAACGGGCACTCGAAGTCTACATTTTTATATTGTCAATATTTAATGTGATGCCAGGACGGTGGGTGTGAGGTGATAGTGAAGCAAGTCGTAAGATATCTTTCTTATCCTAGGTTTTTTTAGATTTTTAAAAATATGTAATATATTTATGGGTCTAACGCGACATTTAATTAACATTTATGTTAATGGTTTAAAAATGTTGAGTGAGGTTTTAATCGTTATAAAATTCTTTGAAGAAACTGTTGTACCTATTGTTTCTGAACTTTACTTTTCCTTCTACTTAGTTGGTAGTTGTCTATTGTTCGTTCAACCAACTTTAGTTACGATTTAGTACTTTAAGGATTTGATCAGACATGACAGTAAAATGAGAGTGCGAGGTTGTCATTATAAAGCCAATTTTGCGTTAGGTAAGTAATAACTAAGTAAATCGATGCAGGAAATTTCGAGTAATTACAAAGTTATTGCTTGTTGGTATAATGCTTCTTCGGTCTTGATCGTTTAGGCATAATTATGATTGGCCTTTTCTTTGCCTGCATCAAGTTAGTTAGAGATTTAGGTTTTTATTATCATGCTTTGTTACAGTAGTACTTATACGATTACTGAAACTTTGACACTGACAGGTGATTATATATATATATCTTAACATCGATATGATAATGTAGCTAATTATTATAAACAGAGATACGAATTTTAGACAGTGTGTTTACTTTAATAGATAATATCTGGGCGGCCGAGCTTTGCTCGGCGTTTTCCCGTGCATGAGACCTAGCTAGATCGATTGCTTGTCCCCGAAAACCCCCACATACCAAATTTCATCAAAATCGTTAGAGCCGTTTCCGAGATCCCCGAAATAAATAAATAAATAAACATATAAATAATAAATATACAAGAATTGCTCGTTTAAAGATATAAGATAAATACCGCTATTACATTACATGTATAGAGTTTGGCTACTTTAACTCTACCAAGCAAATGAACTGTCAAACAAATATTTGGTTTGGCAACACTACGTCACACGTCACATTTCCGCGACATTTCCATAGAAATATGACGAATAATGCACAGTGTTGCCAAATTATATTTGTTTGACAGTTCATTCGCTAGGTAGAGTTAACGTAGCCAGACTCTAGTAGAATCTCTATTGGAATAAGAACATATATGTATGTTTTGCTTTTCAGACATGTTACTCATAATCCCAGTGAATTAAGATTATCTAAAAAAAACAATAAGTACAGTAAGTAAGTACCTACATTTAATTTTACTTCGCCATATCTTGAGACACATCAGGGACTAGGTACGCCATGCACATTCACCTGTGTGTCGTCCATGGCATACATTTGCGGCAGGCGCTTAGCGACCGGTATAAAATATTGTTTTTTGCCAATATCCCTATCGGGGGAGACGAGTATCACCGCCCGTATAGGCCAAGAGCTGACGTAAATTTTTTTTCGTGATGTAATCTCATTTTTTTTTATACTACGTCGGTGGCAAACAAGCGTGCGGTCCATCTGATGGTAAGCGGACAACGCAGCCTATAGACGCTCGCAACTCCAAAATAGTTATATTCAGTTTAGATCATTATTTTCATCCTTAAGCTCCATTTACGTATATTGTAACAACTTGTATATGTACAACCATGGTGCAATAAACGATTCTGATTCTGATTTTACACGTGCAAGAAGTTTATAGTTTAGTTTGCGGGGTCTGATAAATCGATTGAAATGATGATATTTCGGTAATCCTCAATGTGGCGTAGACATGTATGTCAGAACAATTATTTATTTTATTTATTTATGTAGGGTTTGGTAGGTTGCCTATGAACCGCCGTAACAAAACACCCTTCGGCCAAAAGTCAGCGCACGCGATTAGGTATTGGGAACAAGGGATACCTCTCACTGTCAAATATAGCTCGTCATGTTTCAAACTAGTACGCGGATCTCATGAGCGCTAAACATTGCGGATTATATTTCAATAAGCATTGTATTCTAAATATGGTTAAGTGTATTATAGTTATAGGTACAAGATTTGAACGCATGCGAATTGGCACTTTAGGGCCTGTCCACATTACGGCACGACGTCGTAAACGTGAAACGGCGCGGCACAAAGCTCGGGAAGGAACTCTCGCATTCGCGGCAGCCTTCATGTCCGTAACATTGCAGATAAATTGCAAGAGCATCGACTTCGCTGGTATGGTCACGTCTTGCGAAAACCGGCAAGTTACGTGGGTAACAAATGTCCGGCTATGCCGCCTCCGCCTGGGCCCGGGAGAAGGGGAAAGCCCTGGAAATGCTGGCTGGATGTTGTGAGGGATGACATGCGTGCCAATGGTCTCACAAAGGAGGATGCCGAAGACCGTTCGAAGTGGAGGAGAAAAAGCAGGAAAGCGGACCCTGGGCCCCGAAGCAACAGCTGAGGGGCAACCGGGAAAATCGCTCAGATGAGAGAGAGAGAGAGAGGCGCGGCACAAAGCGGCGGCGGAAAGGCTCGGTGCCGTGCCGTTTCAGGTTAATGACGCCGCTTTACTTAAATAACTTTAATTAAAGAGTTATTTATTCATATATCCGTTGGCGAATTTAACTACTATCACACTATATTTAGTACTTATTGATACGTATGAAGCTAATTAGGGAAAAACTTTCATTAAAATTATTAGGTTCCACCGAGATTTGAACTCGGATCGCTGGATTCAGAGTCCAGAGTGCTCACCATTACACCATGGAACCGGCTGATAGCTCATTAAAAGGATCCGATCACTTTCATATTGTTTATTTACTGTCAAGAATATATAATTGATGACCACTGAGCAAAAACAATGAAAATATTTGTTTAATTGTTTTGTAATTCTATAATTCTTTGTGTTCGAGTATTTCGATTGGCAATTACACGGTTCCATGGTGTAATGGTGAGCACTCTGGACTCTGAATCCAGCGATCCGAGTTCAAATCTCGGTGGAACCTGCTTTTTAGTTTTAGCGTAGGTAAAAGTTCCAGTGCTCGACGTTGACATAATACTTGACACTTGCATAATAATTATAGATAAACAATATTGAACAATACTTGTTGCTGTCAACTATTGGGCCTACCCAATCCGTGAAATTTTCAATATTCTCTAGTTTGACACCATAGTACCTATACTATGGTGTCAAACTAGAGAATATTGAAAATTTCACTGAATTTTGAGAAGAAAGTGAGTTTTCAGCGGTTATCGAGAACGCATTAGCTCATTACAATTATTCAAGACTTCCATTGCTATTATTTTGTGACATATAAATTTAAGTATAATAACAAACATTCGCAACTCAATTTACCAAACTGAATGCCATAAAGCGTTCATAACCAGTCAATCTTTGGGCAAAGACAAAAATCAGCAATTTGCATCTTGTCAGTAGCCTGCTACTTGTAGTAGTAGTAGTAGTAGTAGTAGTTGTTGTTGTTGTTTGCTCTTAGCCTATGATAGTACCATTTAGCAGGCCAATATGAAGCATACGCTCTCTTGTGAATGCTTCCTTTCTATCGCGCTCGATACGAATAACAATTTAAATTGGTACTGCCTCCTAGGCTACGATAAGTACCGTTGTAGGCGGCAATATGAAACACGCGCGCGCTCTGTACATGATTGATGTCGTGAATGCTTCACTTTAACTCTTTTATCTTCTTATTTTATCTTCTTGATCGCGCTCGATACAAGTAACAATTTACTAACGTGTGACTAGTGTAAAAAGATGTTACTCGGAAGTTGTATTTATTATTTGTCTTAGTTTTGTGATTGGATTTGAATGTTATTCTTATTTTAGAGTTGACTTGTGTGTCCACCTGCGAGTCGATTACAAAAGAAATCTTCAGATAATTTTGGTGCTAAACAAATTGTACAGTCAGACTCAAAAGTAGTCACTTTGGTTCGAAATCGTTGGAAATCGTCGAAGTCGTCCCTCCTGTGGTTTCTAGTTAACGGCTTATGTGCATGTAAGTTATGCTGTTATCAGTTTATCACATGGATTTATAGACACGGATACACTGTTAATGCGGGTTACTATTCCAATATAAAATCTAGCTTTGTAGCCTGTGTTTGTTTGTAACTTTTGACATGTCCACAGAAAAGACGCGAACCAAATACTGTTTATGACCCATTTAGTTTTGAGAAAATATTTTTTTGTTATTCGATATAACAACTATTGCATTTAAAAGAGTCGGAAAAAGTTACTTCTGATTACGTCTCCGACGTCGTTCTGTAAGTTGTAGGTACCTACCTATCCAGTTATCCACCCAAAAAGTCAGGTTCCACCGAGATTTGAACTCGGATCGCTGGATTCAAAGTCCAGAGTGCTCACCATTACACCATGGAACCGATGATAATTCTCCATTATTCATGAAGCGTATTATTCAACTTCTCAATGAAGTCGTACAGCGTCATTGGTTCTATTTACTCAAATGCGTTGCAAGTAGGTATTGTCATATTGTGTTTTCACTTGTTATTTTATTTTAGTGTATGCAAGTGTTTCGATGTTATTTTAATATCATAACAATTATAATTTACTGCTTAGTATTCATTGGTAAATATTAATAACCTGCTACATTTTCATAATATAGATATATAAATAATATTTGCGGGTCGTGTATTGCCACCACAATTCCAAACATTAGTTTATTCAGTTAATGTGTCGATTCGATTTAACAACCAAGTTATGTCAAGCTAATCCTAGACAGCGAGATATGTACAAGTTATAGGAATAGTCAACAAATCTTCTTGGATAACATCAAACTTCAACAACAAATTATATACATAGACAAATGCTGTTTTAAAGATTTTTAAATATACAAAGAAGAAAAAACGAACAAAATCCGCATCCAGTTTGACCATAGAAAATGAATTTCCCTTAATAATTAATATTTCCCAACATAATTCATCTGTAGTTATGAACGGAGCGTAATATATAAGTTTCTTAACTAAAACGTTACTCATTTGACATTTGACAGTCACTAAAAACACCGTATAGTGACGGCGGTTTATACGCTCGCCCAATACTATCACAGCGCGTAACAAATGGAACTGTCCACAGAAATAAGAATACAGCCAAAAACGAAACAAATGAACGCGCAAAAAGAATTTCCACGAAGCAAATCAGTCAGGTTGACACGTCGGGCGGACAAGTATTTATGAGGCGGGGATGGGAAAAGTTTTAAAAACTAACCACTTTTCATTTCGAACGCAATCTACGGGGCGAACGACAAATGGACTTGGGACATGACCATGCTTGTTCCACGTTCCATTTTTTTTAGTTGTTGCTTTGTGTTTTGTGATCTTTTGGGTTCCGCAGAATTTTCGTAACGTTTTAAGACTTTAAAAACTGTGACTTCCATTAAGTTCCGAGCACTTTCCATGTACTTACAAAGTACATATCAACCGGATTATTTGTAAAGTAACCAATGCAAATAACACCCTTTTTCTGATAACATATCATGTGTCAATGTGACCAAATTATAGAACTTAGGTATTTGTATTTTAGGAGTTTCTTCGATTTCCCTAAGATTTTTACTGAATCTGATAGATTTAGATCACCACAAAATATTCAATCATACCAAATGTTTAATCGGCCAATATTCCAAAGCATATTTAAAAGTCGGATTTTACTAATCGACCGTTATTTTATTTATTTATTTATTTAGTTTAAGGAGTACCAACAGCTAATAAAATTAACATAGATACTTAATTAGTAACAAAAAGCCAATTATAGGAACTCACAGAGATAGAAGCAGAACAAGAAATTTAACAAAAATACTGCGCACTTATTCGCACTATGCTATTCAGAATATATGGTGACAATATTTCTTAAAGTAGTTACTGTTCAAGAAATTATGCAGGTACTTATTGTTAAAATTTCTAGCTAGAGGTTGGATTTAGATTTATTTATTTCACAATAAACGATTACTCATAAATATAATTTTTATTGTGTGATTGGTAGTGAAATGATTGAATAAATTATTGTCTTGTAGATTTTCATTTAAAAAACAATGGTTTGCATATACTGCTGTCTGGCTTAGTCTTACTTGCAGCCAGACGTAAAGGTATCTGAAGCTCAAAAAAGAGACGGCTAAGTACTATTCTTCTCGTAAATGAAAACTTTCTCTCTCTGTTAACATAGAATTGTTAAGGTTATACATTCTTTACAGTATCAAGGCTGCTTTCTAACAACAGATCTTTCATGTATCAGTGAAAGGGTTATCCACAGTGCCCCGGGAACCCTACTGTAACCCTTAGGAAAGTTGTCGCACGACGATTTGTACGGCGTCGCGCTATATTGCGCCAGAGACGGATGGTGCAAGCGCCCTTTAATAAAATATTTACAGGCAGTCCGAGCCTCAGGAAAATTAAATGGTTTTTGAAAAATTCAAGTTCTGGTAATGTTTATTAAGCATCGAGTGAACATTCAAGTAAATGACAAATCACTATTAGCCGTTTGCTTTAGTAATATCTTCTTCATCATCAGGTCTTGAGCCACCTCTGTAAATTCAATTATATAATAGTAAATGCGTTCTCGATAACAGCTGAAAACTCACTTTCTTCCCAGAAAGTGAAATTTTCAATATTCTCATATTTGCCGCCTTAATACCCAATAGTTGACAGCAACAAGTACCTATTGTTTATATTGTTCATCTATAATTATTATTCAAGTGTAAAGTATTATTAGGTCAGCATCGAGCACTGGCACGTTTACCTACGCTAACGCTAAAAAGCAGGTTCCACCGAGATTTGAACTCGGATCGCTGGATTCAGAGTCCAGAGTGCTAACCATTACACCATGGAACCGTGTAATTGCCAATCGAAATACATGAACTCAAAGAATTATAGAATTACAAAACAATTAAACAAATACTTTTCATTGTTCTTGCTCAGTGGTTATCAATTATATACTTGACAGTATATAAACAATATGAAAGTGATCGGATCCTTTTAATGAGCTATAGACCGGTTCCATGGTGTAATGGTGAGCACTCTGGACTCTGAATCCAGCGATCCGAGTTCAAATCTCGGTGGAACCTGACTTTTTTATGCTACATTCCAAATTCATCATAATCCTCCCCAAGTCTCCTTTTTAATATGTACTACGAATTCGACGATGGCAAATAAGCATACGGTTTGCCTGAGGTAAGCAGACACTAGACGCTTTGGGACTCTAGAACAAGCGATTTGAGAGTTTGAAACAAATGCAGGTCCCACTGTAGAGCTCTGGCGACCTAGAACACAACAGCACACCTACAGAGCAAGTAAGTACTTAGTGTTTTTTTAAACCTGACTGTGGCTTTATAGGCCGGCTCCAATAAAGTGATAGGAGTGCGCGGTTGGAGAGTTGCCTGGGGAAAATCCAGGGGAAACATCCGACACGGCCACGCGGGCGGTTTAACCACTTTAAGTGTTTGCACTCCAGTGAGATTGGTTTGGCTTCTAATTTGAGGTGTGAGTGGAACCTAGTGGTGCTATTTATGGCTGTGGTTTTCTATCTATAAGGTAGAGGTACTTTCACAGTTGTGCTGCTCCTGTTATGAGCAAGATGGCAATCTGCTGCAGGTATATCTACCTCTCTAAAATCACATTATAATACATATAATTATTGTGCGGCTTTCTACATTAGTGATTAAAACTGAGATGTTTTTGACAAGGCATTTATGACTAATATCCTGACCAACTAGCGCAACAGCATGCTGTGGTGTTGTATACCTACATATTGCATGGGAATTATACAATTTTCTGGTTTTTCTTTTTGACGTCTCTATTTACTTAATAAATATCATGACATTAATTACTTATTTATTTGTTATCTTCGAAACATAATAGGCTAATTAACACATGTTTTGTAACTAAAAGTGTAGGTTCCACCGAGATTTGAACTCGGATCGCTGGATTCAAAGTCCAGAGTGCTCACCATTACACCATGGAACCGGCTGAAAGAGTTATCCAAATATACAATTGTAAGTTATTGTCATTACATAGGTACTCAATACAGTGTACGAACACTTGAATAAATATATTGTTGGAGATCTTGTCATGTTGTCTGTTGGTAATTGCTGATACGTCATAATAGCTTAATGGCTCATATATATTGTAATAAGCTATCAACCGGTTCCATGGTGTAATAGTGAGCACTCTGAACTTTAAATCCAGCGATCCGAGTTCAAATCTAGGTGAAACCTGACTTTTACTATTAAGGCTTTCTTATTGCAGCGAAACTACAAACGCGACACAAAAAATCCGCTAGGCGGCGCAACATTATCGTAATTCTCCCCAGTAACAAACACAATTACATTTTACACACACTATCTCACTTTACTGTGACAGGTCACTGACCTCGTTTTTTTTAATGATTGCTGTAACTTAGAATTTGAATATGTGACAGACCTTCTTTGTCAAATTAACCAGAATAAGCCAGAGTGGCGCACGTGATAATTAGGTTCTCAACCATTTAAATTTAGAACAGATTGTTATGACATTCACGCAAAAGAGTGTAGACTTGTCATTGCATATCTCTGTCTCTGTTGCGCAGTTTTGACAGATTTCACTTAATAAGGGCTAAATTTTATCACGACTCGACACAAAAAGTCAAAGTTGCACGCCACAAATAAGTAGCTTAATTTCAACCACTAAGCCAAGTACATTGTGGTGTAATTAGTAATCGCTTGCTCTCTAAAGCACAGGTCACAGGTTCGAATCTCAGGCAAGAGCAAGTGTTTTTTTTTTTGTAATTTTTAGAGCATAAATAATTATTGAGCGTTATTTTGGTAAATAAATATTTTGTACTTTTTTATTTTATTTAGAAAAAGATTCAACATAAATATTTTGCCCTGCTAATAAAAGCTTACAACTTTATTTATTAGTTCTTTATCTTATATCTTTAAACGAGCAATTCTTGTATATTTATTTATTTATATGTTTATTTATATATTTATTTCGGGGATCTCGGAAACGGCTCTAACGATTTTGATGAAATTTGGTATGTGGGGGTTTTCGGGGACGAGCAATCGATCTAGGTAGGTCTCATGCCTAGGAAAACGCCGAGCGAAGCTCGGTCGCCCAGATATTCTTATATCTTTAAACGAGCAATTCTTGTATATTTATCTATTTATTTATATATTTATTTCGGGGATCTCGGAAACGGCTCTAACGATTTTGACGAAATTTGGTATGTGGGGGTTTTCGGGGACGAGCAATCGATCTAGCTAGGTCTCATGCCCGGGAAAACGCCGAACAAAGCTTGGTCGCCCAGATATTTATTCTTTATTTATCGTATGGCCTTTATATCGAACCGTGAGATCTTCGAGAAGACAGAGTACGGTTCATAAATCCATCTTAAATAAAATTCAAGATTTATTATATAATTTATTATAAACATAAAACATAAGACTGAGGGATTATAATGCGTGCAACCACAGTGCGTCTACAACAGTTTGTAGCCTGTCTCTCAATAAGCTGAGAAGACGTTGATAATTATGTCAGTTCCCCGCATTTCCTCCCATATTTCATTGCAGTATCTATTGCTTGAATTGCTTCTTTGGTTCTTTCATGGTGATGATCCCACTGTTGAACCATTAAACCCCAAAGATTCTCAATCGGGTTCGAATTTCAGGCGATGGCATTACATCATTACATTTATGCCTGGATGTAGCTGTAGAGTAAACCATTCCCAAGTGACCCGTGCTGTATGGGGCAATTATCTTGAATAAAGTCAGGAAAGTCAGTAGAACAATTTGCAGCATCACTTCGTCCAGTAAATTCACGTAAACATTTGCGCATGATGTGGCTATGAAGTGAAGTTCACCGAAGCCGCTGATCATAGACCTGAGACCGCGACGCCGTCACCAGATATCCTCCCCCACATACTAGCCGTAAGCGGCCAGAATTCCTCAGAGCTTTGGGCCCTTTCTATTTCAGATATTATCCGAGGCATCTTTTCATTTAAATTTGTATTATTCTTTTTTTATCGTTTACGTTGATATATTGGAATAATTACACAATGCAATAATATCACTTTCATCGTAATACTGATGTCATTCTACTTTACATTGAACTGCAGAGCAATTTGAAGTCGAATAGCGTCAAAACTTTGGCAGGATTACGGTCCGTTTGGGCATATTTATTTTGTTACAATACGAAGCTCAATATATTTAATAATTTAAAATATTGTATTTGAAATACCAAGCTTGAATTTAATTTGCTAATGTCAGATGTCAAGCTATGTGTCAGGCGCTATGAATATACTCACACATAGACATAAAATAATCAATCAAACTAAATAACTAATTTATCCCTTCGTGTGTCATTGGCAAAGGCCCTTAAATGAGGCTGCCATTTCTCTTTTATATCTATCTATCTATCGACATAAAATATACAATATGCTATATGAAGGAGTGTGACCCGTATAATGGAAAAAAAATCCACATTCTAAAAATACTCAATGAAACCTTTTGTAATAAGAGAGGGTTTAAAAAGGAAAAAAATGATATAATGATAAGCTTTATTAGCCACATTTTATGTTTTCCACTATCTCGAATTGTAAAAGTACCAGGAAAACTATTTTAAATGTTTATTCGTCGATATGACTCACCAGTAATTTACCCTGGAAATGTTAATATCATCTAGTTACTGGTATTAAATATGCGATTTTTATAAATGTCAAACTGCAAAAAGCAGGGACCCGCCCGGTATCCCCTTCAAGGGTTTTTGAACGGGTTTTTAGTAAGGCTTTGCTTACCCAATCCGTTGCCCTTCAAACCCATTCATTTGGCTTTTAAAGCGCTTTTAATACGGTATCCCCTTCAAGGGGTTTTTGAAAGGGTTTTTAGTAAGACTTCGCTTACCGAAGTCGTTGCTCTAAAAAAACCCATTCATTCGGCTTTTAAAGCGCTTTAAATATGGGTAAGCCGTTCAGTTAACGAATATCAGATATTTTTACTAAGCGCTTAAAAAGCCTTTCGAAAAGGCAACAGTTTGAAGGGGTTTCCCTTTCCACGCTTATGCAATTTTCATCCTTTTACTGATGACAATAAGAGCAGTATTGCAAATTTACGTTTGTCGACTGGATGACTGTCGGCATAGGTGCCATAAAATGCCGGCGCCTTTGAAATACCGCTAAGTTGCGATTTGAAAATACCTTATCACATTGCAATACGGTTTCCTTTGGCATGGCGAAGGGCCGGAACAAGTTGAAGCGTGCAATTTATCGAACGGGCCGACTTTTCTGCAGTTGTAACATATTTAAAAAGTAGTGTTCAAAAAACAAATGCTGATTCTGTTAATGCAAATACTTTTTAGGGTTCCGAAACCGAAGGCTCTAATCGGAGCAATATTGCTGTCACTCACGCATCCGTCCATCCGTCGTTTGTCACAAAATTTTGTTCCTAACAATTTTTTAACTTCCCGTTGACCTATGAACTTGAAATTTGGTGATAATGTTTATTATTTTACCAACAAATACTAATATATATATTGATAAATGAGGTTTTTCCTTTGAAATTTTGCGGATGGTTCGGAACCCTAAATGTGCGAGTGCAACAAGCACTTAACTGGGTTTATTATGTTAATTAATTATTAAGGTACCTAAAAAATATAGATATACCCACGGATTAATGCTTGGATTTAGCAAAAAAAAAATCGGATGAATGTGTTAATCTCGGTACCGATACCGATGTTCCCCTGAGTGACGAAATTGAAATTAATAAAATGTTTGTTTAAAATACGATAATGGATATATTTTTCCCTAAATTATGAATATAGACTACGACAATATTCAAAATACAAAAAACATTGCATATATAGCAAAACCTTTTAAAATAAAGACATTTTAATTTCCACTGAGTTACATTTTGTACAAGGTGTACGTATACGTACACTATTATTTAAGTAACATAATTTACCTAAAAAACGAGAAAAAGGTACATATTTTTTTAGTAAAGTGCCATGTAATAGACCGGTTCTATTTGCATGCATTATAAACGAAGAAAAACATTATATTCCACAAAAATATTTTTTGTGAGTTGTTAGTAATACCAATTATTACGGAGATGATAGCAGTCGCCTTGGCCGAAATCGGCCGTGGAGCTTATTATTATTAGTAATACCAAAGAGTTAATACCAATATGACGTATAATGCACAGTGTTGCCAAATCTTATGTCTTTAAACGAGCAATTCTTGTATATATATTTATTTATTTTGGGGATCTCGGAAACGGCTCTAACGATTTTGATGAAATGTGGTATGTGGGCGTTTTCAAGGACGAGCAATCGATCTAGCTAGGTCTCATGCCCAGGAAAACGCCGAGCATAGCTCGGCCGCCCAGATATTTTATATCTTTATACGAGCAATTCTTGTATATATCTTTATTTCGGGGATCTCGGAAACGGCTCTATCGATTTTGATGAAATTTGGTAAGTGGGGGTTTTCGGGGACGAGCAATCGATCTACCTAGGTCTAGTAGGTCTCATCCCCGGGAAAAGGCCGAGCAAAGCTCGGTCACCCAGATATTTATATTTGTTTGACAGCTCATTTTCATGGAAGAGTTAACGTAGTAAAATTGAAGTTTGAGCTTCCAGTGTGAAGAAATAATGTAGAATTACACTACACAAAAAACTATTTTGACTGAAAAAGAACACAGTAAAATAACCGAAGAAAACATTGAAAAATGCCTTAGCTAACTCTGTCATAAATCCTAATATCATCGTAAAAATCAACTTTAGTGCTGATTATTTCGTAATTTTCAACGTCAGTTATAATTATGTTCTTTTTTTACGAAACCGGTAAAGTGCGTGTCGGGCCACGCACAATGTAGGGTTCCGTAGTTGGTCACCCGTTACATTATGTGGACTAAAAAGTTTGCAAACTTATATTTACCTACTATGTTTTTGAAATACTTAATTAAAAACATTATCTGAGGTACCTACCTCAATGGAAATTGTATGAAAGTTCGGCTTTTAGTCGTTAACTAGTAATGTCTACTCAGCTGTGATCATTTTACTTATAATTTCATTATATAGGGTGTAACATTTAAATCGGTCAGTATGGGAAGTCTGAAACTATAAGACATACGAAGATCTGTTCTTAGGAACGATGTCATAGATTTCAGTAACAAGAAAAACGCAATAGTAAAATCATCACCTAAACGAGTTTAATATTGCATTGAAAACCATAGTTGCCATTTCAAACATCAACTTAACGAAGGGTTATGTTATGAATTTATGATGCATTTTATTCATTTTAGATAGCATCATATTAACTTTTACTTATGAAGTTATGACCATACCTGTGCTAACTCGGAACAAGTTCTAGGGATTTGATATCGATTAAATTAAAATTTTAATTGCCAGCAATGTATTGCAAAGTAAATTGACAACTCAGTACAAATGACAGCCCTTAGTGTTCTGTTTACTATGACGTTCTCTTAGGCAGTGCACGTAGTAAATTGAAGGTGCGGAATTGAATTGCGGTTGCTACTGGGACGCTCGTTTTGAAACTTAAACATTATGGTTTGTCTGCTAATGCGTTAAGTCTTATGTCTTCATATCTCAGCAATAGAACTCAAGCAGTTGTTGTAAATGGAACCCAGTCTAGTGGGGCAATAGTAACGTTAGGAGTGCCTCAGGGCTCTATCTTAGGTCCATTTTTATTTTTGGTTTATATAAATGACTTGCCGTCTATAGTAAGTAATCTTTGTGATATAGTTTTATTCGCGGATGATACATCTTTAATCTTTAAGGTTGACCGAAAATCAGTTGACTATAGTAGAGTTAATGGCACACTGGACAAAGTACTTGACTGGTTTACCGTTAACAATCTGTTACTTAATGCTAAGAAAACTAAATGTGTCAGATTTTCTTTGCCTAATGTTAGACCGGTGGAAACTAGTATACTCTTAAATAACGAGTGCTTAGAAATAGTAGATAAAGCAATATTCTTAGGTATAACATTAGACAAAAATCTACAATGGAGTCCCCACATAGCCGTTATGGCGCGTAAATTAAGTTCAGCCGCATATGCTATCAGAAAAATCAGGCAACTTACCAATGTAGAAACAGCTCGCCTAGTTTATCATAGCTATTTTCATAGTGTTATGTCGTATGGTATCCTGGTTTGGGGTAAAGCAGCTGACATACAGACAATTTTTGTGTTACAAAAAAGAGCCATTCGCTCCATATATAACCTAGCCTCACGTGAATCTTTAAGAGAACTCTTTAAAGAAATCAACATTTTAACTGTAGCGTCCCAGTACATCTATGAGAATATTGTTTATGTCCTTAAGAACATAGACTCCTTCTGTAAAAATTCTGATATACATAATTTTAATACTAGAAATAAAAATAAAATTGCCACTAAAAAATTTCGTGTCCGTAAAGCATACAAATCTTTTGTAGGTCAATGTGTCCGTTTTTATAATAAGTTACCTGATGAAGTTTTGAATTTACCTTTTCCAGCTCTTAAAAAGTACTTGAAAAAATCATTGATGTCGAAGGCTTATTACAAGGTTGAGGACTATCTAACAGACAGAAAAGCATGGCCCAAACCAGATACTTAAATAGAGTAAAGATTCATATATTGTGTATTTTTTAATTTTATCTAGTTGACGCAGTTCTTGCAAGAAAACATATCAAAAGATTTATAACTAAATTTATAGTCTAAAGGATTCAATTTTTTTTTTCCTAAATAGAATTTGATAATGCTAAGGTATACAGTTTCGAAATGTTTTCTTGCAGAATTACACACTGTCATAACTGGTTTTTTTCCTCATTTTATTCTTTGTTTTTGTGTTGCTTTATATAGATACTTAGATTTCTTGATCTTAAGTAGGTTAAGTATTATCATTTATCATTGTAATAAGCATATTTTTGTGAGAAAATGGCTGACTGTCGAGTTTCTTTCGGCGTTTCTTCTCGGCAGTGGCCTCTGTGAAACGCTAGTAGGGTTTGACTAGTAAAAGTGCCATTGCGGCCTACTTACAGAATAAAGTTCATTTTATTCATTTTTTATTCATTTTTACTCCTCAGCTTAGTGAATCCTCAAATTTTATAAAGGGTCGGCAATGTGCACGTTACTCCTTTAGAGTCGCGAGCGTTTATAGGCTGCGGTGTCGGCTTACCATGAGGTGGACCGCACGCTTGTTTGCCACCATCGTAGTATAAATTCTAGTCGACGTAGAATGGCTAATGGAACATATTAATATCAGTTTAAAATTAATTCAATTCAATTTAATCATTTTATTTCAGATAATATATAATCCATACAATTTGTTAGTAATACACCAAGAACCTTGCCTGAAATACCTGCTTCCCGGTAACGCACTGTATCAATACGTGTGCTCATTGAAAATTCTACTTACGTCACCATGAAAAAAGTAATCAGTCAGTAACAGGAAATTTCAATAACCAACACTTGGTAGCTTAATATCACGCCAACAGATTCTTGAATCAAAAAACGGTTTGAGTAACCTCACAATATTTAGACAGCACCAACATGATGCGGTTTGAATGAAACAAAAATAAATTCACCAACACTTGATGTCTAGGGAAGGTACCCTAAAAAAACATGTTTTTCAAGATGTTGTTCTATATTCGTCCGTTTATATTTAGTACCCGTGCCAAATTACAGCTTTATAGTACTAACGGTTTTTGAGCTAAGCTGGAACCGGACGGACGGTTCGACGGACATGGCGAAACTATAAGGGTTGCTTGTTTATTACGAAAACATGACAAGCAAGGATAGCTTTTTTATTGTTCTAACACAATTGGTAACCGGATAGATTGTTGATAAGTGATCCAGTATTCCAAAAAACGATCAAAATAAATATTTACGAAAACTACGCGCAGAGTTCCTTAAAGAGCGGGATGGTTAATTGCAAACTCACGCGTGTTAGAGCGAGATATCTGTAATGGCACTGCAATTAACTAGTACAGAATTCATATTTTAATTATTATCCTTCTTTATGCACTTATAACGCGGCTTTACCGTTACACTGAGTAACTTTTCGATCCAATGAATAACAAAATTTCTCAGTGGAACTTCACGCTTGTACCTTGAGATACAAAATTTAAGTTATTTTATTATGAAAAGTAACGGTAATTTCTATATCAATGAATGATGTTATTAATAACACCACATATAAGAAATACGATAAAACACGATAATTACCTTCTAAAACTCCGTCACTAAATGGAACTAAAAATAGTCAACCAAAAACTCTGCAATGTAAACTCCTTTTGCAACGAAAGCTTTTAGTATACTGACTAACCAACAAAACCAACACGGCATGGATAAAAGAATGTAGCCTTACCAAAATAAAATTGTCTTTTTGGAAGAATTAATCAAAATATCATCGAATAACATTCGTTATTCAATAGGAATCTCCACAGCGCTACTTTTTTGAGCAATATTATACACTAAACATTTAAATTAAAACCATTACAATGATGTAAATATCGATGTATCTATAAACTTCTAGTCAAATCATATACTCTTACCATACAAAAATCTGCATCTGCAATAAAATGCTGGGACATGGAAAAAATGGCAGTGTTGCTACCTTGTAGATATATTATTAAATAAAAGTTCCTACGCATTATTGATGCAAAATTATCTATTAACGTATTTAATAGCACAAAAGATACGCAACTACTTTAAAAACATGTCTAAAGTGATAAAAATAATGGTAGGACATACCAAAAATGCCGCTATACAACGGTAGAAAAATCGCCCGAACACGAAACAAAACAAAACTTCGGCGTCGGCTACCCAAATATTAAAAACTAAAGTGAAACTATTAATTCACGCCGCTCTACGCGAGTTGCAAGTACTTACGCAGCACAGAAAACTGAAGATCTTCCAAAGGGTAAGCGCTAAACTCGTTATGGTTAGCCTTTCCCGAAACTATTCATTGAATGGGCAACCAGCGCTTAAAATTGTCGGAAAGGGATACCCTTATAAAAGCGGTGGTAGCCTCTTTCCTAGTTCTAAGCTAAATGAAGGGGTTACCCCTTCGATTGGGTTAGCAAGACGTTAGGGCTATTCATTGAACGACTAAGCCGTTCAAAGGCTTTTTTCTGGGAAGGGGTGGTCGGGTCCCTGGCAAAAAGTGCGACAGACGTCCGTCCAGCTCGAGGCCCAACGGCCATCTGTCTACTAAAATGAAGCGCGCAGTTTGCTTTTCTGATATTTTTGAGTTTTGTTAAATATAAAAACATAAAAAAAAAAATTAGCCGTAAAATGCACTTCTTCACATCGTTTCCTATCTATTGATATATTTTACTCGAGTCTGAGTTGTATATAATTCATATACGACTCACAATAAGATCAAAATTTACCTGTTTTTGCGATGTGAGATCATCGAGCGAAGTTTCAAATATCGTGTTTTCAGCCTTAAAATACACTAGACCGACTCTTAAACTATAACATATCTAAATATCCCATCAATAAAGTGAGTATTTAATGGTTTAAAATTGAATGAAAAATACTATGATTTCGAATAACGTGGTCTTAAAATATCCTTTAATTAGCCTAATCACTTTCACAACATAATCAATATCAGGTAATTGAACTATTTATGCCTGTACCCAATTTGTGACTTATGATATCAATACCTACGACACTTGCTTTAACATTTAAAATAGAAAAATATGGTGGCCGCTAGGCAATTGCAATGAGGCAAAACTAGCATAAAGACGTATTTATATTATATCAGTATTTACATTTGTCTTATGTGCTCGTTTCAACAAACGCTAATAATAGCAAAATATAATAAGTTTTTTCCCTAAAATCCATCTTGTTCCTTAATGCCACTACGGTATACTCAGTTCCCGTTGTTGGTAAATTGAAACTCAAAAAAATACATTGAATTTCTTTGACTTCTTTCGATATGCCAAATAAATTGATTTTTTGATTATATTTTCAAAAAGTCAGATTCAGGTTCGACCGAGATATGTATAAAGTCCAGAGTGCTCACCATTACACCATGAAACCGGCTGAAAGCTTATTACAATATGTACGAGCCATTAAGCTATTATGACGAATAAATAATTACCAACAGACAATATGAAATGATCTCCGACAATGTATTTATTCAAGTGTTCTTACATTGTGCTTCAGTGAGCAGTGACAATAACATACAATTGGATATTTGAATAACTCTGTCAGCCGGTTCCATGGTGTAATGGTGAGCACTCTGGACTTTGAATCCAGCGATCCGAGTTCAAATCTCGGTGGAACCTACACTTTTAGTTACAAAATATGACTTAATTAGCCTGTTATGTTTAAAAAAAACAAGAAAGTGCATTGTTGGTAATTAGCCTCATGAACAGGGCCAGCAATACAGAAATATGTACCAAAAAATATTAAGATCCCATACAATGTGTTGTATGTTACTGTAAAATTCTAAAAACCATTTTAACAAATACCTTTGTCAAGATTTACAATGGCAGTTTGAGTAACGTAAGAAAAGTAGAAAGCCGCACGTTATAAGTTACCAGTAAATATAAGGAAATTAGATAATTTATCAGAATTTAAAAACAGACTGTTTGAATTCCTTGTAGAAAAAGCGTATTATTCTGTAGGTGAATATTTAAGTGATACTCTAATTTAAGTGTGACATATTATATAATTTTAATTTATTAGAATTGTTATTAAAATTAGTATTAGTTACAAGCATGCAATATCTGGACTATATAATATTTGTATGCCGAACGGCAAAACATAGCGATACTTACAATTATTATAAGACCCTGTCAACCTATGTTTACAAATAAACAATTTTGTATTTTGATAACTATGTATTTAGGTATAATCTTATATCTTT